>CM019148.1:99612293-100212293 GCA_009733165.1 Naja naja
AGCGGTCAAGGGAAGACCTAAGTTTCCTGCCCATCAACAACTCTGCTGGGGACAAGTTATTTGATGGGCTAGGAGTGATGTGTTGAACACTAAGAAGTTTTCAAGCTTCTCAGTGATGTCCCCAGGACTGCTGAAGCTTCTCTTTGGTGAAGCGTACCATGCGTTCAGCCCGGCCATTGGCGAAGGGTGCCAGGGGCAGTGAGGGCATGTCTGATGCCCTGTTGAGCTAGAAAGGATTCAAAATGTTAGATGTGAATTGAGGGCCATTGTCAGAAACAAGGACATCTGGTAACCCATGGGTGACAAACAATTTTCTGAGCTGCTTGATGACAGCCTCAGTTGTAGTGGATGTCATGGGAATTACCTCTAGCCATTTAGAGTATGCATCTACTAGCACTAGAAAAGTGTGCCCTCTTGTAGGGCCTGCAAAATCAATGTGGATTCTAGACCATGGGCCCCTAGGACATTCCCATTCCTGTGTGGGGCGTGAGGTGGGGCAGGCCTGACTACCTGGCAATGGGACAAGATGCTACCCAGTTTTCAACCATTTTGTCAATACCTGGCCACCATACATAACTCCTGGCCAAACCTTTCATCCTTACAATCCCAGGATGACCCTCATGTAACATTTCCAAAACCTCCCTTTGCAGTTTTGCAGGAATAACCACCCTGTTACCCCACAAAATACATCCTCTTAATACAGATAATTCAGTTTGCCTGGACTTAAAAGGTTGGGCAAGGTGAGGTAGATCTTGAAGAGGCCAACCTTTCTTAATCCAGCCCATAACAGGTGCTAATACAGCATCTTTGGTAGTTTCTCTGGCAATCTCAGCAGCATGGACTGGAAGCAGCCAGGTCTCCAGGAAAAGGTGTGAGTTTCAAGTTCAAAGTCCTCCTTGTGGCAAGGTAGTGGGCAGCGACTCAGTGCATCAGCATGTCCAATGTCCTTGCCAGGCCTGTGAATCAGTTTGTATGAATAGGCTGCAAGAAATTCAGTCCACCTCAGCATTCTTGGTGACAGGATATTAGGTGTAGGTTTGTCTCCTGCCACAATGCCTAATAAAGGTTTGTGATCTGTAACAATGGTGAATGACCTGCCATACAGATATTCATGAAATTTCTTAACAGCTGCAACAACTGCTAAAGCCTCCTTGTCCAATTTATAATTCCTCTCTGCTTTGGACAAAGTCGCGAGTAAAATGCAATGGGGCTTCCCTTCCATTGGGAAGCCTGTGACTCAAAACCCCCCACTCCAAAGGGATGCATCACAAGTCAGAACAACAGGCAAATTCTCAGAGAATTGTATCAACACAGCATCAGGTGATTAGTCTCTTAATACTGTTAAATGCTGACTGTTCCTTCCGCCCCCAGATCCAAACAGCTTTCTTATCAAGCAGGCGATGTAAGGGCTCAGCAATAGATGCTTTGTGAGGTAGAAACATGTGGTAAAAGTTAATAAGTCCAAGGAAGGCTTGCAAATCTGCCTTGCATCGAGGTTTAGGGGCTTCCTTGATTGCTTTAACCTTGGCATCAGTAGGATGGATGCCATGCTTGTCAATCATATACCCCAGGAACTCAACTCTGTCTGTTTTGAGTGTACATTTGTCTTCCTTGACTTTTAAACCCGCTTTTCTGAATCTGGTAAGGACTTCTCTGAGTCTTTCTTGAAGCTGAGTGTCATTTTCAGCAGAGATTAATACATCATCAAAATAAGGCACTACCCCTGGCAGTCCTTGCAACATTCTTTCCATAAGGCTTTGAAAAATGCCAGGTGCCACGCTTACTCCAAATTGTAGTCTTTTACATTTGAAGGCACCTCTATGAGTCACAATTGTTTGTGCCTCTGCAGTGGCATCATCAACTGTTAATTGTTGATATGCCTGAGCTAAGTCCAGTTTAGCAAATACTGTACCCCTGCCAGGGAATGGAGCAGATGATGCACAACTGGTACAGGATATCGCTCTGCTGCAGCATGGTTAAGTGTCCCCTTGTAGTCACCACAGATTCTCACTGACCCATCAGCCTTGACTGGTGTGACTATGGGTGTTTCCCATCTGGAGTGGTCAGTAGGCTCTAAAACCCCTTGAGCAATGAGCTTATCTAATTGTGCATCAATTTTTCCTTTAAAAAAATGGGACCCTCCTGGGCTTTAAACGAATTGGGGCACCTTGGGGTCTAGGCTGAAAGCAATAGGGGTCCCCATATACTTGCCCAGTCCTTCGCTGAAGACCTCTGGAAACTCAGACTTCAAGGACTCTTCCCAGTCAGAACTGCTCACGTGATGGATGCCAGTCACCTCGATGCCAAGTGGCTTGAACCACTCAAGTCCCAGCAAACTTGGGCGATCCTTGTCCACGATGGTCAGGGGCAAACGTTTGGTGTGGCCTTTAAACTGCACGTTGAAATCTCTTGCTCCAACTACTGGAATCTTGTTCCCTTGGTAGTCTTTGAGAGTCAGTGCTTGCTTCTGGAAATGCTTTTTCTGAATTTTGGGAAAGAGTCTGTGGATAGTGTCCCATGACACCATAGATAAATAAGAGCCTGAGTCCACTTCCATTTGGCAAGGCCTTCCTTCAATAAACACCTTCACGTGTACTTTTCTGCTTTTAAGGGTGAAGAATGACCAATAGTGATTGTTTGGTGAGTTTCATTCTTGCCATTTGCTTCTAAATTTAGCCCCATTTTTCAAGGAAATTGTTGGGCTTAAAGTCTCTATCAGGAAATTTCTTCCTAACTGGTGGAGTTCTGGATGATTTGCAGACTCTGGCTATGTGACCCGTTTCTCACAGCGTAGGCAAATGGAGTCAAAGAACTTGCATTCAGTGTGGGGTGGCCCCCACAGCCTCTGCAATAGAACCCTTGCCTGTTTTTCCCAGAGTCTTTTTTTTCTTCTCCATTCTGAGTTTAAAATCCTCCTCTGCCTCACTGCCATCAGAATCAGAGTCTATTTGTTGCAATGAGCTGTTGTGGATTTTCCCCATCAGAATGGCTTGAGGCCTGGCTTGAGGCCTTGTTAATCTTTTTCATGGCAGCTGAGGACTTGGTGGCTTCCGCTGAAACAGCTTCTTCAATGGCATCTTTAAGCGTGATGTTAGGTTTCATTAAAAGTTTGCTTTGTAAGACCTTATCTTTTAGGCCTAAAACAAACCGATCATGCATGGCCTCTTCTAAGTTGGTAAAGTCACAAGCACCCCCAATGTCCCTTAAACTTGCCACGAAGTCATTAACATTCTCACTATCCCCTTGATCCCCGGTAAAATTGTCTCTTAATGAGGCACGATACTTGTGTAATGGGCTCTTAAAAGTTTCTCTAAATGGGCCATTCCATTACCTTCAGCTCTGCTGCTCCAACGCCTTAATTTTGAAGACTGCGGACCGCAGTGCGTGAGAAAGACCGCCCTCTTCCGTCTCTCGGGGATGCGGCGAATCGTTCCTCCAGGAACATGTGGAAATGATCCGCGATACAATTCCCAGTCTTCCGTCGCCGGATCGAGCGGTGCTGGGGGTGTTCAGCGCAGCCATCTCGCTCAGTTGCTTGTTCGTCATCGTCTTCTCTTCAGGAAATCCCATCCTCGTCGCCAGTGTTAAGTTTGCATGAAGAGTCAGGCGAGGAGTTCCAGCAAAGAGTTTATTAAGTGACTACAGCTCGAACAGACCCGTCCTGGCTTGGCTACGGCTGCTTCTTATAGCCTGCAGCCGTAGCTGCCAGCCAATGGGAGTGCAGGGTTTCTTCCCGCACTATTTAAACCAATACCATTTGACATTTTACAAGAACAGTTCAAATAAACCAATAACATTCAAACCTACATACATAACAGTTTGTAGGGTCTGATTTTTAGCACAAAGAATCCAGTCTGAATACCTATTATTTAAGGCAATGCATATTTTTTAAAATAAAACTAAGCCTGCAAATACCAAATGCCTTTGTTTTTAGATAACGTAACATACTTAAATATCATATGTTGTTGCTACAAATATGGCATAGGGTTGAGATGAGGATACTAGACTCTGTTGTGAATATCCTTTCCTCAGCAGTTCCATCAAAAATAAACTGGGTATAATAAATATTTGGATATATCAATCATGTACTAAGTTAGACTGAGTTTATTTGCAATCATGAGGTCATCTTTCCCACATGTTCCCCAGTTAAGAAAATAAATACTGTTGTTATAAACATCATCAGTGGCAAGATAATTTGCATGCATATATAAATTATGGAAATATACAAATTTAAAGCTGATTTTAGCCCTAACCATTTAAAGTTTCCTCTCTTTCCATCCCCCCCTTATTTTTTTTAAAATTGTTTTGGTCCTTTGCAAAGTTATTTTTTCTGAGAACATAGAATCATTATGTCTTTGTTTATGAATATCTAAATTATTTTAACAAAGTATGAGTGAGAAATATCTGTTTTTATTCCTTTAGGACAGTCAATAATACAACCCTCCCATACACTTTTACTATGTATGCTTACTGGTCAAACTAGCAGTTAGAGTAGTTATAGATGACAGAAATAAATTTTTAAAAGGGCTTATAGTAGCACTGCACATTTGGGCTGCAAATATCTGGATGAGAGTGAAATGGCAGCAAAAAATTAAAAGTTTGCGGTATCTCTTTGCTGCCAACCTATGTTCTTCTAAACCCAAGGTGCCAACTAGCGTTCTGTGGCAACCTGGATTGGGCAGTTCTGACTTGGAGACCATTCTAGTTCAATTTATTTTCCAAGCAGGAAGTCCAATATCAGAACTAGTCTCAAAAGATGGCTAACATGGATTGAGGGATTGGGTGAGGTGGAGGATCCAAGCACATTAGCAGCTTCTGAAGTAAACTCCTGGCTTTTCCACTTCTGGCTTAACCCAATGCCCCCCCAAACACCATCCAAGGATGAGAAAAGAATCTAGATAAGCCCAAGCAATGTTATGGAAGCCATCAATCTTAACAAGGCAGAACAACCTATGAGGATCAACTCTTACCTCCCCACTATGGATTCAACTAAAAAAATGAGTAATGGATCCACTGTTCCAGGATTCCTTTAACCTCCAATGACTGTAAGAATGGAGAATCCTTCCATAACACAGGTCATTTCTCAACTCTCCAAGGACTGTCAAAATCATCCACCGAATCAGGAAGATAAACCTCCTGGAGCAAGCTCCTGGGCCACTCTGACAACTATATCTCTAGGCTTGTCTTCTGTCTGCTACTGTTTGAAAACTTCTACCAAGGGAGAACAAACTTACTGCTGAATGTTATAGTCAAATAGAGCTAACGGGCTTTAATTCAAATAACATAAAGATCAATTCAACAGTGATTGGACTACATCTTTCAATTTGCCTCTTCAGCAATGGCAGTTAACAAGAGGAGAAAACTATGTCTATTTTCAAGTTAAAAATATTGTTCTGCCTCAAGTTTCTATTGAAGGCAATACGATGGACCAATAAGGCTGAAACCATGAGTTTTTCTTATCTCATAAATCCTTACACCGCCTCTGGGAAGTAACTAGTGTGGTGCATGAAGAATATTTCTACTTTAAAGTAGAATGTAGAGCTTGTGATCTGAGTGTTGCAGATTTATTTCAATCTTTTTCCTCCTCTTTAATATTAATGCATGACTGCTAGCACACATTTGCTTTTGGTTAAGTGTCGAAGTGGATGTTAATCCCATAACTGCAGTCTGTTCAGCTGACCTGTGTTTCTTGTAAGCACAGATTTGGCTGTGCTTACCACAGTCTTAGTGGTGAGATTCAAACTTTTTTACTACCGGTTGTGTGGGTGTGGCTTGGTGGGTGTGGCATGGCTTGGTGGGTATGGCTTGGTGGGCGTGGCAGGGGAAGGATACTGTAAAATCTCCATTCCCACCTCACACCAAGGGAAGATTACTGCAAAATCCCATTCCTTCCCCACCCCACTAGCCCTTTTTTCCAGCTCTGTTCTCCTGTGCAGGGCAACAAAAGAAGACCCAGCCGATCAGCTGGGACTCGGGAGGCAGAGAATAGATGGGGGTAGGGCCAGTCAGAGGTGGTATTTGCTGGTTCTCCGAACTACTCAAAATGTCTGCTACCAGTTCTCCAGAATGGGTCAGAACCTGCTGAATACCACCTCTGCCTTACTCTTCTTTTCAGTCACTCAATCTGGATCCCCGTTAGTTTTGGAACTTCTCCAGGACCTTGTTCTACTTTGTTCTGATTTGGAAGCAGATTGAATTATTCAGTTCATGGCTGATTTTTAAATAATAGCTTGCATCGGGTTGTCACTTTCTGGTATTTTTTTCCCCTGGCAGGAAAATAAAATATGGAAATGAGGATGTGAGTAAAGTTTGTGAGGTATCTCAAATTCTGCTTTTTTCAAAGGAACAATGGTGTGAAGGAAATTCTTTAATTTTTCATTACACTGAGCAAGGAACAAAGTCAGGGGAAGCTGTTTGAAAAAAATGGGAAGCTATCCACAATAATTCTCTACTCCTCCTCAAAACACTGTTGCTGCTCGTCTCCTTCCTCTCCCCTTCCGCCCTTCTTTCTCTTCCTCTAAACCATCCCTGTTCCATTCTTAGTTGTAGGTGGATTATAAAAAAAAAATGCATATGCCATTCTTCACAATTGTGGAATTTCATAGTTGTAGTTTGAAAATCATTATACAGATAATTAAATGGTTGGTTACAAAATTACAATTAAAAATTCTAGTATAAAATAATAAATAACAATTGGCAATAAACAATGATATTTTGTGGAACGTAACTTCATAGGCCTCTGATAAAAATGACACTGAGGTAAATTGAATCACCATCATAGATCACTTTAGACCAGTGATGGTGAACCTTTTTGTTATGGTGCACCGAAAGCGTATGTGCCCCGGCATCCACAATGCAATGTGGCCTGTCCCCCTGCGCATGCGTGCACAACCTCCACCCCAACCTCTTACCTGCACTATGCATGCATGTGCCTCCCAGCTGATTTTCAGCCCGTTTGAGGCCATTTTGCCCTCCCGGAGGCAGCCTCAGGAGGCCAAAAAATGGGTCTTCCGGAAATACCAGAAGTACCCATTTTCAGCCTGCAGATGGCCTCTGGAGCCTGGGGGGGCATTTTCACCCTCCCAGAGACTCAAAGGAAGGTATTTCCGGAAGGCCCATTTTTCGGCCTTCTGAGGCTGCAGAGGCTTCCCTTGAGCTTCCGGGAGGGCGAAAATGGCCTCTGTGCTGTCCAGCCAGTTTAGAGTTAATGGGATTTGAGATAGGTAGTTAGGAATTGAGAGCTGTCCCCTTAAGGGAATTCATCATGGTAAATGTAGTTAAGGTATCCTGGGAAATGTAGTCCATGTCATGTGGTCACATCTGTAACCCTGATTGGTCACTGAATTGACCCTTGGTGGGTCGGGGGAGGTTTCTTCTCTCTTGCCTGAACACACAGCCTCGTGGTAGCAGCTATACCCACTGCCTCTATGACTATGGAATGAATATGGGATAGAAAGATTACTATCATTTACACTACGATTTCAACTGTACAAAGAATAGAACATTAGATGCATCTTGACATAACTGTGAGTCACCTTGAGGATACCTAATATAATCCAATAAAAGAAACTCTTTATGGAAGAATTTGTAGAGTTATCTATCTGTCTCTATATTCAGCAAATGGACCAAAAGACAGAATAGCCTCTAACAGGCTGAAAATCAGCTGGGAGGTATGCGCATGCGCAGTGCAGGTAAGTTTGGCTGGGGCTCACATGCCTGCACAAATGGCTCTGCATGCCACCTGTGGCATGTGTGCTATAGGTTCGCCATCATGGCTCTAGACTCTGACAGATGGCACAAAAGGGACTTTCTGCATCTGTTCATGCTAATCTGCGCAGTGGCATGCTGATCTCTATCAACAATAATCAGCTTCTGCTCTTTTGATGAAATAAATATATTTATGCTATGTAGAATTCTAAATCAGCCCAGTGGAGAATGGAACATGCCTATCTGGCTGTTTCAATTTTACTCATGATGGAATCTACCCATTAGCAAAACCCTGTAATAGGAAGATACATTTCCATAATTTTAAAAATCGTAATGAGGTGATTCCTTCCTTCTTCCCAGATCTGTTCCTTCCAAAAATTTATTGTAAATCTGCATGCTACAGTATTCATGCATCATGCAATCTTTCACATTAAAATAGAGCTCCAAACAAGTCCAGTTCATTTAGATGGGTATACCCTTAACTACAGTGACTTTCAGAGTTAATTAATTTTTTATATCATTGGTTTCCTATGCTATAGTGCATTTAGTATGTAGCATATTGGATACAATCCCACCTCTTTTAAATGTTTCATCTGGCAATCCATATCCATATCCATAGCCACATTGTTAACTTCGATGGTGCAAAAAAAAAAGTCATGTCATGATGCAAGCATCACACTTTGTATTGTGTTGTGATGTCACACATAAATATGGAAAGATGAGATGTTTATGTTGCAAAGCCTAAGTTTAAAAGATATTGCTGAGATGTTAAAAACCATTTTCCAACATTTAAAAAAATTGGGTCTAAAATTCTTTAGACCAATGTTCCACATGGTGTTCAGCATCATCATTTTTAAATCCATTTAATTATGCATTGCATAATGTTTGCAGGATGAGGCCAATGCTTAGAACAAACCAAGACAGAATGGAAGCAATATTCAACATAAACAAGTCAAACGGTGCATGCAGGTGCATGCGCATCACCACGCTGCTTGTGAAAGTTGAGCTGCAAGTGCTCACATGGCCCAGTTCTAGTGGACAGGGAAAAGTCAGCAAGAATTACCAATCTCATATCATTATTCTAAGTATTTGGATGTGATAGACAGGTTGACTGACACCCAAGATTGCACAAGAAAGTACCTCATCTGATTTTTCAACAATTATTATGGATATGGAAAATTTACAATTAAATGTCTATGAGCTTTTTTCTATTAAGGTGCCTTATTAATCATGCTACAACTCTTCCACTGTTGAGTGACCAGAAAGGCCTGGATTGGTCTTCTAAAATCAATGATGCACCAAATGCTGAAACTTACATCAATAAGAGGATCCAGATTCAATAAAAGAGTCAATGAAAGTCAGATTCAGACAAAATTGGCTTCCTCTGGAAAACCAGATTCATGATTTGTTTTTAGAAACCTTGGAACATTTTTACTTAACTTGGTGCTTCAAATTCATCAGCTAAGGAAAACTAAGGATCTTTATGAATATCAATATGCAAACCAACTTAGCCTGTTTTTCATATCATGAGCTTATTATTTCTGAAGAAATAGTTGGTGGCATTTCAATATATTCTATAGCCAAAATACTTTAAGCAAAGATTTCACAAAATTGGTTTGATTGATATTGTGTTCAAGAAAAAGAAAAGTATTTTAGTGTAGAGTAGAACTTTTATTTTCTTGCAATCTATCATATTAACAACACACATCTAATATATTCATTTCCTGCTAATTGTCATAAGCACATTCTTTGCTATAGGAGACATGTCTAGTAATATTAATTGTGGACTTTGGAACTGGCAATTTCATATGTTACCAACATTTTGTCATAAACATTCATTTCAGGTCTAAAACATTGACCTGCTACCATGAACAGAATGCTGACAGAGAATGTTATTTTTAGATTTAATCAGCTTGTACTTTTGGCACCTATTCCATGATGTGCATGCAACAAAGAACATTATAAAAAAACTAAAGACTCTAGAATAAACTGACTCATTCATTGGGGAAAAGGCAAGGGAACATTGCCTTTGCTTCCTGAACACTTCATGCATTTTATTGTTAATTTTTAAACACATCAGTGCTAAACTACAGTCATCAACTTGTGATCCTCCAGAACTATATCCATTTACATAATTAAGAATATGTAGAATTTTTGTGGTAGGCCAAGGATGATAGCAGTAAGCAGAGCAAGTGATATTATTGTCTCAAAGAAATGGCTGTGTTTGGGATTTCTTCTCATCTGGGGAAGCAGTATGGTGAGATTCATTGGATCTTTAAGTTTAATTTACCTATTTTGATTGATTGGTTCAAAGTTACTACAGAACACCATGGCTTGAGAGTTATCAGCTGAAAAAATTCAGGTGATCACAAGATGGTAGCAAATAGATGCCAATATTCTATTTGCTGCCACCTACTGGTCAGCTGGAGTTTTGCAGCTGAGGCAGGATAGACCTGCTGAAAAACAATTTAAACCCAAGTTTCCCCAGTCATAAAATCAACATTTTAATTACAGTGACTACAAATTTACTGCTTCCTAGTGGATAACCAGATTTTTACATCTTGGATAGTTGTTTATGAATTGTTATATTTTCCCCTTCCATAAGAAATCAGAGATATCAAAGCAACAAAATCAATAGCAACCAGACTAGATATGGTAATTTAGGCCAGTATCAGTGCTGGCTGATAATGGCTCCCTCTCTTTTTTTGTTATTTTTTTTTTAAAGTCTGATCATATGCATATGAATCAATCTATCCCTCTCATTTCAACATAAATATCCACAAAATGCATGTCTTCCAGGTATAAACACCTAGCTGCTTTACTCTGGAACAAAAATACAAAAAAAAAAATCAACAATAGAATTGTTTATTAGTCAAGGTGGGAGAAAGAGTGGACTGGGTAGGGGACAGAAGGACATTAATGAAAGAAGATATTGAGGAAGTAAAGGAAATAAAATAAAATCAGTTTAAAAGATTTAACTTCTTTTTATTATAAGGCTGCTGTATCTGAATTACAAAGATCTGGATCTAGCAGTTGGATTTTTGCAATCCAAATCTGATCACTGTAGCTATTTGCTACAGTGTCAGGGGTGGGATTCTCCCAGTTTGGACCAGTTTGGGCGAACCCCTAGCTCTGACAATCAGATGGTAGTGAACTGGTTTGCTCGAACAATCATGTGGGCCCACCCACCCATCCCTGCACTGTACTTACGTTACCTTACCTGTACTTAGCTGTCCTCTCAGCAGATTTGTGTGGCAGAGCGAATTGCTGCTCGTCAGCTGTGTTACTCCCCAGTAGTGACATAGCAGGTATGTTTTTTCTGAAAGCTGTTCACGTGTGCGCAGTAATCACTTAACTGGTTGTCAGGGGTGGGATTCAAAATTTTTAACAACCAGTTCTGTGGGTGTGGCTTAAGTGGTGGGTGTGGCTTGGTGATCATGTGACTGGGTGAACATGGCTTGGTGGTCATGTTATTGGCTGGGTGTGGCCAACTCTATATCACTCACATCAAGGCAAGCATCTCCTCGCCTGGCCTCTCATGACTGTGGGGATGCTGCAACAGTCGTAAATGTGAAAAATGGTCATAAGTCACTTTTTTCAGTGCCATTGTAACTTTAAATGGTCACTTCCACACAAGCAAAGTACCAGCAAAGGAGGTGGGGGAAACTCCAGAGACATTCCTGAGACATGAAGTCTAGTCCTGCCAAGAATGTAATAAGGGTTAACGGAGAGGCAGTTTCTGTAAGCAACACCAGAATGTTTCCTTCCTGCCTTCCTTACAGGATTAGGCCAGTAATTTCTTCTAACAACCAGTTCTCTGAACTGCTTAGAATGTTAACAACTGGTTCTAGCGAATAGGTGCGAACTGGTAGAATCCCACCCCTGCTGGTTGTTACACCAGCAGCATCCCACCACTGCCTTAAGTCTTAGAAAGGCAGGCAATATATGCATGTTTTGAATTAGTCAGTCAATCAATAAATGATCTACTGGTGTTTTGGAGACCAGAAAGCAAAGAGAACCTGATAGTATCAACTTCATTCTCCAACAATCTTCGGCCCTAACAAGGATTTAGAGTAGGGGTGTCAAACTCGTGTCATCACGGCGGTGTCATGTGATGTATTGGGACTTCCCCCCCGCTTGCTATACCGAGTGGGGGGGCAGCATGTGATGCATCCGGGCCGCGGGCCACAAAATTGACACCCCTGATTTAGAGATTCTCATTACTTCTTTTACTACATTTTTTTACTGATTACTGAGTGCTGATTGTTACATTAAACAATAGCAGCACCAATAAATTTTGATCTGAAAATTATCCCTCCCTCCTTCTTTCCAGATTTAGTGTATAAGAAGGTATTTTCAATTGTATCAAAAGATAGATGGCTTGCTTCACTAACATAATTAATTTGACTAGATCCCCCATTGCTTTTTGGAGTTGGGATCTCCCCACCACATTCTCAAGCAAGGCAGCCCTGGTGGCAGATCTGGGCAGCTGTGTTCTGCCAGCCTTTTAATGGCATACTCAGAAGGAAAAGATGATGACTCCATATGAGAAAAGCATTAACACAGTAGAATCCAATCAGAATCTTTGAATGGAGTCCTGTATATTACTATGCAAATATCTTTGCAAACAGGTTAAATAAATATATGAAATAACCTCCTTCGTCTATCCTATATATGTCTACTCAGAAATAAATCCCATTGTGTGTAAACAATTTTGCTCCCACATAAGAGGGCACACAATTGCAGGAAAGTGACTTAAAATACACTGTGTGATTTGATGTGCACCGGTGATTTAAGTAATAGATGCATCCCAGAGTAAATGTGGCTGTACTTGCAATAAACAGGTTTAAATAGTTGCAGCAGAAATGATCCCATTACTAGGCACAAACTCTCTGTTAGAGATTTTTATTCCTAAAAATGTGCTAAACAAAAATATGATGACATTTATTTATTTATTTATTTAAAAAGTGTGCATGTCTAAAAACATCTGTGCCTGCATGATCTTAGAAAATATTTTAAGGAAACTATCCAATGCACCCATTATTAAAAACTGTTACTTTCTGAAAAAGCAACTACTACTATAATTTGTAAATAGCTATGAATTAATTATACACAAACAAGTGTTTTGATAATTATTTCTGAAGGAAAAATATGCCTATGTAATCTGATAATAATAACAAAAATAATTGAACTTCTTTTTTGCTTGTGTATTCACTACAATATACAAGGGCATCCCTCATCAAATCCTAATGTGTGAGATTCTGTGGTTTCATGTTATCAAACAATTATTTCTGTCTCTGTTCCTATACAACTAAAGGTCTGCTCTTCAAAATATATCCTTGCAATTTTATCAATTCTTATCAAATAGCCTATGCCCTTGGAACTTCCCTTGGTTATTGGTCTTCCTTGGCATTGCTCCAACAAGGCTACTGAAGTAATTTCTACATGGAATCACACCCTTGAACTATGTAAAAACGACAGTTTCAGCAAATTGCGCTCTGAAATGGTAACTTGTGCCAAAAACAAATTGCTTCTGTTATTTATGATCTGAACTGTCTGCTAGTTTATTTTCAGATGACAATTGAAAAAGTTTATGTATGTGGTCTTAAAACCCCTCAATAAATAGAACGATGCTTTTCATCCATTCCACTGAACTATGAAGTAGGCAATCAAAAACTCACCTCAAATGAAACTCGTTCTTTTTAAGAAGTGTGTGTAATACATTGTTGAGTAGATTGGGCATATATCACTACTGATTGTTAGCCTCACATTCTGTGCTAAGTTATGGCTTGTTTATGAATTATTGAAGAAACTGTAGTGGCTGGTTCACACACTGTATTGAGCGAGAACTGAACAGAACATAACACTATGGCTTCATGTGATGTGTGACCCCCAACCAATGTGATTACTATCCCGTCAAGATAACAAGGAGTGGAAGGAAGAGATTTATCAAGATTAATGCGAAAGCACAAAAAAGCTTAGAACTTACCAGGTTTTTTTTAAAAAGGGAGAATGGAGATTTATATATTTTTTCACATATTTCAAATGAATATGTTGCCGTTACCTGTTTTTTACGTCTGAGAAAACACAGCATGTAATAAACAAGATTGTCAATATCCATGTCACTGTTGCTTCGTAAGACTAGATTGCTTTGACATAGGAAGGTACTGACTCTGAAATTAGACTAGTAGCTAGGATCACACAATGCCTTATATCATGGATTGCTTAACTATTGGTTGTTAATTAAACTGCCTGTGGCTCAGTTCACAGATCATGCTAATCCATAAATCATAGTTTACAATTCACTGTAGCTGCATGCAGAAATGCCTAAATTGAAATCAAATCAGCAAGCTTTCAACTTAGGTACATCACTATAACCAAGGATTTACGAAGTCTCTGATTTGGGTACAGAACCCTTCAAAGAAGTCCAAAATGTTAACTTTTCTTCTGGAGTCTGTAAACCTTCATGCTGCTCCAAGGGATAATTCAGCAGTTTCCAGAATTAAATCTTCACTCAGATGTAGACTGAGGTGACTCAGACATCATGTTCCATTCCCAAATCAGTAAGTTGTGTGCATCCTAAATTTGATATGAGCCAAGCATCAGCTGTAGCTCTAAATCTTATTTTAGTTAGGAGCTCCAACTCCAATTTTATCAATGGAATCTATTGAGAATAAAGCATCAGGTGTCACTTAACATTTTTATGTTATTTTCCCATTTCCACCCCTTAATATTGAAATGTAGATCTTCCACTTACAAAACTCCTTCACATGCTACTTCAGGGACAGGACAGTGAAGCAGTCACTTTAAATAGCTGCTTTTGATGACTATTATAGAATGAATAATACTGTACACTCTATAGATAGTCTCCAACTCATCACTAGTATTGTGCCCAAGATTTCCATTTCTAAGCAAGACAGTTGTTAAGTGAGTTGTGACCTGTTTTATGATCCTTTTTGCTCTGGTTGTTAAGTGAATCTGGCTTCCCCCATTAACTTTGCTTATAGAAGCTCCCTAAGAAGGTTGCAGATGACAATCCTAAGATCCTGGTATGCTGCAACCATTGTAAACACAGGCTGGCTGCCAAAGCACCCAAAGTTTGATCATGTGACTGTGAAGATGCTGCAGTGGTCGCAAATGTGAAAACTGGTCACAAGTCACTTTTTTCAGCGCCGTTGTAACTTAGGATGGCCTTTAAAAATGGTTGTAAATCAAGAACTACCTGTAGTTATTAATGTTTTGTTTCTTGTGCCAGGGAGCAAAAATTGTAAAATTTTCTGCCTTAACTGCCAAAATAATTTAGCTAACCTAGAGCAGGATGGTGGTGAAATGCTTTGGAACAGTCCTGAGGATTGTTGAAATTTAAACAAGAAACACTGGGTGTGTGTTACTGTGTATTCTGCATGTTGAGTATGTAGTATATTCAGAGTAGCTACACCTGCTTAATTGGCAGTATGTGAGAAAGAATGTGGGGAACTTGCTTTTTAAGTGAAACTGTTAAATCATGACAGGAAATCACTTATCATAATGGCAGTTCTGTTTATTTAGTGGCCACGATTGCCATCAAGAGTATTAAAAAAGGAGCCCAGAACTTCCACTTTATGCTATTCTCAAAAGATACAAGAAGCCAGAAGTCAACAATTTTTTTCTGACCAGAGTTATCATTTCATCAACCTGTCTAAAGAAACTGTTAAAATTGCATCAGCTTGCCTGGAACACAGCAATTTTATTCAAGAATCTCAATTCACACAGGATTTTGTCATTGTCAGGTAGAGTTCTGGCAATCTTTGGAAAATGTCAGAATGTCCTAATATTTTACTGCTTGACATTTTAAATTGTTGACATTAAAAAAAAGAGTGTTCCCATAATGCTTTTGATAACGCTTTTTGGCCAGACCAGATGGGCCCTGCCATCCAGAAGCTCCGCATTTATTGGTCCTGCAGTAAGTAGTCAGAGCCCATTTGATGAAAGGAATATCCTACTTCTATCCAGATAAGATCAGAATCAGACCCTGGCTAAAGCTGATAGGTCTTTGCTGGCAACCGAAGTAAATAAACAGGAGAGAAGATGATGGTTTCTCTTTGGCACTTGCCTCGTTCTGGCTGCCAGCCAGTTGCAGTGAGCCTAATGAGAATGAGCTAATTATTCAGTGGTCTGAGCCAGAAGTGCAATTGGAAAGGTGCCTCTGCAGAAAATGCAGCCTTCATATTTTCGATGGCTCACCCTTTGCAATTGCTTATCGTACCAAACTTCTCACAGGTATTTGAGCTGTTTGCTGGCAGCAAGCCCAGGTGTGAAGTAAGGGACCTTCTCCCCCCGCCACCCCGCTTCCTTGGCCTGCTGCCAGTCACCTTGTGCTGCTGCTTCAGCACTAGAGGCAGATCAGCTGCCAGCAATGGATTAGCCCATCAGGGAGTCTGATGGGTGGCAGATCTACTTTTGCCTCTGCAGGGTCACAGAGGGGAGCAGGCTGTGTCAGTCCCACAGGCCCCTTCCGCAAGACCTCCCACCGCGCTGCTTTGCCACTTAATGAGCAAACCAATTAGCGAGTCACTGTTTCTTCACAAGGGGGACCAAAGTGAGAAAGTTGACAAACTGGATTGCAGTTCCTTCTTCTTTTCATATCCCACCGGCTGGTCATTTGGGGCAATTTGGAAAGCATGACAACCATTATACAAAGACTTGCATTGCAGGTCTTCTGGTTTACAGGGAGCAGGAGAAAGAACGACTCTGAGAACGCACCCACTCCCCCTTTGCAAAGAGTAGCATGAAGAGAGTGTCACAGTTCTGCACAACAAGCAAAATGATGGCAACAGCTGAGGTTCAAAGCCCGGCAGTTACACACTGTATTATGAAATCTTGGTGGGTGAGGGCCAAGCTTGGAACTGAAATAGAAGGCCACTGAGGCAACATTGCTACCAGAACAGCTTACATTGCACGGCATAATTACTTGCTTTATTTTCAAGCTGTTTTCATTTGAGCTGAATAAAGTTACTGTATATTTTATTCTTGAGCTGAATAAAATTGACTGGTATGGGAAAGGGGCTTGGATTAAAAATGATATTTAGATGCTTTGGCCCTCTTCTCCATTTTCTGTTAACTTCAACATTTATGTTGCCACTTTAAAAATCAGTACTGTCATTAATGTGTTACTAGATCTAGATATGTATGACAGTGGTGGGATTCAAATTTTTTTTACTGCTGATTCTGTAGGTGTGGCTTGGTGGATGTGGTGTGGCTTGGTGGGCGTGGTGTGGCTTGGTGGGCGTAGGCTTGGTGGGCGTGGAAGGGGAAGGTTACTGCAAAATCCTCATTCCCTCCCCACTCCTGGAGGAAGGTTACTGCAAAATCCCATTCCCTCCCCACCCCACTAACCTGCTTTCCAGCTCTGTTCTCCTGTGCAGGGCAACAAAAGAAGACCCAGCCAATCAGCTGAGACTCGGGAGGCAGAGAATAGATGGGGTGGGGCGAGTCAGAGGTGGTATTTGCTGGTTCTCCAAACTACTCAAAATTTCCACTACTGGTTCTCCAGAGCTGGTCAGAACCTGCTGAATACCACCTCTGATGTGTGAAGAAAAAGAGGAACCTGTCTGTCTGTCTGTGTCTGTCTCTGTCTCTGTCTCTCTGTCTCTGTCTCTGTCTCTGTCTCTGTCTCTGTCTCTCTCTCTCTATCTTCTATTTATCAATGCATTTAACAATGCAGATAAAAGGGCCAGGGCTTCAATACCTTTGGTTGTAGACATAAAGAAGCAATCATAATGAACCAATAAAGGAGAACTAATTGTTTTAAAAATGCTCTTCCTTTTGTCCTGGGATGCAAAAGGATATCACTTTGCTGCAGTTTCAAGGAGAAATTATTCTTGCATTGTCCTCTTACTTTGTGAAATTAATAGGACAAAAAGAGTTAAAAGAATTAGTGAGTTCAGTACCCATCTCTTTATGCATATATCAAATAATATCCCTACATAGGAATGGAATCCACAGAGGGATGTTCCAGAGATATAAATGACTCACTGATCCGTTAACACTTCCGCTTATAATGATTCCTGCATCTAACAAGCAGTGACATGATCCTTTTCAATCCCAGGAAGGCTGAATCCCTTGGTCTGTTTTGCAGTTGTTTATGACACACTTTGTGAGACACGGATACAAAGAAAGGGAGGGAGAGACACCCTAAACAGGAGTTAATTAATTTGACTTTGAAAAATATCATGGCAAATAATGTGGGTAAACTGTTTAGTAGGATTTCAGTATGTAATGAGGAGTCTGTTAAAAATCTGATCTTGGCACTATAACTCAAACCAATTAACTCAATATTATTGATCTAGGCGGTAAGGACAGAAGTATTTTTCAAGCCACTGATTACTATGGAAACACTTGCATTGATCTGAATGTTTCCTTTATTCATGTTGTCATGATCTGATTATTGAATCACAACAACACCATTCAAGGCAAATGTTTAATACATTTTAATATAAACTATGGTTGACAATATATATAAAAGGAAGCTGCAGGTATATCTTTACCACCTGGAAAAAAAAATAGACCTGCAGTAACATTATAGATCATCAGTAGATATGAAGTATAGGTCATCACACAATTACATAAATTTACAAATGAGTTAACAGCGTATGAATCTCAGGTTGCTGTTAAATATGTCATTCAAAAACTGCAAATATTTGCTATCAGATTGAGCTGCAAAATTCGAAATAACCATTGGATTGCATTAAAAAGAGTCAGGAGCTGTTAAAGTGGCAGCACAAATAGTCAAACAAGTGGCTTGAAAGAGGCAATCTATGGTCCTGGGATGAGCATAAGTTGCTGGCTAACAGGAAATGGATATCTAGTTTCCTGCTGAAATATGGAAGGGACCTAAGCAGTCTGATTTTCAACCAGATCATTTCTTGATGAGCTTCTGTGGCACAGTGGTTAGAGTGCTGTACTGCAGACTACTTCTGCTGACTGCAATTTGGCAGTTCAAATCTCACCAGGCTCAAGATTGACTCAGCCTTCCATCCCTCCAAAGTCAGTAAAATGAGGACCCAGATTGTTGGGGGCAATAGGCTGACTCTGCTAACCGCTTAGAGAGGACTGTGAAGCTGTATATAAGTCTAAGTGCTATTGAGATTGCTATTATTAGATTTTTGTCCCACCTTTGTTACTTTATAAGTAACTCAAGGCAGCGAAGATACCTAATACTCCTTCCTTCTCTTTTTCCCCCCAAACAATAAACATGTGAGTTGGATTGAGCTGAGAGAAAATAACTGGCTGAAAGTTACCCAGTTGACTTTCATACCATGGAACTCAGTGTCCTGATTTCTAAGCCAGCACACATTAACCATTTATACCAAATACCAAATTAGCAACCCAGTCTATGATTTTTCATGAACAGCAGCAGAAAACCAATGATCTTCCAAGTCAACAAGAGGGTAAGAGAGAATGGAGTGATTGAGGAAAGTGATGTGTAAAAAGAGAGTATGATTGTATGTCTACAAGTAGTATTTACCCTCTGATCTTACATATAGGATTCTAAGAATCAGCATAATTTTATGACCATCCTTCCTACTTCACATTGGGACAGAACTTAATATTTACTTTCTAAACATATATAAATAAAGCATGGTTGTTGTTTAATTGAGCAGAATATTAAGGTTTTATTAACACAAAAAAGAATAATTTAATTACATTTTATGCAAATCCCTTTATTCCATGGCTGCCCATATGTGTCCAAACAAAATTATTGGAGCAAATTAGTATGTTAAATATCTGAGTGGGTAAACTATCTATTCATTTGAATACAAATCTATAGTTAGTTATGAATATTAGTCAATAACTGGTCCTAGAAAGACAAGCAATTGTTTATTAGCTTGTGTGATATAATTTTGTGTAAATAAAAGCTCTACATGCTGATGTGAACTTCTTAAAGGAAAGCCAAGTTATTAATGAACACTGCTGCGATGTTTTAGAAACAAATTAAAATAGTATACGAATGTAAACAAATCCCAATCCCGGTATCTTTCAGAACTTTGTAATTATTTGATTTCAGCTTTAATTCAATGTCTTTGATTTTTATATGTAGTTTTATGCTGAAATGCCAAGTTAAATTATTGTAGAAGGTATCATTATTTTCCTACAGAGGAGAAAATTGAAAAATGAATTTCCCATACTCATTCAATCTGGCAGAATATATATTGTGTTGGTGGAGACATTTGGGAGTGTCAAATACAATTTAAGCATGTACTGAAAGATCTTAGTGCAACCACCAGGATGTGTTCTCTTGAAATTTTTTCTCTGCCAGTAAGATGGAAAGATACAGATCTTTAATAACATAAGATACTATTAAATTGCTCTTGGGAAAATCTGTCGTGAAGATCAAGATGCTTTCATAATTCCCTTTCTAGAATGTAGGGATTATTTGATCTTTTATCTCTTATAGAATCTTCAGGCTCTGATGTTTTATCAAATACCTCCAATAATATGGGATAGGGCGTGTATGGACTTACACACCAGCCACTAGAGGAATTTGACTTTGATGCTCCATTTTCATATTATAGGATTGTGTAAACCATTCAAAATAAGTGCTTCAAAATGTGCAGGAGCATATACAAGGCATTTAATAATTAAAACAGTTGGGTTACACAGCTTCTTCAGACCATCTCTGCATGTGTGTGCATGTGTAGTCACTTTGCTTGCTTTAAAAAGAACTGGAAGCTATTAAAAATGATAAAGTTATAAGAAGAGAGAGAATAACTTCCAGAAAGCGAACTATTCAAAGCTCCATGTCTCTGTGCAAATTGTAGCACTTGATTCTGATTATGTATACTGTTTGAATATCCAAATTAAAGCATAAACCTATGGTTAGAAATGATTTTGTAAATTATAGTATACATTACCTATAGGAACATGCCTGAAGAGTTTTAAGGTAGTTTCTTCACCTCTTCATTATCTCAGAATTTAAACTAACGAGCTGCCAATACATGTTCCAAAGCAATGAGTCTTAGCTCTGTAAAAGAAGCTGTGGCTTCAATCCACCATTGAGAACTTAATTTGGGCATGCTCACAGATATGGCTAAGGACTCCCAAATTAATCATGGAAGCTGACAGCAAACAGATGGTTACAATACCAAATAATGGCATGAAGTTGCTGGCAGTTTCTTCTTCCTAGTATAGGAGATTTTGTCCCTTAAGACAAGCTCAGAGTAGTCAAGCTATCTCCAATACATGCCTGGATCTTCAGGTAAAACAATTTAATGTCTCAATTCCTTACTACTATCTCTCCTGGACAGAGAAATGAGCAGCCTCTTACTTGTTGGCCAGCTTCAGAGTAGTCTTCCTTTTCTGATTCTTTTCTCTTCCAGTTCTTTATCTCTTGTTTCTTATTCTCCGCTGTGCAATCTCTTTCTGCCTTGTCTTAGTGCAGAGGTCTCCAAACTTGGCAACTTTAAGACTTGTGGACTTCAACTCCCAAAAGTCCACAAGTCTTAAAGTTGCCAAGTTTGGGGACTCCTGTCTTAGTGCATTCAGCACTTACTTTCAAATCCTCCTTATTCCGGCGCTGCCTACCATATCATCATAGCAGTTTATGACCTCCTGCCCTATTTGTATCAGTTGACATTTTCTTCTGTTACTGATCTCACATTCTTCCTGCCAAGGGTGCCTTTTATCATTCAATCTTTACTTAATGTAACAAATAGCCATTTGTGCCAACTACAGTATTGTATGTTGAAGCGTTTCCTTATCCCAACTACTATATTTGCCAAAGCATTCCAAACTTTTTCTGGTTCCTTGAAACGCATAGTTTTCTGTGCAATAAAAATAAGACTTTCATGAGTGAATACATGGCAGAAGAATGAGTTGATATTGCCATCCAAATATATGTACGTAAAGATGATCGTTCACTGTTGTCAATCTTGCCTGCATAAGTTCTGAGAGAGTCTTCCCAAATAGATGAATGTATCAGTGGTGGGATTCAAAAATTTTTACTACTGGTACTGTGGGCGTGGCTTGGTGGGCATGGCAGGGGAAGGTTACTGCAAAATCCTATTCCCTCCCCACTAACCTGCTTTCCAGTTCTGTTCTCCTGTGCAGGGCAACAAAAGAAGACCCAGCCAATCAGCTGGGACTCGGGAGGCAGAGAATAGATGGGGGCGGGGCCAGTCAGAGGTGGTATTTGCCAGTTCTCCAAACTACTCAAAATTTCCACTACCTGTTCTCCAGAACTGGTCAGAACCTGCTGAATATCACCTCTGGAGTGAATGTACAATGCTCCTATTTATGCATCAATTATCTTAAACAAGCAAAATTAAGACCACAGAATGGTTTGGAATTATCATCAGGTAATGCAATATATTAAACTTTTCCTTGAATCAATCTTTTAGTCCAGATCATTTCAGAAACCAACCAGATGCCTGAAATGCAATGACTTAGAACAATTCTTAGTTTAACTGAATCTGTGGAGTGGGCCATGTTTTTTGTTCGTTTGTTTTGTTTAATGACAAACTAGGAAATCTTTCTCTAGCTTGGGCCCATATAATATTATTGTATTTCATGTGGAATACAGCCTTTATAAATGAAGCACCTTAATACTTTTTTGCAATTAAGGCATTGGATAGGAAGAGATGAAATAAGGAGGCAAAGCATTATTAATAGAAGTAATTAAAGTTTGGACATGTTAGTTTTATTTGTAAATACTGAACACCGGCTTCATAGTTAGTAGGAGAGACTTTACAGGTCCTTTTCTACATAGCCCAGTTCTGTGGTGGGATTCAGCCAGTTCGCACCAGTTTGAGAGAACCGGTTGTTAACTTTCTGAGCAGTTTGGTGAACTGGTTGTTGGAAGAAATCATTAGGGCAGAGAACCGGTTTTTAAATTATTGGAATCCCACCACTGGCCCAGTTGGATTAGCTATGCATATTAGTTCCTGTGGAGTTACCTGTATCTGATGGCATACATGGTGGTGCTTAAACATAAACGCTTTTATATTTACAAGAAGAAACTGATATTCTCCCTTTAGAAAAATGGAGAGATCTGACATAACTGGTTTTCTCTGTAAATAATATAGTAAAGTAAGCCTTTGGATGTAATCTGTTTTTTAAAAATATACCTTGTGACCTCTCTATTACCATCACAAGCACAAACTGAGCTGAAATCTTTTTCAAGAGCTTTCTCTCCTTTTCAACATTATTGTGTTTCTCAGTTCATGGAGAATGGTTAATTTAATGTCCCCTGGCATCATATAGATAAAGATTTCTCTTCTGGTAGAAACCTGACATTATCTTGAATAAAATTCTGAAGACAGGACATCAGAAAAAATGCAACGAAAGAGTCATGAAGTTATTGCAATACATTTAGAATTGAATTCCACAAATAGAATTCAAGAATCAAGATCACGTGAAGTGTTAATACCACTTTATAATGCTTTGGTAAGGCCACATTTGAAATGCTGCATCCAGTTTTGGTCACCATGTAAAAAAGATGTTGAGACTCTAGAAAGAGTGCAGAGAAGAGCAACAAAGATGATTAGGGGACTGGAGGCTAAAACATATAAAAAATTGTTGCTGGAATTGGGTATGTCTAGTTTAATGAAAATGGGGACTAAGGGTGACATGATAGCAGTGTTCTAATATCTCAGGGGTTGCCACAGAGAGGGGGGAATTGAGCTATTCTCCAAAGCACCCGAGAGCAGGACAAGAAGCAATGGATGGAAACTAATCAAGGAGAGAAGCAACCTAGAAATAAGAAGAAATTTCCTGACCAATTAACCAGTGGAACAACTTGCCTCCAGAAGTTGTAAACACTGGGTTTTTTGCCCAGCACTGAAAGTTTTTAAGAAGAGATTGGACAACCATTTGTCTGAAATGGTATAGGGTTTCCTGCCTGAGTAGGGGGTTGGACTAGATGACCTCCAAGGTCCCTTCCAACTCTGCTAGTCTATTCTAAATGTAGTGCTTGACCAATACTAGAGAAGGCAGTCAGACAGAATATGCATCTTGAACATAATAATGTGGAGAGGTTCCTGTGAGTGGAGCAAGTCATGACTTATGAGAAAACCTTGTTATACTGGTTACAGCAGAAGAGAGAGAATGAAAACAAAAAGTGATTTTTCTGGAGAGAGAGGGAGGTTGCCTGAGGATGGGCTCCAGCATGAATCCGAAAGCTTGGAAGATTAAACCTCTGGTCCCGGTGACTGACTCAGATTGGATCCTGCAAAAAAGTAATTCATTGTGAAATTGAGGAATAGAAATTAAAACATAGTTGATTATAACCCTTATAGTATTGCTAGTGTGGAGTTTATTCCAAAAAAGGGGAGGGGAAGCAAATTTTGGTGTATAGTTGCCTATTCAATACAATGCAAGCTTCTCCTGATTACATCACAGGTGTCAAACCTGATTGTGTCATGTGATGTATCTTGACGTTTTTTGCCTTTGTGGAGCTGGAGTGGTCGTGGCCTGCATGTGATGCATCTGGCCCATGGGCCACCAGTTGGACACCCCTGGATTAGATGACAGGAATCGTTGTCACTTGTTCATAGAAAGGTGAAATCCAGGAGTGAAAAAGTAAATTGTTCCTTTGTTACTGACCATCACCGTTTTAACAATGAAATTGTGAATTTAAAAAATGCCCTGTTGGTAGATGTTTTCTTATAAACAGTCATAACCTGATCCCCAGGGGTGGGATTCTACTGGTTCTGTCTGGCTCTGTAGAACTGGTAGCTCTGAAGAGCAGCAGACATAGAACCAATTCTATGTCTGCTGCTGTTTTGGCCCACCTGCCCACCTGGGCTCTTACCTGCCCTTTATTTCCTGCTTTTTCATCCTCAGCTGCTTTGCACGGCACAGCTGTGGTTGAAAAAGCAGGAAAAAATTGCTTTTTCAAACGCTGCGCACTGCGCGCAGTGCTGCTCAGCTGTCCAGGCAGCAAGCTGATGACTTTCACACGCGTGTGCAAAACATAAATCACCGAACTGGTAGTTACACCAGTCAGATCCCACCCCTGCTGATCCCCAATGTCCATCGTATTGATTGCCCAGAAAAATTGGGGATCCTTGACATAACAATCATCACCTTTTACTTTAATGGTATTGTGACCCTCCCAAGTTTGTTGATTAACACCTCCCAATTCCTTTCCCTATTGGTCAAGCGAGTTGAGGTTGCTCTGAGTTTTATTTCAATTCATGGAAAGGGCAGGTTTTCTTCCTCTAGGAGATGGACTGATCTGAAAGATCAGCAGTGACAAGATGGGCAAAGCTCTCTGAACAGCCAAAAGAGGCATTTGGCTGAGTTTTCCTGGTGCCCCAACAGTCACAGTGTTTAATGATTTATAGAGGAATATATTTATATTCCAAGTGATCAAAAAAAATCCTAGGACTCTGATTCCAGGGCCGTAATATATTGTCTGACCAGCTGTGAGCCACATTAATCTCATTTCAACTTGAGGTTAACATAGGTTAACAAACTGTTACACAATCAACAACAGCTGATTGAGATATACAGAAAAGGAGAGAAAGGGTTTTGTTTTTGGACTACAACGGTAAGCGCCTTGCAGAACCTACCAGTATGAAGTATATTTCTCAGACTAGAATTGTAAACCAATAATATAATGGGCTTTTCTGTGGCCCCTGGAATACCTAACTATGACTGCTGGGTGCTAAGATCATGATTTCCTGACATTTAGAATCAAGGAACAAAGGATAATGACAACACATGCTATAAAAGCAGACATATCACAGTGAAAAGAAGAAGAAGAAAAAACAAGGGTCTCTTGAGCAAGCTCAATTCCTGTGATTACATGGGCATTATTTTTTTCTTGGAAACAATGTCATTGCCTCTTTCTAAGGAGATTTTTAACTTCCCAATGCACTGTTAATCCTGATTGTATTTCCCATCTAAATACAACCCTATCTTATTTTTCTGAATCAGGGTTGGCCTGCTTACCTCTTGCTTTGATCGTGTGAACAGGAAATCCCCATTTTACCCCAAGCCCCAATGTCACTCATATAAAATTGCTGCTTTTGGTCCTCAAAAGGCTGCTCATTTTTGGTATTATACATAATAGTAATATCAGTGCTGGAATAGGCCTATAATGGCCAGTACGGATAACCTTGAGCAATAGGAGGAAGATCCACAATCAAGGCAAAAGACATTTGAGTCCAACACAGAAATGTAATTTGGGAAAGCATCTCAGACTTGATCCTCCTTAGTTCTCTTGAAGGTAAAAGGAGAGACGGGGAAAGCACAACCAGACTTGCAATATTCTATTCCTGGAACCTTATAATAAAACTAATATTAGCATTTATAACTTTGGTTTCCTAATCTGGTCAACCTTGAAGGGCTGACAATGCCAGTAGGAGGCACACCTCATTCTGGAAGTTGGCATGGAATGGATAAACTGCTGGTAGAATATCTGCTATGTTTTATTTATTATTTGTTTATTTTATTGGGCTTGTATGCCGCCCCCTCTCCGAAAGGACTTGGGGCGGCTCACAACTAAAAACAAACAATAAATTAATTACTTAAAACACTATTAAACAATTACAAGCCCAATTAATCTAAAACCCCAGTACAATTATAAAAATTGTTGTTTTCTAACAACAGTAGAAAAGAATTTGGGAAAATGTGCAGAGAATGGTTTCTGGAATTCTTTCCAACCCCTTTACCATCAGTGAACTTAAGAGATATCAAGTGTTTTGTGCAATGAACTAAGATTGGGTGTGAATATTAGTGCTTTCCTTTACATATCCCTTGCTTTCTGTGCATGAAGCTTAAGACAGGCTGCAAAGACTCTACTCTGGGTCATGTTACGCAGGGAAGAGGGAGAGGAATTTAGAAGAGCAGGTGGCAACATTCCCAGGCTGCTGACCAATTGCTTCTCTCCTGGCCTTCAAAAAGTTTTCCGATGGGGACACTGGGACACCATGCAGCCCTGACTCTGGTTAGTCCCCTGAAGCCCTCCCTTCACTTTTAAACTAATTTTAATCTCTTGCCTCCTCTTAATTTTTTTAATTTTTATATATATATATATTGTTTTATATTTTAACATTTTATTATACACTGTCCACAATCCCCTTTGAAGGAGGTGAATAGTAGAGAAATGTGAAAAAATAAAAAATAAACAAATAGTAATGCAATAGGGGAATTTGGGGGGGGGGGGTAGGTGGGAAAATGCTTCCTTCATAGACTCCAGACATATCCATTATCTTTTTTTTTGCCAGTTTCTTCTGCCATACTAAATTTGGTCCAGTTCTGTTGTTTTCAGTGAGATGGCCTGAAGAGTTGAGTTAGGACTGACAGACTGAGCTCTGAGAACTTTTACATAGTTTCCTTACCTTATTAGATAAGTTGAAAAAGGAGGCATGAAATTCTTCTCCTTACATTCTTTGAAACTGGTTTCTATTTCAGCAGCAATCCTTTGAATACCTCCCACTGTCCATCTCCATGTTTTGCATCCCATTGATGAAAGCAGAATTTTATCATTCTGCTGACATCACTGAATTATAATTCCCAGCATCCCCTGCCATTGTCTGTGTGGATGGGTTTGATGGTTATTCTGCAGGTCCTCTTGTATTTGTTTTCCCAGAGCAGGCATTATTCGCTGAGGATATAAATTTCCCTTCAGTAGCTTCACTCATAGTTAATCTAAACATGCTGGTAAAAAGGTGCATTATAGCATAGAGTTGAAGCATTTGTTATCTGTAATTTTATACATAGAGAAAGGAAAACATTTCAATGGATTAAAGCATCCAATTGTTTTTATGAGATTTAAGGTGTTGATATTAACATTCAAAGACCTTCATGGCTTGGGTCCGGGGTATCTATGGGAGCGTCTCCTGCTGATATCGAATACCGACCGCCCTGTGCGTGTGCACAGACGGGGACTCCTCGGGGTGCCGTCAGTGAGACAGTGTCAGCTGGGGGTGCCCCGGGGAAGGGCCTACTCTGTCGCAGCTCCTGCCTTGTGGAACCAACTACCTCTGGAGCTCCGTTTGGCTCCTGATCTCCACTCTTTCTGCCGTGATTTGAAAACCTGGTTGCTTGAGCAGGCCGGGCAGGACTGACCTCTTGGGGGGGGGGAGTTAAATTAGTTTTAAATTTTAAATTAGTTTTAAATTAGTTTTAGTTATTGCGCTTGTTAAGTTTAATTCTTTTTAATATATTAATTGTTGTATTTTAATTGTGAGCCGCCCCGAGTCCTTTTGGAGAGGGGGCGGCATACAAGTCCAATTAAATAAATAAATAAAATAAAATAAATTAATCCTGGGTTGTTTGTGGCATGATTTCACCAATTTTCAGTTCTTTGCAGCATTTATTATATATTTATTCCTGAGCAACTTAGATTTGTCTCCAACTCTTTCTTCCATTATTAAATCAATCCTCTTACTAGTCCAGAGAAGTCCTTTTTCTTCATCTTTCCTTAGACTTATCAAACATTTGAAACTACCTTACTAACAAAACACCATTGTCCTTTCTCAGAGAGGGAAGTGTGCTATTTCTCTTTTTATGCATACTGGAGAGCCTCTTCTCTTTTCCTTTACTTTACTAATATAGTTGTTTTCTCTTGACTCCCACACTTGCCTGTTAGGCAATTCTTCCTTGCCTGTAGTGGCATGAACAAGCTCCATACTTATAACCATCAAATTCGTCTCTGTTACTTAACTTCTCCACCCTCTTCTACTTTGGTTTCAAAGCAAATTGCCTCTGCAGGTATTAAATTTTGAAGTGAAGGTTAAAGGGAGCAGAATGCTTTAATGCTACTTTGGGATTCAGGTGGGAAATTCTGCTTCCTGCTAAGAACTTCTGCCAATATCCCTTCCATTATCTTCTAGGGTGGTACTGTTTGTAGGTCCAAAGGCTGTGCCTATTTCTCCTGATCTATAGAGGTGGGCTCGAGCATGAGCTGCCAGTGCAATTATATCACTCATAGTACAGTCTGGGGGTGGGTGTTTTTCACCTCTTTGACTCTAAAGCACAGGTTCTCCTTCTAAATTTCTGCCCCACTGAGCACAAAGAGCAGCAATCATATTAAAGAAGACAGCTGATTGAAATTTCATGAAAGGCTTTTTGCAGAGTTGGGCAAGGGCTTTACATAAGAGGCTTCACAAAGTGCTTTTAGCAGAGACAGGGAAGTCTTATGTAGGGCATTTGAACAAATGCTTGCAAAGGGTTTTATTTCAGATGCTCCTAATCATGGTTGTCCAGGAAAAGTCAACAGCAAATTGGCAGACAGCCACAGAAATGTCGGGAGTGAAAGAAGAATAGAAAAGAAAACAATTTAAAGTAGTCACTCTGATTGCATGGAATCAATTTCACAATTCCCAAATAATAATTAAAAAAAACCATCAGCAATAACAATAGCAATAGCATTTAGACTTATATACTGCTTCACAGTGCTTTTACAGCCCTCTCTAAGCGGTTTACAGAGTCAGCATATTGCCCCCAACAATCTGGGTCCTCATTTTACCCACCTTGGAAGGATGGAAGGCTGAGTCAAGCTTGAGCTAGAAGTGCTTCAGACATGACTTAACTGACATAAAGGATCCGGCCTAAATCCTGTTCAGATTCCTTATGGCAATCTTGATGTTGAATTGGAATGGATGATTGACACTGATTTTCTTGATATTTAATATGTATTCTGATTTTTCACGCTAACATTCCAACAACTGGACAAATACATATAATTAATAAAGGTACTGTATTTCTCTTTCCACTTTTCAGACTCTGAAAAATGTATTTCTGTAATTAAAATATTTTAATCCCACTCTTAGATAAAGGTTTCAAGATGATTAACAGCTAATAAAATGAAAGAATATTAATAATCCCAACAATTTACTGGCTACTCTAACTTGAATGTAGCAAGATAATAGTGGTATTTTTAGACTACTGCATACATCAGAAGTGAAGCTACTTGGAGATTTGGAAAAAATATCCACTTATTGCTTTCTTTGTGTGCTCCGACACCTTCATTTAAATCTGAGTAATAATACTGTTTCATAATCTAAACAACAGTAATCACTTCAGCAATTTAGTCTGTGACCGTTTGTCTAGTCATTTATTTAGACTGCAAGAGTTGTACAGTAACCTTTAGCATAGTTCTTCAGTCATTTTAGAGAGAATTTCCAATGCTTTTAATCTAGTTGGGATATTTGGAATATTAGAACATAACAGTGGTCTTATAAATGGTTGTGGTTCTGATGGTGAGACATTTCTGTTTTACCAAATAACTATGAAGCACAAGAGCTCACAAAGTTAGGACACTGGCTAATGATTGACAGGCTTGTGTTTGAGACCCAGTTATTACCATGAATTGGGGTGAGCTCCTGTCACATGCTCCAGCTCTTGCTGACTGTGGGTGACTGCAAGTAGATAAATGGGTACCACTTTGGTAGGCAGTTCAGTCCAACTGGACGTCTCCCAAGCAAGTGATGACACCATTCAATCCTTTCACCTGGAAGTGCTTTGACACTTCCAACATGACTGTAATAGTAGTACTGCCTGTCTGTGATTTTCTGTCTAGTCCTTTTCTTGAAGGACACTTCCTAATTCAAATGCCAAGCTTTGAAAGGGGACATCACTTTGACATAAGTTTGCGTGGAGCAGTGTTCTCTCCCTTCTGCCCTCACCTCTAAAATGAACTGAAGATGCCTTTATATTGTTCTGATCAACTCAACTGGCAGTTCTAGCAGCTGACTATGACAATACAGGTTCTGAAGCTTCTTCTGACTATTAGAACCATAGACTTGAAGCAACACAGAATATCCCAGCAAGGAGAATCACACTGTCTCCATATTTTTTCAGATTTGATCCCACTGGCCTTTGGTATGCAGCCCCAACCTATAAGTGCAAAGTCAATGCAAACCAATAGAATATTTGTAGCTCAGGGTAGAACCTGGAGTACTTGGTGCTCTCTAAAGCCTGGTTGTCTTCCTTGGTTAGGCTGTTGTTTACTGTTTGATTGTCTGAGCTGGTAGTTCCTTGACTGGGGCATTGTTTACTGCTTGAACACTTATATATAAAGAGAGACGAAATTCCATTCTCTTCTAGCATTACCTAATTGGGTAATGAAACTTCTGCATGAAAACAACCAAACTCAGAGAGCACCAAGGATGCCAATCCGATCTGCAAGATTCTTCCCTTACCCAGATCTATAATCTTATAATGTAGCATTGAATTACATTGAGCCCTGCCACTCTATAATGTTATGAGATTCTCAGAACAATTTGGTGATATTTTAATTTTAGGAGAGGCAAGGAACTTCTTCAGAGTTCAGAATTTGCTATGTAGAAGTAGACAATATAGGTCTGTGATGGCGGACCTATGGCACGTGTGCCGGAAGTGGCACGCAGAGCCATTTCTGCCGGCACGTGAGAGGTCGCCCAGAAGAGCCCCACTGTGGATGCATGCATGCTGCCCGCCCGCCAGCTGATTGTCAGATATCTGGTGCACATGTGTGGGAGCAGGGTGTGTGCAGGAGATGCTTGCATGTGCATGCACAGAGACACATGTGCGTGCGTGCACAGAGATGCACAGTGTGTGCGGGGGGTCTCATGCACATGCACAGGGGGCGTGGGGCTCCCCACGTGCATTGCCTTCTGAGCACTGGCGTGCGCGCAATTTTCGTCATGGGAGCCCAAAAAAGTTAGCCACCACTGATATAGGTAATCCTCCCCATGCATAGAATGGTGGAAAGAGAAGGAGATGGAAAAATGTCACAAAGGTGCTTTTTCAAAAGGCATCTGGACTTTCTTTGTTGAAAGTCTATCTTTCTTGAAGATAGTTTGCTTCTCATCCAAGAAGCTTATTCAGTTGAAGAAGCTTCTTGGATAAGAAGTAAAATGTCTTCAAGAAAAAAAAAAGAATGGCCAGTTGCTTTTTGAAAAAGCACCTTTGTCACAACCATGACCTGGAGGACTGAGAATCACCATAGAGAAGGGAAAAAATGACGTATTTAATTGAAAAATAGTCCCATGGCATTACAGAGATTAATTGAAACCTATCCAAACAACCCATAAGGAACATTTTTCAAAGACTAGTTGAAGCACCTGTTTAAGACAGCATGGCTTTCATGCTCTGCAATACAGATGCATTAATCAAGTCAAGAAATGGGAAAAAATATGCTCCATAAATAATTTGCAGCTCATTTTAAGTGCGTTTTTAATGACTTGTGCAAACTTCCATACTTCAACCAGAAAGAGTGCATTACCTCTCCAACTGCGGTTTAAAAATACAGAGTGCAAAAATCATGCATTTCCCTTTTGGCTCAAATAAATGCCCTTAAAATGCAAGCAGATTATGAAAACTGAACTAATTGTGGCCTACATAATTTCAGTGTCATTTCTTATATTGAAAAGCTTGCCTTTTGAGAATGATTTCATGTGGGAGATTCACTGGGAGCTAGAGTTTTCTAAGAAAAGAATTCTGAAAACATCAAGAGTTAATTGTGTTCTAACAAAGAGCAAAGTTTTCATTAAGCCACGAAAAGCGCATCAGGAAAAAGTCATGACTTTAAACCCAACAGGATATAAGATGTGGGTGATAGCCTTGTCAGAAGGCAGGAGCAATAGTAGTTTATTAATTTATTATTCTTATGACCATATCACTGAAAATAAAAGTAAAATACAGAATCTAATTCCATAGTAAAATACATAAAAGAAAATACAATAATAACACATATGTGATAAATACAAAAAATCAGCATCTGGATCAATACATCACAAAAACAGTTTTGAAATGCCTTCTATCCTAGTGTTCAATAAAGACCCATGACATTCTGGGTCAAATCTCTAGGTACTTCAGCCAAGTTTGAACCTGTCAAAGAAACTGGACACCTTACCCTTTATGAATTCTAAGGCAAAATTCCATATGCTTTATCCAGATTGTCTATAAGCTTTAGTTGTTAAATAACAGTTTTAATTTTCTGAGCATTAGTTCTTGGCAATAAATTATAATTTCAATTTATTTTTCTTCAACAACCATAGAGGATATGTCAGGAATCCTTGACCTTCAAACAAAGATTCTTTAGTAGAGGAAAATACAATGACCAATGTCAAGGCTAAACAATTGAGCTGAATTAATTATGACTTTTACCACTATTTCTAAATAAGCAGCAAATATTTACATCACTCAACAGTACTAGAATACCCGTGCCATGGGCTTTAATGGCCTTCATCTATATATAATGTACTGGTTGCATCTTCTGTATTTCATATTTGTTCTCTTCTTTCTTCCTTTGTTTGTTGAATCGTCCTTGTCCCAATAATTTTCTGTATCCAGGTTCATGAATTGCAATCTTCACAAGCTGATGATGACATAATGTATTTGTTAGTTATTAACATTCCACAGGACTCCTTTTATTGTTGTTGCAACTGAAGAACATGGCACACATTAGCAATCTCCTTCTCAACTACAGTCACACTTGAGCAACCACTACGGTACCAGGAAATTTAAAAACCAAATGTTTGACGTACAAGATGTCCCAGTTCCAATTCCTTGAACTCCATGGTTGGACCGATTAACCCAGGAACAACATGAATCTGAAAAACAGAATGTCAGTAGTTTCACTTAACCTAGAATGGCTTCCTAAATTTTTACTATGATTAGAAAAAATTATATGTGGGCATTCAGATTTCATATTTTACTTCCTGATAATATATTTGATAATATAGCTGGATAATATATCAGATGACTTGTATTCAGTGGGTTGATTCTGGAAACACTCCAAGCAAGGAAAACAGGGAAATGGTATTCTGAATGCTTTGAAAGATTTCAAGGAAAGGAAAGAAGAGTAAAAAGATGAAAGAATCTAGGAATGAATTTTTGTATTATACTTAACATCATAACTCTTATTGTTTCTAATTTTTGTTCACCAGATGAATTCAGGATCCACCCAAAGCTCCCTGCCATTTTAATTTAGAATTTAGTTTTCATGTTTGTTTCATTTTAGTATATGAACATGAAGCATTCAGACATCAATTGCTAACTTATTGTAATAAGATAAATAATAGGAACAAACCCTGAATGCAATACTTTGCAGATTTGGTTTTCATAATCTGAACTATCACTTTTACTGCTTAAGAATTCAAAGATAAATCACCCTTAAGTATATTTCAGAATGATGCATAGGATGTTGATGATTTTTTAAAACTAGATCATTTTTGATGGGAGTATTTAAAAAAAATAATAATGTGGCATATATGTTGCTCCAGGAATAACTCTACAACTCTGAGATTCGCAGTCACATATTTTCAAACTTGTTCTGATTTATCTGTGAAACTGGTTTTTTTTTTAAATACTACAAATCTGTGGGTGGGCATTTGCTATGAGTCTTCTTGCTGAATGATGCATCCTGGCTCCTTCGGTCATAGCCACACTGGTAGATATCTGAAGAGGAAAAACATTGTTAGTTTTTTATTTCTTCTTGTCATTGCATTGTAACACACACAGACAGATATACATATACATACATATTTATACATTTACTTACACATCAAACTTATTTACACAACAAGCAGGATGTACCAAAAGTCCGATTCCATTAACAATTTATTATATAAATTATATTAGTTAAAATATAATGTAAAAATGTTTGCATTCAAATTAGTTCCATTTTCTTCTAAACACATCCTTGCTCATTTAACATATGAATTTTGAGCATTCTTAAGTACAATAACATTTCTGGAAAAAAATATTATGGTAAGTAATAAAACATATTGCCATTGGCATTGACCTAGGGGGGCTGACTCTGTACATGATTATTTTTGCATATAGCCAGACAAATAAGTATAATTTGAAGTAAAGATGGGGATGAGTGATGCAAAACAGTCATTTACTTCCTTTTATTATGGAGAGAATAAAAGGTGATTGTGATCCTGCAGAGTGGGAGCAGAAGATGTCTGAGATCCCTTCATTGCTTGTAATTGATGAACTTCACCTAGGATAATGAAATCTCTCTCTCTCTCTCTGTCTCCCCTCTCTATCTATTTATCTATCATTTCTCCCCTCTCCCTCTCCCTCCTGCAGTCTTTGCCCAGGATTTCTTGCTGTTCATTTCTTGACCTTGAAATATGGAAGATACCTGCACTGTATTGTAATAATTATCCTGCTGATCTTAGTCTCCTTGTGCCCTTCACCAATATATCTGTGACCACTTAACATTTAATTTTTGCTTCTTGTGCTTAGCATTTCTGAGCTGGCAGGAGTGAAGACCACAGATTGTCTTGTTTTGAAGACTGGGGATTGATAAGTGAATGAAAACAGTAGTGGAGTGGAGAGGGATGAACAGGAAGGAATGAATAAGTTGATTCTTTTAAAGCAAAATCTATAAAAAGAGAGCAGTGAATTCTCAATACTTCCTGAATATCATGTGAATGATTTCATTAAGCAGATATCCTGCTGATATTTGACTTACTTGGAGTAGAACTCTGCCCCAGATGAAATTGAAGAATGAGATATCTCTTGGAATAAGTTCTGTCATTAGACAGAGCTTCATCTCCTGAAACATTGGTTCATGAGCAGTGAAATAATGCAAATCATTGTTTATTTTATTTATTATTGTCAGCAAGTTGTTGGCCATTAAACAATCAGCAAATTGTTGATTCTTATTTTCATTATTATATTTTTACTTTCAGGAAAGAGAGGAAGTGTTCTAGGATTTTATTTTATTTTATTGCATTGGGTTTCAAAATAACTTTCTTGGGCTGGATACTATTTACCTTAACTATGAATAATGATGAAGGGGAATTTTGTTTGGTTTGCTCCTTTATATAGCAAGAATTTGAGATTAGCCAAAAAACCTGAATGATATCTACATCCAGCTTTGCTCTTCAAAATCTGGGTATGAGGTTCTTGTATTTAACCATATTTGAGTTGCTGAATTGGTTTTTCCCATCCTTTTTCCTGATAGCATAGGCATCTGTTCCTAAACCACAATGAAATCAAAATAACAGAATGCGCATTGTGATGTCACAACACAGACGCCACTCTTCATTCTTGCATTGCAATGACAAATGCCAATACATATGGATTGCAGTTTGTGTCATTTTATTGTGATACATGTTTAATTGCATTCTCTTATGCCCACCCAGCCACCCCCACCCAATCTTGTGAATGTGCTGACTGATAGACTCCTATTTTTTAACAGCTACATAATAACAAGGTCATTTCCATGCTGGAAGTAGAGCCTTTTGAAATCAACCAGCCTCACACAATAAGTATTTCGTTTAATTTCCTTTCAAAGAAAGTTAATCAAGATCTGCATGTTATCCATTAGCCTGAGAGCAAGCCAAATGAGACCAGAGAATGAAACAAAAGGGTTATGAGTCATATCATCACAATCTGCCTTCATTACTTTTTGCTAGTTTATTCCTAGTCCTGAAGATATCATTCAATTAAGAGATAGAATAAAAATGGAGCTTATACACCTCACAAAGCAATAAAAATCATCGAAACTAAAAATGTACTGAGGAAGGTTCCTCAGAACTAAAATTAAAAAGGTCTTCCCCTGTTTATTAGATATCATCTAGGAGCTTTAATAAAGATATCACTGGAATACATGAAAATAAGTCTGGATATACAATATTGATCATTATACTATTTCTTATTGAAAGTTTGTGACATTAATTGTGAGAGTAAGTTACAACTGATATCAGCTTGAAACTGTGAGGGGAAGTTTATTCAATTAGATCATTAGCTAAAATACTAAGATGGTCAGCTTGCCCTGAAATAATCTTGTCCAAATGCTACTAGGCAATAAGCAAAGCTTTCAAGTTTGGAACAAGGAAGTTTGTAGTAAGGCCCAGTGTTATGTATGCAGGTTTGAATGTCATTGGTTTAGTTTGAACTGTTCTTGTAAAATGTCAGAAATGATTGGTTTAAAAAGTGCGGGAAAATCCTGCACTCTGATTGGCTGGCAACTGCGGCTGCTGGCTATAAGTAGCAGCCGCAGCCCAGCCAAATCAGGTCTGTTATGAGCTGTAGTCACTAATAAACTCTTCACTGAAGCACTCCGTGTCTGACTCTTCATGCAAACTTAACACCCAGAGTTTCAGACAGCCATATTTCCATTATTATTTCAATTGCAATAATAGCAGGAAGAATAACATAGATACTGCTTTTAGATTAAACACTTCATTCTCATTTATAGGACAGAGGATTCTATTGAAAAATGAACCTTTTTTCCCCTTAGGCCCATAAATAAGTTCATTATAGATGAACAAGCAATAGTTGAAGATGATGAGACTTGTAATTCAAACTATCTGGAGTGTCCACGATTAGTGAAAAGATCTAGCTTGTTTATCATTGGCCTACCCAGCTTTCAAACTCTTCCCTTATTATAAGTGCTCAGTACCATCGAATATTGGAAAGAAGAACAATAATCTTGGCATTAACAAACAGCTTTTTAGTCCAGCATTAAATAATACTGAGGAAGACATTTTTTTCTGACCCACTTTTCTTCCAGTAGCAGTGATATAAGAGCTATTTGCAACATGTAATAAATGCTTTCAGAAAAAAAAGAGCCTGAAAGGCAATGAGGTAGTTCAAAAAATAGATGCAGCAAATAAACAGCAATGGATTACTCTTGACCAAGGTCTCCAAACTCTTCAGCTTATCTACCACTTCACACAGTTTGGGATTATTCATTGACCCCAAACATTTATTATATGAAAATAATTTCATAAACATTTCTTTTTTTTTTAAATTCATATTTATATCCCGCCCTTCTCCGGAGACTCAGGGCGGCTTACAATTTTTGGGATACAACCCAATGCGCTCAGCAATAGCCTTCCTTCCATTGTATATGCCTGCTTATTACTAAGCAGCATTTTTACAAAGTCAGTTTATTGCCCCCAACAATCTTGGGTCCTCAATTTACCTACCCCAAGAGGATGGAAGGCTGAGTCAACCTTGAGCCTGGTGGGATTCGAGCCTGCAGTAATTGCAGGCAGCTGGAACTAAGTGCTAGGCTATAAACAGCCTGCACCACCAAGGCCCTTTAACTAATAGTATTATGAAGAACCCTGAGTGCTCTTTAGAAGGCCAGATCCTGAAGATGAAACTCAAATATTTTGGCCACCTAATGAGAAGGAAGGACTCACTGGAGAAGAGCCTAATGCTGGGAACGATTAAGGGCAAAAGAAGAAGGGGATGGCAGAGAATGAGGTGGCTGGAGGGTGTCACTGAAGCAGTTGGCTTAAATGGACTCCAGGGAATGGTACAGGACAGGAAGGCCTTGAGGAATGTTGTCCATGGGGTCACAATGGGTCAGACATGACTTCGCAACTAACAACATGATGATGAGGAGGAGGAGGAGGAGGAAGAAGAGGAGGAGGAAGGGGATGAAAAAGAAGGAGAAGGAGAAGGAGAAGGAGAAGGAGAAGAACCTCTTCTTTGGATAATCTCCTTTGGATAATCTCATCAACCCTTGGGGGTTGATATTGACCACTTTGGAGTGCCCTGCTTTTGAAAGTGATTGATTGACTGGTTGAATATGTGTCATCAAATTGATATCAACTCTTAATGATATCAACTCATAAGTAGATATTTTTCCAGGAAAAAAACAGCTCCAATCTGGTCCTTTATTAATGATGCAACCTAATGTAATGGGATGGGACTATTGGGCATTGGTTTCCCACAAATCTGGAGCTTCAAGGCTATCCCTTTTAGATGTATGAGATATTGCACCAATTTATTTTAATGTTTCATTTTATTTTTATCTATCACCCTATTTTACAATATGTTGCCACATCACAATTTTTGAATTGTGTTGAATGTACAGATCATAAAAGACTTTTTGTTTTTAAAATCAATACTTATGTTAAAATAATTAAAAATGCACTGATTTGGCACAAGTGTATATAGTGAACAGTATACTGGAAAATATAGTCTATAGAAATCTCCGATGATTGAACAGCAGTTATTTCAAATTGGCAAAAAATATCTCCCTGGCATAATTATAGCCCACATACAAACTAGCAATATGGAAACTTGGCCCTCTTTCTAGTTTGTATCTTACAATATTGGCATTACAAAAAACATACAATTATTTTTCCAACTGAATAACAAAAAAGCAGCTGCTTTACTATTAAAGAATTGTTTTAAAACTGTGTATAGGAACTATTAGTCAGAAGATAATATAGTCTACATTTTCTTTTGTGCAAAAAATATTATGTCCTTAGAAGATTTTCATTGTTATTCTTTCTAAGAAGGTCTCTAAATCTCCTAAAGGAAAAGTAAGCTCCCTTATATGGGCTGGGTGTTAAAACAAGTATAGGAAATCAGATCATCTTCTTCCACCCTCAGATGCGTCCCATAGGGTTTAAGAGGTCCTTATAGATTCTTTGAATATCTTCCTGCCTCTCTCAAACAAGGCATTCTATGTTAATCAAACACAATTATGGTTGTTCTTGCATGACTCATTTTCCCAAGGTAAGGGAAACAGGTGATTTTTTCCTACAAAAATGTTGCTGGAAGGAAAAATTAAAATCTCTCCTTTACAATCTGAATGTTGTGTAGATTATATATGTGCACAGGTATGTGTGAGAGAGCAAGTCAGAAAGAATGTGCTCACACATCTATAAATTGTGTATCTTACATTCATTTAAGCAGTCTTCAATAGATTACAAATGCAACTAATGTAATCTTCTAGTTTGGAAATTTTGATCAGCTAAAATTTTAGAAACCTAAGAAACTTGGAGAACAGCCTCTTGGTCAGCAAACACTACATTTTTACTCGTGCTACTTTTTTGGGTTGTGCTCCAAAAATTGTAAGCCGCCCTGAGTCTCTGGAGAAGGGCGGCATATAAATATGAATAAAAATAAAAATAAAAATAAAAAAGACTGGTTCCATCTGTTGCAGTGTTAATAGGTTTATTTGTTTTTCTGCAATAAATTTAAAAGATCAGCAAAGATTATGGGTCTATGTAGTCCAAACTCTACTTGTGTTGTTTTCTAGGTGATCAACCAGTATTTTTAACACTGAATCTCACAATTTAGCACACTGTGAACATATGCTTTCAGTAATAAAATCATTTGGTACAGTAAAGTCAGTTTCCTATTATAAAAATATCCACAGTTGACAAGCAGCAGGAAATCCAATTATGTGAGCACAGAATAGAAAATATCACCAGTTATTTTGTCAATGCTTTATTAAACAAAATAATAGAATAGTGAAATCATCCTAAGTAATACATCCTGTTGAGTTCAATAGGGCCTACTCCCAACTATGTGATTGAAGAATTGCAGCCAAAATGTCCCAGAGGGATAATATTTGCTCAGCTCATATAACCCATCAAGAATTATGGTCAATGAGTCCATCTTTTATTTTAAGACTGAAATGTCCTGCTTTTGAAAAGTACATTTTTTTTATTTCCAGGATTTCATTTCTTTCTTGTGTTGTGATGGATGAACACATTAGCTCAATACAGATAGCTAGCTTTATTGAGGTTCAAATCCTCTTAAAGTAGAGTGCCTATAGATCACTCATAGGGTGTTGTTCAGCTCATGTTCAGGTAATTTTTTTGGAGTTTACAAAGCATTTAGAAATTTGAGTATTCTGTTCTCCATGGTTACGGTCAAAGATTACACAAAAGTTGCAGCTATGGTAGAGCCCTATCCCAACGGTTCTCAACCTGTAGTCTGTGGACCCATGGATGGGCACGATGTCATCACAGGGGATCCATGAAGAAATGTTATGATTTAAATATTGAGTTAGGTCTTGGTGGTCTGTGGCCATGGTCCATGGCAACAAAAGTTATTTAAATGGCATCCATGGTGAGGAAAAAATTGAGTAGCACTGCCCTATCTCATAAAGTATGACAGCTTTCAACCTGACAAGTGTCCAGCTCCTCTTGGCTTGCCTCTTCACTAAGTGACTTGTGTCAGATCCATAGGATAACACATCACTGTGGTCAATATTCTTGCTGGAGCTGAAGATGGGAAGAATTCTGTATTGCCAATAGCTGCCTATGAATCTGCATTGAACAGGGAAAGCAGGAATTTATGTAATTGGAAGGTCCACTGGTTTAATGAGGGAAAGAACAGCTAACTGATGAGTCTCATTGGCAGTTTGAGTAGTCTCACTAATATGAATGGGGTGAGGGTGGTGGAAATCAGTGAGTCCATTTGTATTTGGAGGTGTGGGGAAAAAATCCTTGCAGGGATGAAAGGAAAAGCACACATGTGCATTCACATCCTCAATATGGGAGCACAACACATGAGGAACACACCATGGGCCTGTAATTCATATTAGTTTGTATAACATACAAGATAGCCTTAAAGGATGAGGAAGGATATGACTACCCAACTGAGATTGAGAAGTGGTAAAGTATAGGTTCCATCAGGTAAAGAATAAGCATGTTATAAAGTTCAGCAAATCATGAGCAACCAAAATCAAGCAAGGAAAACACCAGGAGATCATTAAACTGTGTCACATGTACCCAAAGTAGAATAAAATACCGGATTTTATGTCATATTCTGAAAATTGCATTCTCTGATGTAGCATATGGAATGCACAGATGTTGCTGAATAAGTACTGAAAGCTAAATGGCCTCGTAGATATTATTGCCAGTGGTGGGGAGGGTGATGTGGTGTGGAAGATAGTTATGGCCAACCCGCTGAGTAACTATGAGTAAACAGTGAGAACGCAATTCAACCTAATGATCTGTGTTATTTATTCCATTTTAAAATAATGAGATTCTGCATTGTGAATGGCCTTTCTTTAAACTGGCATTGTGGCAAAGATTTCAGCTACATCAGTGCTGGGTTTGGTACAGTGGTACATTACTTCGGCTAAGTAGTATGAACGAGCCATTTTGCTGAGTTACTGTAGATGTGCTTTTACATACTGTTCTGCATTAGACAAACTTTAATGTGAGATCTGTAGGTGTAATGTATTTTCCAAATTAAATACATTTAAAAATAAATTTAAAAGGGGACTGCAATCTTGAAAGATCACAGAATAGTTATTTTAAGAAGAAGGTGGGCATTTTTGAAAAGATTTGGCCCTATCCAGTGTAGCGGAATGGTTGGTGAAGTTAACAAATTTTGTCGAAATAGATAAATTGACTTTTTTTCATTAGACAAAAAATGTTATCTACATTTATTGCGGACTGGAAGCTTCCTATGGACTTTTTGTGTAAAAATACAATTTTGCAGATTAGACAAAGATTATTATATTTTTTTATTTTTATTCATATTTATATGCCGCCCTTCTCTGGAGACTCACAATCTTTTTTGGAGCACAACCCAATGCGCTCAACAATAGCCTTCATTCCATTGTATATGCCTGCTTATTACTAAGCGGCATTTTTACAAAGTCAGCTTATTGCCCGTAACAATCTTGGGTCCTCAATTTACCTACCCCGAGAGGATGGAAGGCTGAGTCAACCTTGAGCCTGGTGGGATTCGAGCCTGCACTAAATGCAGGCAGCTGGAACTAAGTGCTAGGCGTTTAACAGCCTGCACCACCAAGGCTCTTTATACAAAGAAGAGTAAGATAATGTACCTTTAGAGGAGGAATATAAATTATATTAGTACATATAAACTGCTGTGAAGAATATTGGAAGCCACTTCTTTCTATTTTTCTTCTATTTTTGTTTTCTTGTACTTCTCTTTTCCTGATTTTTGTTTTTGTTTTTTCTTTTTTACTTTATATGTTAGCTTTTATCTTCTTGTTTAAGTTTTAATTAAAAATATCTTTAGAAACGGGTGGAATCTATGCCAACATGAAAGACTGTATTTCATGCCTGGAAAGGATCATGCTTTTGTCCTATGCTTTCCTTAATAACAACTCCTAGATACCTGAGCAAAAGCAAGATTCCACAAAAACTTCAACAGCATCTGCAAAATTCTGTTTCGTAATACAGGTACGCCTCGACTTACAACCATCTGTTTAATAACTGTTCAAAATTACAATGGCACTGAAAAAAGTAATTTATGTTCGTTTTTCACACGACCATTGCAGCATCCTCATGGTCACATGATCAAAATTCAGATGCTTGGCAACCGATTCCTACTTATGATGATTGCAATGTCCTGGGGTCATGAGTCATGACATTTTGTGACCTTCTGATAAGCAAAGTCAATGAGGAAGCCAGATTCACTTAACAACAGGGTTACTAACTTAACAACTGCAATGATTCACTTAACAACTGTGGCAAGAAAGGTCATAAAGTGGGGCAAAACTCACTTAACAATGGTCTCACTTAGCAACAGAAATTATGGGCTAAACTGTGGCCATAAGTCGAGGACTACCTATATCAATTATGTAGAACAGAGCAGGTACCTTTCAGTAACTCTTTTATGTATTCTTCCAAGGAACATAGAGGGAGTGGCAGTGATATCCCAGGAGGGGCAAGGGTGGCATTTTTAGGATTTTTAAATTATTTTGAAATTGGGTAGGGGTGGATGGGTTCCTTGTAGTAAAATAAATTTGATAGTTCTATTAATGGCATAGAGGTACCCTTTTATGAGCCCACATTTGCAAATTTATTTTTGCGCCTCTATAATTACCAATCACAGTTCCTATTCCTAAAATTTTGTATCAATTATTCCTAATTATTTCTGCAGCTGTTTTCTGTCCTTTCCGTATTGCAAAACACCAGCTACCAGCACAATACAGAAACAATAAAAAGAGGCAGGATAGTGAATCATTATGCCAGAAGCTCTTTCTAATGGCACAGCAAAGGCTAACTTTTGGAAAAGTTCACCAGGGAGAAAAAGCTAAATCTCATGATAGATCCCATAGTTAAAGTAAGTAATAGAAGTTTTCAGTTCTAGTAAAATCAAGGCTCTGTTCATTACATTTAGCAAAACAAAGTCCCCACTTGCATTTAACACAGCTCAATCATTTATTCCCATATCAATTTTCCTTGCAAATTGCCTAGATTTTTGCTCTCAGATGGTTAGATAAATTCCACAAACAAATCTGCTAATGCTGTCTTCATTTCATCCCCAGCCCATGAGTGATATTTATTTATTTATTTATTTATTTATTGTTTGGACTTATATGCTGCCCTATCTCCCGAAGGACTCAGGGCAGCTCACATCCTAAAAACACACAGTACAAAACTTTAAAAATTATTAAAATTATTATTAAACCACAAGCCAAACAATTATCTAAATCCCATAAGAAAACTAGACATAAGAACGTATATTAAAAAACCCACCCCCCTCAGTCCAGGCCGGCCTGTTGGAAAAACCATGTCTTCAGGTCGCGACAGAAGGAACAGAGGTAAGGGGCCAACCGCAGCCCCAAGGGCAACTGGTTCCACAGGGTGGGTGCTCCCACAGAGAAGGCCCTACCCCTGGGGGTCGCCAGCCGATACTGTCTAGCCAACGGCACCCCAAGGAGGCCCTGCCTGTGGGAGCGCACAGGGCAATGGGCAGTCAATGCTGGCAAGAGATGTTCCCGCAAGTACCCCGGCCCCAAGCCATGTAGGGCTTTATAGGTAATATGGTCCTCAGTCACAATTAGGAATGCTGGCTTTGAAATAATATTTTCTCCCTTAAGCTAATACTATTCTGGCAAAGTTTCCTGTTTAAAATCTGTAACTGTTTCATCCATTATCTCTTAAAAACAAGGTCAGGTGGTCTGTTGTGGGAACAATCAGAGGAATTTTTTTTTTTTTGCAGGGAAGGACAAGCTTCTATAATAGCCATTTTATGGCTTGCATTTTCCCTCTATTCATTTCTTGAGCTTCTTTCATATCTAACAATTCCTTCTTCCCTTTTTTTCATATACCATCTTATCCTCATGCTTCCCAGAAGTCAGGGGAAAGGAGGGTAGAGCTCAGTGCTCTTTTATTTGCAGAAAGAGAGGAAATTGGTTTACATTGTTAGTTTTAATAACATTCTGAGATGTGTATCCTTTCATTAAGATGCAGCAGCTCCACTTACCTCATGGCCATGCTGTCCAAAACCTGAAGAATGTTAAATTTAAATTTTTCTTTGCCCAGTTTCTCTGTATTTGTCCATTTCAATTGCTCCCCTATCCCTTGAAGTAAGAGAAGTGGCTGCCAAAGCAGCTAAGCAGTTTCCCTCATTGTCTTTTCAGGATTTAGCCAATTACACAATCAGGGCATGGTTTGTCTTCATCTTCTCTGGAAAGATTTCTGCTCTGGTATTTTCCCATAGGTTTTATTATTTCACATTAACTCAACTGAAGAGATATACAAATGAAATGGATGGCAGGTGGACAGACAAACACCCTAGAGAAGACAGGTAGCTCTGATGGATGTTTTCTTCACAGGCTGCTGAAAGGGAAGTACAATAAAGCCAGAACAGCTCCTATATATGCTATTGAGTCAAGCTCAAACTTGGTGACTCCATGAATATTAATGTAGTCTTTCTGACAATTGTACAGAAATGGATTGCCCCAGGGATGGGATTCTACTGGTTCTGTCCAGCTGTACAGAACCAGTAGCTCTGAAGAGCAGCAGACACAGAACCAGTTCTGTGTCTGCTGCGGTTTTGGCCCACCCGCCTGCCTGGGCTCTTACCTGTCCTTTATTTCCTGCTTTTTCAACCGCAGCTGCTTTGCACAGCACAGCTGAGGTTGAAAAAGCAGGGAAAAATGGCTTTTCCAACCACTGCACACCCCCACACACAGCACTGCTGAGCTGTCCGGGCAGCTCAGCAGGTCATAAATTGCACTCGCACAACTCACACATGCACACGTGATGCAGAGCAACAGAACCGGTAGTTATACCGGTCGGATGCCATCCCTGGATTGCCCTGGCTTTCACACAGGATGGGATTTTTTTTCTTTCAAATCTCTAAGTTTAATGGGTTTTTTTTTCATCCAAATACTAACCAAGCTTTTTCAGTCATGTGCTGAGAGTCATTTTAGCTCCTCTTAAAGCCTGTTAATTAACCCAGCCTATTCTTCTAGCTATTTATTGTGGCTGATTGTCCACTTGGCTGACTGCCCAGCGTCCCATGCGCTCCCACAGACAGGGCCTCCTTGGGGTGCCGTTGGCCAGACAGTGTCGGCTGATGACCCCCAGGGGGAGAGCCTTCTCTGTGGGAGCACCCAACCTGTGGAATCAGCTGCCCTTGGAGCTGCGGATGGCTCCTGACCTTCGATCCTTCCATCGTGACCTGAAGTCATGGCTCTTTCAACAGGCCGACCTGGACTGAGGGGAGATTTTTATTGATTTTTATTGGTGTATATTGGCTGTTGTTGGTTTTGATTAGTATTTTTGAGATTTCTATTTAATATTTTTTTAAAAAAATTAAATGTTTTGTATTATATATTTTTACTGTTGTGAGCTGCCCTGAGTCCTTCGGGAGATAGGGCAGCATATAAATCCCAATATAAAATAAAATAAAATAAATAAATAGGCTCAGAGAAGGAAGTTGGGTCTCCTGAGGAAGCAAAAGTAATCTCACGACTGAAAAGCAACAGAGATTGCCAGTAGATTCCTGTCTCTGTGGAGCTTAAGATTAATCACCTGGTCTCTGACAATTGTCTCTGAGAAGCCATCCACCCTTTTCTCTTGCTTACAGTGCTGTTACAGAAAAGTTCCAAATAAGATATGCCAAGCAACACTTTAATGTTTAATAGGGGGCGTGCATAAGCGCACCAACATGCCTACTTTCCCTGTCCTATTGTTTCTTTTTTTTCTTATTCGTATCCATTTCATGTATTCATAACCATGTATATACTTATACCTGTTACGTAATAATCACTTGACAAAATAAAATAAATAAATAAAATTAATGATAAAAATTAGAAGGCAGCAATGAATTATGATAACTTCCCTGTCTTGTCAGTGAGGTGAAAGAACATAGCCTTGTTTTATCCTAAAAAAGCTCAGGACCATAATGTTCATTTACTGTTCTTGAATCACCAGCTTTAAGCCAGTGAGAGATGGGTAGCATACTAACATTCCATAGCAATTTTGGGTTGATTTTCTAGAAGATTGAAGAACAGCCAAGAGTATTGAATCTCTTAGATCTGATTGTAAATAACAGGAAAGAGCTGGTTGAAGAGGTAAAAGCTGTGGGAACTCTGGGAGGAGGAGACTAAGATACCTCAATGTTCACAATACTGCAACAACAGAAATTAGAACTTTTCTTTCATTAAATGGACATTTAACTGGTTGAACATTACATATTATGTTAAACTTTAGTGGCTGTATATCAAGCTGGAGGCAAATTGAAAGCAGTATTTCAGGGGCCTATTTTAGTGTTCAAGCTGGTTAAAATAAATTAGAAAAAGACGTAGAAAATGTTTACCACATTTAGAGATGACACAAAGATGGTGTTGGTGGCATAACAAACACATTAAAGGATAGAAGTGATTTAGATGACCTTGACAATCTGGAACACTGGCAAGATAAAGGGAAAGATCAAACAAATGAATACAGAATTTAAAAAAGAACTGAAAAGAAAGAAAAAGCAAATGCAATTGTAGACTGCATCGAAGAAACATAATGTCAGCATCAAGAAAAGTCATTGTTCATTCTGCATTGGTCAGACTGCACCTAGGATATTGTGTCTAGTCCTAGGTGTATAATTTTAGGAAGGACATGGGTTTAAAAATAAAACAATGTTTTCAGAAAAATATTATGTTAGGCTTATTGGATATCTTGAATAATGTTTTAAAAAGGTTGGACATTAGTTCAACCTTGTTTATTTTCAAATCATTACATAGGTAAATACAGCTATGGAAAGAACAGTTATATTTAAAAATCTTAATGTGATGTTGAACTATATCCCAAAACATGGAATTTGTTATCTCATGAATAGCCTTGGCTCTATAGAGCACAAGGCATGGCAAAGAAGATTAATTTTATCTAAATAGAAAGAAAAAATGGTTCAGAATATGTTAATTATTTTTGAAAAGTCTAATGAAAAGATCATTATTAGAACACAACATGCAGTATGTTTCCATATGGTCTATATATAATGATAAATTTTAAATTATTAAATTGATACCTATAAATATTATATGACACTATTATATTTTTATTTTGTTAACAAGTCCTTTTTGTCATGCTTATTTTATTTTGATCACCATAATATATTGGAGGGTTTTTCTATGTTTCACTGTTAAAAATACTAACAATAAAAAACCCCAAACTCTGTGAGATGAATCTGACAACTGGAACACATCCACAGGACAGCAATCAAAATAGTGAAGAACCGGGAAGGAACTATTAGAGATGCTGGGCATGTTTAGTCTGAGGAAGAGAAAATTGTAGGAAAATACGTTCAAATAACTGAAGCGATTACATGTAGAAGACAGGATAGCATCATCTGGAGTTATTTCAGAAAGAAGGAAAAAGATGGAAAAATATGGGCATCAGGAATAGTTTCCTAACAAATTTGTTCAACAGAGTCTCCTGGGAAATGGTGGGCTCTACTTTGCTAGTGCAGTTTAATTAGAGCCTTCATAGTCATCTGTCATGGATACTGTATGTGTGTCATGGGGTTGGCAGTGTTTTGGATTGGATTCTTTTCAACCAACACTTCCAACTTTTACATTCTGAATATAAAAGTTCTCCAAATCCTATAGAGAAATGGTCTTACTGTTTCCTTGTTTATTAAAATTATTTGCAATTAACAGCTCTGTACTATTCAAATCTCTGCCAGATTCTCAAAAATAACTTAAAAATAAAAGACAATAAAAAGTAATTTAAAAAAACCCCATTGCAATAGAATTTGGGATTAGCTGTCCATTGCGCATAACTGTTTGGCATCATGATTCCTTTTTCTTCAATATTCTTGGAAAATATAAAAATCAGGAAAACACAGATCCCTATCTATATCATCTATCACCTTCTCAACTCATTTGCTAATTTGCTTTGGTGTTTTAAGACTGTTAACGTGGCAAAAAGATTACAGGGGGAGAAGGTTTTTAATATCAGTTCATAGGAACATAGCATTTGCATATTTCAGCAGGCTACTTCCAGCCTGCTCCAACCACCTACTTTTTTTCTGTTGAGTGTGGACATTCCTTACATAGATCTCAGAGGCTGGATGTCTTATGAAGATCAATTACTCCTTTGTGTAATGATAAGCTCACTAGTGTATATCTGTGTCAAGTATTCCATGTATCTCCTGGACTCGATGCTAAAAGAAATATAAGACAACAAGGCACAATTTATTTTCCTTTGCCCTATATTTTGTCCATGATGTGATTACTTGTAAATCAGATAGAAACTTTGAAAGATTAAACCTTTTCGATCAAGCAAAAGACTGCCAACATGTTTTTCTAAAGAGCAAATGTAAGTTGAGCTTCCCAGAGGATTGCAGAGTTCCAGGAAAACAACATTTGGCCAGTGAGAAATTCCCAATCCTGATTTCCTATAAGAAGGGAAGAGTAAAAGGGTCAGCCTGGTTCCATCCATCAACTAAAGAACAGGCAACTAGGTCAATCACACATCAAAGAAAGAACATTAAGCTCCAAGTGCCACTTTACACCCATTGATCAAGAAATTAAGAGTCTACTGTTCTAAGTGGATTTGGATTTAAATTTAAGATGAGGGGAGCAGCTTTTATCCATATCACTCAGAAGGTGGGGCTGAGATGTTTTTTCTTGGAGTAGGAAGTTTGGGTAGGGTTCATTTTTTAAAAGAAAAGCTGCATTCTTAATTTATAGTTTTTGATTCCTATAGCAAAAGAATCAGAAGGCACATAACTAATTTTCAGCAGCAGAAGTAGGATGAGTCTGTCTCCAGAAATCACGGACCACAATGGCCTCTGGAAGCATATTGTCCTAGTGTTACAGTGTGCCAAACTCTATTTTAAACAAAGTATGCCAAAATAACAGACTGAGATGCAAGATTTGGTGCTCTGGTATTTCACAATTTAAATTTCACATTTTAAAAAACATAGAAAAGATTAACACAATGATCATGGTCCTAATGAGTAACAATAAACAGTTTGTTGGCTTAACGTTCACACAAAAATGTGTTCAATAATCTGTGTTTTGAGAACTCTGTTCAGATGTTTGCTAGGGTGTAATTTGATAGTAGTGATGAGGCTGGACATAAGTGGGCAGGCTGTTCCTTCCATAGTCTTTTGTGTTACAAGACCCACTTGCTAAGAGTTTGACTTTTTCTGCCTTGAACGGGAAAGTTTCAAGAAAGCTATGTTCATGTTTGTTTGTACATGAGTCAATTGATCCTCACTAAGGTAGACATACATTGAGTTGGATCTGTGATTATGCACCAGAGTTTTAATCCTGAATAAAGAGGAGAAATTCTTTTTGTTCATTTGTTTTTTAGATAGACGACAACACTTTCCCAATGTTGGCAATTTTAAGATGTGTAGACATCAACTAGGGAATTCTGGGAACTGAAGTCCACACATCTTAAGGTTGCCAAAGTTGGGATACACTGCTATAGAGCCTAATGCTGAAGGGGCTTAGGACAAATAAAAAGATGGTGATGATTGCCCAGAGTTGTGTTATAACAAGGTAGGTGATCATATATAAGTAGATAGACAGACAGACAGACAGACAGATCATAGATGATAGATATAGACAGAGACAGAAAGAGACAGAGAATGAGCAGAAGACTGGCAGGTACAATTTTCTCTCTTCTATAAAGTTGTGCATTCAAGGTCTTGGTCAGCAATCCAGAACTTGACATTACTATTTTCCTGAAAAACTGAAAAAGATTATTTATTTATTTATTTATTTTATTGGACTTATATGCCGCCCCATCTCCGAAGACTCAGGGCGGCTCACAGTTAAAACATACAAATACAATAAATAATTAAAAAGAAATTAAATCACTATAAGGTCCAATAAAACTGAATTAAAAATTAAAACTGTCCCATGCCCCCGGTAAGGTAATCACAGCCCGACTTGGTCAAATAGCCAGGTCTTCAAATCGCGGCGGAAGGTGCGGAGGTTAGGGGCCAGGCAGAGGTCCAGAGGCAGTTGATTCCATAAGTCGGAGGCCGCCACAGAGTAGGCTCGCCGTCGGGGGACCACCAGCTGACATTGGCTTGCCGACGGGACCCCGAGCAGCCCCTGCCTGTGTGCCCGTACAGGGCGGTTGGTCCCCGATATCGGTAGGAGGCGCTCCCTTAAATATTGTGGACCCATGTCGTGTAGGACTTTGAATGTTAAAGCCAAAACCTTGAACCTCACCCGGAGCGCAACCAGCAACCAATGCAAGCTGCGCAGGAGGGGGGTAATATGGGAGAATCGGGTAACTCCCATCACAACCCGCGCGGCAGCATTCTGCACCAGCTGCAACCTCTGGATGGTGTGCAAGGGCAGTCCTAAATAGAGAGCATTGCAGTAGTTGAGTCGCGAGGTAACAAGGGCATGAGTGACTGTACGCAGGGCATCTAGGTCCAGAAACGGGCGAAGCTGGCGAACCAGCCAGACCTGGGCAAAGGCCCCCCTGGCGACGGCCCCCACCTGCTCCTCCAATTGGAGCCACGCATCCAGGAGGACCCCCAGGTTCCGTGCCCTATCCACAGGGGGCAACACCACTCCCCCTATGGTCAACGATGGACACTCTTGACTGGACCGAGATGCCAGTATGTACAACCACTCAGTCTTGTCTGGGATGAGCCCGAAGCATGTTTCCGTCCATCCAGATCCGTACCGCATCCAGACAGCGAGTCATCACGGAGAGGGCATCACTGATTTGGTTTGGGATGGAGATGTATAACTGGGTATCATCAGCATACTGGTGATACCTCACCCCAAAACCACGAATGATCTCACCCAGCGGTTTCATGTAGATATTAAATAAAAGGGGGGAGAGGACCAACCCCTGAGGGACCCCACAAGTGAGCACCCTCGGGGCTGACCTCTGTCCCCCTGACAACACCGATTGCGACCGCCCAGAGAGGTAGGAGGAGAGCCACCGAAGAACAGTGCCCCCCACTCCCAGCCCCTCGAGGCATCGCAAAAGGATACCATGGTCGATGGTATCGAAAGCCGCTGAGAGGTCTAATAGGACCAGGACAGAGGAAAAACCCCTGTCCCGGGCCCTCCAGAGATCATCCATCAGTGCGACCAATGCCGTCTCCGTGCTGAAACCAGGCCGGAAGCCCCATTGGTACGGATCTAGGTAGTCTGTTTTATCCAGGAAAAGTGGAAACTGCTGAGCCACCACACTCTCAACAACCTTCGCCAAAAAACGAAGGTTGGAGACTGGACGGAAGTTGTCTAACACAGTCGGGTCCAGGGCAGGCTTCTTCAGGAGGGGCCTCACCACCGCCTCTTTCAAGGCAGAGGGAAAGACACCCTCCTTTAATGAAGCATTGACCACTGCCCGGAGCCAACCGCAGGTGACCTCCCTGGCAGCATAAACCAGCCAGGAAGGGCATGGGTCCAACAAACATGTGGTGGAACTCAGATGCCGCATAATCCTGTCCACTTCATCCTCGGAAACAGGGTCGAACTCAGCCCAGATCACATCAGCCAGACTACTTGCACCACGATCCTCAAACCACTGCAAGGTGGAACAACCCACCCCGAATCCGCGTGATTTTATCCGACAGATATTGACCAAATTCCTCAGCCCTTCCCCAGAGAGGGTCCACCATCTCCCCCGGATGTAAGAGGGAGCGGGTGGCCCTAAACAGGGCGGCTGGGTGGTTATCTGCGGACGCTATGAGGGTGGAGAGATAAGACCTTCTTGCCACCCCCATAGCTACCAGGTAAGTCCTTATATGGGCTTTTAACTGGGCTCGATTGCCTTGGGAGTGGGTGGCCCTCCACCTGCTCTCTAAACCCCTCCGACGGAGCTTCATCTCCTGGAGCTCCTCAGTATACCAAGGAGCTACCCGGGATCCATGGCATGTGAGGGGACGCATGGGGACAACCCTGTTGAGGGCAGCCTCAGCAGCCTGCTGCCAAGCAGCTGCCAGGTCCTCGGCAGAGTTGTGGGCAAGGGAAATGGGGAAAAACCCCAGTTCCGCCTGGAACCTTTCAGGGTCCATTAGGTGTCTGGGGCGGAACCATCTAAGTGGCTCCTCATCCCAGCAGTGGGGGGCAGCCTGTTGGAAGACCAGCCACAGGAGATAGTGATCAGACCATGGGACGGGCAGTGTTGTACAACTCGCCTGCCCTATATCACTACACCACTGTTCCGAGACAAAAACCACATCGAGAGTGTTTCCCCCCTCGTGAGTCGGGCCTTGAATTAACTGGGTCAGGCCAATGGTCCCCATGGAGTCCATGAATTCCTGGGCCAAACCCGACGCCCCCCCAAGGGAAGGCAGATTGAAATCACCCAGGACCATAAGCCCCGGGAGATCCACCGCCACCCCCGAGAGAATGCCGAGAAATCCAGGCAGGGTTGCTGCCACACAGCTGGGGGAAAGGTATGTCAGCAGCAAACCCACCCGACCACCAGACCCCCACCTCAGGAGGAGGGTCTCACTTCCGCCTATCTCAGGAACAGTGACCTCCCTTGGAATCAGGGTCTCCCAAATAACCACAGCCACTCCACCACCCCTCCCCTGAGCCCGTGCCCGGTGCAAAATCCGGAAACCTGGGGGGCATAAATCAACCAGAGGGACTCCTCTCTCTGGGCCCAATCAGGTCTCGGTGATGCAAGCCAGGTCCGCAGCCTCCTCCTCAATCACCTCGCGGAGGAGGAAAGACTTATTAGCCACGGACCTGGCATTAAAATACACCAGCTTGAGCCCAGGGGTCCCCATTCCCCTGCCCCCAGGGGAGGAGGTCATAGGGTCGGAGCGCGGCACTGCTCGAAGATAGCGAGGGCGCGCTCCCAATGCATGATCTGGCCCTATGCCTCGTCGTCTCCCACCGATCCCAGCCACCCTAGGGATCGCGGTCCCCGGCCCGCACTCTGGGCCCCACCAGCCCCCAACCCCCGCCCCCCCACCGCAAGCCGGGCTGCAATCCACCCCCCCGACATCATTTCCCACCCTCCTCCCTAGCCTACTTAAAAATTTATTTAAAAATTTAATGAAAGGGGCCCTAGTGACCCTCTTTTTTGCCTTCTTAGAGCCCCAACCCCAATCCAACTCCCTGCCATGCCATCTCTCTGGGTTCCATAACCCATCCTCGAGGTAGGCAGGTGATAGTGTAGCAGGCCATGTCCTGGAGGGAGGGAGCCTCCTGAAGGCCTGAAGCTCTGCTGCTGTAAAAGTTCGAATATTACAGATCCAGGGATGTCAAGGAACCGGCACAAGGGTCTGTAGGTGGAAACAATAAAGTCCGGAATATAGGAACTTGGTAAAGTCCTAGGTACTGCCCGTCAGGGGGTCCAGGGACCAGGCTGCCCTCTCACAACAGACCTGTGGTCGATGTTTAAGACCCTCCTCTGGATCAAGTCCCGCACTCTCACCGCGGTATCCCCATGGGCACCAATTGGACAGTTGGTAAACAGATGTTAAATGGCTATCTAGAGAGAAAGTGAGTCCCCACTGCTGTTCTCTCACCACGGCTAGGGAAACAACAAAATCTGGTAGCCGTAAACCAAGTTCAAGGGTGTATAGTCGGCACTGGGAATCCGGGCCCAGGTCACTAGGGTGTCCAAGCTCACCCCTCCATGGCCTATGGCACGGTATAGATGGTTCAGTCCCAGTAATTACAGTACCTTGTAATTGGCGAAGATGGAGCAGATGGTATAAGTGGAAGCAGTAACATAGGTGAGGCAAAATGACCAAACACAATGGTCGATGAAAAAGTCCAAAGTCAGGCCATAAGAAACAGCAGGAAAAGGGCGTCACCACCGTCACCTCCAACGCCATGGATGGAAACATCGCAGCCCTTAACAGCCCTTGGACGGGACCAGGGCCTCCGCCCATAACAGCTGACCCAGGACCGGTTATGCTTCCTGCTGTATTCCAGGCCATACCCGGGACAGCCCCAGTGTCACATTGGCCCTCTAAACAAAATAAAGGCCAGGGGCTAGCCACAAACAGTGCCATTCTCGCCACCATCGCCACCATCACTCCCGACGCCACCATCACTCCAGGTCTTCCTGGCATCTACAGGGCTGACCCTCCCAGATCAGCTGTAGCCTCAGAACTGTGCCCCAGTTGATCCAGAAGGGGGGGGGACATCGTCGGGCTCGCACGCCGCACCTGGCGCCACTGCTAAAAGATTATTATAATTATCTTTTAAATTAAATACTCCAGTTAGGTAGCAGCTGCATGCTTATTCATTATTATAAACCTATTAACCTGCCACTTACACAAGTAGTATACCGCACTCCACTTTACAACTTAAATATGTATATTAGAAAACACACTGATCAGCCAGCTCACTTGAGCCATTATAAGTAGGCACCTTTTAAGTTTGGGTTACTAAAATAAGTTACCTATATTGGCATTTCCCTTTATATTATTAATATAAAACCTTCCATTTTAAACTAATGTAAAATTTAAAACAATATCCAAATATTTGAATAAAGGAATAGGAAAATAAATTCAATACGAGTTGTATCAAGATGGACAGAATGAGAATTGGAAATTACAAATTAGCGACTGTCTCAGAGAAGGGCTTGGTGTCTTAAATGCAATAAGTTATATGCTATTTATCAAGAAGTTATACGTTAGCAAGAATTAGCAGGAAGAAACACCTAAGTTACAGCCATAAGAACTGGGAGAAAGTCTAGCTAAAGCAGGGGTCTGCAACCTTAAACACTCAAAGAGCCATTTGGACCCGTTTCCCACAGAAAAGGAAACACCGGGAGCCACAAAACCTGGGTGGGCATGGCCAACTCAATGTCACTCTCACCCAGTCACATGTCACCCCCCCTCATCACACCTACCCAGGTTTTGTGGCTCCTGGTATTTTCTGTGGAAAATGGGTCTCTCTCTCTCTCTCCCCCTCTCAGTTCTGTTTTTTTGTGTTTTACCTTCTCAGGCCAGGCAAGGAGTGACTGGGAGAGGAGAGCGAGGGGCAGAACCAGCCAGTGGTGGGATCACCCAACAAGGAGTCACAGCAGAGGGCCCAAAGAGCTGTGGGTTGCTGACACCCGAGCTAAAGCTTAGGGGAAGAAAAGGCATTGTGTGACTTGGGGGTTTCTCACTCAAATTGGAAATGAACCTGTTCCAAACATCCAAATATTCCAAATATCCAGAAATATTTCACAAGAAGAGTTCTACACTCCTCTACTCGTTGCAGAATACCTTATGCCACCAGACTTGAAATTCTAGACCTAGAAAACCAAGAACTACGCCACCTTCGGTCCGATCTAAGTATAGTATATAAAATCATACATTGCAATGTCCTTCCGCTCAAGGAATTCTTCAGCTTCAACCATAACAATACAAGAGCACACAATAGATACAAACTCAAGGTTAACCACACCAAACTTGATTGCAGGAAATATGGCTTCAGCAACAGAGTGGTCAATGTCTGGAATACTCTTCCTGACTCTGTGGTTTCTTCCCCAAACCCCCAAAACTTTAACCTTAGACTGTCTACTATTGACCTCACCCCTTTCCTAAGAGGTCTGTAGGGGGCGTGCATAAGCGCACCAATGTGCCTACCGTCCCTGTCCTATTGTTTCTTTTATTTTTCTTATATGTATTCATTTCATGTATTCACAACTATGTTTATCCTTATACTTATTATCTTGTAAGCGATTGACAAAATAAATAAATAAATTAATTAATTAATTAAAAAATCTATGAAAATGGGTATCCCTTGGAGGTCAGAAGAGGGAGTGATCTCTGCCTTTAATTAACAACAATCCTTCTCAACTTTTCACTGAATGGTGGTTAGTACTACATGGTGTAAGCAGACAGATGTGAGACCAATGAATCCTCCAGCACAGCTCTTTGGCTGAACAGAAACTAGAATTCTGTTCTAGCCCCTTCATGTTCTGTCTCCCAATGATTCTACTCTTTCCACCCTCCCCCGCTGTTCATCTTGTCCCTGCTGTCAGACTTTACTTGACGCAACAATCATGAATCATCCGTGGTATATCTGAAATGCAAATTTTAACCTGGAATTGCAACATCGTGCTGCACAAGTTGCATAACTTGTAATTATCCAATGCAAGTCTGAAAATGCAGGGCAATGAGTTCTTCTCTCAGGAAAGAGGAAACAGTTTGATTTGAAATACAGTGATGAACACAAGATCTAAATTAAATTAAAGAGTCCAAAGGGGGATCCCATTGCAATATTACTTTGCAGTCTTTTGCTGAAAACATACTGCTGCCTTTGTCTTTATTTTTAAGTCTCAAGCAATGCAATAATAGGCTCCTTGATCAAATCTTCAGGTCTTGAAATAGAAGACAGTGAGATCATACATTTCATAATATCTAGCATTGTTGTGAATGCTAAGATGAACGCTTAAAGTTAAAATGTATGGATCAATGCATACATAAAATGAAATGGTGAGGGTCCTTTTGCAACCTACTGCCCTCCCACCTCAATGCTCAGAATCTCCTTAGGCGTTTTTGTGTCAAATTATGGGTCCTGATAGAACAATGTGGGCCCAGCCATATATGGAGCTTCCACTAAGCATTGTTCTTATATCAGAAGTGGTATTCAGCAGGTTCTGACCAGTTCTGGAGAACCGATAGCAGAAATTTTGAGTAGTTCAGAGAACCAGCAAATACCACCTCTGACTGGCCCCACCCCCATCTATTCCCTGCCTCCCAAGTCCCAGCTGATTGGCTGGGTCTTCTTTTGTTGCCCTGCATAGGAGAACGGAACTGGAAAGCAGGTTAGTGGGGTGGGGAGGGAATGGAATTTTGCAGTAACCTTCCCCCAGGAGTGGGGAGGGAATGAGGATTTAACATTATCCTTCCCCTATCACACCCACCAAGCCATGCCATGCGTACCAAGCCACACCCACAGAACCAATTGTAAAAAAAAATTGAATCCCACCCCTGTCTTATATGACTTCAAGTGCCAATTCAGAATGGCTGGAATTGCATTTCTGTATATGAAAAAAATGAAAGGATTTCTAATTTAATGAAATAGTTTAAAGTACCATATACATAGAAGTATTCACATCTGTCTGTGTCTGTATTTCTAACTCTGACTCTGTTTGTGTTTACAAAGCAAAGCTAGACTTCTTTCAAAATATGTGTTCTGTACTTTTGGGAGAAGTGACTAGACTTCTCTTTTGAGAAATCTCTTTCAAAACCAGAAGGAAAGAGGAACAGTGCAAGATTGTTATGAAGATTGACAGCAAATCCACAATGATATACACTGCTGTGCCATTGTGTGCAGTCAGAACAGAAGTAGACCCTGAACCCTTCATAGAGATTTTTCTGTTGATCCTTACAGCAATCTGTCAAAATATGGCACATGGCTTTGGAAGCAAAGTGGGATAGTGGTCAACTGACATTTTCCCAATGTTTCCTCTTACATCATCCCATTGCTTTGTGTCCCTCATCTATAAATAATATTTCAGGATAACATGTGTTTATTGCTCTCCCAAAATAATGTCAGACAGGTGTTTAGTGACAGATCACTAAACAATAACACACTGTCACTTGGGCAACTTGAACACTTGTTTTAATTTCAGAATTATTGTTAAATTGTCAACATGGCTATAGCCTATGCTAAATAAACACTGTCAAGTTTCTGATTCACAGGCAAATCCAATCTACTACACTGTTAAGGGTTGATTTATAGTTATTTTTCCTACTAAGTAGTTAGAAGTTGTAATGATGGTGGAAGAAGAAATGGAGCCACCAAGATTTGCCTATTATTTGTCCCACATGAAAATTATAAGATCAATTCCACTTGTCAATCTCATTACTGAAGAACAATAGAAATCAACTGTTGGGAGAGAGCAATTTTGCACCTCAAAGCAGCCAATTGGATGAGCGCTGAGTATCAAGAGTTTCATTTGTTCATAAACAAAGTTACCTAATATGCAACACAGCAGTGAGAAAAAGTAATCTCCTCTTTTACATCAGTAATGGGTTGCATCATCTTTGGTTGCAATAACAACTAAATGTTTCCTCCAACTGGTGATCAACCTCTCAAATCACTGCATAGGAATTCTGCTCATCATACCCTGCATGTTCTTAAACTAAGCAACATTTGAGAGTTGTCTACCATTGCAAGGCACGTCACATTTCTAAGGAGTTTAAGCCTGGACTTTGAGATGGCTACTTCATGGCCATTTACATAGTGTTTCTAGACCAGGGGTGTCAAACTCAAGGCCCGGAGACCAGATCCGGCCTGGGGGGTGCTTAGATCTGGCCCACAGGGCCACCCTGGAAACAGCAAAGGACTGACCCGTGGTGCCTCTGCCAGTACAAATGGAGCTCATGAGGGCCGCGGGCAGGGCCCCCAAGCTCCATTTTCACTGGCAGAAGGTTGCAGGAAGCCACTGCAGCCCAAAACAGAGCTTGAGAGGGTCATTGGCAGCCATCCCGAGTGCTGTTTTCACTGGCAGAGGGTTGCAGGAAGCTGTTGCAGCTGAAAATGGAGCTCGGGAGCCTGTTTTTTCTGGCAGAGTGCTTGTGCCACCACAGGCGTCCTTGACATGAGTGAAGTCAAGCTGGCCATGCCCCCCGGCCCCCCCCCCCAAGGTCAAACACAACCCTGATTCAGCCCTCTAAAGAAATCAAGTTTGACATGTTCTAGACCATGCTAGTTAGTCATAGTATCTGTTCTTTTTCCAGCTAATAGCACTTAGACTTATACACTGTTCCATAGTGCTTTATAGCCTTAAGCAGTTTACAGAGTCAGCATATTGCCCCCAATAATCTAGGTCCACATTTTACTGACCTCGGAAGAATGGAAAGCTGAGAACCTTGAGGCAGTGAGAATCGAACGGCTGGCAGATGGCAGAATTAGCCTGCAAAACTGCATTCTAACCACTGCACCACCACAGCCCATTTTAGCTAAGCCTAACTAAAATTTACAAACTATATTACATTATATTTTTCTAGGGTGATGGTGGTTCCAATGGTTGGAGACTTGTGGTTCAGATCCCTACAAGGGCATGTCCATTTGATACTTTGGATCTCAGATTGTCTTCCATTCGGAGAACTGCTTGACCCATTTTTGAAGCTTCTTTTATATCTATAGTTATCGAACAACAGCATAGGAAGCTGGGAGAGGAAGTACACAAAGCTGCTGTGGGGATGGGAGTGGGGGAAGAAGGGGCAGCAAATGATGAACATGCCTTGCCACTTCATGTTGCAAACTCTCCCCCTCCTCCATCTTGTGCTGAAACATCATATACAGAAGTAGAGTTTGTATCATGATATTGCAACATGTATTTTGTCCTTTGGGCAAAATCTCTATTGGGAAATTACTGTGGATGGTTTTCATTTTCAATCGTACTCATAGGCTCCTAGTTAATCCCTATATATTTACAGACCCCTCACATCCTGGACATAAACTGTTTCAACTCCTTCCCTCAAAACGATGCTATAGAGCACTGCACATCAGAACAACTAGACACAAGCACAGTTTTTCCCCAAATGCCATCACTCTGCTAAACAAATAATTCCCTCAACACTGTCCAACTATTTACAAAGTATGCACTACTATTACTATTAATCTTCTCATCACTCCTTATTGCCCATCCCCTCCCACTTGACTGTATGAATGTAACTTTGTTGCTTGTATCCTTACGATTCATATTGACTGTTTCCTAGTATGATTTGATTGCTTATTGTACCCTATGACTATTATTAAGTGTTGTACCTGATGATTCTTGACTCTTGATGAATGTATCTTTTCTTTTATGTACACTGAGAGCATTTGCACCAAGACAAATTCCTTGTGTGTCCAATCACACTTGGCCAATAAAGAATTCTGTTCTATCCTATCCTATCCTATCCTATCCTACCCTACCCTACCCTACCCTACCCTATCCTATCCTACCCTAATCTATTCTATATCAAGATTGGAGGGAACACTGTACTCAGTGTGGCTAACCAAAATGTAGTTTTTTATGTATTAAACATCAGCAAATAAACAACAGGAACAATTTACATTCATTATACATCTTCCTTGAGTTACTAGAAACAGAACTGTGGGTCTCATGAGAAGGGACAGTCCCAAAGAAGAGCCTTTATTTATACCAGCCTTAAGCCTTTTTTATGCAAAACAGTAGCAGAATACAGATGGAAAGTAGGACACCAGGTAATCCTTCCTGGATTCTGTACAAAGAATCTGGTGGATGGGGATGTCAATCACAGCTCATTGCAAAAGTCCCTGTTTCCACAGTTTAAAATTTTTGCTCTGAGTCATCCACTTACACACAATCAGATAGCAGTAAACAGTATAGCTGTTTGTGCTGGGGTGAATGTCTAACCAACCCCAAACATAAATGTGTATGTTAAATATGCTTTTGCATTAAGACCTTGCAAAGAAAGAGTAGAAATTGAACAGCAGAGATTTTAAAGTTTAATTCAGTTTAATTGTGCTCCCAAGTACACTTTTAACTTAACATAGATCTGCCTTTCAGATTCAAAGTTCCCATAAAGTTTCAGTCACAAGCGTCAAAGAGAAGATTATGCCTCAAGATTTATTCCTACGTTTTCATCAACAATGATTTGTTTGTTGTTGAACTTCAAAAAATGCTAATCAGAGCATTTCAGGAAGATAAAAACATGACTTCACTTCGTTTGGACCTCCCATTGAACTCAATGCCTTCTCTCAGGAAGCCAAGAAATCAAAGGTGTTTCAGATCCCTTTTGCAAAGCAACAATCAACTCATAAAATGTATGAGTAATTTAAATCAAGGCATTTCACATGTCAAAATAAAATGAATCATTCTACATGAAAATAGCTCTAGGGTACTTCCAATATAAAGACATACATTGTAAGCCTACAACAACACAAACTTCATATTTTTAGGTGTTACACATATAAAGAAAAATTCAAAAATCTAGAAATTGATAATTTGGAAAAATAAAAATAATTTCAAAGCAACATCGCACAAGTTCCTTAATGTGTAAAATATATGTTAACAGTACCAAATAAATCCATGGGAACCACAAAGCAACAGGAAAAATCATTAGATGTTTAGGATTTAATCAACTGCTACCAGTTTCATTATTATATAATAGAGGTTGCTTTATCATTCATATTAAAATTATATGTATACATTTGCTAACAATAATTAGGGTACAAAATCTTAGTTGACTTTCTTACACATGATTTTGTTGAATTTAGCATCTTAAAATAATTTTGTATGATTCAATTCCTGTCAGATGGAAATTTGATTTATTCTTTGGAAGAACAGATTCTCACACACTAGAATAAAGAGCAAGCCACAAAACCTAGATAGATTCATGAAGGTTTTGGAAATCTTCTGAAATACAAGGGACAGACTAATGAGAATTTGTAACTCATAAATTACAGAGCAGCAGATGGAATAGCTAAGGGCTATGGATCTTAATATGGAAACTGACTTTTTAACAACTCCATGTTTATTTTATTGTTTGCAGTTCACAGTTCCCTCAATTTACACCATGGCATTAAATAATAGCAGGACTGGAAAAAATAAACTTCAGCTAGACCACTGATTATCAGGTTTTATATTCTGAGAAGTAAATTCTTCTCTGAGTACTAGTCGAGGATTAGAAATAAATGTTCCTTTTTAAAGCTTGGTCAGGCTATGTAATATAATTAGTACTACAAGCAGGAAATTATCTCATAATTAAGTGTTAGGAATTTTAATAGGAATCCATTTTTATGGAAATGAAAATGAAAAAATATATTTTGCAATCTTCTGAGAAATCCACACACATTGGCAAGGGAGATTTGCTTTATTGTTAAAGCAAGAAAGTAATAGCAAGTTTTACTCTGAATATATATGATATCTTATCTATTATTGGGGACCTATTTCTATAAATCAGTAGGGCATTAATAGTCTAAACCACTGTTTCTCTTCCTTGACAACTTTAAGGTATATAGACTTCAACTCCCAGAATTCCCCAGCCGGCATGCAAAATTCAGTTATGCAATCTCTAGATTAGAGCTGTCAAACTCATGACCCACAGGCCACATGCATCACACGTTGGCCACACCCACACCCGGTTTAGCAAAGGTAGGGAAAGTCCTAATATGTCACATAACGCCACTATGATGACACAAAGTTTGACACCCCTGCTCTAGATAGTTGCCTACTTTGACCAGCAATTGAGAACAACAAGTGAACAAGACTTATCCTTGTTCTGTATACTTTCTTGTCATTGGATTCTTTCAGAGATAGGAAACCAGTTGATTCAGAAAGAGGTGGACTGTTAGTTCAGGCCTTTTATTTCAATTCTAAATTGGGAGTGGAGAACATGTGAGAAGTAATATTTCATCCCTTACTTTGAAAGCTGTGTTAAATTGAATCAAATAAGAATGATCTTCCCTCTCCATTGTGAACTATTTTGTTTGGATGCTTCTGACTGAATACAGTGAGAATGAAGAAAACAATCCTGGAATCTCATATGGAAAACAAATAGTCTTGGGTTTGATGAACCCACCTTTTGGAACATACCCCTGAGAATGTTACTGGAGATGCTTGGAAAAAACTCAGAGTGCACATTGATGTATGCCCCTTGAGGTGTTTTTTTTTTTTCCAAGCATAGCTCAGGTGGATGTATGTAGGGCAGATTTGTCTTCCTGCCCCTGAATTCAGATAATTTCCTTGTGAATTAGCAAATCTGAGGGATTTCTATTTCACTTAAGATATTTCCTCCATTCCATTAATTAGCTATTATTGGAAATAAAATAAACGAAGTTAACCTTTAGGCCAATTCAACATAAAGTTCACACTTCCGCTGATTTGTGACCAAAATTCAGATTCTGCTGCACTCATCAGAATAATTCTCTTCTCCAATGTTACTTATAGTTATCTGGTTTTTCTGAACTTTATTGTTACTTAGAGGAACTGGTAACAAATCATAAAAGGAAGAAAGCTGGTTCTTTGCTATCAATGCAGAAAACATAATGTAGAACAAATGTTTATTTAATGCTTGAAATACTGTATCTGATACAGCACTATTTTGATACCTGCTTATTGGCAAGTATCCCTTATAAGAAATACTTGAAGTGAATTTGAATAGAAATACTGTACATTAGTCAATGTACAATATTTTAAGATTTGGACTTTAATATTATCAGTATTTCCAAAATTTTCAGCTCTAGTCATAGAGCTATCAGATTTGAGTTTTAAAAAAATCTGAATTGCCACTAGGAAATAACATCAATAGATCTCTTGGCTGATGACTCAGAACTGATGACTCAAATGTCTCAAATCTGATAATGCTAATCTCTGGGTTAATCATGTGTGTTTGGAAAGATCTTCTTGGAAGTCTCAAGTGATGGCACTCCCACAGCTTCCGAGGGCAAGTTGTTCCATTGGTTGATTGTTCTCACTGTCAGAACGTTTCTCCTTATTTCCAGGTTAAATCTCTCCTTGTTCAATTTCCATCCATTATTCCTTGTCTGTCCTACAGGCACTTTAGAAAATAGCTTAACCCCTTCCTCCCTGTGGCAGCCCCTCAAATATTGGAAGACCCCTATCATGTCTCCCCGGTCCTTCTCTTTACTAAACTAACCAAGCCCAGTTCCTGCAACCGTTCATTGTATGTTTTAGCCTCCAGTCCCCTAATCATCCTGGTTGCTCTTCTCTGTACTTTTTCTAGAGTCTCAACATCTTTTTTATAATGTGGTGAACAAAACTGGATGCAGTACTCTAGGCGTGGTCTTACTAAGACTTTATAAAGTGGTATTAGTACTTCCCTTGATCTTGATTGTATCCCTCTGTTAATAGATAGATATGTTCAGATAGACAATCTGAAAAGATTTCTAATATAATTTAGAAAGAAATCTGTTAATGCTTCCCAGGACTCCAAGCATTATTTGCATTCCTCAAATATTCCAAGTTTCACAACTACTTTTAGATATTTGTGTAATACCAACTTCTTATTTGCTGGCAATATTCATGAAGGGTGTAATGTTAGCCAAGAAAAGGATTTGAAAAAAAACATTGTGATTTTATGTTGATGTTCTGTTCTAACTAGCAAATAGTTGGCCTTTCCCTGCTTTGACATGCTTGCATTAAATTGAAATCAGTCTGTCTTGTATAAATAAAAGATGATAAATTATCAGTTGTTGCCATTGGTCATTTCAGGGATTTATTGTTATTCACCCAGCACACGTTCTGTGTGAATTTCGGATTTCGTAATAACTTTCTTGGCGTGTTTGATTGAATTTGCTGCTAGACCACCGAATAAAAAGAGCTCACTGAACAATGTGTAATCAATTTTTTTAAAAAAAGAAAAATGATTTAAAACTGTAAAAGTAATTAAAAAAACCTATGCCAGTAACTGTAAAACTGGTTGAATTAAAAACACCAGGGAAATATCACACCTGAAAGGTCATAATGCAGGTGAATCACTTTAATATGCTTTGTTATATTTTATATTACACTTTATACATGAATGTTATAAATATTTCTTATGTGATATCCTATTTCTAATAGCATTTCCACATATACACATTGTTTAAACTTAATTTTCTACAGCAGACAAAGCAGCAGAGAGCCATTTGTCATTGCTCAAGATAATCTGGGGCAGCAAGAAGGGGAATGGTGCAAGTTCAGGCAATCCACTAAGCCTAAACACAATATAGCTTAGTTTGATGTGTTAAAATATCACACAAGCCCAGTTGGTAGAGATATGATAACAATTCTTCCTGTTTTATTCAATTACAGGGAAAGAATGACTAACTGTATCCTCCAGAATCCCAAAGAAAACCTCAGTATGTATAAAAAAAGTATGCAATAGAAAATGGTTTTATTCTAATTTTCTAAGTGCTCAAAACAATCATCTGACATCACTTGTTACCAACATTTCCATTTTAAAATGCCAAATCTGCATCTAGAAGATGATGAACCAGATATTGCTAGAACCTTTCTGCCTGTTCTTTTATGGTTGTATATTGTTGTGCACAACTTTCAAGTCTTGTGTGTCCTGTAAATATTCTATATTGTAGGGGTTGTTTCACCTGGAGAAATATTGTAACAGAAATCTATTCCCCTCACTTCATCAATTTGCTGCTCTATTCTGATACCCCGAGAATATGAAGAATGAACCGAGAAAAGAAAATAGGAAATACTATCTATACGTGATTTTCTGCATAATTTGATATGTTTCCAGTTGTCTTGATTTCTGGCATATCCATTTGCAAGAATCCATTTTTTTACAATGACTTTTCCTGTGATAAATCCATGTGTATATATTTGTGTGCAATTACAGATCATCAAATATTTTAATTTCAGGTAAAACTAAATGTCACCACTCAAATCACTATACTAATTTATTCAAATCCACAAATGATAGAAAGGGTGAATAGTTTTTTGCAAGCAAGGGAAATGCTTGGAAAGGCCCAGCATCAAATCCAAATTTCATTTCATTTCACTTTCTTCAAAATTAATTCAAGGATTCCTCTTTAGTCATGTATTTTAATACTTTTCCTCTTCCTTGATATTAAAAAATCCAATGTTGGTGGTCTCTAGAGATCAAACCCAAGGGACTCAGGAGCAAACAAAGTGATGGGGCTTCAGGTTATGCATCTCTGGACTGTAACACCAAAAAAGGAAGAACAAAACTCTGAATCTCAGTCCACCCAGAAGACACTAGAAACAGAAGCCAAACCATGATAGTTTTGAAATCATGCCACTGAGCGTCTGAAATTAAACTTCATAATTGGAATGTCTTGCTTAGCTTGTCCGTAGTTCAGTTAACCTGCTAGTTTACATTGGGTTGCTTCAGAAGCACAGCTTGAATGAATCTACTATAAAAGAATAACAATAATCAAAAGTCTGATTGAGTCAAAATACAGGTAGTCCTTGGCTTCATTCAACCATTCATTTAATGAATGGTTCAAAGTTACAACATTATAGTTTTTTTTTACTTATGGCCAGTTCTTTTACTTAGTGGCTGTTGTGGCATCCCCACAGTTATATGATCAAATTTCGGGTGCTTGGCAGCCAGCATGTATTTTCAATGGTTGCAGTGTCCCTGGGTTCTGATTTTTTTTTCATTTGCAACCTTCCTAGAAAGCATCTGACAAGCAAAGTCAATGGGGAAGCTGGATTTGCTTAATGACTGCATGATTTGCTTAACAACTGTTGGGATTTATTTATTTATTTATTTATTTATTTATTTATTTATTTATTTATTATTTGGACTTGTATGCCGCCCCATCTCCGAAGACTTGGGGCGGCTCACAACTAAAAACAATGACAATAAATAATTAAAAAAGAATTAAACCGTTCACAAGCCCAAAATAGTTAACAAATCTAAAATTTAAAATAATTTATGATAATTTAAAAAACCCATCCCCCCCAGGGAGGGGTCACAGCCCAGATTGGTCGAACAACCAGGTCTTCAGATCATGGCGGAAGTTGCGGAGGTCAGGGGCCAGGCGGAGCCCCAGGGGTAGTTGGTTCCAGAGGTCAGGGGCCGTGACAGAATAGGCTCGTCACCGGGGGACCGCCAGCTGACATTGACTTGCCAATGGGACCCCGAGGAGTCCTTGCCTGTGTGCTCGCACAGGGCGGTTGGCGCTCAATATCAGCAGGAGTCGTTCCCTTAGGTATTGAGGACCCATGTCATGAAGGACTTTGTATGTTAAAACCAAAACCTTGAATCTCACCCGGAATGCAACCGGCAACCAATGCAGGCTGCGCAGGAGGGGGGTAATATGAGAGAATTGGGAAACTCCCATCACCACCCGCGCAGCCGCGTTCTGCACCAGCTGCGGTCTCCGGATGGTATGCAAGGGCAGTCCTAAATAGAGAGCGTTGCAGTAGTCGAGTCTAGAGGTGACAAGGGCATGAGTGACTGTGCGCAGGGCATCTCGGTCCAGAAATGGGCGAAGCTGATGAACAAGGCGGAGCTGGCAAAGCCCCCCCCCTTTGCTTAAGGGGTTTTGCTTAAGAACCATGGTGAAAAGGTTATAAAATGGGGGCATGACTCATTTAACAACTGCTTTGCTTAGCAATGGACATTTTGGCTCAATTGTGATCGTAAGTTGATCTATAAGAATGCAATGTACAATCAGGAAAACTTTCAAGCTTTTAAAAGAATGAAATACACAGATATTATATCATAGCCAGCTGATTTTTTTTACATCTTTTTTTACAGATTTACATCTATAATAGATGAAATTATTATCCACCTGCTCCCTAAGCCCTTTAGACATATAATCACACCAAAAATAGCATTTGGTTCCTATACATCTGTGTTTATACACAGATGTATTGCTTCTGTACAATGTTTATGTATCAAGGTAGTAATAGCTTCAATATTAGCTATAGCAAGTGACTAGCAAGCACACAACTTTCATGAAGCTAAACAAGAGCATTGTAAGCCTAGATTATTTTAGTTTGTGTCCACAATCATACCTGTTTACATTTACAATCGTCTGTCATAAGTAGAAGGGTGCAGTTGGCCATAGAGTCTAATGGACCAGAGTGCCTGAAGTAACAGACAAACCTATTGATTTCCCTGTGTATCTTCATAATGATGCTCTGTCATATCATCAATATAATGAACTCCAAAGTACCATTCTTTGATTGTGGTAGGCCGTTATGGTTTATGGTTGACTTTTCTCTAACAAGGCATGAGAATTATTGCTAAAATACGTATAACATCTCCTTGCTCTAAATAGGTTGTTTGAGGTATTACACTCAAAATGTTTAGGCAGGAAAGTGAATGTTACCTTTAAGGGAAAGATGAAATGACAAGATGATTTGTACCTGTTTATCCGCAACTGGTCCAGTGCATTTCTAATCCATGCATTCCTGGATGTTTGGTAACTAAATTGTAGGAAGAGACTTCTTCCCAATCACAGGATTCATAAACCAGGGATTATGTTTGTTGACTCACTTCCTGATTTCTCAAAATCCGTGTCACTGAATTATCCTTCCTATCTGCTACTTGTATAGTTCCATAAACATTGTGATAGAGTTTTTCCTTGCAGATGTGCTTGTATCCTTGATTACAGTTCATAAGAATGTCAAATTATATGTTTGAAGTGCACGGCCTTAAATCTGATCTCTATTCCCTCACTGGAAGTTACAGCTCTAAATTAAATGGTGCTTTAGAGCACCCAAAATAATATCTACATGAACATGATTTGAAGCAGTTGTTCCCTATTTTTGTCTTCATGTAAACCACTATAAAAGGCAACTAAAATTTGGAAGACCTATGTCAAGGTTATTACAGTTTATGGAAACATAGGAAGCTGCTATTATGGAGCCAATACTGCCAATATAGACTAGTAGTTTATTTACAGTGCTTTAGGTAGATTTTTTTTCCAGCCTTGTGTGAAGATGCCAAAGATCTTTAGACATTGTATTATACCATGGAAGCTTTTGTCTTCCTGCTACTCATTTAATTAATCAAAATGTATACTCTACATTTCAATCTATCTGCCAACATGGGAAGTAGATAATAATTAGGGCCCCCTGAAACTAGTTTGGAAAAAGAGCTTTAGACCTTTTTGGTTTAGATTTCCATGCAAGATGCCCACCTACAAGCCTCTGCCTCCCAGCAATTTTCTTCCTTTCAGCAAACAGCAAACAACCTGGTCAGCTTCAGCACAGCCTGATTTAGCACGAGCAGCTGATTGGCGGTTGGATCGGCCTCCTGGAATACTGCCCATCAGCTGTTCCAGGCTGAGGGGATCACCCATCACCACCATTGCCGCCTATCGCCGCTTCCTCACGCCCCATTTTTGGCCTCCGTATGTCCCATTTTTGGCCTCCGCATGTCCCATCTTTGGCCTCTGTGCATCCCATTTTTTGGCCTGTTCCCACTGGTGCTTGCTGCCACCACTGCCTATCACCGCCGATCGTTACCGCCATTTGGCAGTGATAAGCAGTGGCAGTCCCCGCAGCCTGGAACAATTCTGGGAGGCAGATCCAACTACCAATCGGCTCCTCGTGCTAAATCAGGCTGTGCTGAAGCTGACTGGGCTGTTTGCTGTTTGCTGCAAGGAAGCAAATTGCTGGGAGGCAGAGGCAGGTTTTTTTTTTCTTATTTTCCTCCTCTAAAGCTAATGTGCATCTTATAGTCCGGAGCGTCTTATAGTCCGAAAAATACGGTGTTTTACATCTCTCTGAGCTGTACTGTATAGATAGCAGTCTGTCTATCCAACTGACAGACTTCAGAAAGAAAGAAACTTCTTGGTAAATTCTTATCAATATGTTTAAGGGAAAATATTGTAAGAATAAGATTCTAGGAGAGTTATTCAAAATGCTTATGTGTTATCTTGAAATCAAGTGAAAAGGAAATAAGTTCTTGGCTCTGAAAAGGAGAAGGCAGAGGAGACAAAGAGGAAGAGGAAGAGGAAGTGGAAGTGGAAGAGGAAGAGGAGGACGAGGAAAATGAGTACATACATATACACATATGTACACACACACACAAACATACATATCCTTATACATTATCTGCCAATATTTTGAGTACTGTTGACTAATCACTTTAATGTTTTCATATTATCAAACATCTCTCCTAATTTAGCAATTAAGTTATACTTCAAGAGAACATTTAGACAGCCTCTAAATTTTTCACCAATATTCCTCAAATGTTGTAAGTCACCCATCCTTTCTCTATTCCCATATGTTCGTTCAAAAAGAAAGCAAAAATATTTATGATGAAAAGGAATGTTTTTAAGGAAGAATACGGGAATAGGGCTACAAATCTTACAACAAATGAAAAAGCAAGTTGTCTTTGGGATTTTTAAGAAAATAAAAAGTCAATAGCTTTTAAAACGAATTTTGTAAGCAAGACAGAAGCCCAGATTGTGTTTGTTCAATTTCCTTGTCTAAAATGTAAATGGAAGTTTTTGTATTAATTGGCCATTAGTTGTGGTCAGATCTTACACTCTGTAACAGTGATGGCTAACCTTTTCAGCACTGAGTGCCCAAAGTGTGTGCATGCATGTGAATGTGCTCATGTGCACAAACCCCCAAAGTGCAATGTGTGCGCACGCCACACATGCATGCCCATGCATGCACACACATCCCTGCACATGCACCACACCCTCTGTGCATGCATGTACAGTCTCCTGCATGCACGTACCCCACTCCCACGCATGCATGCACAGCCCTTACGCATGCGCAACAGAGACCCAAAGACCAACTAGCCAGTGGGAGGCGCGTGTGCATGCATGGCAGAACTGAGCTGGGGCAACGGCTCATGTGCCCACAGAAAGGGCTCTGTGCAGGATGGTTTTCATATTTGAGAGACATTTTGGTCTAGTGGTAAGGCACCAGACTAGAAAGCAGGAGATGTGAGTTCAAATCCTGCCTTAGCCATGAAAGTTGGGTGACTCTCTCAGCGCAATCCACTTCACAGGGTTGTTGTTGTAGTGAAAGGAGGAGGAAGGTATACTGTATATGTTTGCCACTTTGAGTTATTTGTAAAAATAATAAAGGCATGAAATAAATAAATATTCCCTTATTAAAATAAGCTGCAGATATACAAACAATGTATATTAAGAAAATTTCAGCAACTGAAGATTTCCCAGTTTAGAACCAATTTGTCTGAGGGCAATTGTTTGCATAACTGTCTCTGAATTCTTAATGGGCCCATGAACAATCATTATATTACCTCTAATTTATCAACACTTATTCTGAGTCTTCTCTTGACAGCTCTTAACTCTAGATAGTTCTATCCAATGCAGAGTCTATTCATCTTTCTTGATATACCAATGGAAACTCCATTTTCCTCAGCCTTCTGCCCTTCCTACTTTTTATGTGCATTCATAATTACCCATTTCACAGGCCTTATGCTTGCCTGATTTTTTTCCAAACAATGAAGCAAAATTAAACATTTTACTTTAAAAAAAAGATTTCTTGCTCTAAAGCCTTAATTCTCTTCTTTATCAGCAGGTTGGTTACTGTATTTCATTAAATCTCTTTATGCCCATTTTAATTCTGCTAGCAAAGGTGGTGCCTTAAATGACTCACTATGGCGGGAGACAAATAATGCATTTTAAAGATGATGAAGCTTCTATAAGGCATCCCTGGGCCTTATTTTATACATATTTTTAAAATCCTCATAATACGTTCAGTACAATGAAAGTGAAAAGTTCTCAACAACCAATGCACCTGAACTCTTTGCAACTCTCAAGTTGCAAGGAGTGCAGTCCCAACAGATCACATGTGTTTGTGTGTCTGTGTGTGTCTGTGAATCTTTTTGTGTCCCTGATCCATTGGTTCTAAATATCCATCCATTCCTTCTTCTATCCTGTCAGACTTGGAGTTTTTAGAAGCTTTTGAACTAATTCTTTGGGTATTCAAAAGTGAGTTTCTTTCTCCTCCATTCCCCACTACCTAATTTGCTTAAGGGCTAGTTAAAACTGCCCTTATCTTATCTCTAGTTTCTTTATCCTTCTTTTGTTACTTAACCAAATGTTTTAACTTTTTCCTGGCTTGCGTCACCTATAGTGCAACTGACTATACATGGAAAAAATGAATGATAAAAAACTTATATAAAGCTTATTGAATTACAATTATGGATATGCTAGAATTTTTTTTAAAAGCCATTGAGAAATTAGATGAAGCAAAATCATTCCCACCTACATGTAGTGTGGTAACAAAATACTTTCCCATTAATCCACGCAACCTTAATTCATAATCAGTTCTCCAAATATGTATTTTTGTGAACAAATTCTCAGATAAATGCATTTTAATAGTCATATCTGCAGAAGGTTAGCCTGTAAGAGGAAACCATGGAAAAATCATGGTGTTGACATGCAGATTTCATTTGAACTTTTTCCCCCAGTGTTTCACAAGGACCTGGCAGGCATGGAGACCTTTAAAATATCAAATGTATGTTTTATTTTTCTTGCATATTTACCTTTACCATTGTACACAAAAGAAGTTCCATTCCCTTTTTGATTGTGTAAGTTATAGAATACAAACACCAATTCTATATAAGTTTACAGAGACTCTATTGGAAAATACTGGGTAATTAAAATGGAAAGCTACCCAGCACCAAAGTTGTACAGTAATCATACACAGCAAAATCTTCCAAATATAAAGTATTTCTTTCCTTACTGGGATCTTTGCTAGAAATGATTCTGCAATTCCCTGAATGTAAATTTAAAATAATCAGTGACTATCGCTTTAATATGGGAGGAAAATGGATGTTTATTTAGGAAAGTATAGATTGCAATTGGGACTGGAATTATCATGAGTAGACAATGCAGTCTTTAAGTGAGTCAGATCTGATTTTACAATCTTTTTGCCATGGTCATTAAACAAATCATTCAGACATTAAAAAATCTGGTTTCCCACATTGATTTTGCTTGTCAGAAGGTGGCTGGGAAGGCCACAAATGAAAATCAGGTGACTATATTATAAAGTCATCCTGGTTGCCAAGTGCCCAAATTTTGATCATGTGCCTGCAGGGACACTGTGACAGTCATAAGGGGATGACTAATTGTAAGTCACCTTTTTCATTATAACAAACAATCATTATATGAATGGTTGTAAGTCAAGGACTACCTGTGGTCACAAAAATGAGCAACTTATTGATACAAAAATAATGTTCCTGCTATTCTCTTTTCATTTCATCCCAGACTAGTAAGGTGACTTGTTTCTTGTTAAGCTCAGCTGTTTGGCTACTGGCCATGAGGTAAACATAAAGACTTGATCTCATAGGCCTTACAAGCCCAGTGGTGGGATTCACAAATTTTCACTGTTCTGTGGGCATGACTTGGAGGGCATGATGTGACTTGGTGGGCATGGCAGGGGAAGGATACTGCAAAATCCCCATTCCCTTCCCATTCCTGGGGGAAGGTTACTGCAAAATCCCATTCTCTCCCCACCCCACTAACCTGCTTTCCAGCTCTGTTCAGGGCAACAAAAGAAGATCCAGCCGATCAGCTGGGACTTGGGAGGCAAAGAGGAGATGGGGGCGGGGCCAGTCAGAGGTGGTATTTGTCAGTTCTCCAAACTACTCAAAATTTCTGCGACCAGTTCTCCAGAACTGGTCAGAACCTGCTGAATACCCTTTCTGGACAAGCACTAGGACGTGTATGGAGTTCTATCCCCTTTGACTAATCATGGAAACTGTTATGTATGCAGGTTTAAAGTCATTGGTTTAGTTTGAACTGTTCTTGTAAAATGTAAGAAATGATTGGTTTAAAAAGTGCGGGAAAACCCTGCACTCTGATTGGCTGGCAACTGCGGCTGCTGGCTATAAGTAGCAGCCGCAGCCCAGACAAAGCGGGTCCGTTCTGAGCTGTAGTCACTAATAAACAAAGAGCTTGAAACACTCAGTTACACGAGAGACTCAGGGAAGTCTTAACCAGATTCAAAAAAGCGGGGTTAAAAGTCAAAGAAGAAAAATGCACACTTAGAACAGATAAAGTGGAATTCTTGGGTTACATGATTGATAAACATGGCATCCACCCCACAGAAGCAAAGGTTCAGGCAATCAAAGAAGCCCCCAGGCCAAAATGCAAAACAGATCTGCAAGCATTCTTGGGACTCATTAAATTTTATCATATGTTTCTACCTCAGAAGGCAACCATTGCAGAACCCCTACATAGGTTGCTGGACAAGAAATCTGTTTGGGTCTGGGGGAGGAAGGAACAAGCTGCATTTAACAATATCAAGAGACAAATCACGTCTGATGCTGTGTTGATACAGTTCTCTGAGAATCTTCCTGTTCTGACTTGTGATGCCTCCCCTTTTGAAGTGGGGGGGGGGTATTGAGCCATATGCTTCCCAGCGGGAGGGAAGCTCCTATTGCATTTTACTCTCGCACCTTGACTAAGCAGAGAGGAACTACAGCCAACTGGATAAGGAAGCCTTAGCAATTGTAGCAGCTGTCAAGAAATTCCATGAGTATTTATATGGGAGAACATTTACTGTTGTCACAGATCACAAACCTCTTTTAGGTATTGTGGCAGGGGACAAACCAACGCCCACGATCCTGTCACCAAGTATGCTGAGATGGACTGAATTCCTTGCTGCTTATTCATACAAAGTGATCCACAGACCTGGTAAAGACATTGGGCATGCAGATGCTTTGAGTCACTGCCCACTTCCTTCACACATTGAGGACCCTGTTCCTGAGACTCACACCTTTTTTCTAGAAACTGTTGCCAAGCTTCCAGTACATGCTGCTCAAATTGCCAGAGAGACTGCCAAAGACACTTTATTGGCTCCTGTTATAGGCTGGATTAAAAAGGGTTGGCCACTTCAAGATCTACCTCAACTTGCCCAACCTTTTAAATCCAGGCAAACTGAATTATCTGTATTAAGAGGATGTATCTTGTGGGGTAACAGGGTGGTTATTCCTGCAAAACTACAAAAAGAGGTTTTGGAAATGTTACATGAGGGTCATCTGGGAATTGTCAGAATGAAGGGATTGGTCAGGAGTTATGTATGGTGGCCAGGTATTGACAAAATGGTTGAAAACTGGGTTGCATCTTGTCCCAACTGTCAGGTAGTCAGACCTACCCCACCTCTCGCCCCCCCACAGGAATGGGAATGTCCTAGGGGGCCATGGTCCAGGATTCACATTGATTTTGCTGGCCCTACCAGAGGGCACACTTTCCTTATTATAGTTGATGCATATTCCAAATGGCTAGAGGTTATCCCTATGGCATCCACCACAGCTGAAGCTGTCATCAAACAGCTTAAAAAGCTTTTTGTAACTCATGGGTTACCTGATGTGCTTGTTTCTGACAATGGTCCTCAATTCACATCCAACCTTTTTGAATCATATCTAGCACAGCAGGGTATCAGACATGCCCTGACAGCCCCTGGGCATCCTTCAGCTAACGGCCGGGCTGAACGCATAGTACGATTTACCAAGGAAAAGCTTCAGCAGTTGGGTCCAGGGGACATCACTGAGCAAGTTGAAAAACTACTCAGTGTCCAGCATATCACTCCCAACCCCTCAACTAATTTAACCCCAGCTGAATTATTGATGGGTAGGAAACTCAGGTCCCCCCTTGACAGCCTTCATTCCACTTACGCACCCAATGCACCACTAGATTCCACTAGCAAAATTCGCACATTCACTGTGGGTGATTCTGTTTATGCTAAGAACCTTATGGGTGAACCATTATGGATTCCTGCTGAGATAACCCAAATCACAGGCCCCAGGTCTTACAGGGTACAAACGGAGGATGGTGTCCTCTGGAGCAGGCACATTGATCAGTTAAGATCCAGATTGCCTCAGGAGCATCGCCCTTGCTCCTCTCTGGTCCCCATACCTACTGCCTCTTCTAGGGGAAGGGAGGAGATGATGAGTAATCAGCAAGAAAGAATCAACCACATGTGTAACGAGCTAACACGACAGGAACCATTCCAAAACCTGTCACAGTGCCAACATCCATTTTCACAAATGGAAGATTGCACATCACTACCTGACTTAGGTGCTGACATTGGGTTAGAGATGGATTGGGAGGAGAGACGTCCAAGTAAGGAAATGTCAACAGACACATTTCCCTCTTCATAAGGTGAGAACCCTAAAACACCTGAACCACGTAGGTCTCAATGTACACGTAAGAGCCCCACCTATTTAAAAGAATACATTAGATAGGCTGGGGTTTGAGTATGGACTGAACCTAGTGGGGAGGGGTGTTATGTATGCAGGTTTAAAGTCATTGGTTTAGTTTGAACTGTTCTTGTAAAATGTAAGAAATGATTGGTTTCAAAAGTGCGGGAAAACCCTGCACTCTGATTGGCTGGCAACTGCAGCTGCTGGCTATAAGTAGCAGCCACAGCCCAGCCAAAGGGGTTCGTTCTGAGCTGTAGTCACTAATAAACAAAGAGCTTGAAACACTCCGCGTCTGTCTCTTCATGCAAACTTAACAGAAACCACATGGATTATCATGTCCACGAAGACAACCAAAAAGTGCAAAAAAAGGTTGCAAAATTGGATGTTATGGTAACCTGCTGAGTGACCACAAAAACTGCATTTCCGGGCTCTGTTACAGTTACATGTTGAAAATTACTGTAGTCACAGCTCAGAGGGATGCTTTTCATTCATGAATCTGAAATGTTGTTCCTAGTCTATTTAATTGCTACCCTACCCTTCAGCTATATGCCTTCTCCAATGACTGTCAGGTGTCAAAGATCAGGTCTACATACAAAGGTCCAATTAAACTGATTTATTGCTAATCATGCCTATGATATAGTCAAATAACGGTTAGATAAGGTTCATCGGAATTCACGGGAGATTGGACTTAGATTATTTGTGGCTACATAGAAGTTCTAGGCAGATCCCTCTTTTGACTCTGCACCCAGATTCTGCTGACTCCTTCTCTTACAATGACAGAAGAAATGTCTGTAAACCATTTTAACTACTAGATGGACTTCATAACTATAAACTAGAGTGATGAATAAAAGAAATAAAATTTAAAAAACCATATGTGTGCTACTTCTGTTGAAACAAAAGAGAACATTTTTGGTTCTCTTTTATTGGTGTTAATGAACATTTGCACAAGGTTGCTCATGATCCCATCAGAAGCCTGGCTCAATTCCGTTATTTTGTTAACTTCTCGTAAGGTGTCATTGATATAGAATCTTATTTTCAGCAGTGTTCTGCTGGCTACACTTGTTGCCTTCATTTATAAACTTTTTACAAGAAAAATTATTGGGATTTCTGGTGATGTATTTTAGCGATTGCAAGCGGACTTCAACATTTGGGGCCTGGAAAATTTAAATACAATCTTACATTCATTTTTTATTACAATTTTATTCCGCAGAACTCCACTACAGTTGACATTTGTTTATGATGTTGCCTTAAGAAGACCTTGCCTGTAAAAACGACAAATACAGCCTTTTGTTATAAGTTTAATTCGTTTATTCAACTACTAGGTCGCCCAACTGCCAAACAACTAAGGCAGCTTATTAAGACAGTTAAAAAGAACTATGACTAACCAAAATTAATGCAATAAAAGAACTGTGCCAGAGGAAGACAAAAATCAATATGTGTAATCCTCCCTGGGGTCAGTCACTCTGGTCCAGCACCTGCAGGAAAAAATAGATATTGAAGGCCTCCCTAAAATACAAGAGAAACAGGGCCATAAGGAATATAGGGGCAATGCTGTTCCAAACAGCAGGCATGATGATGTATGATTATCTATATGCCACTAAAATTCTCATGATCTTTAGGTGGCAGAAATGCTGCATCAGAGGGCAACAGTTTTTGAACCAAGGTACTTCAAATGGGCTAATTTACAGAATGCACCCCAAATCTGGGACCTGTGACTCCCGAAGAATGAAATTTGAGGAAATTGTGGCTAATCCAGTGCTACTGGCTGAAGCTATGCTGCTGTGCTGCTGCTGTGCTCACGCGATCCTCCTTTTCAGTGTTTCATGACAGTTTCCAAGCCAGCCTCACAATCCCTTATTCCCTCCATCATGTGGACAGGGGGGTCAAACTGGCGGCCTATAGGCCGGATACGTCACACACAGGCCACGGCCACCCCAGCTCCCTAAATGGGGAAAATATTGCAAAATGTCATGTGATGCAGCAAGTACACCCGTAACCTAGAAACAGCCACTATGTAGGGAGAGGAGGGGAGGGGAGGGGAAGGAGGGGGAGAGAGACAGACAGACAGACAGAAAGAAAGACAGGCATTTGGTAGGGAAACTGGCAGGTAATCAGAAGTCATTCCTATTTCCCCTGCTTTTTTGCCTGCCCTTGGTCATTCTGTTTCTCTCTTTAGGTAAGGAAATACTTCTTAAACAATGACTCAACATGACATGTTGCCTAGTAAATATATAAATACAACACTTTTCTCTCTCAGAATCCAGATATACAATGCACGCCTGAAATCATGAAGGAGGGTGATTTTAAATTCAGAAAATAAGAAGGAAAAGATTTAAAGACCAAACCCTCAAAAATATTCCATACACATTCAGACAGTGCTGGATCCAGGGAGTATTATTTTGAGTCATGTAAGCCTGATATAAAACCAGTTCTAAGCTACTTGGATATCACACACATCAACTTTCAATGGAATATTCTAGCTTTCTGTACTGCTGCCTGTTTCACAGAATTGTGTGGTCAATGATTATAGAGAAACAAATGTTTTCTCTTGGGTGGGCTGAAACTCTCGACATATATAACAGAAAACCACATAGCATTTCCATATGAACCTGACATATTTAACTGAGTCTGGGCAACATGGGTGGGAAATACCATGTGTGAATAAATCAGGGTTTTCTTGTTTTAAAAAAATGTTAATGCATTTACTCCCATCTGGAATCATTCTTAAATTTATATAATTACACTATACGATTATACTATTAAAGTTGTACAATGCTCCTAAAAATGCCAGAGAGCTATTCATTTATATATAATTCATCTGTCAATTATATTCACACTTCTTTGCTTCTGAAATTGCATTCCCACAATGTGTGCAATATTTATAACCTTGCTTCTGAGACGTGTGTTCTAAAATATTTCTGGCTTCCTTTGAACAGATTTCTGGTTACTTTAAAAACTCCTGAAGATATTTAAATGAAATTGGCAAAAAGCCTGCAGTATTGACAATGGTGAAAATCCATTTAGGATTGTTTTAAAATCTATTGTAAGAATAATTGCTCAAAACAGCTGCGCTGGATTTTTAATTTGGAGTAAATCCAAGCCACCTCCCACATTATTTTGTTTTCATGTAAAATACCCTAGAGTGGAATATAATGAAATTACACTGAAAAAATATGATCAAAAATAGACTTCATTCCTAACAAAAAGCAAAGTTTAGTTTCAAATCTCTCTAGAAATATATTTTACTTTGAAACTCTTCTCTCAAAATTCTGGAACTTCTCAGAAGCAACTCTATTTCATATGAAAGCAGATGCCAAAATCAAAAAATGGATGAAACTCTTGTAAAAAATGACCTTAGAGACACAGCCCTCCTCTTCCTCCTCCTTTTCAGCACCAGCTTCATCATCAGAATGCCTCCTAAGTCCAAACTAAACATGTATAAGCCATGTTACAATTTTTGCCTAAAAATGTCATTTTTATATTTCTTCCGTTATGCTATCAGTGCATTTTAATATATCCTACAAGCTGAGATATATTAAATATGTTGAAACAATACTCTGATGCTACAGAGAGTAGCAAAAGAATAAATCTGAGCAGAAGGAAGTTGCATGGAGATAATACTAATTTAACACCAAAATGTCACTGTATGAGAGTAAGTCAGCAACCCTTCCATTGAATAAAATCTTTGCGGTTGGAATTCACAAGTAAGAAGGGTGTTCAAAGGAAAATCAACCAACATTTCCACAGAATAGAACTGATGATTAGAAGGGACATTTAGATAATTCCTGAATGCAGGAATCCAAATTATAGCACCCCTGACTAAGATTGTCCAATCTTTGCTTGAATATATTTAGTGAAAGGAAATGCAACATTTTTTATCAGTAATCAGTTCTTCTTTCAATTGGTTGTTCTTACTCTGATGAGATTTTCCTAACATTTAAACTGATCTCCCTTTTACAAGCTGAAAGGACATTATTTTGTGTCCTAACCCTGCAGGTATTCTAAAAGAACTTCCTTTCCAGCTTTTAAATGTATCCTACCCAAATTGAAATGCAGCTCGTAAATGTAATTAATAGGCTGAGATAATTTTCACCATGCACCTCTTGCCTCTCTAGGTAAGACCATATCAGACAACTACAAAGAACATGAGGTTCCTGTTAAGTTTGCATGAAGAGACAGACGCAGAGTGCTTCAAGCTCTTTGTTTATTAGTGACTACAGCTCAGTACGGACCCACTTTGGCTGGGCTGCAGCTGCTACTTATAGCCAGCAGCCGCAGTTGCCAGCCAATCAGAGTGCAGGGTTTTCCCGCACTTTTTAAACCAATCATTTCTTACATTTTACAAGAACAGTTCAAACTAAACCAATGACTTTGGGTTATTGTATGGCCACCATACATAACTCCTGGCCAATCCCTTCATTCTGACAATTCCCGGATGACCCTCATGTAACATTTCCAAAACCTCTTTTTGTAATTTTGCAGGAATAACCACCCTGTTACCCCACAAAATACATCCTCTTAATACAGATCAGGTGGGGGCCGTTGCCAGGGGGGCCTTTGCCCAGCTCCGCCTTGTTCGACAACTTTGCCCTTTTCTGGACGGGGCGCCCTGCACGCGGTCACTCATGCCCTTGTTACCTCTAGGCTCGACTACTGCAACGCTCTCTATTTGGGACTGCCCTTGCATACCATCCGGAGATTGCAGCTGGTGCAGAATCTGCGGCGGGGTGGTGATGGGAGTTACCGGTTCTCCCATCGACCCCCTCCTGCGGCCTTCATTGGTTGCGGTTAGCTCGGGTGAGATTCAAGGTTTTGGTATTAACATACAAAGTCCTTCATGACATGGGTCCTCAATACTTAAGGGAGCATCTTCTTCCAATATCAAATACCGGTCGCCCTGTGCGAGCCCATAGGCAAGGACTCCTCGGGGTCCCGTCGGCCAATGCCGGCTGGCGGTTCCCGACGACGAGCCTTTTCTGTCGGCCCCTGACCTCTGGAACCAACTGCCTTTGGGGCTCCGCCTGGCCCCGATCTCGCACCTTTCACCGTGAGTTAAAGACCTGGTTGTTTGACCAACCGGGCTGTGACCCCTTGGGGAGGGATGGTTTTAAGGTTTTATAGTGTTTGAACTTATAATTTAATTTAATTGTTTTTTAAGTATTTATTGTTCCTGTTTTTGTAAGCCCGAGTCTTCGGAGATGGGGCGGCATATAAGTTCAAATAATAAATAAATAAATAAATAATTCAGTTTGCCTGGATTTGAAAGGTTGGGCGAGTTGAGGTAGATCTTGAAGTGGCCAACCCTTTTTAATCCAGCCTATAACAGGAGCCAATAAAGTGTCTTTGGCAGTCTCTCTGGCAATTTGAGCAGCATGTACTGGAAGCTTGGCAACAGTTTCTAGAAAAAAGGTATGAGTCTCAGGAACAGGGTCCTCAATGTGTGAAGGAAGTGGGCAGTGACTCAAAGCATCTGCATGCCCAATGTCTTTACCAGGTCTGTGGATCAGTTTGTATGAATAAGCAGCAAGGAATTCAGTCCATCTCAGCATTCTTGGTGACAGGATCGTGGGCGTTGGTTTGTCCCCTGCCACAATACCTAAAAGAGGTTTGTGATCTGTGACAACAGTAAATGTTCTCCCATATAAATACTCATGGAATTTCTTGACAGCTGCTACAATTGCCAAGGCTTCCTTATCCAGTTGGCGGTAGTTCCTCTCTGCTTTAGTCAAGGTGAGAGTAAAATGCAATAGGAGCTTCCCTCCTGCTGGGAAGCATATGGCTCAATACCCCCCCACTCCAAAAGGGGAGGCATCACAAGTCAGAACAACAGGAAGATTCTCAGAGAACTGTATCAACACAGCATCAGACGTGATTTGTCTCTTGATATTGTTAAATGCAGCTTGTTCCTTCCTCCCCCAGACCCAAACAGATTTCTTGTCCAGCAACCTATGTAGGGGTTCTGCAATGGTTGCCTTCTGAGGTAGAAACATATGATAAAATTTAATGAGTCCCAAGAATGCTTGCAGATCTGTTTTGCATTTTGGCCTGGGGGCTTCTTTGATTGCCTGAACCTTTGCTTCTGTGGGGTGGATGCCATGTTTATCAATCATGTAACCCAAGAATTCCACTTTATCTGTTCTAAGTGTGCATTTTTCTTCTTTGACTTTTAACCCGCTTTTTGAATCTGGTTAAGACTTCCCTGAGTCTCTCGTGTAACTGAGTGTCATTTTCAGCAGAAATGAAAACGTCATCAAAATAGGGCATCACCCCTGGCAATCCTTGTAACATTCTTTCCATAAGGCTTTGGAAGATGCCTGGTGCCACGCTTACTCCAAACTGCAACCTTTTGCATTTGAAAGCACCTCTATGGGTTACAATAGTTTGGGCTTCAGCACTGGCATCATCAACTGTTAATTGTTGATATGCCTGTGCCAGGTCCAACTTGGCAAAAACTGTGCCCCCCAAGGGAATGTAATAAATGATGCACTACTGGAACTGGATATGCGCTCTGTTGTAGCGCATGGTTCAATATCCCCTTGTAGTCTCCACAGATTCTCACTGACCCATCAGCCTTGACTGGTGTGACTATGGGTGTCTCCCACCTGGAGTGATCAGTGGGCTCTAAAACCCCTTGGGCTATTAGTTTATCTAATTGTGCATCAATTTTTCCTTTAAGGCAAATGGGACCCTTCTGGGTTTTAAACAGATTGGTTGTACCTTGGGATCTAGGTTAAAGGAGATAGGGATCCCCAAGTACTTGCCTAATCCGTTGCTGAAGACCTCTGGAAACTCAGACTTCAAGGCCTCTTCCCACTCAGTGTTGCTCACATGATTGATGCCAGTCACCTCGATGCCCAGCGGGTTGAACCACTCAAGGCCCAGCAGACTTGGCGGTCCTTGTCCACGATGGTCAGTGGTAGGCGTTTGGTGTGGCCCTTGAACTTCACGTTGAATTCTCTTGTTCCAACTACTGGAATCTTGTTCCCTTGGTAGTCTTTAAGAGTCAATGCTTGCTTCTTGAAGTGCTTCTTCTGGATGTTGGGAAGAAGACTGTGAATAGTGTCCCATGACACCATAGATAGGTGTGAGCCTGAGTCCACTTCCATTTGGCAAGGCCTTCCTTCAATAACTACCTTGACATGCACTTTTCTACTTCTTAAGGGTGATGAATGACCAATGGTGACTGTTTGATGAGTTTCATTCTTCCCATTTGCTTCTGTTCCGCGCCCCATTTTCTCACATAAATTGTTAGGCTTGAATTCTTTGTCTTTGCTTGCAGCAAACTTTCTTCTGATGGGTGGAGTTCTGGATGATTTGCAGACTCTTGCTAGGTGTCCTCTTTTATCACAACGGAGGCAAATGGTGTCTAAAAACTTGCATTCAGTGCGGGGGTGGCTTCCCCCACACCCTCTGCAGTAGAAATCTTGCCTCTTTCTTCCTAGGTCTTTCTTTTTCCTCTCCATTCTGAGTCTGTAAATTCTTTCCTCCACCTCACTACAGTCTGACTCAGAATCTATTTGCTCACAATGAGTTGTTGTGGACTTTTCCACATCAGGATGGCTTGTGGCCTTGTTGATTTTCTTCATGGCCGCTGCTGAGGACTTGGTAGCTTCTGCTGAAGAGGCCTCTTCTATTGCTTCCTTCAGCGTGATCTTAGGTCCTAGTAATAACTTGCTCTGAAGCACCTTGTCTTTAAGGCCCAGAACAAATCGATCGCGCATGGTCTCTTCTAAATTGTTAAATTCACATGCACCCCCAATGCCTCTTAAACTTGCCATGAAGTCGTTTACGTTTTCGCTTTCCCCTTGATCCCGACGGTAAAACTCGTGTCTCTTAATGAGGCACGATACTTGTGGGGCGTAATGGGCTCTTAACAACTTTTCTAAGTCAGGCCATTCCATTACCTTCATGTCTGCAGCTCCCGCCAATGGCTTCGCCATCTTGAAAACTGCCAGACCACAGTGCGTAAGAAAGACCGCCCTCTTCCACTTCTCGGAAATATCGGCGAGATCATTTCCTTCCAGATACATTTGGAAACGATCTGCATACAACTCCCAGTCTTCTGCCGTTGGATCGAATGGGGCTGGGGGGCGGGTGTTCAGTGCAGCCATCTCTCTCTTCTTCTGTTCCGCGTTGCCTTCTTCTTCAGGGAGATCCCACCTTCATCGCCAGTGTTAAGTTTGCATGAAGAAACAGACGCGGAGTGTTTCAAGCTCTTTGTTTATTAGTGACTACAGCTCAGAACAGACCCGCTTTGGCTGGGCTGCGGCTGCTACTTATAGCCAGCAGCCGCAGTTGCCAGCCAATCAGAGTGCAGGGTTTTCGCGCACTTTTTAAACCAATCATTTCTTACATTTTACAAGAACAGTTCAAACTAAACCAATGACTTTAAACCTGCATACATAACAGTTCCCCCTACCTTAAATGGAATAACTCCCTGGGTTAAGATGAGATTGAATCTATTCTTCTTGCAATCTGTTAGAAAGTCTGAAAATCAAATCCTGCACTAATTTCCTGATGCTCAGTGTGCTGGACTGGCTGACTGGAATATGTAAAATCTTGAGTAGAATGTAGCAATAATAATGTATCATAATGGCAGACACAAATTAAATACATATGTACATACATATACATACAAATTTTTATTGAAAGTTTTAACAATAATTAGTCTATTAAAAACTAAAGTACAATTAAAAAAAGAGAAAGAAAGAAAAAGAGTTAAGAGTGCAGAAAAAGCAGAAACAGAAGAAAATAGAAAAAAGAATGTATAAAATGTATAAAGAATTGGCTTCTGATCTTCACAGAAGCTATAAGTACAGTTATATTTAAACCTCCCTCTCTAAAGTTATACCCTGACTCTCTTCTTTCTATAATCTACCCCAGGGGTATCAAACTCATGGCATCACATTGTCATCATGTGATGTATTGAGACTGTTTCCCCCTTTGCTAAATCAGGGTGGGCATGGCCAGTGTATGATGCATCCGGCCCATGGGCCATGAGTTTGACACCCCTGATCTATCCTATCTAATCATCAAAAACATAAATTATAAATTCATTTTTTAATGTTTTTCCCCAAAAAGTCCATAAGGGATTTCTGGTCACCAATAAATGCAAATTAAATCCTTCTGAGATATGCACTTGTCATTCACTGACAGAGGTCAATGCTGTTTTGAGATCTTTGGGCATCTTCCAAGTGTGATGGATTGTTGTTTGGAAGGTGATAGGCAATAAGTGACCTCTGTGATCTCTTTGAAATGCTGTAGCACTAAAACCTTTAAACACAATTGCACTTCAGTTATCTGTTGAGTGTAATTTCCAAGTGTCAGAATTTAAGAAATTCAGTGTAAGTATAACCATGTGCTATTGAAGCCTTATATGAATCATCTGAATATGGAGGATAGTTAGGCAGGTTTTTCCAGGAAAGCTTTTTTTGATGATTTGTTTCAAGTAAATGCAACTGCTGAGCTACTGAGAGAGAAATGAAATGCAGGAAGCAGGAAGCCCCAACTCCGTTTTCTGTAGGCTATTTTGTTGTAAAAATTCTTCAGTGTGATTTTATTTCAGGTAAATAACACATTTCCTTAAAAATTTAAACATACTTTTCCTGGATACAGGAGGAAACAAAACCCTGCACTATAGCCAACATATTCCCTTTCCCTCCTAGAATGACCAGTGAAGGGGAATTATATAAAAGGATCTGGTGACTTTAGAAGAAAGGATAAAGTCCTATCCTATCTATCTGCTATTGAAAAAGTAAGAATTTTATCAAGTATTCATACTATTATAGGATGGGTTAACGCCATTTCAAACTTGGCTTGAAGAATCTGTCTTGTTTTGATGAATACTGTAGCTCTATGTGTAATCATTCATTTTAACTCTATTGTCATGGACAGATCACTGACTGGTCAGCTTTAAATTGGCATTGGCTACAAATCTCTGCAGGGATAAAGAACCCACTGTAATATCCTGACAAAGTTCTGGATGGCCCTGAGTGGCTTTTCCCAACCGCTTAGGAAATCACCCAACTTGTTTGTCAATGTTATTGTTGAAGTTTGGTCAAGCAATGGAACACACAGGTGGCCTAAGCTGTTGTCACAATTGTTCCTAAGTATTCTCTCCCCTCCTGCAGATTAAATTGGCACTTTGATTTCCCATAGTACTGAGCACAGTGAAACAGATACTTAGAGGGATGGAGCACAATGCAAATGGAGGTATATTTGAGAAGGATCAGATAAAAACTAAGTCAAGGTTTCTATTCTGTGGCAATCCATGCAAAGAAGAGGGGTGTGTTCTATGGCATCTTTCCCACATAATATTGGGGGACAACACATTACTTGGGAATAATTGGGAGCAATTTTCATAGATTGATTGGATTTGTTCCAACTGTGACTTTAAAGTTGAACCAGACTCTTATCCTTACATATAGGTCCTTATACCTTATAGAATGTATCAACCACCACAGTAGCCATCTGGACTAATTGAGCATTCAGTGCACTATATTGCAATGACTCTATGCCTTCTTGTCAAATGTGTCCAGAGGAATATCCTAAAGAATCAGAGTCATTGACTTGTTATGCCTCTCAAAGTTCCATTTCATCCCCTTTATGAAAACAGCAAGGGAGACCATTTGGAATCTTAAAGTGGGATGCCAACCATGTGTAGATAATATACAGTTCTAATGATCCCTATTATTTAACTCCAAAGCATTCAATTCTCTTGATTATGATGATGATTATTATTAATCTTAATAATGGACTGAAGGATAGAAAGCATGGGAGATCTTGATGGTAAAACTCAACAAGTATTGAGATTAAAGTTGTTGAGATGTCGCTGCACTCAAAGAAATAATAGATAAAACAGATAAAAGAAATAATAGACAGTTTGGGAGTGTTTCTTTATTTCCAGGCATTTGTTTGCACAATTATGGGTAGGCCACCAGATACGATCCTTCATGACTTGGTCAGATTTGCCAACAATTTAAGCATGTCTTGGTCACAGCCTGTCTTAACTACAGAAATGCAATGTTCTTCATGTGAATTTACCCTCAGAGGTATCCAGAAACTGTAATTGTTGCAACATGTGGTGACCATGCTGCTAATGGGTACAAGGAGTGGTGATCACATGATATCTGTTTGGAAAAACTTGCACTAGTTGTCAGCTGTCTAGTGGGTACAGCTGAAAGTGTTGGTGTTGCCTAATGATTGAAATCAGCAAGTGAGGCACATCTGAAGATCTCCTGAGCCTGTTTGAAGATGCCTTCTTCTGCACAGCTCCCAGGACATGGAAGATACTCTCTAAAAGACTTGTGTCTGACTCCCACTCTTCAGGACTGAGGGAAATGGTCAAAATTTCACAGAACTTTTAATTGATCTTAACTTTATCAACATTAACGTCATACTTTGTAATTTGTCCTTTGGTTTTTAGGTATAAATTGCCTTGAACCTTACATAAGCAGAAAAGGAGAGTATATATTTTAATGTCAAACCAACAAAAAAGAGAGAAATGCTAGTATGTTTCTAGAAAATGGTTAAACGTACTTTAACTATTCTGCATTTAGGGTAAATATATGATTTCTCAAACCCAAGTAAATGCTGCAATATTGGACACAAAATTGCATAAGGATTTACTATAGAGAGGGGAAACATAACTCTTTGAGCTTTCACAGGTACTTTTAGGAAGCAGTACTGTCTCCCTTGTGAATGGATATGTTTCACCACCATTGCAAAAGCAGGAAGCAGCAACAGAGTGACCCATATTTCACACAAGGCAACAAACACCTGCCTCTATTAGTCACTCTGCCTTCCAGAATTTTTGATTTATTTATTTATGAAAACATGATCCTGGAAATTCCCCCTCTGTGTCTTTCTCTCTTGGTGAGGACGGGAAAAATTGGTCTATCAATACAGCACAGTCCTTAGCTTCTCTCTGTTTTGCCTGATCTCTTAAATAAAAGCCTAGATTAATTTTCCTGAGTTTCCATAGCATTTGAGGTGATTTATGTAAAGGATATGTGTTATGGAGACTACAAATTACACACCTCTGATAAATGTCACATACATTGATTCAATGTAACATCTCTGCACTGTGGTAATTACTTTCATTAAAAAGCGATTTAACCATTCAGAACTTTCTTATTCTGCCAGATTCAAGCCACGTGCCAAGAATGTTGCACTTCTGCTTTTGAATATGCTTTAATGGGCCGCCTTTCTAAAGAAGGTGAGGCTCTAATGAGCGTTTACAAAGTGAAAAGTGCAGTACAGAATGAAGAGATTGTCCCAGTGTACTTAGAGGTGACAGAAATAAGAAGAAAATACATGTGTTAGCAATAGAGATGCCTGTCCTACAGCCGGTTTAGCATCCCAGAAACTGGACCAATTGCCCCACTGAAACCCACATCTAAGTCCTTCTATCTTCCAAGCTCTCTGGGCATGTCACCAGTTACACTGGTACTAGCTAAAGGTACAGTGTTGCTTCTGGCATACGAAAAACAGCCCTAAGACAGCTAAACATCTCTTTTCTGTACAATATTTGAAAACACGGAAGGTCTGTGATAAGAGCAGTTCCTTTTAAAAAGTTTTTGCTTAAGTAGTGTGCTAAAAACAGGACTGCAGAAACACAGAGTTCAAAAAGCTTAAATGTTACATTTACCTCAGAAAAAAAGTGTGTATGTATATATGTATATGTATATATGTATGTATGTGTACACATACACACACAAACACACACACACAGGGAAGACAAGGAGGAAAGTGAAAAGTGGTAATTTAAAGTAGCCTAAATGAAAGGGGTTTCCACCAAAGCAAAATCACCATTGGAGATAACTCTGTATTTATTCTGCAGTTATTGCATATATAAGGAATACAAAACAGTTTCCAGGGAGTATTTACTATGTGAACAAATACAAAAAATTAATAGAGTTTGACTGAATTTCAACAGATGAACCAAATAAGGAATACAGGAAGAATGGTAGGTTTTTCCAAGTTTGTTGTCAGGTTCCCAGACTGGAATTTGGCTGTAAATCTCCAGTCCTCCATTCTGCACAGTTTAACTTGATTGCTCAACAGAAATTTCTCAGAAGTTTGATACAGGCAGGTAGATTGGGATCTTTCCTGAAAATAAAACTGAAGCTACATTGGTTGATTACCATCTCTCAGTATGAGGGTGCAATCCCCTCTTACAGTTTAGATCAGGGCTGTGAAACTCCTGGCCCATGGGCCGGATGCGTCATGCACTGGCCACACCCATGCCTGGATTAGCGAAGGGGGAAAAAGTCTCGATACGTCACACGATGCCACCATGACAACGTGAGTTTGATACCCCTGGTTTAGACCCATTGGTATTTCTTCTCATCTTTTCCAGGTTTTGAAAGACTCTGCTTTCTCTTTCATAGCCTAAAGTCGAACAGTTGTTGATTGTTGGCAGGAATGATATCTCAGCCCTGAGAACTTCTGGCTCTTGATTTTTCTCTTACAATTATGTGTTCAGCTTTGGCAGGTGAAAAGGTTATCTCCTTCATAGTTGCTGATTGCAAGGTGTACGTCCAGAAAGAGGCCGATTGTTCACTGGTTGAGCAACTGCTTCCTGCTGAAGTAGTAGAGACTGTAGGATGAATGTGGCAGCTAACTTACTGAGCAAGTGAAGAGGGAGAGAGCCAACCGTTGCTGAGGCAAAAAAGTGGGGAACAGAAAAAGAATTTATGTTTCCAAGAAATTTTCTTTTTAAGGCACCAATATGCACTCAGGTAACCCATGCAGAGAACAAATAAACACTTTCTATGGCAGTGTGTTAAGAAACCAGACTGAAGATCTATGTGCAGAATTCTACAGCTGTAATTTACAGTGCTTGTAGCAGATGGCTTGGTACAATCTGGTATATGTTTACAGCGTGCCAAATTGTTGTGGGGCTTGATAGAAAAAAAATCAGAGGATTGTAAAAGCAAATAGTCAGACTTCAGCTGATGAGAGAGTATAAAGATTTATCAGATCAAACAAACAAGGTTACAAAAAGGTGCTAATAGAGAAAACAACTCTCCCAAAAAAGGTTGGTAAAACCAATTATAGTGATTTATAAATGTAACAACCAGAAGCAAGAGATATGTACAGGTGAAACTCGAAAAATTAGAATATTGTGCAAAAGTTCATTTATTTCAGTAATGCAATTTAAAAGGTGAAACTAATATATGAGATAGACTCATTACATGCAAAGCAAGTTAGTTCAAGCCATGATTTGTCATAATTGTGATGATTATGGCTTACAGCTCATGAAAACCCCAAATCCACAATCTCAGAAAATTAGAATATGACATGCAATCAATAAAACAAGGATTGTACATAGAACAATATCGGACCTCTGAAAAGTATAAGCATGCATATGTACTCAGTACTTGGTTTGGGCCCCTTTTGCAGCAATTACTGCCTCAATGTGGTGTGGCATGGAAGCTATCAGCCTGTGGCACTGCTGAGGTGTTATGGAAGACCAGGATGCTTCAATAGCGGCCTTCAGCTGTTCTGCATTGTTTGGTCTCAAGTCTCTCATCTTTCCCTTGGCAATGGCCCATAGATTCTCTATGGGGTTCAGGTCAGGCGAGTTTGCTGGCCAATCAAGCACAGTAATCTCACGGTCATTGAACCAGGTTTTGGTGCTTTTGGCAGTGTGGGCAGGTGCCAAGTCCTGCTGGAAAATGAAGTCAGCATCCCCATAAAGCTCATCTGTGAAAGGAAGCATGAAGTGCTCCAAAATCTCCTGGTAGATGGCTGCATTGGCCCTGGACTTAATGAAGCACAGTGGACCAACACCAGCAGATGACATGGCTCCCCAAATCAACACAGACTGTGGAAACTTCACACTGGACTTCAGGCATCTTGCAGTGTGTGCCTCTCCATTCTTCCTCCAGACTCTGGGTCCTTGGGTTCCAAATGAAATGAGGGGTGCATGTTACACACCTCCTGCACAAGCTGCATTGGTTACCGGTTGCCCTCCGAGTGAGATTCAAGGTGTTGGTGTTAACATTCAAAGTTCTTTACAATATGGGTCCGGGGTACTTGCGGGAGCATCTCCTGCCAATATCAAACACCGATCACCCTGTGCGTGCACACAGACGGGGACTCCTCGGGGTACTGTCGGCTAGACAATGTTGGCTGGCGGTGCCCCGGGCAAGGGCCTATTCTGTTGCAGCCCCCGCCTTGTGGAACCAACTCCCTTTGGAGCTCCATTTGGCCCCTGATCTTCGCTCCTTCTGCCGTGATCTGAAGACCTGGCTGTTTAAACAGGCCGGGCTGGACTGACCTCCTGGGGTTTTTTAAAGTATTTTAATGGGTTCTTAGTGATTGGGCTTGTTTGATTTAATTCTTTTTTTAAATATTTATTGTTTGAAGTATTGTGTTTTAATTGTGAGCCGCCCCGAGTCCTCGCAGAGAGGGGGCGGTATACAAGTCCAATTATAAAATAAAATAAATAAATAAATAAAAGTTGCTGTCATCAGAAAAGAGGACTTTGGACCACTGAGCAACAGACCAGGTCTGTTTATCTTTAGCCCAGGTAAGAGGCTTCTGACATTGTTTGTTGTTCAGGAGCAGCTTGACAAGAGGAATACGACATTTTAAGCCCATGTCCAGGATCCATCTGTGTGTGGTGGCTCTTGATGCACTGACTCCAGCCTCAGTCTACTCCTTGTGAATGTCCCCAACACTTTTGAATGGCCTTTTCCTAACAATCCTCTCCAGGCTGCGGTCATCCCTGCTGCTTGTGCACCTTTTTCTTCCACACTTTTCCCTTCCACATAACTTTCTATTAATGTGCTTTGATACAGCACTTTGGGAACATCCAACTTCTTTTGCAATTACCTTTTGAGGCTTTCCCTCCTTATAGAGGGTGTCAATTATGGTTTTCTGCACAACTGTCAGGTCAGCAGTCTTTCCCATGATTGTGATTCCCACTGAACCAGACTGAGAGACCATTTAAAGGCTCAGGAACCCTTTGCAGGTGTTATGGCTTAATTAGCTGATTAGAGTGGGACACTTTGAGCCTAGAATATTGCACCTTTTCACAATATTCTAATTTTCTGAGATTGTGGATTTGGGATTTTCATGAGCTGTAAGCCATAATCATCTCAATTATGACAAATCACGGCTTGAACTATCTTGCTTTGCATGTAATGAGTCTATCTCATATATTAGTTTCACCTTTTAAGTTGCATTATTGAAATAAATGAACTTTTGCACGATATTCTAATTTTTCAAGTTTCACCTGTATAGGATACTGTGTATGAACAGAAGTCAGAAACAGCTTTTAGGATCTTTCAGAATAAAGAGGCCCTCAGCTTTTAGGGGAAGTAAAGAAAACATTGTGGATCATAGGACAGGATGGTGATCTCCAAAGGATAGAAGAGCTGTGGTTGTGTCTTTCAAGATGACAGAGAAATTTTATGGTAATTTGTGGCTGCAATGAACATTATTGCTATGGACTCTGAAAATCTAAAAAATTCTTCTCCCCCAGATGAAAACTGGAACACAAAAAAATAACTAGCTACACAAATGATGATGGGAAGAAATTTCAGATCATCCTAAATTTTGAATTGTAATACTACCAGAACAGGGTGAGTAGCATTTTATGGTAAAAAAAAAACATTTGGCCAAACCCTGATAAACTAGATTAAGAGGTTTTAAACTGAGTTGTGTGTGGGGTAACAGACAAAAAACTCTGAAGTCAGAACCTTGGATAAAGAGTTGTGATTTATAAAAGGAAGTAGAAATGTTGCTGCATTAGGGATCATTGATATCTGAATGTATGAAGATTAACAAAATACATTTGACTCATAGTGCAGGAGTTGAGTAGGCATATTAAATGATTTAATAAGTATATCAAAGACTGTATGGGATTGATTGATGTAATGGTGTGCAGGTATGTCCTTGGGAAATGGAGGGAAGAGATGGAGGGATGATCAGTTGGGAATCCCCCAGTTGCATAACAGGCAGAGAAAGAAACTCCGAAAGTATCTTCCCTAACTAATCAGGCTGTAAAAAGAGATGGTGTGCATTTCTACTTTTAGACTGGCAAGATTCTGTTAATGTAACCTTACAATAAGATAGAATTAGCTCATCTGGTCTGTTTCCTACCTGATCTACCTGGGAAGGCCACCATCAATGACTGAAATATTAGTGGTAGTACACCATTTGTTAAAACAATCAGAAAGAATCTGCCAACACTTTTCCTTACTCACTTCATCAAATGTATAGAATGGATTAACTGATATAGAATTTCATACTTTGCATACATTTCATGAATTGAAGTCACACACACAAAATCTCTGGCTATTTCAAAAGGGGTCAACAAAACAAGAGTTGTCAACATATTATAGTTCTTAGTTGATAAAGTAATCTCTTTCCCATGTAATCTGCACCTGCATAACCAGTCTGTTCCCCCTTCTGTCCCACTTTCCACTTCATCCATATTTAAATGTGGTATCAATCAAGCCATTCTATGGATCTGATGGAGTGAGTTGCACCCTATGAAAGCTTATGCTGATGCTTCACTTAGTAGAAGTACAAATGTAAATTGTACATGACACTGTAAATTTCAGCAAGACATACAATGGTAGGAATTGGGGAGAGTCATGACTTTTGACTTCTCTTGGGAGACAAGCTTTGTCAAGTATGTTCCTTCAGGGAAATTCCTGATTTATTCTGCTGACAACTTTCTCCTTCTGAGGATGGAGGAAACCACCAGAGAAGCAGCTATCTATCTTTCATTTGATATAGAACAATAGGGATAACTTAGCAGAGGAAGTAAAACTATCTTTGAAGGAAAGTGATCATATATTGCTACAATTCTAAAGCGAAATGAGTAGAATGAATTTTTGAACTTCAGGGAAATGTTTTAAAATAAACTCAGAGCAACAATTCTGAGGTTCCATAGCATCAGCAGCTAATGAAAAAAGGAGCTCAAGATGGATGAAGGTTCTTAAAAAGGAAATATTGAAAGCACAATTGCAAACAATTCCAGTATAGTATGGGGAGAAATGGAAGACAGCAAAAGAAACCAATTTTGCTGCACAAAAAGCTTAGTGAAAACACAAAATGTTAAATATAAGATATATAAACAGACTGGAACAGTGCTGGGATTCAATTTTTTTTCTACCGGTTCTGTGGGCATGGCTTGGTGGGCATGGCAGGGGAAGGATACTGTAAAATCTCCAGTCAGAAGTGGTATTTGCCAGTTCTCCGAACTACTCAAAATTTCCGCTACTGGTTCTCCAGAACTGCTGAATACCACTTCTGGACTGGAACCAGCAAAGACTGTACATAGATAGCTTATAATTGTAAAGCAAGTGTCAGGAAAACTAAAGCTCAGAAAGTTGAAGGGTGATAAAAACAACAGCTGGTATACTAGCTGCTTAATGAAGATGATGAAATGTTAATAGATCACAAAGAAGAACAGAGTTATTCAGCTCCAAATTTAGCTTGATCGTTTTCCAGCAAGTAGTTAGGTGATCTGTCATTCAACTGTGCATAACAAAATCTAGAGGTAGGACTAAAGTTTGAAACTGACACATATAAAGAATGGGCAAGAAAATACATATTTATTCTGAATTACTTTAAATTTCTAAAATGAGAAAAAAATGAATTTAGGACTGCTACATTTATGACAGTCATAAATTCTGGGCTCCATTATAGTGATAAGACATAAATCAAGATCTGTAATCGGTTTGCAGATAGCACAACATTGGGCAGAATAGCTAATAATTTAAAATAAGGGAAGTACTTATGAAGATTTTGGTCAAACTGTTTTAGAGAAGCTGACATGAAAAAATCATGGAAGCTATAAATTATTCTTTATGAAAACAGACTGGAGGAATTTGGACTCTTTAAGAGCCATGGCGGCGTAGTGGTTAGAATGCAGTATTGCAGGCTAATTCTGCTAACTGCCGGCTGCCTGCAGTTCGGCTTCAATCCTCACCAGCTCAAGGTTGACACAACCTTCCATCCTTCTAAGGACCGTAAAATGAGGGCCCAGATTGTTGGGCACCATATGCTGATTATAAACAGTTTAAAGAGGGCTGCAGAGTGCTGTGAAATGGTATGTAAGTGTAAGTGCTATTGCTATTTATTCTTGAGAAGATGAAGAAAGACTTGATACCAGTCTTCAAATATCTGGAAGAATATCAAATCAAAAACAGATCCTCTACCATCTAAGTGTGCAGGGTATGGAATTTAAGGAATGGAAAGATAGATTTTTCTTGATTGTTTAAAAAAAACATTTCTAATTGTAAGACCAGTTTGAAAATAAAAACAATTACCCAGAAAAATAATGGCTGTGTTTAAGCAGAATCTAGGCAACAATCTGCTAGGGATACTATCTAAACGATTGCATACAATTCTATGGTTTATTTTATTCAAATAAAATATGTGTACAGGATACAGATTGCTTCTCCTAACCACACTGGAATGTGTGAAAATAAAAGTGGAACCGACAAATTTTCCACTCTCTGGGGCACAGATGAACAGATACATAATTGAATATAGTAAGAAGGTGAACAATAAAAAATAAATCCTACTAAGAAAAAAAAACTCAATATTTTTAGGAAGCAAAGCAATGGCTTTGATGAGGAACATTTGTATGAATTCAAGCAAGGATATTATCAACAGAATGTTATTAGCTGTTTAATGAAGTGTTCATTTTCTCACTAACAGGAAAGTGAAAGATTTATTGCTATTTCCTGTCAAAATCCACAAGCTCTTCATGATGACAAAATAAAAATAGCACAAAGAGCTGGGTTTCCCCCATTCCCTAAGACAACCTTGTGCCATATGTAATTGATATCTGGCAGATGGACAAGCAAAAGTTCAAAAGTTCTTATGGATTTCCAACTACAGTAGGTTTATTTTCAGGATCAGTTTATCAGCCCCTTTATTTAATGACGTTATGATTGCTACTCATTTTGCATAACTCACTGTACCAATCAGGACTTACCCTAATGAGATAATTGAAATCAGCTTAATCCTACTACTACTAAATAATTTCAGAACAACAACAAAAACAGAAATATGAATATTGTGTTAGGACAGTAAAGTAATATCCCAAACTTTTGGAAGCAAATAAAAAGGAAAATAAGTTTCCAAACATTTGTGGGCAGATGGTGGCCATATGAGAATTCCTTTAGATACAGTTAATCCAGGTAGGAAGAAACCCTTACTCCTGTCAGAAAAAGACATCAAAAATTTGTGGTTTAATGTTGATATGCTAAAAGAACAACCACATTTAAGCAATTTATAAAACAGCAAAAGGTATGAAACATTGGTACAAAAAGAGATGCACAATCATATTAAGCTACAGTGGGTGGGAAAAGGCTGAAAGGGATGGACTAGATTTCTTAAATAAAACTTCAAGGGAAAACATCTAGGAATTCATTTTCCATCTTTTTCTGACAGTTTTGGCCATGACTATATTCTTGCCTGCTTTATCAACAATGTAGTTACTAATGTGGTCAAAGATAGGATTTACCCAGCTCTCATTAAACACTTTAGGTTGCTGAAGACATGTCCTCTTCTCTTTGGTCCCTGGAAGTTGTCTTCCACAACCATTTGGGTTAAATGGTGGAGAAACTGAAACAGGCTTCTGTAGAATCATGGACCTGGCCCAGTGGTTCCCAAAGTGCTTGTTGGATTGTGTGGACCTGGGTTGACAAACAGGATTGGTAATCTAAGAAAGTAGTAGTCTTGTACTGCATAGAAAGATAGATTTAAGCAAGAAAAGAGAGCCAGCTTCTGACAGATGTACATTGCTGATTCTGTGGTACAGGTTTTCTCCTGGCAAATGGGTTTTTTGGGAAACGCTTTTATTACTTTGGAGGGAATATCATTCCATATTTTAACATAGTTGTTAAAACAACATACAATTCACATTAGTCAGTGTAACCCACAGAAATTTAACCTTATTCTCAATTTTGAAATCAGTCTTTTTCATCAAAGTTGCTTGGTTTTCTGTGGTCCTAGTCTTAACCAATATCATGGTTTTTTTTTATTATTTGCTTTAAAACTGGTTAATGCACCAAAATCCTTCAAGTTCTTCATTTTTGGTGACACTACTAGTTCTTATATTAGATCATCAGCAGAGATCCTCAATTTATGTCTCTTTTTAAATTTTCCAATCCAATATTTTTAATGTCTAATAATTCAAGGGAAGCCCATGTTCTCTTGCATCCTTTTCTGATGGCTTGGCGGATTTTAAAGCAGAAACTTGTTTGTGCCCATGGTTGTTACAAGACATATCTGATTTTTGGCAATATACATTGGATGCAGCTAATTCTATGCAGAAGTATAGAACATGAAGCATGGTTCCACAAAAGTGTGTAAGAGAGTGGTGGAGCTGAATCAGACAATGAATTGATTTATTTTACATTGGGAATACCAATGTGTGAGATTGTCTGTAAAGATTTCCATCCTTTGTCCTATCAGTTGGTCTTTCACAAACAAGTAGAAGTGATTAAAAAAATATATATGGGGAGGAAGATTTTTGATGGCATTTGCCCCAGACCTGTGAACAAATGTTCAATTTAATCATTCTAGTTAGTTGTAGAGAAAAAGTGGTAATACCAATCAATTCTTGTGGGAAAGTGTTCTATTTTATCCTGAGCAAAATAGATTTGCAGCCTTCCATGGGCCAACAAGCATCCTAATTTATTGTCTTCTTTTATCTGAAAAGCATGATGGATAAAAGTATTTGGCTCCATGGCATTCACACACTCACTCACACACACACACACACCAAAATGAATAAGGGGAAAGTTTTTGGGCTCTACTATATGTTTCTAGAGTTTCATCTCTGTGCTAATAGAGAACTGGAAAGTGCATAAAAGGATTTTACAGAGTATTCAAAATGGTCTTTAATTTGGGGTAGTACAGAATAGTGAATGGGATTTGGATAGAGGTCAACTAAGATTCGAGATTTCTTATTCTGTAACATAACTGCACTTACTTTGGCCATGTCACATGGGGAAATTCACTGGAGAAAGCAGTTATGTTGGGAAGAGTTAGGAAACCAGGCCCCCAAAGAACACAATGGCTGGACATCATCAAAACTGACACCAGCCAGAGCATAGAAAATCTCAAAGAAATAGTGCAAGATCAGAAGATGTGGAGAGACCTGGCCCATAGAATCACCAAGAGACAGATATGACTGAATGGATAACATCATCATCATCATCATCATCATCATCATCATCATCATCATCATCATCCTGTAACAATAACAGTAATAAAATGATTTTCCCCCTTTAAGTTATAAACTGAAATGAAGGAAGCTTGAGACAACAGTGCAGAGATTTTTGTGTGTGGCAGATATGTGGTTATGTTTAATGTACTTGTTTTTTTTTTATTCAAAACACTTGGTAGGCCAGGAATTCTTTTCTAGTATATTGTTGCTCAGACTTTGAGTTAATGGATCTCAGTGTTCTATTATGAAACAAAGTAGACTCCATGGTGCAGAAATGGACGTGAATGACTTTCAAGCCAGAATCTCTAATCCACTGTGCTTCAACTTGAAGTGGCCTTTTCCAGCACTGGATTCATTTCAGACCTGGCAGTGTATAGTAGCAGCTGTAGCTCCAATATGCAAAGTGTCAACTTGGGGAAGGCTGAATGAGAAGGGGGAAGGCAAAGCACACAACCAGAGCTCTGGAGAAGTGTTTGTGAAGCTGATAGAGCTAGAAGACAGGGAAGTCCAAGGAGTTGCCCTCCTGTTCACTCTTGCCCATATTGTGGCTGCTATCCCGGGAATATCACTAGACAAATATACCATCCTTTGGTAGCTTGAGAATTCTTGAGCAGGAGAAATGAAGTAAACTCATGTTGATCTTGTACAAGAAACCCATTTGGATAATGGAACTGAGAAAGTCCTGAATATGTTGAGACTATGGTTTTTGAGAGAAGGGAAAAAGGCCTTTGCACATTGCACTTTAAAGTTCCTATGATGTTATTTTGGTTAAGATCAAGAATGGTGTGTTTTGATTTATTATTTTGATTGTTTGTGTGTGTGTGTGCCATCAGGTCATTTTCAACTTCTAGTTACTATATAGATAGATTTTCCTCCATGACAATCTATGACTGTAACTTTGTCGCTTGTATCCTTACGATTTATATTGACTATTTCCTACTATGATTTGATTGCTTATTGTACCCTATGAATATTATTAAGTGTTGTACCTGATGATTCTTGACTCTTGACGACTGTATCTTTTCTTTTATGTACACTGAGAGCATTTGCACCAAGACAAATACCTTGTGTGTCCAATCACACTTGGCCAATAAAGAATTCTATTCTATCCTATCCTATCCTATCCTATCCTATCCTATCCTATCCTATCCTATCCCTAACCTGTTATTTCAAGTCTCCCAAGGATGCATTCATTGCCATTATAACAGACCATCCACCTTGCTGCTGGCCTTTCTCTTTCCTTCTACCTTTGCCAGCATTAAAAAGAAGCTTCTTCTTTCTTCCTCCTCCTCCTCCTCCTTTTATTATTCTCTCAGGAATCCATCTATGAGTACAGCAGGGGATAAATGTGACTAAGAAACGAAGAGCAAGTGTCATCCACGGGCTGAGCCTTGATGCTTCAACAAGGACCTGGTCCTCGTAGAAGCTCTGCAACATCAGATGCTCGGAACGTTTTCCCGCCTGTCATTCCTGCAGCAACTGTAATGGTTTTATCAATAGTTCTGCTCCCTTCGTCGAACCACGTCCCTCACATCTTCAAATTCAGCTTTTGGGGGCGGGGAGTGAGAGAGAGAAAAAAAAAAATACGGCGGTCCTTCTAGCTCGCTTTGTTGCTTCGGTTTGTTGCAGCCCTGGGGAGCAATAGACAGGGCGAGTCAGAGGCAGCACAGCACTTGACGTCTTTCTCCCCTCGGCGGTACCGAGATGGCTCTCCTGGACGCCCGACCAGCCAGTATCTCACCCACCCACCCACCCCTTCCGCAAGCCCATCGCCTCGGGCGCTTCGGGCTCATTTCGCTTCCTCCCATCCCTCGCCCTGCTTTCTGCTCCAACGTTCCGGCTCTCTAGGGCTCCGCATCCTCCCTCTGGAAGTCACCCAGTCAACCTCTCTCTTTCTCTCGCCGCCTCTCCGGTCGCGCCGAATCACCTCAGGAGAGCCCGCCCGGAAACGCGACCGCGTCCAAGCGAGCCTCGTTTTCTCAGTCGAGGTTGACTATAAGGCTCTTTCTGGGGTTGCGCAGCAGCCCGGCCGATGCGGATAGGGGGTGCCGAGGATGTTTTAAGCGAAAGGTTGCGGGGGGGGGGTAGGAGAAGAAAGCAAGGCTAGGCTAGGCGGGAGACGCTGCTGGTGCAGAAGCAGGCTCAGCACAATGAAGGTGTGAGGGCGAAGCCGCCTGAGCAGAGGTCCTCCTCCTCCTCCTCCTCCTCTTCCTCCTCCTCCACCCTCCTCCTCCTCGTCGGTCTTCAGCCGCCGTCTCCAGGAGAGGCATGGAGAGAAACGGATGTCCGACTCGCTAAGCAAGCCCTGCTTTGGATCTATCCCCGCGGACGCCTCTCTCTCGAGGAAAATGGTCAATAGAGACATGAATGGCTTTCCTGTCAAGAAGTGCTCCGCTTTTCAGTTTTTTAAGAAGAGGGTAAGAAGAATGTTTTCAGCCCAGGGCTTGTTGGTGATGCTAAAGCCTATTTGACTGAGGAGCGAATCTCTCTCTCTGTCTCTCTCTCTCTCTGTGTCTCTGTCTCTGAATGGTCTCGTTTGGAATGGTTTTACAAGTGCAATTGAGTGACATCAGGACTCTTTATTTGTTTTAAAGAGAAAGTGGACCAGGCGGGAGTGCATGGCAGTACATAAGTATCAGTTTTAATTTTGCGATCGGGATGAGCTTGGATGGTAGGATGATGCCCGAATAAAAGCTGTATACAGAGTGGTTCTGTATAAACCGAACTCAGGAGGTTACATTCTGTTTTCTACAGAATTCGGCAATAGTGGTTAGATGGAGCTTCCATGCTCAGAGGCAGTGTATCTTTGAATATCAAATGGCAAAGACAGAGGATGGAGAGGTTTGTTGCCTTTGCATCTTGTGTTGTGATCTCTCCAGAGGCATCTGGTCAGCTTGTGAAGAGTTCAATGAATTCAATAGATCTTTGATTCAATCCATCGCAACTTTGTTTATGGCTTGATGGTCTGCATTTGGCTGTATGCTCTCTTGGGGGGGGGGGAGGTTTGCTCATTTTTCTCTCCTTCCTCACAGTTCCTCATCTGAAAATGGGAATGCACCATGACCTACTTTGCTCCCCCCACTAAAATGGGGATTTGGTCATTGGACAGATGGAAAGGACAAATGTTGGAAAGAACTGTGCATGAAAATAGAAGGCAGAATATTGAGGAACAGCAAAATGATGTTTGTCCAGCCCTGTTATAGCCTCTCCCATTGTGTGGCTCGTCTAGCTTTTTTTGAATGCTAGATTTTAGCATTCAAGCCGTTTGTGACCCTTTCATTCATAATCTCCCAAAGTGCTGCATTATTTCACCTCCATTCATCTCTGGATGCTGAGCTATTTGCAGGTTCAGCAAAACTGTGCCACAGCCTATAATCTACCCAGTAACCATGGTTTGTTCCATGCAATTGCGATCCTATGTGCTAAGGCAGGAAAGAAGAACTGGCGACAATTGTTTGCACTGGAAGACTAATACAGAGCTTATTTCGCTAAATTCTTAGCTTGTTGCACGATGTGATATAACAGATGAAATCCAGTTTGCTTTTGAGGAGGGGAAAATTGTGCCCATGATGTAATGCTTGGCTGATGATGCCCCCTTGTCTGGGTACAAGCTCACAGCTGCCTACAAAGTCTTCCTTGTTAGTCCTGCTAACTGCATCCACTCTCATTCAGCAGTTCTGGGTTTCATGAGAATTAGCTAATCAACCAGGCAACATTTCCCCTCTTAGAATGGCAATACGGAGATCGGGAATAGATGATTAAGAAACAGGAGCGAAGAGGTTTCCAGCCCTGTTTCTACCTAAATCCTTTCTACAAGGATAATATGTGTGTGTGTGTGTGTGTGTGTGTGTGTGTGTTTATATTAGGACCATATATTTAGTGTGAAGTACAATAGTAAGAGTAGGCAGATTGTGCTGTTCCTTCATTCACCAATTTCCATTCACCCTCCCCCTGCCTTATATGGAGGAGACTGTCACTTCCATTTAGCCCAGTGGTTAAATGCAGAACAGATTCCAACCTGGAAACTCCATCTCTCTTAACTCGCCACAGCAGAAAGCATGACCCAGTCGCGCACCCCAAGGAACTCGTTTTGATGCATGAGGTGGAAAATTGGAAACAATTCCCACAGCTGCGCATTTGGTGTAACCGTACATGGTCTTCCCCCTTTCCATACCTTGCAATCTTACAGACATCTACAGAAGGGTAAAACCACTGAGTTTAATAATGTTTACTCCTCATTATAAATGAGGGTCACAGCCCTAGTCTTAAGTAAGACCACAATTAGTCTTTGGCAGGTGGGCTTTCTACAATATCATTGGCATTATTGTGGATAAAGATTCATTATATAGTATTCTATTCAAATTCACATTTGTTTAGTTTGTTTTCTGTACAGGTAGACCTCAACTTACAACCATTTGTTTAGTGACAATTACGACGGCACTGAAAAAAGTGACTTATGACCATGTTTCACACTTACGACCGTAGCAGCATCCAATAGTCATGTGGTCAAAATTCAGACAACTGGCATGCATTTATGATGTTCCACTGTCCCAGAGTCATGTGATCAGCTTTTGAGACCTTCTGACAAGCAAAGTCAATGGGGAAGCCAGATTCACTTAAAAATTGTGTAATTAACTTATACAACTGTGGCAAGAAACATCGTAAAATACAAACGACAAAACCCAACAATGGCTCAATTGGGGTCGTAAGTCAAGGACTACCTGTCACTGAATTGTAACTGTATATGAGAGTAGGTCTTTGAAGTTTTGTCAGGGGAAATCACTGCAGCATGCCAAAACCTCTTCCGCCTTCCGGTGCTATTTGATATGGCATCCCTGGTGGACACATGTCTCATATAAAAAATATCAACACTACTTCAGCTGGCGCCTTTTCTTTTTCTCTCATGTGCTCATCAAACTCTACATTCTGACCGAATTGTGGAATGTGAGAAATGTACGCCATAATAATTGCTGGTTTGTATAAACACCCATGCCTTGTGTTAGGTTCACTTGAGATGAAATTCCATTTGAAGAGACTTCTGGCTTTTATTCACTCAGTGATCCAGGCCAAAGCAAATTCTCATTTCTCCACCTGCATAGTCCCAATCAGAGACATTAGGCACCTATTTATTTCTTTAGAAAAATGTTTCTGCTCATCTTGACCCATCACTATTACCCTGTCAGTAGATAAACCAACTTTCTCAGTAGAGACTACAGTGCTGATGTGAGTGAATGGGTTTTGTCCCATTGATGGCTAGTTAGTCACTGGAATAATAATTGGGGTACCTAGCAGCTCAAAACTCACTGTATGGGACGTGTGGCTTAGGGTATTCTATAGATACCTGAGGAAAATATATATTTAAAGTTATGGGAAATTGGATATTACATGGGAATGCACAAGAGATTAATATTGGTTTTAAGTTTAACCATATATTCTAAATTTCACTTATCCTGATTTCTTCCATATGTTTACCTAGTCTGTGCATAGTATTCAATGACCGAAAGATAAGTGTGATATTGTTATAAAATATCTGCTGAGTTCTGCTGAAATTCCTATTAATAGATAATGCAAATGTAAACTATACAGTCTAACCAACAGTAGTGGATCTTAGGGCAAAATAAACTTGCTACTGACATTACAGGCAAAATAGTTTGTATATGTGTGGATATGTGCGTGTATATAAATTCAATATCAGAATAGTTTCATAAACTTATATTTCAGAAAATAAAAGTGGCAAAAATCAATACAATAACCAGTTAGAAGGGGATATCCTACGAGGAAGATCATATGTATTGTTCAACAAAACATGAAGCCAGTCCACTGTTCATTTCTGCAAAAGTTTTGGTAAGGCCTGCTAGCAAGCAGTGCTGATCAAAAGGGGACTTTTGAGCCAAACTGATGGTACAGCAACACAAAATGATGAATTACAGTAGTGTTCTTTGGCAGAGTTTTCCCAGTGATAGTGCATTTGACCTTGAAAAATGCACCCCATCACAATTCTGCTGCAAACATCCCATGCAAACCCTGTAGGGTGTGAAGGACTATTATTTCACAGGGGCATTGGGAGGAGTGTCAAAATCTGCAAAAATAAAATAAAATAAAAAAATAAGTAGGTGTGACACTCCAATCAAAGACCTACAACTTTTTGTACAGGGATGAAAACCCCATCCCAATTGCTTCACCTTCCAATGAAATTAGCAACATGTTTTGGTTAAACTCAACAAGCATTTCTCCCAAAGACTGGAAGCCCACAGATCTTATGATGCTGACTGTGTACTGCCAGATTTTTGTTAAAAGTGTGGGATGTGTGTGTGGAGGGCAGATTGCCTATGCTATTGAGTTTGGCTAAGTCAGGGGTTTTCAGACTTTTTAGGCTATGGATTTCAACCAAGTCCCAGAATCAAGAGGCAAAGCTGTACATAAAAACTGTGCTGTGCTGGAGTGAACTTTAATTCTTTTGCCCTTAGCCTCTCAGATAACTCAGGTTGTTTCAGAACACTGAAACACATATTTAAAGACCCTAACTATCCAAGTCATTCTAGAGACAAGAGAGAGAGGCAAGGCTTTTGATTGAGGAGGTAGGAGGACCAGGGAGTTGCTTGCATGGTCCTAACAGGTACACCCCATTGAAAATCATATGCAGATTAATGTTACAAGACCAATTGTTAATATAAAGCTATATCACTCACTGTGGAATAAGGTTACATATTCTATACAAATTCTTGCTTTTTCTGGTGCTGATTAAGAGTCGAGTGAACAATAAAAACCATTGATAAGGTAAATCCAAAAATAATTTGGATGCAATTCCGCATTATCAATCTTTGCTTAACACAAACCGGCATATTTCTCATTTCTATTTTTCCTGTGTACATCATTCTTGGCATCCCTAACATGCAAATTCAAATTTGTATTGAGCTGGAATCCCAAATATCCTGCTGCTGACAGTATATACTGAGTAATATGAATGGCTTTTATTGTAACCTAGACTTAGAATCCATTTCCAGTAAGCTTTTTTTGAGGAAAGAGCTATTATATTATTTGCTTCCATGGAGATCTGTGGTTCAAATTATTCTCACATCAGTGCTGTATTCCCACAGCCTATAGAATTCAAGACCCGTTACTTTGCAGAGATTGGTTTGCAAGCTACACCAGTCCAGCAATATCCAGTTAGATCCCTAACATACTAAAATAGTACAAATAGGGGCAAGCAAGCTGATTCAGATATGATATTAGTTATATCCAATAATATCAGGCATCTAAAGAATCCCTTTTCATTTTGTCCTTATAATTTATAAAAAGTTTTCAGTTACAGTGGAAATGAATTAAATATTCATACTATGAGCAATGAAACTGACTTTCAGTAAACAGGAAATAAATGCATTCTTGTCCTTGTCTCCACAACTCTATAGTCATAAGAGCACGAAAGCAATAATGTACAATTCATAATTGATATGCACCCTGAAGCAATATCCTGGAATGCATTCTGTATGCATTCCTGCAGTCTGAGCTTGTTTCTTTTCCCTGAAGTTCATGTCATTAGCTTGAAATATGGTACGAGCAGAGTCTCTGTATTACATGATTTACCAGTATCAACACACAAATAAGTTATACACATAGCCACCCACACACTGTTAGGGCCGCTAACTGTAAGCAGAAGGTCAAAAAGAAATAAAATGCAGACTATATAGATTATTTCATTCATGTGACTCATTTTACATAAGTATGTAAGATTTTTTTAAAAACTGAGAAAAATCACTTTAAATTCAGTTACATCCATTAACAGATCTTACCATTTTTCTTGGCATGATATGGAAATAGACGGTCTTTATTTTTTTTTTTGTGGGATGTTTGTTTGTTTGTTTGTTTATACTTCTCCATCAAGAAATTTGTGGGAAATATTAATTCAGTTCAGAAAATAACCTTTAAAAGTATTTATCTGTAAAAAGAGCAAAGTTAAAGACAGAATCCTTTAATTTTTCAGGTGCTCTCAGATATAGCTCCCTATCTCCCAAAAGGAGCGCCATTGCCTTATTTCAAATAGAATCTTTAATTTATTTATTTATTAAATTTATATCCTGCTCATCTCTGTCTGCAAAGTGACGTCATCTTTAATTAGAGGGCAACAGATCAGTCATCTATCAACTCAGTTCCATGAACAAACTCACTAAATTAAAAGGCACACAACTCCAGACCATATAATGACACTGATACTTTGGTACTCAACTGCTTTGAAATTCATCAAATTTGGTATTGAACACATTTTGACATGAAAAGGTTGTCCCAGTACTCCTCATTTATTTGGTACTCAATGCACAAGCTAGAACTTATTGGTGTCAGCTACCTTGTAACCCATACATTATTCCATATGGAAAAAAATTTGTTTGGTACTCATTGCACCTCCTGGAACCAATTAACGATCAGTACCAAGTTACCACTGTATACTTTATGTTAAGTTTGTCATGTTAAAACAAATGTCTTCTGTACAAAAATCTTATGCCTTACCATTTGAACTGAAATTTCTTTCTTTCTTTCTTTCTTTCTTTCTTTCTTTCTTTCTTTCTTTCTTTTGATTTATTTTACTTTATTTTATTTCTAAACTGCCCCATCTCCCTTGCTCTATTTAACCTCTACATTTCTACTGGCTAAATACTGAAGTTTGGTGATTTTAGAATTACTCCATTCAAAAAAACCCCTCCATCTTTTGCCACTATTGAGGCAAGCTTTATAAACAAATCTCCTTTCATTCATTTATTATTTCTTATAAGCCAGGCTATCTCTGAGTTCTTAATTTCCACTGGTCCCATCATCCTAACCCCTGCACATTTGCAGGAAGATTTTACATGTACATTCAACTACGGGGGGATTTGTGGAAGAATTTTTAGTCAGCATTTTCATGAAAACATTGGTTTTAGTGAATTATCATTGTTAGATAGGTTTTTCTATATTCTTCAAATTTAATTTTCCTTAAAAGTTAAGGAAAACATTGTCTTTTTTTTTTTACCTAGCACAATATTCTGCAAAATGAAGTTCTGGTAGTAAGCATATCCATTTGTTTTTTAATCCAAGTAAGATCTGATTATGGAGAGAATATATTTAAAATACATTTGCTATGTTATCTAACCTAAACAGTTGACACCTTTTTTTGTAGGTCTAAATTGTCTCCAGATGGTTTTAATAAGAGCTCTTTTGAAGTGCAAGTTTTTATTCGTTCACTTATCTTGGCTTTTCATTGTGTAAAGGAATGCTAATTGCTCAGCCTGTTATGATAAATCAGCTCCAAATTTCATGAAATCATGTGGTGCTGTACATCAAATTGTACAATGTGGGAGAAAGAGAGAAGAAAGGGGGAGGTGGTTGCAGTTTCACAACTTCTGAAATGATGCTCTGCTTAAGCCCTGTGACAGGTAAAAGCAGTAAAGTCTCCAGTTTTACTAAAAGACAGCTTATTTATCTGCTGGATAAAGGCTAAAACAACAAATAGATGATGAATGGGAACAAGAATGTAGCCTTCTCCATGAGACAGGGGAATTAATTTTCTTTGCTTTTGAAAAACTGAAGTTAGGATTTATGAATCACAGTGCTGATAATGGATCTGGTTCACTTTTTAAAAATAGATAGTGATTATTCTATCAACCTTGAGCTGTGGAAAGAAGACATGGAAGCTGGAAGAGAACATTGTTTTCCTTTCATTATAATTTTAAATAAAAGTAAAGTTTATTTTCAGGATAGTTTTGAAAAAAATAATATAGCTTCATAGTAGAACTGGAATATTATCTTTCTGATTGACAGAAATCCTTCTGTTCAGGTAATAAAGTATCTTTCTGTGACTCTTGCAAGCTTCCACCCACCCACTCCAACTTTTTTGTCTTTCCCTGTCCCAGTTTTGACTCTATCTTCCTCCTGGCATGGTCCAGTGTTGAAATTCTAAAAATATTTCTGAGTGGATTATACATAACTGGGCATAATTTTCATCCTAATCAAAATGCATTGAATTTGTTCTCACAACACAATCTCTCTGTCCAAATTCAGATTCTCTTCTTTGTGTTGCTGAATCTGGTACCATTTCTATTTCCAAGATCAATCTATTAGATGCCTCCTCCAGCTGTTTACAAAGATGGTATACCTATGATGGCCTTTTACTGCTGTTTGTTTCTAGTATCTAGAATATAAAGCTACTCTGATATTGATGAAAACAATTCCATTGAACTTATCAAGCTAACAATTTATTTATCATTAGTGAATGTTTGTACTTTCAAAAACATTTCTATCTCACCCTGTGTCATAGATCTTATGTGAGATACAAGAAGTATAACAATAGACATTAAAATATAAGCACACTTGCAACATTATGAAGTCAGTACTTGCAAACAAGCCAAATCTCACTGGCCTGATAATTAAGATAGAAAAGCTTATATTGCATAACCAATTCAAAGAGCTTTAACCAAGTAATAAATAAAGTCAAGTTTAGCAACAATATCAGGGTATGTTTGAATATTTTCTTCAACCGTCTTCCAAATGCTGTGCTTGGTAGCTAAACAGATTTGGGTCTGAGTAGCACTAAATTGGAAAATCTCCAGGAAATTACAGGACTGGAGGTTAGATGAGACATGAAAAAATATCTGGAAGAAGTCAATAATTTATTTCCACATAGTTGCCAGTTGAGTGTCCCTATGAAATAACTAGGATTCAAGCTTGACTTGAACAACCCCCCCACCTCCGATTTAATTTGGAAAATTAACAAGAGGGGTAAAAGAGGTCATTTATATTAACATTGAGCAGCTATCTCTCAACAGAGGGGGAGGGATGAGACACCACAGATCCAGAGGTGGTATTCAGCAGGTTCTGACCAGTGGTAGGATTCAATTTTTTTACTACTGTGGTGGCTTGATGGGCATGGCAGGGGAAGGATACTGTAAAATCTCCAGTCAGAGTGGTATTTGCCAGTTCTCCGAACTACTCAAAATTTCTGCTACTGGTTCTCCAGAACTGGTCAGAACCTGCTGAATACCGCCTCTGGTTCGAACCAGTTCTGGAGAACTGGTAGTGGAAATTTTGAGTAGTTCGGAGAATTGGCAAATGCCACCTCTGACTGGAGATTTTACAGTATCCTTCCCCTGCCATGCCCATCAAGCCACGCCCACAGAACCAGTAGTTTAAGAAAAATTGAATCCCACCACTGCGTGACATATCCCCTGTCTACAATGCAGTCCTTTCAGCAGTTTCCACACCCATTTGCACTCTGTTTCAGGTGACCCTAAGAGAAAAAATAATCCCCCAAGTGGCCTCAAAAAGCTCTCAGGGAGAGTGCTAATGACCAGATGACTGCAAAGAAATACAATCCTTCCACCACCACCACCACCCCAATCCCGTCAGAACCTATCCCTGCATCATCCAGTCTGAACTCGCAGCACCTGTTCTTCTACCCCCCTCCCCCCCACTCCGGCTATCACAACTGAGGAGTTTCTTGAATGAGAAATGAAACGTCATGTTTTTTTCCTCAAGGAAAAAAACCAGTCCTGTTGCCTTTTGAAAAAGCACCTTTGAGACAACTATGACCTGGATGCCTGAGAATCTCCACAGACAAAACATCAATACATTTTTTTCATTCAGTGCCACAAATGAGAAGGTTTTTCTCATTAGTCTTGCCTCCTGGGATAGGCTAGGATAGATCATGAAGGAGTCAGGCCATTATTTCTGGCCCTTTCTACCACTACACTTTGCAAGAAGAGATATTACAGCATCTCCAACAGAAGGCTACCAATCTCTGTTTGAGCTCATCCAGCAAAGGGAAGCCTTCCATCTCCCTACATAATTGGTTCTGTGGTAAAACTGCTCTTACTGTTGGAAATGTTCTTCAAGGGCAATCCGCTTTCTTGTAATGTAAGACCTTCACTTTGAATCCTGAACGCTTTGTTGACTAGAAAAACATGGCCTTCTTCCTCATGAGACCCCTTCAGATATTTGAAGGCAGTTTTCATCTTCTCTTCCTAAATGCACCACCTTCCTTCTTTCCTTCCTTGCTCCCCCCTCCCCTTGCATGACTAACTATTCGATCTTCTTGTTATCTTATTCTACCCTGAAGGTATTCCAAATATTTGCCCAAATTCTTCTTGGTGCGATGAACAGAACAGATAGAATTCAGTCTATTCTTTTAGGCAACAACTTTCAGAATTGATTTCTTGCAATGAAAATTTTTTTCTAGGATGGACTCTTTTCTCTAATTATAGTTTGCAGGCAAAGAGGAGGGGATAAATTGCAAATAGGTGCAGACTACATGGAACAGCGTGTTGAGCCTGAGGGCTTGCTCCTGGGAAAATGGCAGGTTGCAGAATTATTTGCCTGTAACTATATTTAAGGTCATCTGGAGTTGCCTGGCTCTGGTAAATTGCATTTCCAGTTTAATTCATTTGAAAGATTCCTTATGCTTTGTTTACTTGCAATACTGCCATTAGAAAACCAGGAAAAGTTCCAAGAAAGGGCTGCAAACTAGACTTTTAGAATGATAATGATTTTTCCTATGGGGAATATCAAATATGCCAGCTAGATCTGGACTAGCTGCCTATATTTTAACAGAGCCCTACAGCTATAAAAATAAGTGGAAGCAATTTCTCTCTCTCTCTCTCATTTCCCCTACTCTCCATTTGGTTATAGTAAATAGCATTTTGAAGATTTTTTTTTTAAAAAAATAGGTAATGCAAATGTTGTTTTCATCATGCTTTACTCCCAAGACTAGTCAACTGAATCACTGAAATTCAATTATTTTTAGTAAAAATAATGCAAATGCTTAGCATCTTTTTGGCTGAATCTTAGTGTGCTTTTATTATCAGGGAAGGCAGATTTCTCTTGGCACTCCATGTGCTACTCAGATGGAGAAGAAGACATGCTTCTGAGAAGCTGATACTTGTGTACAGATTTAGTCTGAATTGTATAAATAAGCCAATACTAAGGCCAGACAATTGTTTAGCCTCAGTCCAGTTTAGGCATATGAAACACTGAATGACCTGACTCTTCGAATTCTTAATGTTACAAAAATAAAGGGGATAAATAATGAGGACTAGTGGAGAACTTGTTTTTCTTTGTACTATGGATTGATTGGGTCAAAAGATCATGAAGGGTTGAATGTTCTGGCTCCAAAGCATAACCATTTTGTTTGGTCTATGCATCTTAGATATAAGCACATGTCAAATTAAAAATATTATTAAACACTACCTTGGATTAGGTAAGTAGGAGGCAACATCATTTGCTTAGGCCCCTCAGGCAGCAAAATTTGTGGGGCTTCCCTTTGATCTCTAGCTTAAGAGCAAGACTAAAATCACAAGGTAGATTGCTTTGAAACTCCTGAGCAATGATTATGTAAACATGAAAGCAGTAGTAGGGGAAACCTGACAGAAGGCTTAAAAAACGGGAATTAGGACAAAGAAAATACCCATTTTGTGCTCTTAGTTCCCACTGAGGGAATCATGTTCTGTTTTTATATCTTTTATTTTTCCTAAACCTTTGTTTCTTTGGGTTTGTAATTGCATGAAGGTGATGTGGAACCAGGAGAAAAAAAGCAGAAAATCTATGGAAAGAAAGGAAGGAGGGAAGAAAAGAGAGAGAAAGAAAGAAGGAAGGAAGAAAGAAAAGAGAGAGAGAAAGAAAGAGAAAAAAAGAAAAAGGAAGGAAGGAAGGAAGGAAGGAAGGAAGGAAGGAAGGAAGGAAGGAAGGAAGGAAGGAAGGAAGGAAAGGATAATTTAAGCTGGTCTTTCTTTCACTTTATTAGGGGTCTGAGGCAAAGAAAAAGATGATACTTGGTTCTTGTTTTTCAAATAAAAGCTGAATGGATTTGCAGGCTCCAGCACATGTGTTGAATAGACTAAGAAGAATTGTGAAAGTCTAAGAAGAACATGTTTTACTGTATGTCAGCTATATCTGCCTCCAGAAGAAGAAATAGGACTTGTTATTCAGATTCCTAGGGTAGCTTGTCTGATGATCATGATTGCAGCTTTGTCCTCATAAATCATCTGAACAATCTCGGTATTCTTCCTTAGTACACATTATCTAGCTAGCAAGGCTGGGGCCAAGAAGGAATTACCTTTCCACTAAAATACTAGTATATCAGATTGGGCTATGAATGCTGGAGAATAGGTACTTTCTTCTTGTCACTGCTGAATGCTGTCAACATTTCAAGAACTGTATTTCCCAGACAGCTTCCCTAATGATCTGATAATTGTGCCAAAGAAAGAAGTCTGTGAGTGTGCTTTTCCATCCCTGCCAAATTTAATCAGGAGCCCTAAATATGTGATTGGTTTGCAAATATTCCTCTCTTATGCAAAGAAGGTATGACTTCATATATCCGATAAAGTAGAGTTTTGGCTTTTCTGTAATCTTCCTGAAGGATACTAAGAAGTTACTGTTTTTGCTGCTACAGTCCAATACAAGTAAAACTTTGAGCACTTCTTTCACATTCTCCAAGTACAGGTAGTCCTCAAATTATGGTTACAATTGAAATTATGGTTATAATTGACCCCAAAATTTATGTTACTAAGTGAAAAATTTGTAAGTGAGTTCCCCTCATTTTATGACTTTTCTTGCCCTACTTGTTAACTGAATCACTGCAGTTGTTAAATTAAAGATACAGTTGTTAAGTGAATCTAGTTTCCCAATTGACTTTGCTTGTCATAAGGTTGCAAAAGGTGATTTCATAACCCTGGGACATTGCCACTGTCATAAATGTGAACCAGTTGCCAAGCATCCAAATTTTAACCATATGACCATGGGGATGTTGCAACAGTCATAAGTGTGAAAAACAGTCATAGGTCACTTTTTTCAGTGCAACTTCGAACAATCACTAAATGAACTGTTGGAAGTCAAGGACTACCTGTAGTAGATAATTTGAAAGAGAAATGACATCCTAGGTTTAACAACTCCCGGTTCTCCTTCAGCTAAAGCATTGTTCTGCTTTGTGTAGACTCCTTAATCAGAGTCAAGATGGCAGGTGCATCTTTTTGACTAGATCAGATCAATGTTTATCCTCTTTATTAGTATACAGTTTCCCTATATTAGTAGGGAAACTTCCACTGTCAAGATTTTGTTTAGTTCTGTCATTTTCAGTGAAATGATTTCAGTACAAGCTTATCATAAATCAGCCAGACCACCAAGTGTTTTAAATTTGGCCAGGCATAAGGAATGCTTACTCAACACTTCTGTTGAATGTGCTCACCTTAACAATTTCTGCATAGAGTGTTACCACTATCTTTGGCAATGTGCTGTGTGTATTGTTGCAGTTAATCACACTGTAGGCTGAAATGTAGCCAGTTTTTCGGCATGAAAAATGTTAACATAGCTTTATAAACATCATGTCACCCATTGGTGAGGTTATTTTTCCATTATTCTGTCCAAAATTCCATAAACATAAACCACCATCTTGTTACGAGACCAACCGCTTCTCTGAATCTGAGGCAAAGGAAAGGGTAATTCATCATCATTAGCTCTGCCAACATTATTAAGTCCCAGACTGTCAAAGAAGTCCATCTTTTACTTCCCCACTAAATGTCATTGTATTTTATTCTTAGAATATAGTGCTGGTAAGGCAGTAAATGCAAAATAATGTAAGAAGTTGCAATTATCTATCAGTCCTTCCTTCATCCTTAGCTGGCTCCTGGCTCCATGCGGTTGAAACTTGGCAGTTTCTTTCTAAAAAAAAAATTAGCAATACTGAGTTGCCACAGAGTTCTAATGGAAGCTTTTAAAAAGTTGTAGTACAGATGGTCTTTGTAACTACAATTGGGTCCAGCAATTCTATCATTAATCAAAGCAGTCACTAAGTCACAATCAGTTTTTCTTGGCTTTACACACCTGAGAAGGTCATAAAGGCATGGATTGATCACAAAATTACTTTTTCATCATTGTCTTAACTGTGAACAGTCACTTTCTGAGGGAACTGGTAAACCAAGACTACCTGAATACCCAAAATTTAAAAAATAAAAACAAATTGCTGAACTGTTCCCCAGAAAGGAGAACTGCCCTTTCCCAATTCTATTATAAATTTTGCAGCCCTGGTAAAAAGGAGACCTACAAGATGATATGTTCCTAATGCCAAATTGCCAATCTTCCACTTCAACTTCCATCAGCCTCTACTAAAAGAGTTAATCACAACACAGTTATACAACACAAATTTTACATGCTCAAGATCATTTACATGTGTGGCATTCCACAAATGGGTTGAGAATAGACAGCTGTGGAGTTTTTATTTATTTATTTACTTTGTCAAACAATTATTAGAAAAACAGATATAAGTATAAACATGGTAATAAACACATGAATTGATACAAACAAGAAAAAAGAAACAATAGGACAGGGACGGTAGGAACGTTGGTGCACTTATGCACCACCCCCTAGTTTGGTTCCATCTAAGCCAGGTATACCAAGTTTGGTTCCATCTAAGCCTAGGTATACCATCAGAGCCAGTTTGGTGTAGTGGTTAAGGCACAGAGCTAGAAACCAGGAGACCATGAGTTGTAATCCAGCCTTAGGCCCAAAACCAGCTGGAGATTTAGGGCCAGTCATTCTTTCTCAGCCACAAGGAAAGGACAGGGCCAAATCACTTCCCAAAAAACTTGCCAAGAAAGTTGCAGGAAGTAGCCCAGACAGTTGTCAAGAGTCAAATTATTATTATTATTATTATTATTATTATTATTAATAATAAATAATAATAATAATATTATTATTATTATCGCTTGGACTTGTATGCTGCCCTATCTCCCGAAGGACTCAGGGCGGCTCACATCATAAAACCCCACAATACAAAATTTAAAATTCAATTAAAAGTTATTAAGCCCAATACTAACTTGAAGGCAACCCCCCCCCCTAAAAAACAAGTATATACCATCAACAACAACACTGGTATAAATAACCTAGATTGTACTGCTGGGTAAATGCTCTTTACTTTTAAGTAATTAAAGAAGCTATACATTTTTGGCAGGGGAAAGCCAGTAATAATAAATTGGATTTTAATGTAGACTGGGAAGGGAATTACCTTATCCAATAGATAGCCTAAATGCCACACATTTTGGGAAAGAACATTTTAATGCCCTATCTCATTAGCATGAAATGGGATATGCTTATACATCTAAGTTCTTGCCTAGGGACAAATTGCAAAGGGAAAAATTGTTATCCTTGCCCTGCCCAGAGCAAAAATTAGTTTTTGGTTTCATCTCCTGCAGGGAATAAGGTTGCTGAACAAACACACAAACTTCCTGGTCAGTAGCCATCTCTAGTAAAAGCATATATCATTTTAAAACACACACACACACACCCCTGGAAAGCAAATTGACTCTTAAGAAGGTAAAGCACACCACAATCTTGAAAGTGAATTTGGTGCAGAGGTGGTATTCAGCAGGTTCTGACCAATTCTGGAGAACCAGTAGCGGAAATTTTGAGTAGTTCGGAGAACCGGCAAATACCACCTCTGACTGGCCCCGCCCCCATCTATTCTCTGCCTCCCAAGTCCCAGCTGATTGGCTGGGTCTTCTTATGTTGCCCTGCACAGGAGAACAGAGCTGGAAAGCAGGTTAGTGGAGTGGGGAGATGGAATGGGATTTTACAGTAACCTTCCCCCAGGAATGGGGAGGAATGGAGATTTTACAGTATCCTTCCCCTGGAGTGGGTGGGAATGGATATTTTACAGTATCCTTCCCCTGCCACTCCCACCAAGCCACACCACACCCACCAAGCCACGCCCACAGAACAGGTAGTAAAATTTTTGAATCCCACCACTGATTTGGAGGCTGAATATTTTGTCACAATTTCATAACCTGGGAGAAGCAAGGGGAAGCAAGGACTTTTATAATCTGTTTTTCCTCTTATGCTAGGTTCAAGTGTGCATGGTCAGATGAAAGAGGGCGCCTGTGCAAATTTATTCAGATTAATAATCATAAAAGTGATATAATCCTAGGAAGAAAAAACTAGGAATGCTCTATATATCCATAACTTTTTCAGTGGAAATTGTGTACGGGGAAGGGTGGGAATGGCATGCTTTTTAGATGCTTACAAAAAGATAAAAGAGCCATCAGAATTCCTGCATCTAGAATCAAAGTTGCCCATCTCTTCCTGAAATGATTCATTAGGAAATCCTTGCCTTCTAGCAGGGTTGGCTCCTGTTCTCCCTCACCATTCTCACCCTCCAGGCACTAATTGTCATTCATGAGATGCTCTATTTGAATTTCCTTTGAGCTTTTTCAGCATGAAAGGCAAGCAAATATAACAGAATATTTATTTGTGATGCAATCTGTCTCCCCCCAACTCTGTCTAACAAATCAAGGGCACAATCCAGCCAAAACTGAACACTTGAAGACCTTGCTAATTTCCCTTGGAATAATAGGCCACTGAAATTAAGAAAACTGAAGAAAAGGCTACCCACTAGAAGTTGCTAATACATCAACCTGGTTAGAAGAAAGTAGCTAGGATGCAGGGTTCATTGAAGACAATACACAGCTGATGTGATTTTGAAGTGATTTCTATGTTTGGCTTAGAATTGACATATATTGGAGATTAAGCATTCAGGAAGATTCTACTTACTTACCCCTATGGGAGTTCTTTTAAAGCAATACCTTTTATAGCCAATAAGTGATTCCAGTAAGGACAAAGTTGCTGTCTTTGGAAAGCCACTGTTTAAGTGTCCCATTGGGTCATCGTTTCAGAAACATTTCCTTACCTAACAGGAAAACTGAATGTCCAAGGGTGGGCAAAAAAAGCAGTGGGAGAAGTGACTTCTGATTTCCTGCAGGCTTCCCCATTGAGTTTCCTTGTGGGAATCTGGCTTGGAGCATCAGAAATCTTCCCTTCCCAGCAGGTAAGTAAGTGGCTGCTGCTCGATGGGAGGAGGAGCGAGGGATTGCAAGACTGGCTGAGAAATTGTCACACAACATTAAAAGATTAGGTGACCACAGCAAGCAGCCAATAGCACTGAAGCAGGCACAACTTCCCCAAATTTCATTCCCTTGGGAGTCCTGAATTTTGTAAGCATTTTCTAGGTTAGCACATGAGAGATACCTTTGTTCAAAACTGTTACCCTGCAGTGTTTCACCCAACAAGAGTTTTAGTAGTATGTAAATAGAAGACAACTACTGGAATCTTCAGGATGACTATAGGAATCTCACTCCTTCTATTGAACCTGCTGTTTATCTTGCACCTGTAAATTTCACTCTGAGTGGCTCACTGATGAGCAACATGAGATTATCCTCCTCTTGGGTTTTGAGTAAGATGGTTACACTTTTAATAAGTGGGTTTGCAACTTTGATTTATTGTGTTGCTGAATATTTCCTTTAATAGTTTCAGTGCTGATTCCTCTTTGAGTCCCTCATTTATACTCTCCATCCTTCCTTTAATCCACTCAAGGAGGAAATATTTTTTCATTTTGGCTTTCTAACTGGCAGCTATTTTTTGAATTGTTCCCTAACCAGGTTACCACATAAAGCAAAAATCACTTTGAGAATGCCGTTGACTGATTAACTTCAGAACCGGCTGTGGATTGTAAAGTGTTATTATCTTGTGGCTTGGCCCTCCATTTGGGCAACTTGCCTGAGGCGATTGGAGGCCAGCATGCAATAAGGTTTACCAACAAAATATGTAATGACAGCCATGTCCAGTGTGTAGATTACTTTGTCATTTTCAAGAAACAAATAACGTCTGAGCTTGTTTATACGGAAGTTTCATAAAAACAAGATTGAACTGAATTTAAATGATTGTGTAGTGATTGCTACCAAGCAGCATGCCATTAAACTTCAGCCCTTTGTGAAACAATGCTTAAATATTAAATGAGTTCCTTATATAAATGGGTTTGGCTATCTTTTGACAGAGTACCAGACCTATATTTTAAAAACAGGGCTAGCTTTCTATGTTCAAACCAGGATTTGCCAGCTGTGGTGTTGGCAGTTCTGTCCAAAAGAATGCTTCCCCACCACCACTATTAGAAACCAGAAGCATCATATGGCATCTGCATTTGCCATTTCTATATTTGTGGTAAGGGACATTGTTTTGCCTATTCCTTTACCATTCTGCATATTCCATTGGCTATTTTCAGGTGCTGCTGGCCACAAAGCCAGAACTGGATTACTTAGTCACTTACAGCAAACAAAACAATAATTCAATTACACATTCAGTTGTATGTAGACATTCCTATGAGGAATGAATTTATGCCTGTATTCCAGCCTCATTAACAGGACACAATACAAAAAGGATAGCAACTCCAGTGTTTCATGCAATTCATTTTCCATGGCTGTGGGCTATCAGTCAGGCTATTTTTGCATATGAGTTTAGCAGGGCTAGATTAGCTGATTGACAGATCCTGGAGGCAAGTAGCAGGAAGTACTTAGTGTCAAGCATGGGAAAATCAGGAAGTCCAAGCAGTTCAAAAAATATATAAATGTTTATTGCAAGCTTGCGCTCTCTACAATAATCTGAACTACTATCAGTCAAAGCCAATATGTGGTAGATAAGAGTCAATGGATTTCAAGGTGGGATGGACTTAGATCTCTTGTGGGCCAAAGGAATCCGAGACTGTTGATACATTTGACCCCTTTCTCAGGTTCAACCTGGCCATCTTCTACACTCAGTGCTTCTAATAACCCCACTACCATATTTGTCAGTTATGAATGTGGAGTACTTGCATGCCTGCCAGCTATCACAGACAACTTGCAAAATGGCTAAAGTTAAACCCTCCATTCTAGGCACCCACCCAGTCTTGCTAAGAGAACTCCACCACATATTAAGGCCATATTACTGCCTGTTTTTGCAACCAATATATACTGTTAAGTGAGAAAACAAAATTGAGGGAAAGTACCAATTCTTATATTAAGTCTGTATGAATGATACCAGTTTCTGGCCTCATTTAAGACAAAACAGCGCTTGGTGATTAGGGATGAGAGATTTATGCTACCATGCTGTTTTGTTGACTTAAGAACTGGAAGAATGTCCATTAATGTATCTATGAGAAAGAGCCTACTGACTCTGTAAATAGTTTTGTATGGATACACAGAGATCCACAAATGGAAATCCAACATGCAAAACAAGAACAATTGCAAATGCTTTGAACAGAGAATCTAGGACCAGTCTGCTAGCTGCTTTTCATTATTAAGACGGTGGCTTCAAGTAAGCCATCATAATTGACAATGAGGAAGGCTCATTGCTGCTGCACCAGGAAGTCTACACACAACTGTTGTAATCACTTTGGAGCCGACCACCCAGCTATGCTAGCATTACCAACATGCTGGTCCCACTCCATTCACTCACATATTCCCTCATCCAAAAGAAAGTTATTAATGATCATCAACCATGGCTGAGCTGGTGCACTTCAACAGGCAGTGCTCTATATCCCACCTTTTGTTCCTAGAGAAAAGGCAAGATATATTGGTCTATACAATATTCCATGTTTAAATGATAGCTGCCTAAGGCCACAACATCTACATTGTCTATGTATGCTTATGTGTGTGTAATAAGATTAATATCCTAGTAATATTACCAGCAAAGTAATATAATTCTTCAAGTTATACTATAGCTATTGATAATTATTTCTATATGTTCAGATAATATGCCAGCAAAATTGCCTGCAGCCAATATTGAAATAACAGGTGATCTATATAATTCCTATAATTAAATGAAAACTGCTGATAGTACAGATTATTCCTACCTGGGCCTTCCACACTTCCTATAAATAATTATATCTTTTGAATATACTTCTGGGAATAGAGAAAAGAGCCTTGGTGGTGCAGGCTGTTAAATGCCTAGCACTTAATTCCAGCTGCCTGCAATTAGTGTAGGCTCGAATCCCACCAGGCTCAAGGTTGACTCAGCCTTCCATCCTCTCGGGGTAGGTAAATTGAGGACCCAAGATTGTTGGGGGCAATAAGCTGACTTTGTAAAAATGCCACTTAGTAATAAGCAGGCATATACAATGGAATGAAGGCTATTGCTGAGCACATTGGGTTGCTCCAAAATTGTAAGCCACCCTGAGTCTCCGGAGAAGGGCGGCATATAAATATGAATTTTTTTTTAAAAGCAAATAAATCTTTAAAAATTCAGGAAGTTATTTTTGAAAGAACATCCCCACTTCGTTAATCACAACAGACTTGGTGTACCCATGAACTTACTTTCATATACTTATCATCTCTTCCTTGCATAGGATAATTTAAATGTGAAGGAAACTTGAGCCATTTTATTTTGAAACATTGACCCAGAAAAATTACATGAAGATGTATCGGGGCCAAAATGAAATCTTAAATAACTTCCTATTTTCTCTCTATGATATAATGTACCATTTCAGTCTCCTGTATACTGTACAGCTTGTCATCATACTGTGTAGGTTATTCACCAAAACAAACTTTAGAAACTAAACTAGCTAGACACACATTCATAGTAGGAAAAACAATACAGGTTACATGTATAGCAGGGCAATTTTTTAAAAAGCTACCTTAGATATAGGCTTCACCAGAGCTAAGACTAAAGATTGACATAGTAACTTGCAGTCCAGAATGAATGTTGAGAACAACATGGAATGTGCTTATTTTGCCTTCATTTTATCTAGGATAAATGTTTGTCCATTAAATAGATTTATACAGCTGCCCAACACACATGTAGGTGACCACCATTTAAGTTAGTATAGGCTGAAAAAAATTCATGGACCATGACTAACCAGTGAGCTTCATAACACAATAAAGGTTTCCACAGGGGGCTCCTTAAACCTACTTATACCATCTAAATTGTATACCATAGCAGCTCTGTGGAGAAAATAGATCTCCCAACTCTCATTAGTGAGATTATGTGCAATATTATCAGTGCACTTTTACTTAGAACAGTATTCAATGAATTAATTGTATTTAAAAACAGTGTATGAAAGAAATTCAAAATCTGTACCCCCATATTTCATCTGAATGGTATGTGTTGCTGCTACTATTGGTTGATCAGGTGCCTCCATATATGGAACCTAGGTATATGACCATTTCAATTTGCACAGTTTGAGTCATAGCAAATTCAAGGGTGGCCTCCATACAGTATTTGATTAGACTGGTAATTGAATCATACAGCAACATCTGTGATGAAACTTCATCATGTAGCAATAGCAATAACACTTTGACTTATATACCACTTCACAATGCTTTTCAGCCCTCTCTAAGCAGTTTTGCAGAGTCAGCATATTGCCCCCAACAATCTGGCTCCTCATTTTAGCAACCTCGGAAGGATGGAAGGCTGAGTCAACCTTGAGCCAGTGAGACTCGAACTGCTGGCACTCGGCAGTCAGCAGAATTAGCCTGCAATACTGCATTCTAACCACTGTGCCACTACGCCTCTTACCATGGTGTATGTGGGTGTTGGTGTTAGGATTGGTGGAGGATCACTGTTCTTCTATAGATGAATAATGATTCTTCTACCCAGTTTTTATGGTTTAAAACTGAGTTGAAAAGAAGAATGCTATGGTAAAATAATTGTTTTGTATTCAGGTGATTTATCAGAGATTTATTCATAATATTTACATTCCATTTTTTTTCCTGGAAGTTACTCAGGGTGCCTTATCTGTTTATTCACTTAACAGACTGGCACGAAATCATTCTTCGAAATTCATAACAGAAATTGGGGTTGAGAACTGGATCTAGCTACAGGTAGTCCTTGACGTACGGCCACAACTGAGCCCAAAAGCTCTGTTGCTAAGTGAGACATTTGTTAAGTGAGTTTTGCCCCATTTTACAACCTTTCTTGCAACAGATGTTAAGTGAATCACTGCAGTTGATAAGTTAGTAACGTGGATGTTAAGTGAATCTGGCTTCCCTCATTGTCAGAAGGTCATAAAAGAGAATCACATGACCCTGGGATACAGCAACGGTCATAAATATGAGTCAGCTGCCAAGCATCTGAATGTTGATCAGGTGAACATGGGACTGCTACCATGGTCGTTAAGTGTGAAAAATGGTTTTCACTGCCATTGTAACTTTGAACGGTCACTAAATGAACTGTTGTAAGTCGAGGGCTACCTGGTATTTCTATCACTTTCTCTGCAGCAGGAAGCTCACCTATAAAACTGCACAGTTGCAAATAAGCTTGTCTTCTCTGACACCAGTGGAACAGTGATGGTATTCAAAAATTTTTACTACTGGTTCTGGGTGTGATGTGGCTTGGTAGGCATGGCTTGGTGGGCATGGCAGGGGAAGGATACTGTAAAATCCCCATTCCCTCCCCACCCCACTAACCTGCTTTTCAGCTCTGTTCTCCTGTGCAGGGCAACAAAGGAAGACTCAGCCGATCTGCTGGGACTTGGGAGGCAGAGAATAGATGGGGGTGAGGACAGTCAGAGATAGTATTTGATGGTTCTCCGAACTACTCAAAATTTCCGCTACTGGTTCTCCAGAACTGGTCAGAACTGGCTGTGGAGCAGTGAGCTAATAGTGGCTTGGAGGGAGATGGAAACAGTCAGACAAAACATACTGAGAAACATTGCATTCATTCTCTTTCACTGCCTACACAGGCATGGTAACTTCTATTGTCTTAGACAACCTGAGATTGCTCACCCCTAGATTAGTTCTAAATGAAGAACTCTTTTGTTTGTTCATTTTCACTTCAAATGAATACATGGTGACTATTAGGAAAATGATAAATTTTACAGTTTAGAATGAAATAGTAGTTTGTTGTTTCCCAAATTTTGTTTTGTTACGCCCTACTGGAAAAGTGAAAGAAACTGACTTGGTTCCTCAACTATACCATTGGGGCATAATGGAGCAAGTCAATCCAAAGGTGAAATAAATTGGTATGCAGGCATTATAGGTAGTCCTCGACTAGCAACAGTTTGTTTAGTGACTGTTCAAAGTTACAACTGCACTGAAATAAATGGCTTATGACCATTTTTCACATTTACTACCATTACGACATCCCCATGGTCATGTGATCAAAATCCTGACGCTTGGCAACTAACTCATATTGATGACGTTTGCAGTGTCTCAGAGTCATGTGATCACTTTTTTGCAACCTTCTAACCAGCAAAGCCAATGGGGAAGCCAGATTCATTTAACAACCTAGCTTGACAACTACAGGGGTTCATTTAACAACTGTGGCAAGAAAGGTCGTAAAAATAGGGCAAAATTCACTTCACTGTCTTGCAGAGCAACAGAAATTTTGGGCTCGGTTGTGGCCTTTAAGTTCAGGACTACCTGTAATTTCTTATTTAAGTGGCTGAGTATACATCATGGACAATGGGTCTTTCGATCAAACTATATTTTTCATGGTCCAAAGTGGATTTCCTGATATTTGTATATGTTGTACAGCTTGCAATTATATACATACACACACACACACACACATATTACAAGGTGTAGAGAGATAATGCCACAAGAATAAAGGATAGATCAAATGAACTGAACTAGATCAGAGGGTGAAAGGACACTTGGTATTACTGACATACAATCACATCAGCCCTAGCTGTCTGGTGGAAAACAAATATTTGTTGTGTAGAACCAGCTTCTTCAACCTGTTGTACTGCAGATGTGTAAGGCTACAACTCCCAGCTACCATATCCCTGAGGAACTGTGAGAACAGCATTTGCATTCCATCTGGGAAGCATCAGATTAGAGAAGATTGGATTATAAATGTTAAGAAGTAGTAGGTGACTGAAATTCAAACATGAGGGTGTTTTAGATTTCAGTGTTACAACAGCATTCTTAGATGCATGGAGAAATTGTCATCTACGAAGACCTGAGAAACAAACAGCAGGTGGTTATGAAACAGTTCAAAAGCAGAATGGTGTCTGCTTACCATGAGAAAGTTTTGCTTTGCTTTGTCTTGCCCTTGCTCATTGTCTGACACCTCTCCTCAATCTGGTGGTGGGATTCAAAAATTTTTACTACCGGTTCTGTGGGCGTGGCGTGGCGGGCGAGGCAGGGGAAGGACATACTGCAAAATCCCCATTCCCTCCCCACCCCACTAACCTGCTTTGCAGCTCTGTTGTCCTATTCAGGGCAACAAAAGAAGATCCAGCTGATCAGCTGGGACTCAGGAAGCAGAGAATAGGTGTGGGTGGGACCAGTCAGAGGTGGTATTTGACGGTTCTCTGAACTACTCAAAATTTACGCTACTGGTTCTCCAGAATTGGTCAGAACGTGCCATGTAGCAGGAAAAGCCACACTGTAGGTCCCATCCATGAAGAAATGTCCTCTGACAGGATCCTGGGGAACAGCCTTTTCTGCTGCAGCACCAGCATTTTGGCATATCATTCCTCCAAGATCAGATTGTCCCCTATCTTGTTGGCTTCTGGAAGGAGCTGCAGTCATGGCTTTGCCCCTTGCCTCCGTGGGTATGGAGTCTGCAAAGTGGCTAGAGAAATTGAGTGCACTCTCTGACAGATTGTTTTTTGTAACAGGTTTTAATCCTTTAATTTTTTTAGCGTTTGCAGGAATTTTTCTCATATTTTTGGTTATTTTGATATATTTTTTTTATGTTTTTAACTTTGTACACCATGCAGAGTCACATAGTTCCACAGCTCGTGATTCTATTGTGGCTGTACTAACAGAAAGGTGCCATCTTTGGGATCCTTTGGTTAAGGTGACCAATCATCCTCCTTTAGGGAGGACAGTCCTTCTTTTATAAGTGCTGTCCTCTCTCGAAAAGTGTCCTCCTACATGTCCTCCTCTTTGATATTTGAAGACTAATCTGTAAATCTCTGTATTTGATCGATGCCAATCCGATCCATTGTGTGTGATGTGACATATTTGTATTTGACATGACGATTCGTCAAGGCTTGGTACATGCAGCGAGACGTGGTTATGAGACGCATGCGCTCCACACAGGAGAATTGTTTTGAGAGAGTACACCACACGCAAGAGTGTGCCATGCGCAAGTGGCTTTGTTTTTTTTCTTCAATTTATTTGTGTGCTTCTCATTGTAAAAAAGTTGATCACCTTAGTTTTGACCAAAAAAAATCAGTCACCACTGTTGAGAGAAAACTCGCTCTCTGCTTCCTTAGACTTTAGGGACCAAGTATCTAACTTAGAGTTTTTCTGATAGTACAACCAACCTTTAGGCAGGAAGAAACAAATCAGTTTGATTGAAGTAGCATTGTGCTGTTGATATATAAGCTCTGTTCGTTTTGTATCTGCATTGTGATGTGACTCAAATGCCAAGGGGAGGAGCTAGCAGGACAATGGTGTCATGCAACTTTTATCATTTTAAACCTCCATGAGATGGAATTACAGCTTGATATCTTCTGCTTATTTTTCTTTCTGTGTCAAACAAAGATTGTGTTAAGTTTGCATGAAGAGGCAGACGCGGAGTACTTCAGCTCTTAAGTTTATTAGTGACTTCAGCTCAGAACGGACCCGACTGGCTTTGCTGTGGCTCCTATTTATAGCCGGCAGCCGCAGCTGACAGCCAATCAGAGTGCAGGGTTTTCCCACACTTTTTAAACCAATCATCTCCAACACTTTACAAGAACAATTCAAACTAAACCAATGATTTCAAACACTGCATACATAATACCCCTCCCCACTAGGTTTAGTCCATACTCAAAACCCCATCTATCTAATGTATTCTTTTAAATAGGTGGAGCTCTTACGTGTACATTGAGACCTACGTGGTTCAGGTGTTTTAGGGTTCTCACCTTGTGAGGAGGGAAATGTGTCTGTTGACATTTCCTTACTTGGACTTCTAGTAATGGTAGAACCTGTTTGGTTACTACAACCTGGTCTCTCCTCCCAATCCATCTCCAACCCAATGTCAGCACCTAAGTCAAGTAGTGATGTGCAATCTTCCATTTGTGAAAATGGATGTTGGCACTGTGACAGGTTTTGGAATGGTTCCTGTCGTGTTAGCTCGTTACACATGGGGTTGATTCTTTCTTGCTGATTACTCTCATAATCCTCCCCTTCCCCCCTAGAAGAGGCAGTAGATACGGGGACCAGAGAGGAGCAAGGGCGATGCTCCTGAGGTAATCTGGATCTTAACTGATCAATGTGCCTGCTCCAGAGGACACCATCCTCTGTTTGTACCCTGTAAGACCTGGGGCCTGTGATTTGGGTTATCTCAGCAGGAATCCATAATGGTTCACCCGTAAGGTTCTTAGCATAAACAGAATCACCCACAGTGAATGTGCGAATTTTGCTAGTGGAATCTAGTGGTGCGTTGGGTGCGTAAGTGGGATGAAGGCGGTCAAGGGAAGACCTAAGTTTCCTACCCATCAATAATTCAGCTGGGGTTAAATTAGTTGAGGGGTTGGGAGTGATATGCTGGACACTGAGTAGTTTTTCAACTTTCTCAGTGATGTCCCCTGGACCCAATTGCTGAAGCTTTTCCTTGGTAAATCGTACTATGCGTTCAGCCCGGCCGTTAGCCGAAGGATGCCCAGGGGCTGTCAGGGCATGTCTGATACCCTGTTGTGCTAGATATGATTCAAAAAGGTTGGATGTGAATTGAGGGCCATTGTCAGAAACAAGCACATCAGGTAACCCATGAGTTACAAAAAGCTTTTTAAGCTGTTTGATGACAGCTTCAGCTGTGGTGGATGCCATAGGGATAACCTCTAGCCATTTGGAATATGCATCAACTATAATAAGGAAAGTGTGCCCTCTGGTAGGGCCAGCAAAATCAATGTGAATCCTGGACCATGGCCCCCTAGGACATTCCCATTCCTGTGGGGGGGCGAGAGGTGGGGTAGGTCTGACTACCTGACATTTGGGACAAGATGCAACCCAGTTTTCAACCATTTTGTCAATACCTGGCCACTGTACATAACTCCTGACCAATCCCTTCATTCTGACAATTCCCGGATGACCCTCATGTAACATTTCCAAAACCTCTTTTTGTAGTTTTGCAGGAATAACCACCTTGTTACCCCACAAGATACATCCTCTTAATACAGATAATTCAGTTTGCCTGGATTTAAAAGGTTGGGCAAGTTGAGGTAGATCTTGAAGTGGCCAACCTTTCTTAATCCAGCCTATAACAGGAGCCAATAAAGTGTCTTTGGCAGTCTCTCTGGCAATTTCAGCAGCATGTACTGGAAGCTTGGCAACAGTTTCTAGAAAAAAGGTGTGAGTCTCAGGAACAGGGTCCTCAATGTGTGCAGGAAGTGGGCAGTGACTCAAAGCATCTGCTCCCAATGTCTTTACCAGGTCTGTGGATCAGTTTGTATGAATAAGCAGCAAGAAATTCGGTCCATCTCAGCATTCTTGGTGACAGGATCGTGGGTGTTGGTTTGTCTCCTGCCACGATGCCTAAAAGAGGTTTGTGATCTGTGACAATAGTAAATGTTCTCCCATATAGATACTCATGGAATTTCTTGACAGCTGCTACAATTGCCAAAGCTTCCTTGTCCAGTTGGCTGTAGTTTCTCTCTGCTTTAGTCAAGGTGCAAGAGTAAATGCAATAGGGGCTTCCCTTCCGCTGGGAAGCATGTGGCTTAACACACACACCCCACTCCAAAAGGGGATGCATCACAAGGCAGTACAACAGGCAAGTTCTCAGAGAACTGTATCAGTACAGAATCAGACGTGATTTGTCTCTTAACATTGTTAAATGCAGCTTGTTCCTTTCTGCCCCAGACCCATGCAGATTTTTTGTCCAGTAATCTGTGTAGGGGTTCTGCAATGGTTGCCTTCTGAGGTAGAAACATATGATAGAAGTTAATGAGTCCCAAGAATGCTTGCAAATCTGTTTTGCATTTTGGCCTGGGGGCTTCTTTGATTGCCTGAACTTTGGCCTCTGTGGGGTGGATGCCATGTTTATCGATCATGTAACCCAAGAATTCCACTTTATCTGTTTTAAGTGTGTATTTTTCTTCTTTGACTTTTAACCCCGCTTTTTTGAATCTGATTAAGACTTCTCTGAGTCTCTCGTGTAACTGAGTGTCATTTTCAGCAGAAATTAAAACGTCATCAAAATAGGGCACCACCCCTGGCAACCCTTGTAACATCCTTTCCATAAGGCTTTGGAACATGCCTGGTGCCACGCTTACTCCAAATTGCAACCTTTTGCATTTGAAAGCACCTCTATAGGTCACAATGGTTTGGGCTTCTGCAGTGGCATCATCAACTGTTAATTGTTGATATGCCTGTGCCAAGTCCAATTTGGCAAAAACTGTGCCCCCTCCAAGAGAATGTAATAAATGATGCACTACTGGAACTGGATATGCGCTCTGTTGTAGCGCATGGTTCAATGTCCTCTTGTAGTTTCTGCAGATTCTCACAGACCCATCAGCCTTGACTGGTGTGACTACGGGTGTCTCCCACCTGGAGTGGTCAGTGGGCTCTAAAACCCCTTGGGCTATTAGTTTATCTAATTGTGCATCAATTTTTTCCTTTAAGGCAAATGGGACCCTTCTGGGTTTTAAACGAATTGGTTGTACCTTGGGATCTAGGTTAAAGGAGATAGGGGTCCCCAAGTACTTGCCTAATCCATCGCTGAAGACCTCTGGAAACTCAGACTTCAAGGCCTCTTCCCACTCAGTGTTGCTTACGTGATTGATGCCAGTCACCTCGATGCCCAGCGGGTTGAACCATTCAAGGCCCAGCAGACTTGGGCGATCCTTGTCCACGATGGTCAGTGGTAGGCACTTGGTGTGGCCCTTGAATTTCACGTTGAATTCTCTTGTTCCAACTACTGGAATCTTGTTCACTTGGTAGTCTTTAAGAGTCAGTGCTTGCTTCTTGAAGTGATTCTTCTGGATGTTAGGAAGTAGTCTGTGAATAGTGTCCCATGACACCATAGATAGGTAAGAGCCTGAGTCCACTTCCATTTGGCAAGGCCTTCCTTCAATAAGTACCTTGACATGCACTTTTCTGCTTTTTAAAGGGGAAGAGTGACCAATAGTTACTGTTTGATGAGTTTCATTCTTTCCATTTGCTTCTGTACTGCGCCCCATTTTCTCACTGAGGTTGTTAGGTTTGAATTTTTTGTCTTTGCTTGCAGCAAACTTCCTTCTGTTGGGTGTTCTGGATGATTTGCAGACTCTTGCTAGGTGTCCTCTTTTTTCACAACGGAGGTAAATGGTGTCTCGAAACTTGCATTCAGTGCGGGGGTGGCTTCCCCCACAACCTCTGCAGTAAAAATCTTGCCTCTTTCTTCCCAGGTCTTTCTTTTTCCGCTCCATTCTGAGTCTGTAAATTCCTTCCTCCACCTCACTGCAATCTGACTCAGAATCTAGTTCCTCACAATGATTCGTGGTGGACTTTTCCACATCAGAATGGCTCATGGCCTTGTTAATCTTCTTCATGGCTGCTGCTGAGGACTTGGTAGCTTCGGCTGAAGAGGCTTCTTCTATTGCTTCTTTCAGCGTGATCTTAGGTTTCATTAATAACTTGCTCTGTAGCACCTTGTCTTTAAGGCCTAAAACGAAACGATCACGCATGGCCTCCTCTAAACTGTTGAATTCGCATGCACCCCCAATGTCTCTTAAACGTGCCATGAAGTCGTTTATACTTTTGTTTTCCCCCTGATCGCGACGGTAAAACTCGTGTCCCTTAATGAGGCACGATACTTGTGGCACATAATGGGCTCTTAACAACCTTTCCAGATCAGGCCAAGCCATTACCTTCACGTCTGCTGCTCCTGCGAGTGCCTTCACCATCTTGAAAACTGCCGGACTGCAATACATAAGGAAGACCGTCCTCTTCCGCTGCTCGGAAATGGCAGCAAGATCGTTTCCCTCCAAATACATTTGGAAACGATCTGCATACGACTCCCAGTCTTTTGCCGTCAGATCGAATGGGGCTGGGGGGGTGTTCAGCGCAGCCATCTCACTCTTCTTCTGTTCCGCATTGCCTTCTTCTTCAGGGGAATCCCACCTTCGTCGCCAGCTGACAGCCAATCAGAGTGCAGGGTTTTCCCGCACTTTTTAAACCAATCATCTCCAACACTTTACAAGAACAATTCAAACTAAACCAATGATTTCAAACACTGCATACATAACAGATTGCTTCACTGATTATATATAGCATGTCTCATCAAACTCAACATATACTTTTTCCCCTGATAAAGGTAATGCATTAAGTAGCAGGAAAATGCTCTCAAATGTGGCTGGGGCAGTCTGCTCCTTTGGTATGTTCAGCTGACTAATCAATAAAGTATACAATACTACACTGATAGTCTGCTGATAGTACTAATGGAACAGAAAGAGAAAAGGCCTATTGGAACCCCTTTCTTTGCAGCTCTATGTCTACATTGCAAATGTTTTTGGATAGCTGTCAGTGATAAGTTATCCCTTTTTTCCATTGCATGTTCCAATGATAATAGGCATATGTTTTGTTAAATTGTTTAACATAGCCTTAATGCAAGATAGATTTCATGTCTGCCAACTGACGGAACTGCTAAGAAGTTTACCGAGTCCAGATGATCGTAAACGCAAGAGTTTTGAATGTCTGCTCAGTTTCCAGGAGCTTTTGGCAAAATTCAGCTTTGGCTTAAATGACCTTAAAAACTTTCTCTGGGTTGTGAGGTTCATTTGGAGCAGCTCTCAGAACTGAAACTTAAACTACTTTTGCTAAACTAACAAACCACATAAGTCTTGGCTGAACACTGAACTTAAACTATGCCTAACCAAACACTATCAAGTCAGGTTTCTTTGATTCCAGCAGTAGAGTAGACAAATCTACATCAGCTGGAGGGCAGAAATATTTCTTCAGTTTGGAACTAACAGGAAAGCTTTTGCGCTCATGTCTTAAAAAAAAAAATCAACTTTTCCATTTATGTAGACTTTCTTAAACTATCCAGTTGCAATGAAAGAAGGAAATGATTGTCACCTGGTGCAGATGCGAAGATGATGTTTGTAGCACATCAAGAGTTAGGACTGCAAGTTATCTAGTGGTAGTATCTCAAGAGAGTTACACAGGGGTAAGTGTTGGTCCTAGTAGTTACCCAACTATGTTAGATGCTGATAGCAAGAAGAAGAAATTCATGTTTTTACTAACTTACAAAAGCCTTCTCTTTCAACTGCTAATTTGCTTCCAATGGGTGATGCTTTTACCTATTAGATTATTCATTTTCCATTTTTCAGTAATCATATTCCAGTTTTCCTTATGCTTATAATGGGAACTTCTTGGTTTGTTTCTCAAGTTCATTTAAATTAAGTTTCTGGGTAGTTTTATAATAAGCCAGGAATAGAGTTAAGACTTAACTGGAAATAATCGTCCTGGAGCAAAAAGCATCCTCGTGCCTATATTGTTTTTGGCTTGACATGGCTTCTTAGGCTACATCTGAGAAGTTTTAATTCCAAATAAAGCATATCTTTAGAATATAAAAGCAAAGGAACAGAGCTAGTAAATATTTCATATCATGTTCATTGCTCATATGCCACACATTCCTGAAAAAGGCTCAAGGGGAAGTTCACACCGCCAACATAAAACAAAATAGCAACCCAAACCCCCAGGTACTAATAAAATGACAAAATCAAAAAAGGATTGAAAAATTGAAAAATTCAAATGTAATGTGCCACTAGCCCCACCTTCATTCATAGCAAACCCTCTTCCTATGCCAGGCAGAAGAGGTAGGACTTCAACAGTGAAGAGGAACAAAGCTGGGAGATCCCTGTTGGTTCCAGAGAGTTGGGGCAGCTACTAAAAATTCCATTTTCAAAGCCCATTGGATGGCACTCCCTAAGCGTGATAAAATGCATAACAGATTTTGGGAATTCAGGGGAGGAGCAAGATAGTGAACTTGGGAAAAAGGACCATTTACAGAAGTGTCCAGGGAGGGAAAGCAGGAGGACCAGAGTAACTCTGCCTCAATTACACTAGGTACAAGTTGTTCAAAAAAAAATTATTTTGGAAGTTTTTTTCAGACTAATGCCAAGCCCTGAGAGGCTGGTAAACTCAAGAAACAAGAAGTCTTGGAAAGGACTTTTATAACCAGAGAAGTAATATAACAGAATGTAACATTCCTCTCACAGCCAGTTTCAACTGATTGTGGCTGACTATGGATCAGACCGACCGACCTGGCATTTAATAGCAGCAGCCAAAATCCCTGGGGTTGAAGGATGTGGATCTCTGGCTCCTGGTGTGAGAACTGAAAGCAAGAAAAAGCAATGAGTCAAACGTACTAAACCTACCTTCCATGGGTACATTCACTCTCAGGGCCTCTTGCCTGTCATCAAAACCCCATTCCTCTGCAGCCCTCTCCTCTTATTGGCCAGCACTTCCCCAAGGAATTCCTCAGATATCTAGCACAGCTCATGCTGAACCAGGCAAAGGGCAGATCTTGATTTTGCACTTTGTCCATCATCAATACTGGCCACTTTCCATTTCCCCAGTGCAGAAAGAGGTGATGTCACCCACTCCCAGCTCATTGCAAATGTACCCTGCATCAACAGAAACCTTTCTCTGGGCGAGATGGACAGATAAGAAGTAAGAGAGGGGGGGGGGAGGGAGGAGAGAGAGAAAGAGAAAGAGAAAGAGAAAGAAAGAAAGAAAGAAAGAAAGAAAGAAAGAAAGAAAGAAAGAAAGAAAGAAAGAAAGAGAGAGAAAGGAAAGAAAGAGAAAAATGGCCATTCAAGTCTTGGTAAGAGTACATGATTCAGTCAAACCACCAGCCTGGCCCTGTCGCCAACTTACCATAACCTGGACCAAATTTTTGAAATTGGCTTAAGAAATAGCTGAAAGCAACAAGGGGGATAAGAAGATTAGGCTGCAATGCAGAATTGCCCCGAATCAGCCCCTCAAGCTGCTGTCTATACTACATCTCTGTTCTTCTCGTGCATTCCTGCTTTGCTTTCATCTGAGACAGAAAAGCCCTCACAAAATTGGGAAATTTGAAGCCCAGTCCCAGGTCTCAGCCTTTGAATAGCCCAGAAATCCAGTCCCCTCCCCTCCAAGATCTGAACCTGGCAATGTCCCTTGAATTGTGGAGGCCAGCTGCTAGCAGATTGGGACTGATATAATCCAGCAGTCATTCTCTTTCCAACCAATATTCCAGGCTTCATTCTCTTTCCAACCAATAAGAAAAGGACCAGGCAGCTGGGAAGCGTACTTTTCCAAATCAGCGTGTAGAATCCTTCAGGTCCCATCAAGGTGTGATATAAATTAGTCAGACTTAGATTTATTAATCACTGCAACACCAAGTAGGCTCTGATATGCATAACTCAACAATACATTTTATTTTCCAGCTTGAATGTATGTTCATCCAAGAGGTTTTTTTTTAATGACAAGCTACCAAGCCTTGGTAAATAGGTCAAAGCACAATGTTATGATTTCACTCCTAATGTACTTAGCAATCATAGACTCATTTTTCTTTGGCAAAAGGAATGCCACACAAACTTGCCAATTTTTCTTTAATCAAGCTGTTGTGCTTGAAACAAAGGAGACAAATAGCACAAATGAGTTTTAAAGAAATAGAGTAATAAAAGAACAGTTCTCGTGTCCTATTAAGGAATGAAGGAATTGTAAATGTATTAAAAGTTAAATCAAAAGCATATTTGTATTTTGCATCTTGGAAAACTAATTTGCTTTCTGTTTTGTCCTGGATATATGTGAGTGTGAGAAAGAAAGAATTACATTGACATTAGTATATTCTGGCTCTGTAACAATTAGCAACAAACAATCCATGGATGGATGGATGGATGGATGGATGGAAGGAAGGAAGGAAGGAAGGAAGGAAGGAAGGAAGGAAGGAAGGAAGGAAAAGAAAAAAGGAAAAAAGAAAGAAAGGGAAAGAAAGAAAAGAAAGAAAGAGAATGAAAGAAAGGGAAAGAAAGAATAAAAGAAAGAAAGGGAAAGAGAAAAGGAAAAAAGAAAGAAATTTCTGTGCCCTATTGGAAAACATAGACAAGATCTGAATCACGTACCCATCTGCAAATGCTCTGAGATTCGGAAGGATTGAGAAGAACAGAGGTCTCAAAGAAACATCAAAGGGTACCCAGTTTTAAACTAATCAACAGACACTGGGGACTCCGGAGGGGGAAATACAAACATAGAAAGCATGGGAAAATGACAGGCATGCTCTTTATTTGTTTTGTGTCCATAGAGAAGTTTGTTTATGTGATTAAAAAACCCCATAGCCCTATAAATGTGATTTGAGCAACTCATCAGTCACCATTTGAGTCTGTACTTTATAGTAGCTGTTTACCATGCATCCTTGACAACCAAATGCCAGGTTTACTCTCAGGCTTTGTACAATACACAGGATGATTCATGAAATGGTTAATTGCTTCATTCAGAGCACAAGCCTGGCTGTACTCCAGTAGGTATAAACAAAAGCCATCCCAATTGCTCTGCTGAGTGACACCGTGTGTGGTACAGGAAGTTGCATTGGGAATTGGTCAAACCATCTTGTGTTACTATAATTAATTAGTCATCAAGTGCTTTCCTCCTCAGCCTAGCAACCCAGTAATACAGTTTAAGATCCATCCCCATGTACAGATACATCCAACCGCACATTTGTCTTCTGGGAGAACAGCAATAAATATTTATCTTCACTGCAACAAGAGAAGGGTCTCTTCTCTTCTGCTCTCCACAGCATGTTTTTGCTCTCCTCTTCCTTTATCCCCCACCAATGGCTGTGATTTTTAAAAACCTGCACAAATACTAATGCACATTTAATAAAGCATTCAGCTTGGCTATGCACATCACCTCAGTGTCTTGAGAATGAATCATTGGCTGTCTTTACTTTTCTATGGAAAAACAAAACACTTAGTAGACTGGAACCAGGTCATGGGATAAACATTGATTAAGGAGTGTGTAGGGCACAAAGAAAGACACACACACACACACACACACACACACACAAAATACACAGAGATAACAGAGAAGATATCTTTCTGATATGGTATTGTTTAAAAAATTAAAGAATAGCATTCCAGACTATCTTCAAGCCAGAAACTGTTGGAGATAAAAGGGGAAAAGATAAAGAGCTGAAGACAATTTTTTTTTACAATGTGCTTGTGTCTGTGGCTAACACAGTTTCTACTATCCCCAGCCACCTTAGCTTAGGGATCATGCTGGCTGGGAATGATGAGACTTCAAGCCTCGCAGATATGGATGGGGATGCTTCACTGGAAGCTCAGAACTGACTCCTTCAAATCCCACCAAGATATTTCCATTATGCTCCGTTCCATATAACAGAAAGTAATGAGAAGGTAAATCAGCATGACAGTCCAGCTAAGAGCAGAATAAAATAAAATCCACTGAACCAAAAAATGAACAGGTACTCCCAAAATGTATCACCCCCGAATCTATAAAGCTGTTATTATTTTCTTTGAAGGTTACATCCCAATCTTATTCTTCATGACTGTTAGATTTCCATGAGGAAAAAGGCAATAATAGAAAATATCCAAAAAAGCTTTTTATCTTTACAGTCTTTATATGTGCAGGTTTATTTTATATTTACAGGTACGAAGATGGATCAAGAGCCCAATGGTTAGCATGGAAAAACATCAGACAAGCAGCCTCAAATATCCGGGCGCCACTGTGATGCACATACCTCAGGGGGAGCCTGATATTGAAGTCCCGTTTTGCCAGATGTGCTTCAGTGATCACACATTTCCAAAAGGGATCATCCCTCAGGACTCTGAATCCTGTTCCTGGGAAGGACCCCGAAGCTGCAATGTAAGCAGGCCTCTTTCTTGCATATTTATGTGATTAAAAAACCCCATAGCCCTATCAATGTGATTTGATTAACTCATCAGTCACCATCGGTGGCTGTACTAAGAAACGCTCACATATTTGTCTGTTTTAATTATTTGGTTTATATACTCTATCTTTCTATTCAGCCCAGACACGTGTGGAGGCTAAGTACAGTACAACTAAGAGCTCCAAAATACATACTAAAAAGCAGCGCTAAAATAATTAGCAATTAAAGGCTGGCAAAAGAGACACGGTGTTGCTCCTTTTTGAAAGGAAGTGTGAACGAGGAAAAAGCCTAATGTACCTGGTGCATTTCATAATTTAGGAACAAGGCAGGAAAGGGCCCTTGCTCAAAAATCCCCCAAAGAGCCTCTGAAACAGATATTTCTTCAGAAAGGCTTGACTTCTACATTTTATAGTCAGAATGTGATCATAAAGGAACATAGCAAACTTAGGGAGGATGGGAATGGAGCCACAGCTCACTGATGCAAGAGTGAGGTAGATCTTTCAAAAGCAGTTGAGCTTCTCACGAAATCCTCAGTCCAGTCTTTGTTGTCTGTGTTGACTCTGCATTGAAAGAAAATGCTGTGTGGAAGAACATGTTCTTTCAGCTTCCCCATACCATCTCTTGACCCAATCAGTGTAGCACCTTTCTGTTTGCATTGTGTGAAAGGGCCCCTTGCAGTTCATGTGAAAGATTCTGCTGGAGATTCTGGAGAAATGTTAAGAGGCAGGGGAGACAACAGTACTGTTTAATAAAAATGATGAATACAGTAAACACACTGTGATCCAGTTTAAAGTATTGCCTGTGGTTTTAAATAGGAACATGGAAAGTTAAAAAAACGAATTCCTCTCCCCCTCCTCTTCCATATATATGTTCATACTTTGTACTAATGTGGGTAGTTGTTTTGGCTAAATCTGTTTGTATTTAAGCCAACAGTTGTAGTCAATAAACCAGGGTAACTAACTGAACTTTATATTAAACTAGGCCAACTGTAAGTTATTCATCCAAGCATGATTAAGTAAACTATTATTTGGTGCAATGTATTGTCAGAAGAATAATTTATATTCAGATTTTATGGCATCTGAGATTCATTCTCCAAGCAATTTTAATGATATGTCATAGGGCTAATAGCATTACTCCATTTCAAGAAGTTGCAGACAATTTGCCTTCCAGCTTTGGTAACTTCAAAGTTGATTGGGGATTCAAGGGGGTATAGAGGTATCATTATTTTTGAAGATTTAATGTAACTCCTGGTCATGAGGCCCCATGCTTCCAAAGATCAGTTCCAAGGGATTAATGGCAAGAGAGGGATACAATTTTAATTATGTTTACAACTCCCCAAAGGAATATGGTTGGTGTTGGCCACTGTGAGAAACAAATTATTGAAATAAGTAGCCCTTGGCCTGATTCAGTAGCATTATTCTGATATTCATCTTCAGTATGAAAATGGAACTATTCCATTTGTTCTTGAGTTCATGCTGGTTGTGCATTCATAAAATAGGGAGTATAATCATTGCAACATTATAAATGGTGAAACTGGTATGGTGAATTTGCCAGAAAACAAGTGATTATATATTATATATTCCTGGGGCCTCAAGGAAGAGCTTTGCAACAGAAGTCCAGGTCTCCCTGAACAAAATAAAATAAAGTCTCCAAAGCTTAGCTGACTGGCCTAGGACTATTTGAATGGTATGGAATAACACACATTTCCACTGAAAACTAAGAAGGAGCTTGTGCACCTTAACTCCAGAACTTGAAATTATCTAATTGCACCACTGGCCATGTCACAAAAAATCTTAATGTGATGTGAAAGCCTAATGTTGGCCTAGCTAGAATCCATTAGAAGTCCTGGGGTAAATTTTTGATCTTTTAGAGGTGTCAGAGATATGTCATTCAAACAGGGTAGGATGATAGTCATGGCTGGCAAATAGCCCTGGAAAGCTCCAACCTATTCGATGTCAACTCATAAAACATGCCTGTTTCGGAGTTGCCATAAGCGGGGCGGGGGAACCAGAAGTACATTCCACACTTATTTTACAAAGTTTGTAGCTAGGCTACTGGATCTTCTGCCCATGAAAATCCTTCATTGGAGAGTGTGATTAATGACAGCCTATGAACATGCTTTGTTGGAGAATCTGATGTATGACACGCCCAGGGGGGAGGGGGGAAACAGAGTCACAGGTGACCGTGAATTACGTGTGTCAGAGTTGGCTTCAACTGGGATAATGCCGACATGTTGCTCCTAATAAATCTTTTGGATTCTTTTGAAGCTTGGCTCGAGGCTCATGATTTAATTAGGGCAATCACCGGAATCCTGACATTCGGAATGAATAGAGTCAACAGAAACTGTGAAAATGTTTCACTTTAGGTAAAGAAAAAAATACCTTTGCATTGAATTTCAGGAACTGGAGCATGGAGGTGTTTTTTTTAATGTGTTTGAGTAAAAATAAAAGGAGAGAGAAACTAATAGGATGCCATTGTGGGAGTTTATTATGCATGGCAGAAGAAATTGATAAATCCTTTCTGCATTCCCATTATTGAAACAGTGATAATGGAAATCCAAATTAATTTGACATCTTTGGGAATATAATTCTGCTCAAGAGTCAGAGAGCCGACAAATGTTTGCCCTTTCTTGCTGATAACTTTGTCTATCAGAAAGTAAAAGAAAGAAAAGAGAGTCTGCTATCCTTGACTAAATCCTTACCAAATGGAAGGGATTTGTTCAAGAAAGGAAGGTGAATGAGTACCTTAGGGGAAAACAATAATCATCACTGAATTCATGATATCCAGAGGGAGAAATTGAAAAGAATCAGGCCTATATATTGGATTCCAGAAGAATAAATGTTGGTAAAATCCAAGGGAAGGTCAGATCTAATGATTCTAAAGGAGAAAAGTGTCTGGGAGTGATGGAAAATTCTGTGAAACAAGATACTGAAAGCACAATCACAATTTCTGAAAGAATGGAAAATTTGAGAAATTTCAAGAAGCCATCATTGGATAGAAGCAGAGCTTTCTAAAATACTCAGCAGAAATAAAGACATATATAGGAAATAGAAAGGAGAAGCACATAAGCAAAGATGAAACAAGATAGTCTCTAGAAACATAGGAACTGCAGCAGGGAAGTTAAAGCTTAGAATGAATTGAGGCTATCAAGAAATACAAAACAGCAAAAAAAGAGTTATACGCCCGTATAACTCTTTTTTTGCTGTTTTGTATTTCTTAACATTAGAAAGAAATGTTTTGCTGTTTTGTATTTCTTAACATTAGAAAGAAATGTTAAATGAAAGAAGTGGTGAATTGGCAATGGGGAATGGTGAAAAGGCAGAACTTGCATTTTACATTTGTCTTCTCTTAGAAGGGTGATGGAAATCTACCTGGTTGTTATCTCCTGGTATACATACACTCCTGCAAGAAATAGGAAGCTGCAGCTTAGGATAGAAAAAGAAAGTCTGTGAAAGTATTTGAGAGCCAGTTTGGTGTACAATGTTAAAGATACCCAGCTAAAAAACTGGGAAGCTATGACTACTAGTCCTGCCTTAGGCAGAAAGTCAGTTGGGTGACATCAGCTCTCTCTCAGCCTGAGGAAGAAGTCAAGGACAAACTACTTTTGAAAATGTTTCCAATAAAATTCCAGGATCATGTCCAGGCAGTCTGCAGTAGCCAAGATTGACTCAAAGGCATACATATACAAAGAAACTTAGCTAATTTCAATAAATTCAAGGATCCAAGGCCAGGGTACACCTAAAGAATGCTCATTAATGGTCCCAGTTCAGAGACATCTGTCCCTTATTGTCCAATTTTTGTACATGAGCCAACAACATAATACAGCTGCTAAAAAAGCAAATGCTATTTTTGGCTGTATTAATAGGAACATAGAATCCAGTGCACAAATTATAATACTACATTTATTTGTCCTGGTCAGATCTCACTTATAATACTGACTCCCCACAATTCTGGACCTCACAGTTTTAAAATGGAATGACAAATTGGAACAAGTTCATAGGACGGCTGTTATGGTGAGAGAGCTGGAAATCAAACCTTCTGAGGAACAATCAAAGGGCCTGGTTATTTAACAGAAGACACAACATAAATGCAAGTTTCAAACATTTGAAAAGTTGTTGTATGGGAGAGAAGCTGTAGTCCCAAAGGGCAAAACCAAAAAACAATTATTCAAACTAGGAAGTGATTTATGCTAGACATCAGCAGGAACATCTTGACTGTATGAGGTGTGTCAGTCAGTGGAGCAGGCTGCCTCATGAAATAATGAGTATTGAGTAATGAGATTTCCTTTCCTTATATAGGGGTGTGAAGACATTGAGCTTGTCAGCCAGGGTTTAAGACCCAAGTGCCCTGTCTCCCATTACTTTCCCCAGCTCCTGCCCACCAAGCAGTTCGAAAGCATGCAAATGCAAGTTGATAAGCAGGTACCACTTTAGTGGGAAGGTAACAGCATTACATGTGCTTCGGCATATAGTCATGCTGGCCACATGACCATGGAAGCATGGACATGGGAGTACCTGAAGACCACAGAATAGAAAAGAAGGAACTGGAGAAGATAACAAAATACAAAAACTTGCAAATAGAAATAAAGCAATTGTCGCAAAAGAAACCAAAGATAGTACGAATAATAACAGGTGCAATCCCAAAACAATTGGAGCGTCATTTGAATACAATCGACACTGACAAATTCATCATCAGTCCTCATCATCAGAAGGCAGCTTTACTTGGAACAGCTTACATCCTGAGACAATAACACAATCAAACTTCAACATCTGCCTATCCCAGGTCTTTGGAAAGAACTTGATAAATAGATAAAAATTCCACACCCAGTCTGAACATCTGGCTATCTGTGTGGTGGACCATAACAATAATAACAGCAACATGATTTCCAAAGAAAGGATATTCCATAACATAGGCATTGTCTGTGAAAAGCAGTACTTATGAACCAACTTTGGGGAAGTGAGTGATCACCAGCAACTTCTCCCAGGATACACAGGCCAGGAAGGTTGATTGGAGAAGGTAATCCTCGGGAGTACCTGAATGCCAAGCCATAAGGCTTGTGACCTCCCACAGATGCCCATGGGCCTATGCACTTTTCAGGGGTCTCTGAACATTAACCAAGGTGTACTAGGAATGCTCTTTTTTTGGTCAAATATCTGAATCTTCACTGCTACATCTGAATATTAGTAAGGTGCTCTTAAGACTTCTAATTGTGTCCTAAAACAGGATGTACATTTGAAATGAAGACATAAGACAAAATGTCAGGACAGTATTGCAAAGGTCCTACCTAGGCTATCAATTCCTGGGCCATCTTAGTCCTCAACAACTTCTATATAATCTTGATTTTTGTTAGTTTAGCCCTAAAATTCTGGCATGGGAGCATGAGATTGATTTGGAGGGATAGATGGACAGACAGACAGACATGTTGCACAGAATTCTGGACGACAAAACAGCCAGTTGTGAGTCGGGAAATGAGTTGTAAGTGAGTAGGGAAATACTGATTCACAGTCTACCAAGAATTTTTGGCCAAGCTAAGGAATATTACATGATTTTGTTTATCCATTCGACTTCTGACTTTACATAAACTTCGTCAATGAAGGTTGTACTTAATTCTGCACTTTGTTTTGGCGTATTTCAAAACAAAGGAAATTGTGCATTATTATATAATAGAGCCTACTGTGAGTAATCTAGCTTTGAAAGAGCTAACAAAACAAGTTTGAAGACCAGTTTTCATTTAACTTAATATGGGTGGTGTTTTCCTTCTCTAACAACAGGATATACAACTCTTAGATTAGCATGGGAATGCCTAAGCCCTTCAGGAAGATTTTCTCAGCCAAAATTAACTTGTTTGTTTGTTTGTTTACTTACCTTAGGAGTGTGATTAGCTAAATTATAACAATGTGACATGCTTATATCAAAAAGAGAGAGAGAGAAAGACAAACTCCTGATTTTACTGTTTCAGAAAAAAAATATCAGCTCCAAATATTTTCTCTGTAGATTCAAAAGTTATTTTATTAACTGATGCAGAAACCTGTTTTAATAGCTTGTTCATGTACACAGTTGCAAGAAAGTAGGTCCCAAGTCATCTAAATGAATCCATTACTTAGAGTCATCTTGGGTGGGGGAGTTGGACTAGATGACCTACAAGCTCCCTTCCAACTCTGTTAATATTTTTTTAAGCCACTAAACACATAGAAAGGCCAAAAAAATATCTGGGATATTGCATACACATGGCATGTAGAAGGCTGCAAATTTAATCCGCTTCATCTTCATTTTTATCAGAAATTTCAGAAAAAGTGCTTGACGTACAGCCCCTAAAGCAGTGGTCACCAACCAGTGGGACCACTGGTGGTCCACAAGAAAATTTTGGTGGTCCACAGAGAAATGGCCCCCCCAAAGCACCCCCAAAAGCAATTAATCCAGGCTGTGTGGGAACACAAGGCTGCACCGCCCACATGGGGTGAGGGAACACAAGGCTTGCGTCGCTTGCATTGTGAACAACATGAGGTAGTGAGGGGAGGGGGGAAAGGGTGGAGGGGGGAACTTGTCCCACGCACCCCACGCGCCTGACCTGGCCACTGGGCTGCTTCTTTCTGCTTCTTTCTTCTTCTGCTTTTGGCTGCACACAAGGAAAGCAGCAAAAGTCTTTCTTTCTCTCCCCTAAACTCCATCAGAAATGAGTCTTTGGGACCTTGCAAGGCATCCTGCTCCAAGAGGCTGAGCCATTCTGGCAGAGTTTGGGTGAGAGAAAGAAAGATGTCTGCTGCTTCTGCTGTTTTCCTTGCATGAAGCCAAAAGTCTCTCTGTCTCCCCCCCACCATGAGAACGGAGCTGGAGAAGGTATCCTGCGATCCCAAATAAAGAATGATCGCTCAGTAGGAAAACAGGGTGGGGAATTTCCCAGCAGACTTTTTTTGGGATTTTCCTAGGGTCTCTGGTCCTCAGGATTTAAAACTATGAGTTTGGTGGTCCCTGAGGTCCAAAAGGTTGGTGACCCCTGCCCTAAAGCACTTCTGAATATCATAAAATATCACATGGCCCCCACCCCCATAGTCACATGATCACATTTAGGCACTTGGCAACCAGCTCGCATTGACAAGTGGTTATAGCATCCCGTAGTCACAAATTGCAATTAGTGACCTTTTTTTTTTACATTTTCTGTACAGAAAACAGCCCTTGGATATGCTGGATTCATTTAATGACCACAAGATTTGCTTCATGACTGTGATGTCTCGCTTTCCAACTGTTGTAAAAACAATGGCAAAATCAAGTCAGGTCACATAACGACCAGCTTATCAACTGCCCTGACTTAGGACCAAAATTCCAATTCTAATTGTGGTTGTAATTCAAGGGCAACTCCTATGTGAATATTCTGAAGTAAGTGGGAGACCTGCATAGTTCCAAATTGGATGCTATCAATCTGCCCTTCCCATTTAGCTATGTCACTTGTGCCTCCACAACCAAGTTCTTGTTTGGCCGCCAAAGAGAACTAAGACTGGGAACAAACTTCTTTTTTTCATTCTTATCTCAAGTATGAGTACAGGTAGTCCTTGACTTACAACCATTTGTTTAGTGACTGAAGTTTCAATGGCACTGAAAAAAGTGACCATTGACCATTTTGCACACTTATGACCATTGTAGCATCTCTCACCTCACTATCAGGAGGCTGTGAGTTTGATCCTAGTAGAAGCAGATGTTTCTCTCCCTGGGCACATTGAGAATATATCTGCTGAACAAAACTCTGCATTGGTGACAGGAAGGGCATCTGGCCAGTAAATACTCAGCTCCATTCAATTGCCTAGCCTCTCCCCCGCAAGGGATTATAGGGTTGTTAAAAGATTATGATGACCATTGTAGCATCCCCATCAGTGGTGGGATTCCCAATTGCACGCTACCAATTCTGCAGGGGAACACAAGGCTGCACTGCCCACATGGCCCACAGGAACACAAGGCTTGCGTTGCTTGCATTAGGAACAACACGAGGTAGTGAGGGGAGGGGGAAAGGGCAGAGGGGGGAACATGCCTGGCCACCGGGTTGCTTCTTCCGCTTCTTTCTTCTTCTGCTTTTGCTGCATGCAAGGAAAGCAGCAAAAGTCTTTCTCTCTCCCAAACTCCACCAGAAATGAGTCTTTGGGATCCTGCAAGGCATCCTGCTCCAAGAGGCTGCGCCAGCAAAGACTCATTTCTAGCAGAGTTTGGGGGGGGGGGAAAAAGAAAGACTTCTGCTGCTTCTGCTGCTTTCCTTGCAAGAAGCCTGAGAACAGAGCTCAAAAGCAGGCTAGGAATGTGGCTGCCTTGGAGGGGGTGGGGATATGTGAGGGATCTCTGTGTGTGTGTGTGTGTGTGTGTGAGAGAGAGAGAGAGAGAGAGAGAGAGAGAGAGAGAGAGAGAGAGAGAGAGAGAACATCACCAGCCCTCTGAGGTTAGATCAGATCTCTCTCTCTCTCTCCCTCCCACCAATGTCAGCAAGCCACGTCAGTCAAAATTCACATTAGTGGTCTGCGGGATTTAAAATAATGAGTTTGGTGGTCCCTGTGGTCCAAAAGGTTGGTGACCCCTGATCTAGATTGCAGCTCTTCCTCCTGTCTTGCAAGGTCATTCCCACATGCCATTACAAACATAGACCAAGATTAACTATGGCTAATCTGTATCTCACAGTCCGAGCTACCTAATCTAGCAGGTGTTATGAGAAATAAAAATAAGGACATTGCTCTTCTGTGTACTATTTTGAGTTTTTAATACTGGGGGCTATGGGAAAGTTGAGGGAAAACTTTTTTTAAAGCTGCAGTTATAAAAAAATAACATAACATCATATTAGTTGAAGTCACTTTTGTAGGGTGTTGTTAAGTTAGGGTGTTTTAAAACTATTATTTCAAAGGTTTACCCACCCTCTCCCCTCCCCTGCAAAAAACTGGTGGCAAATTATGCCATCACTATTTGATGCTGTAAATTTTGGAGTTTCTGATCCAAGACTACTCCAGGGGGATGGACAAATGGGATTAAAAATTAACACAGGTTCCACTGCCTTCAGATCATTCCTTTCTGTCCTAAAAGAGTATTTATTTATTTATTTATTTATTTATTTATGTATTTATTTATTAGGCTTATATGCCGCCCTATCTCCTGAGGGACTCAGGGCGGCTTACAATTAAAACAGTAAGTAGTAGCACGATATACCATATTTTTGGGACTATAAGATGCACCACTGTGCGTCTTATACAGTGAATGTTGCCAAAGCCCCGCCCACCCACCGGCCCCCGCCCTTTGGCCTCTGCCTCCCAGCAATTTGCCTCCCTTGCAGCAAACAGCAAAAAGCCTGATCAGCTTCAGCACAGCCTGATTTAGCATGAGCAGCTGTTTGGCAGTTGGACCTGCCTCCCAGAATACCATCGATCAGCTGTTCCAGAGTGCAGGGATCGCCACCGCCCATCGCTGCTGCCACTTATCGCTGCCTCCGCGTGCCCCATTTTTGGCCTCCACGCATCCCATTTTCAGCCCGTTCCAGGCAGCGGGGATAGGTGGCAACGGCTGTTTGCTGCAAGGAAGCAAATTGCTGGGAGGAAGAGGCAGGGTTTTTTTTTTCTTGTTTTCAGCCCCAAATGCTAGGTGCATTTATAGCCCGAAAAATACAGTATACAGGGAAAAATAAGTAAATCAATCAAGCACTGAAACTTGACAACTGAGTTTTTCCTGAGAAAAGCATGAGGATAATTTTGGTTAGATTTGGCAAATTTGTGAGACTGATATTGCCACTTAAGATACAGATACCTCCGAGCATTAAAAAGTCTGGCAGCTCTTTTACAGATTTGCAATTTTTCTTTCTTTTCCTTTTCCCTTCCGCCCTAGAAAAAGGGTTACATTTTAGCTCATTTGCTCAGCTGCAGAGTTTAGCTATTTCATCTGAAAAGTTAACATGTTATTGGAGAAGCAATTAGAGTTTGCCATTTTCAGTGTTCTTCACTGTTAAGTCCAATAGCAGCTGGCGTCCAAAGTGTTGTGTTTATCTGACTTGGCAAAAGCCTCGAAGTCATCGTTTCACTTGGCAGACCAACATTCTGAAATGGAAAATACCATTTTTGCAGTCACAGTTTCAAGTTATTTCCTAAATGGTCCCTTTTCAACAACTAGGCTGACAGTTGATATAAACATTGCGCTAATGTGATTTCAACAGAATCAAGAGTGATCAAGTCTTTGCCTCTGGGGAGGTATAATGGGGGAGAAATATATCTATATAATGTTTTTGTTTGTTTTGTTTGGACATAGAATGTAATACAGTATTGCTTCCTCTTACGGCAGTCTTCCCTAGTGCAGGATTCTGCTCTCAAGTTAAGTCTTAAAAGCAGAATTCATTGTTCTGTCCTCTCGGCTTGCATTCATCTTGGTCTCTGATCCAATAGGTTGAAAAACAGGCTGAAAGTCAGAATAATTGCTAGAAAAATCAAGAGCTTTTGCTTACTTGTTTACAAAAACCTTCATGCATGTATGTTTGCATTCCATATCTGCACTAGATTACAGATAGACTCAGTTCACTAATAGCATCAAATGAGTGGTACTTACAGCCAGTTTTTACAGCCAGTTTCAAGTCGTGGCTGTCACAGCAGTTATATGATCTTGATATAAGCACTTATGATGGTCCCATGGTTATGTGATCACCATTCGCAACCTTCCCTGGTGGCTTCCCACAAGCAAAGTGGCCAACAGGCTAGGTTGCAGGTCAATGCTTTTTTTCCTGAGGAACCCTGCCATAGGATTTCATACTCAGTAGTGCACACCAGCCTGCAGCATCGCTCGGCCCATGCTCTGTAATGCATATATGCAAACATTACCATTCTTATGCCATCTCACACAGTGGTGGTGTTAAGTTTGCATAGAGAGGCAGACACAGAGTGCTTCAGCTCTTATTTTTATTGTGACTTCAACTCAGAACGGACCCGATTTGGCTTAGCCGAGGCAGCTATATATAGCCGGCTGCCTCGGCTGACAGCCAATCAGAGTGCAGGGTTTTCCCGCACTTTTTAACCAATGATTTCAAGCATTTTACAAGAACAACCAATCAATTCAAACTCTGCATACATAACAGGTGGGATTCAATTTCTTTTACTACTGGTTCTGTGGGTGTGGCTTGGTGGGTGTGGCAGGGGAAGGATACTGTAAACTCTCAATTCCCTCCTCACTCCTGGGGGAAGGTTACTGAAAAATCCCCATTCCCTCCCCACCCCACTAACCTGATTTCCAGCTCCGTTCTCCTGTGCAGGGCAACAAAAGAAGACCCAGCAGATCAGCTGGGACTCGGGAGGCAGACAATAGATGGGGGCGAGGCCAGTCAGAGGTGGTATTTGCTGCTTCTCCAAACTACTCAAAATTTCTGCTACCGGTTCTCCAGAACTGGTCAGAACCTGTTGAATACCACCTCTGAACTCACAGCACCCTTGCAGCTGCACTTGCACTGGGCCACAGCATCCATCCCACCTGCAATTGGGCCTTGCTACAGCATCCTCCTCCACAGTCATGCTTGCATCCATCCCTAGCACCCCCCCCCCCGCCTCTCCAGACTAAATAGCACTCATCTACCCACCAGCCTGCCTGTGAGCTGCCTAAGGAAAGGCTTGTCATGAATTGGGCTTTGCAGTTTTCTGAAGTCTTTCCCATTGACTTTGCTTGTTGGAAGCTGGCAGGAAGTTGCAAGCCCCAGCCATGTGAGGTCCTCACTTAATGACCCACAATCCTCAGTTAACAACAGCAACAGAGGCTCCCAGGATTGTTGTCATTAAGCCATATGATTGTGCGATATTGCACTTTGCAATCACATTGCTAAGCAATGGAAATTAGTCACAATTACTGTGGTTAAGTGATTGCTATCTGTAGTTAAGAAATGTTTTTTTTTGTCTTTGTTTTAAACATTACTATTGCTCTTTTTCAAATAGCTGAGATAAAATTAAAATACTTTTAAAACGAATCCTTAAAATATTCAGATTAAACCCCACAACTGAAACTGTCTCAAGTCTAAAGCTCATGCTTCCTAGAAGTGCACTAAAGACCTTCCAGAAGAAAATGGACTCTATAGAGGCATGCAAAGGTAGGCTTATCATTTTGGGGGATGTTGTAAAAACAGAGAAAGCAGGACTTCTTGCCATTCATAATTTAGATGATAAATTAAAATAGAATCTGAATTAAAACCTTGACACTAGATCCAAATAAGGAGGAGTCCTTGGTACCAGGCTGTGAGATCCTTTACCTTCAGGATTCAACATCAATTTTTGGTTATTATCAAATCGTTGTACTTTACAAGTCATTCTACCCGTAGCAATCAATCCTGGATGTAACACTATTTAAATAACTGTTGGATTTAAATGAAATGGGGAGGGGGGAATGGCCCAAACTGAAAAGGAAAAGATGACTTTTTATTTTCTTAATTTTTTTTAAATTCACATTTATATGCCACCCTTCTGCGGAGACTCAGGGAGGCTTACAATCTTTCGGAGCACAACCCAATGTGCTCAGCAATAGCCTTCATTCTATTGTACATGCCTGCTTATTACTAGGGCTTTTTTGCCCCCCCCAAAGCGGCATTTTTACAAAGTCAGCTTATTGCCCCCAACAATGTTGGGTCCTCAATTTACCTACCCTGGGAGGGTGGAAGGCTGAGTCAACCTTGAGCCTGGTGGGATTCGAACCTGCACTAATTGCAGGCAGCTGGAGCTAAGTGCTAGGTGTTTAACAGCCTGCACCATCAAGGCTCTTTGCATAGTTGGAGCAATTGACAGCCAGAAGAATCAGCTGGGGGAGCAAAGTGTGCATTTGGAGGTTTAATTTTAAATTACAAGTAGTTGGCCTTCATGGCTTTATAATGGACTGACAGGTTATTAAGGATAATATTTATCTGTCCAAACTGTAGAGCACAAAAGAGTTATCCCATGGGGAAGGGCAAAGGGGGGCAACGTGCAAACTGGTAAGGATAAAATTATGTGAGAGTCTGATTAACAACATAAAGCTCTATAGTAAACAGCTGCTGCTCCTTTTCTCTACAAGTAGTAAATAGCAGAACAAACGACACACTAAGGAGAATCTATAAATCTGTCGCATGACTCAAACTGGAGACATGGCACATTAGTTGTTTATTATATAAATAAACTGACTTGAACCCCACCATCTATAAGCAAGTTTTATACTGGATAAGTTGTACAGAATCATCCTGCATCCAGTGGTGGTAATCAAATTTTTTTACTACCAGTTCTGTGGGCGTGGCTTGGTGGGCATGATGTGGCTTGATGGGTGTGGCATGGCTTGATGCACATAGCTTGATGGGTGTGGCAGGGGAAGGATACTGTAAAATCCCCATTTCCACCCTACTCCAGGGGAAGGATATACTACAAAATCTCCATTTCCACCCCACTTCAGGGGAAGGATACAGTAAAATCCCCATTCCCTCCGTACCTCACTAACCTGCTTTCCAGCTCTATTCTCCTGTCCAGGGCAACAAATGAAGACCCAGCCAATCAGCTGGGACTCAAGAGATAGTGAATAGATGGGGGGGGGGCAACCAGAGGTGGTATTTACCAGTTCTCCGAACTATTCAAAATTTCCATTACCGGATCTCCAGAACCTGTCAGAACTGGCTGAATACCACCTCTGCCTGCATCCAATTTTACTGGTATAAATGTGATTATTGCTTCTTTCCAAGTGGAAAAGTAGAGAACACTAATCTGGATAAGCAAATATAAGCATTGATTGCCAGCAATGAGGCTGACTTTAGATAGACAGACCAGAATAGACAGACCATTTTTTATCCCCAAAAATGTCTAGAAATGTTGCAGATATAACTTCATATGATCTGTATGACAGTAAGAACATTTTCAGCCTTTTTGACAATGAATTTATTACATCAAAATTACCCTGCTCTTAGTGCACACTTACTGTTTCAAATGCATCAAGAAACACATTTCCAATTACAGTTACAGAAGACTTTTCCAAATGGAATGTATGTCTAACTCTACTTCCATTTGATTTGGATTGAACTTCAATTTGTAAGTCCCCATCCAGTCCATTAATTTTTTTCAGGCATTTGTTCACTGGGATTTTAATGAAAGAGAAACCGAGATAAAAACTGGGCACACTTGCTAATATTTTCAAATGAAATGTTCAGATTATTACTCTTTGCTGTTTTATGATAAATATACAGCAGGGAGAAAGAATCAGATTCTGCAGATTTCTGTAACAAAACTGTCACTGAGCCAGAATGGGATAATTCACCACGTCCAACTGGTGCCAGCATCTCACCATGGCCAACTCACCGCAGGACAACTCACTGCAGCCAATGATATAGAAGCTAAAATTATTCTGAAGAAATGGACAAAAATGAACATAATGTCAAAGAAATAGTAGCAGATAACATTTACTGAGTTGTTCTCTCCCATGGAATTGTCCACAGTGAGTTATCCCACAGTGAGTTGGCCATGGCAAGATGGCTATGATTAGATAGCCACAGTTAGTTGTACTAGACCCCACTCAGCAATGAAAGGAGTATATTTAGTTTAGTTTAGTTCGGGGTCGCCAACCTTTTGGACCTCAGGGACCACCAAACTCATGATTTTAAATCCCGGGGACCACTAATATGAATTTTGACTGATGGTGGCTTGCTGACATTGGTGGGAGAGAGAGAGAAATCTGATCTAAGCTCAGAGGGCTGGTGATTCTCTCTCTCTCTCTCTCTCTCTCTCTCTCTCTCTCTCACACACACACACACACACACACAGAGGTCCCTCACATAGCCCACCCACTCCAAGGCAGCCACATTCCTAACCTTTTCAGCTCCATTCTCAGGGGGAGGGGGAGAGAGAGAGAGACGGTATTCTGCGATCGGTAGGAAAATAGGGTGGGAGATTTTCCTGCAGACTTTTTGGGGGGATTTTCCCAGGGTCTCTGTCTGCAAAGACCCTGGGAAAATCCAAAAAAAAGTCTGCAGGAAAATTCCCCATCCTGTTTTCCTACCGATTGATCGTTCTTTATTTGGGATCGCAGGATACCATTTCTAGCTCTGTTTTCAGGGGGAGAGAGAGAGACTTTTGGCTTCCTGCAAGGAAAGTAGCAGAAGCAGCAGAAGTCTTTCTTTCTCCCCCACCCAAAACTCCTCCAGAAATGAGTCTTTGCCGGTGTAGCCTCTTGGAGCAGGATGCCCTGCAGGGTTCCCAAGACTCATTTCTGGTGGAGTTTGGGGGAGAGAAAGACTTTTGCTGCTTTCCTTGCATGCTGCCAAAAGCAGAAGAAGAAAGAAGCGGAAAGAAGCAGCCTGGTGGCCAGGCAAGTTCCCCGCCTTCTGTCCTTTCCCCCCTCCCCTCACTACCTCGTGTTGTTCCAACGCATGACTTGTGTTCCCGCGAGCCATGTGGGCAGCGCAGCCTTGTGTTCCCACGCAGCCTGGATTAATTGCTTTAGTGGGTGCTCTGGGGGTGACATTTCTCTGCGGACCACCAAAGTTTTCTCACAGCCCATCAGTTGGTGACCACTGGTATAGTTTACTTTATTGTCATTTCACCTCGTACAACAAAATTAAAAACCATCTTCAGTGTACATTATGACTATGAAAATAAACACAAGCACACATCCTTCACATTCTATACAATGAATTGAAAACCCTTGATATTGCATTAATATTGCACTATACAGTAGAATTCAATAGAGCTACTGCCCTGGGATAGAAGCTGTTTTTCAGCCTATTTGTCCTTGTTTTTATTATCCTGTACTGTCTGCTAGATGGTAATAGTTCAAAAAAAGGGTACCCAGGATGAGATGGATCTTTGAGAATGTTTTGAACTTTCCTAAGGCAGCGGAAGCTATAAAGCTCTTCCAAAGAGGGGAGACGGCAACCAATGATCCTCTGGGCAATGATGTTAACCCTCTGGAGTGCTGTCCTATCGGCCACTGTGCAATTGGCAAAACCATGTTCTGAGATTGGCCATCCAAAATGAAGCAGAGATGGACAAGCAAAATTCTAAATCATAACTCAGACTTTTCAAATGAATACTCTTAATAGTATCAGCGAAAAAACAGCGAGTGGCCTGTTTGCTTACATTTCCATTGTTCTAATCTTGACCAGTGTGATTCCCAAGACCATCGAGGCAAATTCCAGAACTACAGAAAGATTAAAATGGAAAAAAGTTTTATCCAGGAGTTGGCCAGAGTTGGTGTGCAGCATTTATAGCCATGATGGCGAACCTATGAATTCAAAATATTGCCAGTACTTAATTTCAACTGTAGTAAGCAACACCAAATAAATTAGTGTCATTTTTTTTCCTGAGGTAGAAGAAACAATGCTGTAAAAAAGAGGAAAGGATAACTATAGATGAAAAGAGAAAGCAAGCAGTGATTGATTTTGAGTGAAAGATGCATAAAACGTTGAAAGAAAATTGTTCAAAACTCCATAATGCATTGTTAAATTGCCAGAAGGATGATGAACTTTTTTGTTGCAAGTTCAACTTGTGATTAAGCAACTTTATGGAGGTTAAACAGACTTTGTGTTTGGATGAAAAATAGCATCTGGGGAAATATGACAGAGAAATAAGCTGTGCTAAAAATTTTTTTAAAAAAATTGTTTCACAATGGGTGAATATTGATTCCCTCTGTGTAAAAATGATTAAAATATATAAATGAAGATATTGGAAAAGGCGGTAGCTGGAATTAAAATTGGACCAAAACCAGAGGTGAACCGGTAGCAGAAATTTTTAGTAGTTCGGAGAACCGGCAAATACCACCCGACTGGAGATTTTACAGTATCCTTCCCCTGCCACGCCCACCAAGCCACACCCACAGAACCTGTAGTAAAAAATTTGAATCCCACCACTGATCAAAACAGTAACAGTTTGAATATATTTTATTTTATTTTATTTTATTTTATTTTTATTTTGCTTGGACTTGTATGCCACCCCCTCTCCGAAAGGACTCGGGGCGGCTCACAACTAAAAATACAGAACAATAAATACTATAAATACTTTAAAAAGAAATTAAACTAGACAAGCCCAGCCAATTAAAATCCATTTAAAACCAATTTAAACCACCACCACCCCCAGGAGGTCAGTCCAGCCCAGCTTGTACAAACAACCAGGTTTTCAGATTGCGACGGAAGGAGGGGAGATCAGGAGCCAACTGGAGCCCCAAGGGTAGTTGATTCCATAAGGCAGGAACTGCTACAGAATAGCCCTTCCCCGGGGCACTGACAGCCGACAGTCTTGTGGACGGCACCCCGAGAACTCCCAGCCTGTGTGCTTGCACAGGGCGATCGGTGTTCGATATCGGCAGGAGGCACTCCCGCAAGTACCCCGGACCCAAGCCATGAAGGACTTTGAATGTTAATACCAACACCTTGAATCTCACCCGGAGGACAACCGGCAACCAATGCAGCTCGCGCAAGAGGGGCGTAACATGAAAGTACCGGGAAACTCCCATCACAACCTGCGTGGCCGCATTCTGCACCAGTTGGAGCCTCCGGATGGTATGCAAGGGCATTCCTAAATAGAGAGCATTGCAGTAGTCGAGTCGGGATGCAACAAGTGCATGATGCAAAGGGCATCTCGATCCAGGTATGGGCGTAACTGGTGGACCAGCCAAACCTGGGCAAAGGCCCCCCTGGCCACAGCTCCCACCTGCTCCTCCAAACTGAGCCGTGAATCCAGGAGAACCCCCAGGTTTCGTGCCCTATCCACAGGGGGCAACACCTCTCCCCCCCTGACCAAAGATGGAATCTGTTGACTGGACTGAGATGCCTGTATGCACAGCCACTCAGTCTTGGCCGGATTGAGCTGTAGTTTGTTCCTGCCCATCCAGATCCGTACCACATCCAGACAGCGGGATATCATGGAGAGGGCATCACTGATTTGGTTTGGGGTGGAGATATAGAGCTCGGTATCATCAGCATACTGATGATACCTCACCTCAAAACCCCAGATGATCTCGCCCAGCGGCTTCATATAGATGTTGAACAAGAGGGGCGAGAGGACCGACCCCTGAGGGACCCCACAAGTGAGAACCCTCGGGGTCAACCTCTGCCCCCCTGCCAACACTGATTGTGAGCGCCCCGAAAGGTAGGAGGAGAAGCACTGCAAAACAGTGCCTCCCACTCCCAACCCCTCGAGGCGCCGCAATAAGATACCATGGTCAATGGTATCGAAGGCTGCTGAGAGATCTAATAGGACCAGGACCAAGGAAAATCCCCTGTCCCGAGCCCTCCAGAGATCCACCAGTGCGACCAATGCCGTCTCCGTGCTAAACCCGGGCCTTAAGCCTGATAGATAGGGATCTAGATATAGAGATGATGACACCAATTTGTTAGCCAAAGTAGTTAATATTTCTTTAAAGTATATTTTTTAATATTCATTTTTTAATTTCATATCCTTCATTTCTTTTACTTTCTACAGTAAAACTTCAATGTAACAGATTACTTCTGGAAATGGGCATTCATTAAATGCAAATCTTTTTATACACAAATTTACCTCATTTGATTTTGTTTCTGTAATAATGTAATTTTATTTCATCTGTGCAAGCTATGCAAGTTGGTGCAAATGATGTAAAATATAATTAACATTATTACATAAACTACATATTTAGTAGTTGTTGAAAGCCACCCAGGTTAGCTTTGTACAGTGAGATGGGTAGAATGTAAGTTAAATAAGTAAATGCATAAATGCATAAACGCATAAATCAATAAAAAATAAAAAATGGCTGTCAGTTACATTGATTTTCCAGACTGGACAATGGATTTTATTATTTGGGGGAGCGGGAAATCTTAAGTAAAATGTTGTCCATTGCATCTGAATGGAAGCCCAAAAGATAAAGATACTGTTGTCCCTTATTCCTTTTCTGCACTTGATATAACATTGCTTGCCCCCAATGAGAAGAGCATTTGGGGTATATATTATTCATCTTATTATTCTTCAACTGTTATTATTCTTCATTACCTGGAAAAGAACAATTACCATCATGCAGATTACCTGGGTAGCTGAAATAAATCTTTGTAGGTATGCAATGAAAAATATTAGTCAAATATGGGGTGAGAACAGGGCTGGGATTCTACCAGTTTGGACCAGTTCAGGTGAACCGGATGTTAAAGTTACATCTGGTTCACCGAACCGGTATGTCAACTGACCGGATGGCCCTGCCCATTCCACCCCTCCTCAGAGTCTCCACACAATGCAGGTAAGTACAGGGTCCACATTGAGGCTCTGGAGGGGGGAAAATGGGCCTTCCAGAAGTCCAGAAACAGTCCTGTTTCCAACTTCAGAAGGCCTCCAGAGCCTGGGGTAAGCCATTTTCATTCTCCCAGAGGCCCAGGGGAGGCCTCCGGATCCTTGCGAGGGCAAAAAATGGCCCTCCCGGAAGTACTGGAAGTCTGGAAACGACCCTGTTTCTGGCTTCCGGTGGGCCTCCAGAGCCCAAAGGAGGCTGTTTTAGCCCTCCCAGAGGCCTAGGGGAAGTTTCCAGACCCTTTGGGGGGCGAAAACAACCACCCCTTGGCTCTGGAGGCCCACCAGAAGCCGGAAACAGGAAGTCCCAGTAGGCTACGCCCACCATGGCCACGCCTACCCAGCAACCGGGCAGCGAACCGGTTGCTGGGATTTTTGAATCCCACCCCTGGGTGAGAAGTATGGCACCTATTTGCTGTAACTCAAATTAAATAGTTCTGCTATCTGCCAGGACTAGTATAAGGCATCTTAAGAAACTTCTGGAGTTCCCCACTGTTTTTGTAATTGCCCAACCAGTATTGTACTAGCTCAAGTTAATCATGCAAACTGAAGCATAGAGGTCGAAAGTTCGTGGGCATAATTTGCAGTTCCCCTTTTAAGTTACTTTGATCATCATGCTTATGCAGAGAGAATGGAAAACACCTGACTTTATATATTCTTTTGACCAAAGTAGAATGCCCATAGGCAGAAATTCTGAGAAACAATAAGTGAGAATTGATTGCATTTTCTGTTCTTTTTCTAGCAGGAAATCTTTCTTGGTTATCATAACCAAGAGTAAGCTAAGGGCCAGGCCCAAGGCTTCCAATGGCATTTCATTGCCTGACAATGGTCATATTATTCCTACAAGCCATTTGTTCAAAACAGCTGGCTTTTGCATGACTGGGCCTTTGCCATGATGCTCTGTTTTTTTTAATTACATTTTTATTCTGACTTTCCAGTGAAAAGATATAGATACTCCTTTTCTTAATAGGTTTTTCTTTGAGCAGGAGAAGGGAGGATTCTATGTACAGTAATTCTTTATGGGGTTTGCTGATGGAGTCTTTAATTGTGAAGATTGTGGTTAGCTGTCTTTATGACTTACTGTTATCTGATTTTGTGAAATAAAACACTTGGCATCTTTTTGGAAATTGCTTCAAGGAAATTTCCAAAACAAAAGCCACTTGTAAATTAAACAACTCTACTATTCTGTACTTTCTTGTACAGTATTATAATGTACCAATCATAGTAATGAATTCATAAAAAGTTTCCACTAAGGAATGCATTCCACTACCTCAATAATCATTGGAGTCTTATTCCATAAATAAGAATCATTTGGGTAGATCATTCCCAGCTTGTATTTCTATTGTATTTATGTTGGTCAAAGGAGAATGAACCTAGAAAATTGGAGGTTCTGTTTGCAATGTATCATAACATAATAGACTGCACAGAGTTTTGGAATTCTGATCAACCTGTCTTGCTAGCACTTTAAAGTATCTGACCAGCTTTAGCTATAATCTGCCAGAGCTTAAGTGTACCAGACAATCACATAGGAGAAAACCCACAATCATCTTGTTATCCAGACTAACTTAACCTAATCTAAACATTGTATCTCTATCTCTACTGCTATTTTTTATGACCACATTAAAAAAAATTAGAACATACCTTTGGGAGGCATCAAAAAAGCATACAAGAATTCTATTTGCTAGAGCAAATGTATTTTAAATGAAAAAAAAAACTGAAGAGGACAAGATACATTCCCTCTGTTTTGAAGGAGGCGGTAGTCCAACTACTCTTCAAGAAGCCATTTTTGGATCCAACAATCCTGGATAATTTTTCTCCAGTTTAAAATCTTCCCTATTTTGGTAAAGTTGTTCAGAGGATGATAGGTTAACATTTTCAAAGGTCGCTGGAGGAAGTGGAGAAATCTAGCTCTAGAACCCTGAAGTGTACTATATCCCAGAGCTCAACTCTCTTACTTTACATCTATATGAAGCTGTTGGGTGAGATCATTAACTGGCACAGGATGAGGTATCACCTTTGGCCTGGGCTGCATAAGTATGCCATCAAGGTTCTTTCCCAGTAGCTGGATAATGAAGAATGAAATATATCTGAATTCTAGCAAGATTGATTCATTGTGGTATTTGGGACTTCCTGAAATTGAAGACATTCCATCCATCATTAAAAACATTTCTGCTCCACTAAACAGCTGATATAAGATCTGGGCTCCTGGATTGGATCTGGTTTCTGGATTGAGAGGCCTGTTTATAGTCCCTAATGCATTAGTCATTTCCTGAATGGATTACTGTATTGCAATAAGTTCTACAACATGATACCACTCTTGAAAAACTTGGGAGGGCTTTAGCAGGTCCAAATTACACCTCCATATGTACTGTTGGATCAGTGGTGGGATTCAAAAAATTTTACTAATGGTTTGGTGGGTGTGGCTTGGTGGGCGTGGCAGGGTGGGCAAGGCGGGGGAAGGATACTGCAAAATCTCCAGTCAGAGGTGGTATTTGCCGGTTCTCCGAACTACTCAAAATTTCCGCTAACGGTTCTCCAGAACTGGTCAGAACCTGTTGAATACCACCTCTGTGTTGGATGCATCAAGGGTGTGCTCATATGCTGCTAGAGTTGCATGAGCTGCACTGGCTCCCAATATGTTTCCAGGTGCAATTCAAGGGGCTGGCTATCATCATTAGAGCCCTGCATTGTGTACTTGTGGATCCATCTGTCTTCAGTAGTTTCTGAGTGTGTGAGCTCCTGGTCTCTTCTGTAAAACAATGTCTGGTGGGACCCAGGAGATGAGCCTTCTCTGTTGTGGTGCTTAAGCTATAAGACAGACTTTCTCCTAAGATCCAGATGGCCCAAACACTCTTAGCTCTCTGGAAGGCCATGCATACCCAGCTTTCCTCAGGTGTTATGGACAGATTGGTAGAGTTTGATATGTGTGTTTTGATGTATGAGTTAGTTCTGAGATGCCATGGTTATTGTGCCTTGGTTATCATAGAACTACAGTATTTTGGTCTTGTTTTATATTCGTTTTATGGTATGAATTTCATATGTATTGTTTCTTCATTATCAAGAGTTATTTGTTTAAGATTGGTGGTCATATAAACTGCAGTTAGATAAAATGAGATGAGATGGGAGGGGAAGGGAAGGGATGAATCAAGTAATTACTAGGAACTAAGTTTGGGTTCTATTATATATAAAAATACTACTATCATCAAAGCAAAATAAAATGTGGCTACATCTCACCATTCATAAGGTAATCCTATTTTTACTCAAACAAGAGTGCCCAATATAGTTCACTGAAATACACAAGATTCAAACATCCATTCTCAGTAATATGCAGGAAGTATGTTGTGGCAACTAACAAGACCTTCCTCCTTTTTTCAGCTTAGTCAATTATCTGCAACATCACATAAGAATGTTTTGAACCGAAAAATTGCTGAGAGGCATAACCTGATTATGGATTCACTCATAAGATTGTGGTTAGTGCTAGCATCCACTAGATAGCAGGATGTGACATTTGTTCAGGATGCATACGTTACATTAATATTTATAAACATCATATATACTAAAATAGCCTTTTTAATAGCCTCTGGGTGATGCATCATCCCCAGCTAGAAAGCTGGGAAATGCTGTATTAGAGGAATTCCTACATAATCTGTAATAGGAGTTTCCTACATGTAAGGCATCAATTATTAGTTAATAATGTGGATTTCCCCTTTGAGATACCAGGGTTCAACCTTCTTTCGTAGAAGAAATTGAACAAAGATCTCCACTATCTCTGTTTATTACAGTGTTTATTTTAATACTGCAATCCATGCTATATGGAAGAAAAAAGGATGGAGACAATCTAATTTCTCTCTTAATCCACACAGAGACTTTTAATTTGCCAAAGGGACACCAGTTAGGCATGTGCAAACAGCCTGACTGGTCAGATTGAAATAAGATTCTTGTCTAATGCTGTAAACTTTAAATCAATCAAAGAAGGAAATGTAGGGGGAAATTCTTCCATAGTGGTTGAATTGGTTTATATTTCATGCAGGTCTTATTTCTTCCTACGTTTTTTTTTAAGACTTCCTTGTTTCTAATGTTTTCAGGCCACAATACTCTACAATAAGTTCTATTTTCTTCTTTCTGGTTTATAGATAAAAGAACTCTATGGCAAAGAAGATTTGCTGACTCAATCTGATCAGAGAACTTTCTGGAATAGTGATGATTCTGGTAAGTATAGAAAAGTTATTGCCTTTAATAAGAAAGCAAAAACATAAGCTTCAGAACACTATCTCCTTCCTGAAGTCCAGAAATGTATAGTTGTATAGACTATTACTCGCCAACCCAAGCAAAGTTAAAAGGCAAACCTGTGAATGATGGCTTAGTATTTTTGGTATTTAAGGTTTTATTGCGGACTTATATCAAAGCACAGCACATGATTGATTCCTCTCCTTTGCCACAACCACAACTTTGTGAGGTATGCTATGCTAAGAGAGGATGACTGACCCAAAGTTAGCCAGAGAACTGCCATGACTGAGAAGAGAGTTTAGTCTGGAGTTCTCCAACTCTATCCTAATATCTTAACCAATGATTGTCAGGGTTCTAAGAAAGAACAGGAGAAGGGTCATATTGGGATGAATAGAGATTTAACTTATTAGAAGTCTACTCTTCTTGCTTTCCTAAGTTTCTTCTTCCCCAGTGATGGTGGCAGTATATAACCAATATCTAGTATTCATTTATTTTTCTAACCTCTCTTCATATTCAATGAGTTGGTGATCAACTCATCACATGTTGCTTGTACTGTAGAAATCATGATAAGTTCTGATTTTGGAGATTAGCTTTCATTCCAGCTCCCATCCCCAACAGTTGGCCTCACTTGCTACCCACGCCTTGGGCTTTGAACCTAAGAAGTGATGGGGCTGCTTCATACTTAGATGGGAGATTCCCCAAGAATAACATATCCCAAGGTATGAGCTAAACGGGGATGTCATTAAAATACCCTGTTAAGAAGGAAGGGTAAAATACGTCTATGAAGCCAGCATGATTCAAGTTTAACATGACAAGGAACCTGACCTTTCATTCAACTTCCAGAAATGTAGCTCTGTTAATCTTTTGCAACATAGGTGACAATGGCCCATTTCGTTTTACACCGGACAAGCAGGTTACCTATCTACCCAAGTATAAATAGGCAAACTCTGACCTTGGAAATCAAAGGGTTGCCCAATTGGTGGGAGAAATTTTTAGTTCCTCAGGCTGCTTTGCCTGTAATCTCAAAACGATGATCCTTGAGAATCTGAATGACAAAAGTTAAATTCCACTGAAATTGTGACTCAGAATTTCTTAGAATGTCTTACATCACTAATTAAACACACCTTTTTTTCCACCACACTGCATATATTATTATTAACAGTTATTCAAAACAAGATTATCCAAGTCATTCTTAAATACCACTTAAAATTTGCTCCCTCCTCAAAGCAATTCTGTCTCTCACTTTTTCTGTCTTTATTATTCCTTTTCTTCACCTCCTCTAACAATAATCCTCTCAAAGGTTTATACTGGATTGTGATCTCAGAAGTTTATGTAAAAACAAACAGATTTGCCTTTAAAATGCCTGGCTCTTTTCTTTCCATTGGATTTTTATTTTATGAATTTTATATTGTTAGTTACCTGGTGTATCTTATGGGAAGAAAAGCAAAATGATACAGTATTTGTATAAAAATGCAGCTTGAAGAATTATACACTTTGGCTTATGCAACTTGGATACAGAGAATTTTGGCAAACCCGATGGCAGAGGGAATCATATGTCTAATTGGCAAGGAATATTAAATTCTTAGGAATGTTTGCGAGTTTGTTTTGGGAGATCTGGAAGCAAAATCAACCATGGAAAGAGATGGAGAAAATTGAAGAGGAATCTTCATAGGCTAAAAAAGCACAGTAATACTAAAAACAAATTTAGGCAATCTGAGAAAGGTTTATGCAACTGCCCATTTACTTTCTTGGGTGCTTCTAATTCCATTATGTTTTTTTTTCTTTCAAAAGTGTAGCAATTGCTTCAAGGATTCTAGTGTTTGATGATAGGAGCTGAAGGGGATGGGTTCCTGTGATTTGTATCTTAATGAAAAAGCTAAACTTTCTTTACATTCCTAAGGCTTTGTTGATAACAAACCCTTAGGTATTTGATACCGGTTTTTTTTTATTTGTCCCCAGGGAGACTGTCTTTCACAGGGCAGATAATTCCCTTTAAAAGTGAATTAAATTACAGGCAGAACAGTAAATGGATCTGAAGTGATCCATAGACCTAGGCTAGTAGGATTTTTTAGTATGATGACTGATATTTCTGCATGTTATTTAAAATAAATTAAGGATATCTTTATTTTTGCACGTTATTAGTTTTAGCAGCTTGATAATTTGCACAGGAGGGTACTATAGTAATTGATTAATTCCAATAGAAAAAAATATATGTAGCTCAGGTTTCACCTGTACAGTTTCTGGTGCTCTCTGATCTTGGTTGTTTGCTTGCAGATGATGTTACTCAGTTGGGTAATGAAACTTCTTCAAGCAAACAACCAACAGAGCACCAAGAACTCCACTATTGATTAATTAATTGAAATTAAGTATGATGTCGATTGTCTAATCCCCTGATACATGAAAAAATTATTTGTTTGTTTGTTTATAAAATTTATTACCCCCCCCCCCATCTTACCATAGGGTAACTTACAGTCATATAAGAACAAGCAGATTTGTGGTGCAATGTCAATGCTTAAATGTCAGGTGCAAAACATATACAGTAATTTGTAATATTATTTTTTATCAAATGCAATATTGATAACAAAGTTATCAATATTTTTGTTCTTGGAAAGCAGTTCTTCTGTCCAGATGAAAATGAAGATTTAAGGAGTCTAGGGTTCAGAATCAACTTTCAATCAGTTTTATAGATATGGAAATTGATTGTCATGATCCATATAATTCTAATATCTTAAGAAAATGACCCCATCACATATTTTAGTAATATTTGTGCATCTTATGGTATGTATTTAAAATATGTAGATAGCCAAGTAAAAAAATATTTGAATTGCATATCTGAATTCTTTTGATGTCATGTATAATTGAAGTAAGATATATCTACACAGTGCCTCACTAGCCTTGGCTGATCTCAAAAACTAGAATAAGATGTGAATATGACTGATGAGATATCACCAAGAAATCCTGGAGTTACAAACCAGCTGGAAAATTTAAAAACAAAATCCCATAAAAAATCCCATATTGTTAACAAGACGACAATTTAAACCTTTCCATGTAATCACCAAGGGTTATGCTCAACTTGAAAGAAACTCTACTGTGAAAGAAACTATACTGTGTTGTATAAATCAACAGATTACAAATTCAGATTCTGTTTTTCTGGGCTCCAGAAGAACGTGCTTTCTTAAATTACTTGCTAAAATGTTGTTTATAAGTCTTCCAACCCAACATTGAAAATAAATACTGCCTGAATCCATCAGTGGACTGATCCCCTTGTTCCGAAGCTGTTGATCGACAATTTCAAATTATATTTTCCCCCCCACTGGCATGGCTGGAATGTGCCTTTTATGTTAAGAATGTTTAGATTTGTTGAAGCACAGTAAATAATTGGAGACTGGTACAAGGAGAGAGAATCTTTATATTTCCGTTATCTATAGTTTTGAATAGTTATATGTTATGTTTTATATGCATCTATCATGTGAACTGGCTGAGTTTCAGTTGCAAATCAACTATCCCACTGAAGACTGGCAGAAAGTTTTTTCTCATTGGCCATTTTAACTTTTCCCCAACCACAGCTTTCAATTGGGAAACCATAACATTTGGAAGGATACTACTGAGTTATAAAATCCTCTTCCAGGATCAGTCTATGGCATCACCATGTAAGATATGAAGACTACCATGTCAGAAAATGATGGCTAATTACTGTACAAATTGTGCTATGGCAGATCAGAGGAGAAAGGATCATTTAAGCTAGCATCTAAACAGAAATGATCAGTAAATATTTTTGGGTTCCTGGAATGCAAAAACTAATACAGCAGCTATTGTCCTTTAATCTGCATGAAATAAGAGTCATTACCTTGGGCTTATTGTTCCTACATTTTTGTTTTCTGCATCAAAGAATTCACCCTAGTATAAACAAAGATCTAATAAAATAGACTTCCTTTTTCTTTAGACCTATTAGGTGTGTTTCTGGACATTCAGCTCTTTAATAAATCCATGTCCAACTTGAACTATTACAAGAGGCCACCCAATACTCTTCATATTTTCTTTGGCTATCCCAATATTCAAGCAATTCTCTACTCCAGGTTAACCGTTTTTATAATTTATCAGACTCACATGGCTCAAGAATAATGTTTTTAAGACAAAGAAGGAAAATATTATTTTCTGGCCTTGATTTCAGTGTATTTAGCTCTCTCTTTTTAATAGAGATTTAGAGCCAAACTTGTTGAGAGGGTAATCTATATGCTCTTTAGATATGTAAACAGCCAGCGTAAGGAAGCCTCAGTAACTTTGGACCCTAGGGTTGGAAGAAAAGATTACCTTTTTCTCTACTGAAAAACATTACTTCCCATTTTATATTTGTTTTAAAATATGGGATATTAATTGCTCAGATACTAGTTGGAAGACAAATTCTGCAAAGTGATCCTCCTAAAATTCTGGATTTGTCTTGTTGATAACTTCCTCCTTCAATAAAGAGGAACCAAAAGATCAATTATCCTTGAAAAGCAGAAGTAGCAGAAACATTGGTGATAGTGATCTTATGTTAGAGTTCTAGATTTTTGTTACAGTTCTAGATTTTAAGAAGACTGAATCTGACTAAGGTCAAAAATCCTGGACTTGAAATAATTTTATTTTAATAAACAATGGTAAGATGGATTCCTTAACAGAATAAGCTGAAGCAAAAAGGAAATCAAGATGGGTTGGGTTCCTAAAAAACAATACTAAAAATTCCATTGGAAATAGAAAAATAGATTTATGTAAAAAAGAGAGGGCTATAGAGGCTTTCTGTATATATATGTTTAGTTTTACTTTACTTTATTGTCATTGCACCACATACAATGAAATTAAATGCCGTCTTCAGTGTATATTATAAATATAAAAATAAAACATAAACACAAATCCTTCACATTCTATACAATTGAATTGAAAACCCGATGTTGCATTAATATTGTACTATACAGTACATATAGGTAGCCTGGAATTGAAAGGTATTCTTAGGTAAAAACTTAAAACTGAGAATACCGAATGATAATAAAAAGGGTTCCAATACAGGTAGTTCTCAACTTACAACAGTTCATTTAGTGATCGTTCAAAGTTACAATGGCACTGAAAAAAGTGACTTATACCCATTTTTCATAGTTACAACTTTTGTAGCAACCCCATGTGATCATGTGATCGAAATTTAGATGCTTGGCAACAGACTTGTATTTATGATTGTTGCAATGTCCCAGGGTCTTATGTGATCACCTTTTGTGACCTTCTGACAAGCAAAGTCAATGGGGAAGCCAGATTCCCTTAGCCATGTTACTGACTTATCAACTGCAGTGTTTCACTTAAAAACTGAGGCAAGAAATATTGTAAAACGGGGCAAAACTCACTGAACAAATATCTCACTTAACAACAGAAATCTTGGGCTCAATTGTGGTTGTAAGTCAAGTCACTATACTACTTGTATATCCAAAATAAAAAGAAGAGAAAAGAGTCAATGTGTCCAAAAGCTCAGAAGACTAAATCTCTGGTCCCAGTGACTGACTCAGATTGGTTCCTACAAACACAATTTTTCTAAGACACTCATATTTAAAATACAGTCTCTTGAAGTCAACTTAGTATTGATCTCTTGTTTGGGTCAAGCCTAACAGTAAAACATCTTCTAAGTCTGTAGAGAATCCAGAAATAATTTCAAAAAGACAAGATAAATCATCTTTGGAAGCAAGATGTTAAAATAACCCTAGAGCCGTGATGGCGAACCTATGGCCCGCATGCCACAGGTGGCACACAGAGCCATTTGTGCCGGCATGCAAGCTGCAGGCAAACTTACCTCACAGGGCATGCACGTGCCTCACTGATGATTTTCAGCCAGTTTGAGGCCTTTTTCGGCCTCCCAAAGGCTTGAAGAAGGCTTCTGCAGGCTTTTGCAGGCTTTGCAGGATGAAAACTAGCCCCGTTTCATCACTTCCTGTTTTTCCGAAAATACCAGAAGTGATGAAACGGGGCTAGTTTTCGGCCTGCAAAACCTGCAGGAGCCTGCCTCAAGCCTTTGGGAGGCCAAAAAAGGCCTCCAAAACGGCAAAAATCGGCTGTGAGGTGGAGTCCAAGCAAGGGGGTGGCGGGGGTAGGTGGGTGGGGATTACGCGCACATGCATAGGGGGCATGGAGGGGGTGCACATTGCCTTCTGGGTGCTGGCACGCGAGTGCGAGCATGCAAGCACACACACAATTTTTGGCACAGGAGCCCAAAAAGGTTAGCCACCACTGCCCTAGAGTGTTGATAAATTGTCGGTTTACTAATGGAACTACTGAACTGAGATTCTCCTTAAATTATTTTTCCTTACTTCTGAATATGGTGATTTTATCACAGCAAATAGACTCACCTCCCTTTTTTGCTGAAATTTGATCAATGAATGCATTAGGGATAGTTTCTAAATATTGTTCCTAATCCTATTTTTATGACATGACTATAGTACTGCCATCATCACATTTTGACATAGCTGGCCAGTAACAGAGCAGAGTTAACTGATGCATACCCAGTTGTGATACTTATGTGATCATCTTTTTAAAAATAAACATCGAGTTATGCATATGAGGTTTTTTTAAACACACTTCTCAGTGCATTCAAGGCAATTGCCCCAGAGAACGATGAATTGCCTTGTCAAGTTGTGATTGCAACATGTAAAGGCAAACATTCCACAAATACGTTGGTCAACACTCATTGATATGATGTGATTGTAGCTCTTCTGTCAGTGTGACCTCAGAAAGGTCAAAGCCCAGGGGCTCCAGGTACATCTCTCAAAAGCAAAAATGCAATATATACTTTTGTTATGCATTTATAACAAAACAAGGATTATCAGAATAGCTACAAAGGGTTTTTGTGAATGCTTGTCTGGGGGAGTTACACAGGAGATCTGAGTTATTTAAGAACAACTTTAAGGTAATCTTGTTTTAGATAAAAGCTGAAAACATTTCTTCTGTTATTTACATCAGAAAGACAAGTATGATTTCAAACTAGGACACTTAAGAATGACTATGAAAACATTTCTTACCTTTTAAACCTGGGCATACTTGGCCAAAATCTCTATAAATACAGTTTAAAAATGTAATGAATTCAAGAACAGACTATAAGCAGAGTGTTAAAACAATGAGAAAATGAAACAACACGTAACATGTGCTATTCTAATTGCTGAAAATGCAATTGTCTGCAAGCTCTAGTAATAGAAATGAAAGAGCCCACTTTTTAAAAAATGGAACTAAGATTAAACATAAAAAAAATTGAATTAATAAAAAAAAATAGCCACAGCAATGAGCCTTAGAATGGATGAAGAAGATAGTGAAGTGGTGGATAGTTTCCACTTTTTAGAATCACCTATCAGCAGGAAGAGAAACCAGAAGTCATAGGCTTAGTATAGTAGCTATGAAAGACTTGGAAAATGGATGTGGATTCTAGAACAAATCAACTTACAACACACTCTCTCACTCACAGCACAGATAATCAGGCTCAAATTATCATATTTCATATTTCAAACACGTTATGTGAAGCTCTAGTTCTCTGGAGGTCAATAGCGCTGGGAAAAATGGAAGGAAAGAGAATGACCAGCAGCAAGTTGGACAGGTTCAATTGGAAGACCTAAAGGACCAACTTGGAAAAAGAATCTACCCGTATGGTTGCTAAGAATTGGCACCAATCTGAATTGCACTTAATCAAACAATTTCCAAGAAGGTCAGTAGATGTTAAACAAGATTTTGCTTATTATGTCTATTAAATTGATACATAAGTTTAATGTTTGGTATATATTTGAAGCTATCTTATACTTATCATGTGTATCTTTGTGAATTCAGTTACATTATACCCAAGTCCTTTTGTTTAAAAAAAACTTTAAAGAATGGAATATAAATAACTACAGCACAAACAGGAAAAATAATGAAAAAAGGAATCTAAAGACTGCATATAGATTAAAATAAACACAATAAAAAGGAAGAAAAACTAAATAAAGAAAAATGAAAGAGATCTAATATCTATATATTAGGAATACATATGGTCTAAATTTAGTTATAAGCTTCAGGGCTGAATTTTATTATTATACACCGCTCAGAGTCTCCTTTGGGGGAAATGAGCTGCTATATAAATTAATTAATTAAATTATTATATATTGGTACATGGATCCTATGCTCAAATACATGTGACATATAAAACAGTAGACTCTGATAATTCACTCTGCAAAGGTTTTTTTCAATGAGCAACCAAAAAGTGGAAGTATCTAAATAGGAAATCATGGTTTTTCAGAGCCATTTTAAGCACAGAACAAACTAAGAGAAACCATGATTTTCCATATAGGGGAATTATTCTGTCCAGAAACACTCTTCATCCTGCCTCTATAATCCCAGAACATTAAATTTTTAATTGATCATGTCAAATGATTGGCACTGGGGTAAAATCAAACAGACAATGGATTTATGTTTGTCTGGGTAGCGTTTGTCTGGATGGTGACACTCAAAGCAGCTTAGTGGAACTCTTTCAGCCAATTCTGTTTGTGATTTCTGGCAATCTTTTGACAAGCTCAGCAAGTCTTGTATCAGTAAAAATGTTCTGTGCATTCCTTATTCATTATCCATTGGTCTATTGCTGACTTGTAATCCTGTTGGCAAGGCAAGTGGAATTAACTATCCCAGAATACTAAATGACTATCCTATGACAATAACCCTTATGTAGGCAAAGTTATCATCATGTCCTTGAATATTTCAAGCAGAGATGTTTCAAAAATGTAGGAGATGGTATATTAATGAAGAAATTTTACTAACATTTTGAATAATCATCTATTGTTAGTTGTTGTTAGTTGCGAAGTCATGTCCGACCCATTGTGACCCCATGGACAATGTTCCTCCAGGCCTTCCTGTCCTCTACCATCTTCTGGAGTCCATTTAAGCTCATGCCTACTGCTTCAGTGACTCCATCCAGCCACCTCATTCTTTGTTGTCCATTTCTTCTATTGCCCTCAATCGTTCCCAGCATTAAGCTCTTCTCCAGTGAGTCCTTCCTTCTTGTTAGGTGGCCAAAGTAATAATTACCCAGTATTAAATATTTTACTCAGTGATTTTTGGTCACTGGGATAAGTAAACATATAATAAGCATATAAACAAACTAGAAGTCCAGTGGGGCTTAGATCTGAGCAAATATACTAAGAACAGACTGTATAGGACTATAGGTAGTCCTCAACATACAATTGTAATTGAGCCTGGACATAAGTTGAAGCATCACATGATTGGTTTCAAAATTACAACTTGTTTGACAATGGTTGTTAAGCTAATAGTGGTCATTAAGCGAACAAAGAAGTCATTAAGTTAATCCATTTTCCCCAATGGGTGTTTTTTTGCCAAAAGCCAGAAGTAAATACTGAAAACCTTCAAAAAATTATGTCACAAATAGTGATCATATGACTGAGGGAATCTACAAGCGGCCATAAAGGTGAGCCTGTCACCAAACACACAAAAACCTATAATGTAACTGTGGGTTATGTGTGCGTCTGTTGTAACTTTGAAAACGGGTCATAAATAGCTCTGGGAGATGCATTGTAACTTTGAATAGTAGTAAACAACCAGTTGTAAATCAAGGACTACCTGTATGATATTTAGATATTAATAAATGAAAGCCCCTGGACTGGCATTGTTTTCTTTTATTCAAATCTGGGAGAAGCAGAGTCTTAAATAAGACTACAAAACTTATGTAATGGTGGTTTAAATGTTTAACGAATACTTTCTTATTCTTTGCAAACTAATAAGCCCATTTTTTGCCTTTACCAGCTTTTCTTGTTGGTATGAATGCTGCTAAATGGGTACTTTTCAACTAGAAAATATGGTGGACAGCAATTTCCAATCCAGCGTTCTCAAGATATATTGGACTATAATTCTCATCACCTTCAGCCATTGGCTGCTGGTGATGGGAATTGCCGAAAGTCCTGATATACTAATTGCAGATATGTCTGTTGAAAGATCCTATACATATGTCTCTTAGAGAAGATTGCTAAATGACTAAAGTCCCTGCACAGTAAGAAGTGCACATATCTGAGAGATAGAAGTGGTGTTTTTTTTAAAAATCTTGTGTGTGTTTATTTCCAACAGAGTATGTCTAGTCATTTGATAAGCTTTAATTTGGATATGGCACTAAGAATGGGTTGGATCTAAATGGCCCCTTCCAACTCTATGATTTTTTTTTGTAGATAGAGGGTATAATTTTATGTAATTCCCAGTTATTTGCACTAGCTTGTATGCTTGCAATGCTGATACAATATCTTTGCAGTAATAACTACTTTTGCAATTTTTTTAAAAAAAGATACCTCATTAATGCAGCAATAAGTACATCCAGTAGACTGCAGCCTAAGCATTTATTTCCTAATTTTTTTGGGGGGGGGGAGAGAATTGGCCACAGGTACATTTAAAGGAACATTTAGACAGTCAGAATATAGTAAATATTCAAATATAGTATTTGGCAGGAAGCGGGGAGTACCTTGCAGATAAGATAAAGATAGGGCTGCCCTTGCATACCACTCGGAGGCTTCAGCTGGTGCAGAATGCGGCGCGGTAGTGATGGGAGCCCCGATACTCCCATGTCACACCCCTCCTGCGTGATCTGCATTGGCTTCCGGTTGCCCTCCGGGTGAGATTCAAGGTGCTGGTTTTAACATTCAAGATCCTGCATGGCATGGGTCCAGGATACTTTCGAGAACGACTCCTCCCAGCATCAAGTACCAACCGCCCTGTACGGGCCCACAGGCGGGGTCTCCTTAGGGTCCCATCTGCGACCCAATGTCGCTTGGCAGGAACCCGGGAGGGCCTATTCTCTGGCGGCCCCGCTTTATGGAATCTTCTTCCGCTGGAGCTCCGGTTGGCTCCCAATCTCCGCAACTTCCACCACGAGTTAAAAACCTGGCTGTTTTTACAATCTGGGCTATGTTGACTCTTGGGGTTTTGTTTTAATATGGGGGTTTTAAATTGCTTATTCGGCTTATAACCTGTTTAATATAGTTTTAAGTAATTTATTGTTGTATTGTATTTTAGTGTGAGCCGCCCCGAGTCCCTTGGGAGAGGGGGCGGCATATAAGTCAAATTAATAAATAAATAAATAAGTAAAGGTTAGAAAAATAACTAGCACAATTTTCTATATTACTTGGAATTTCCACTGAACTGTATTAAAGAAACAAAGAACAAAATGTTATTATAAGCTATTTGAGAGATGGTTGCAAATCACTTTAATGCAGGTCTACTTCATTTCTAGAGTAGAGGATTCATTCATAGTCCAGAGACCATATACACCATACTCTGGTAGCCTTGCACGTAAGACTCCAGCTTCAGTACAGTGTAGGATCTGTATTAAGACTGTTGTAACCTCTCTTAGTATCACCCACCACAATAATTTGTAAGAAACTTCCCTAAGCTTGCATACAAGAACAGTACAGGGTTGTATGTGGGGCTTTCCTTTTGTACCAGGCAACTTATTAGCAATATGAAAGTAATAAAAATAAGTTGTTGCAAGCTACAAATCAAAAATCGTTCAGCTTCAATCTGAGTTCCATAATATCCACAAAAATCCCAGATCACCCTTTCCCAAATCAGTATCAGTAATACTGTGCATTTTAACTGTTTCACTTTAGTGGACAGTCTTCAAGGCTGTATGTATGTGTATGTCCACCATACAAATTCTCAGTTTTGAAACAGGACTTTAGGAGAGGAGGAGGAAGTAAGGACATTTCTATTTCAGTTGTGGCAAGAAGATGTAAGGCAAAGTTACACTGCTGTATGCTTGTGATGGTTACCGATGGTCCTCGACTTCTGACTATAATTGGAACCAGAATTTCTGTTGTAAAGCAAGGCAGTTGTTTACTGAGTTGCACATGATTTATAATTTTTTTTACCACGGTTGTTTATTGAATTACAGTTGTTAAGTGAATCATATAATTGCTACGCAAACCTGGCTCCCTCCCCCCATTAACCTGGCTTGTCAGAAAGTTCCCAAATGGAGATATAATCCCGGGGGCGCAACCATCCTAAATACATGCTGGGTACCAAGTGCCCAGATTTTGATCACATGACCATGGAGATGCTGTGATGGTCTGAAGCGTGAGGACTGGTTGTAACTTTTTTCAGTGTTGTTATAACTTTTGAATGTTGCTAAATGAATGGATGTAAGTTGAGGACTGCCTATACACATTTGTTCCAAAATAGGGAGTAGTATGTTCAACATAACCTTTTTTCCCTAGTAAAATCTATGTTAGAATATTACTATTAGACAGTTCAGACTTATAGTGTGCAAGCTTTCAGATTCTCTAGAATCTCTCATCATACAGAATGATTGATAAAGCAAAGGGAAGGAAGAGATCTGGCTACTACTTAGCTGTAATGCATTTATTTCCAGTTTGAATATATGCAGTTTTCTCACATTTTCCACCTGAAGTCCAGTATAAGTAGATTCTATTGTTTGAATATTCCAAAATGGTTATCCTTTCACTCTCTTTCCTTTGTTCAGTATTTTATCTAATTAATATTCTGGAAAATCTGAAAGGTGTTTGGTGATCTTGGTTTAGCCTAATGTTACCTATTGTCCAGTCTGGGCTTTAGAATTTTTCTTATCAATAACTCAGCTAATTTGGATTTGGGGGTGGGGGTTATTCTCCAACCTTGGCCACTTTAAGACTTGTGGACTCCAATTCTCAGAATTCCTCAGTCAGCAAAGCTGGGAATTAGAGTCCACAAGTCTTAAAGTGGCCAAGGTTGGAAACTCCTGGACTAGATGGTACCAACCAAGATTGGCTAACTTCTGAAAGCTGTGCATGGTGAGGCCTTGAGAGAATTTGGATGGGGCACCAAATCCAAAGGTTGGCCCAGGAACAGGAGCCGCATAGAACAAGGGTCTTCCCACTTGGCAAGTTTAAGCCTTGTGGACTTCAACTCCCAGAATTCCTGAGATAACATGACTGGAGGAAGAATTCTGGGAGTTGAAGTCCACAAGTCTTAAAGTGGCCAAGGTTGGAGACCCCTGCTCTAGAAAGTATTAAGGGAGGGAGGGAAGGAAGATTAGAGATGAACCTGTTTGATTCCCAACAAGTGCTTTAGATGCACAGAAGTGCAAACATAGCACCTGTTTATAGGTCTGTACAGAGTCCTTCCCCCCCCCCATTGATACAATCTCCATTCATAGCCCTATGCACAAAAGGTACAAGGTATCTTTTGGAAATCAAGTCCAAAGTGCTGCAGAGCCTTAATAGCAAATAACCAATATGTGGAAAAGGATTTGTCTAACATGGAGACTGTAAGTAATACTAATGAAAGTGACAGATTCAAGAGATTTTACTTAATCTTCAAGCCCTGAAGTCCACACAGGGAATTAATTCCTCAAGTCTTGTATGGTGAGGGTGGAGATTTGCGGCCGGAGGTCACCCGCCTCAGCTTAGCGAGTTGTGTTGCAGACTTCATCCTCCACCTCAAGAGCACCTTGCCAAACTGAGCCTCCTTTTTCAAAGCCTAGCGTTGCCCATCGCTTCCTAGAAGAGATGGCAGAGTTTCAGCGGGCCTCTTTTGATCTACCAGCCCTAATTTCTACTCAGTAAGGCGCGATTGTCACAGGGCGGCGGGTGTTCCTGAAAACGGTGATCTCCATGAGATCGCAAGGCCGGCCTGGACGGGCCACGCAGGAATCCCCTCCCCCCGCCTTCAGAACGTGAACTCGAGCGCCCCCAGCGTCCCCGTTGAAGGTTGCAGCCGACGTCTGCTGCGAGAAGTCGGCACTTCGCCGTCTGTCCTCCTTCCCCCTGCGAGGAGAGCGAGAGGAAGAGAGGCGTTCAGCGGCCGCAGGCTGGGTTTCGGACTCCGGAAGCGGGAAAGCCCTTGCCGTGTGTCTCTCGCTTTCCTGTTCGGAAGTGCTTGGTGCCAGGCCTGGAAAAGGGACGCCTGCTCCAGCCTCCACCCCTGGGCCGGCAGGAAAGCCCAGTCTCAACAACTTCTCTTTCCTTTGAAACGACACATGTGCGGGAGCCCAGATGTCTCCCTCCGCTGCTAAAAAGAGAAAGGGGAAGTGGCGTGGGAGGCTGGCTGGGTGGAGAAGGAGAAACGGGATGACACCGGTGGCAGCCGTCCTCTCGCGCAGTTTTGACGCAGAAACAGTATTACACTTACTTACACACACACACACCCACCATCCCCACCTCAGCAGCAGAGCAACATCTGCCCCCATCTTTCGGCGGCAATTCTCAAAGGCAATAAACCGGATCCCTAAGGAGTCACATCTGTCTTGTGTAGATACTCCAGATTAACCGAATTGGGAATCGGCTGCTGGATGCTTGCTGCAGTGAATCGTGCGATTAAAGAAGCATTGCTACAAATTCGTGCCCCGAAACTCTAGCCTAGCGATCCCAATCCACAAATCACACCCACTGAAATAGTCGCATGAACTGTATACCCAAAAAGCATTCCGGGATCGCCTTCCCCGGCCCCTGATGCCTCTTGGGTTTTATATCTATCTATCTGTAGCACGCTTCTGTTCTTCAGTTGTGTTTTGATTCAAGTCTTGCTGGGCTTAATTATAGGCGACCTGCATTTCTAGTTGCACACCGGGTGTGCGCGTGGGCATGTTGTGTACATAATAAGCAACATTTCAGGGTTATGTTGCAACAACGTGCTCAACGTTGAACTTTAGTTCTCGGTAAATCACCCTTAATGCAAGGTTCATAAAGTGGGCAGCTAGATCATCTAGTTTCTTTCCTCCATCGCCCGCCTCCTGTCAACCTGATTGGGAGGCGGACAGCAGTCCAAAGGAGACGTATTGTTGGGAATTACAACAAACTAGAAGATTTAAAAGTACAGAACGGCACTTCTGTTGTGGGATCTTGAGGAAGAGAGTGGAAGAGAACCATGAGAGGGAAAGAAGAAAAGTCTTCCCTAAAAGGTTAAGTATTGTTTTCCTGTTATTTTGTTTGAATATTGAAGAGGGGGAAAACTTTTTCAACAACTTCTCTGGAGGGACAGTGATTGAAACTTTGAAAGGGAGAGGGATACTTACAAATTGTAATTACTTTTATCAAGTAAGCAAGCCATACAAAGATTGGGACTGGTTTTTTTGTTTTTGTTTTTCTTTGGTGCTGTGGAAATGATGGAAAAACCCTCTTTAAAAGCAAACTGAAGGAGTGAAACGAAGGAAGTTGTAGTGGAACTGAATTTCCAGAGAATCCTAGTGGGGGCGGGAGCTACAGCTGCTTTGAACTCAGCTTGTTATGCAGACTATAGTTTCCTTTCAGGGCTTTTAAAGAGAAAAGACTCTGTGGAAAATGATGAAGTAGCACTAGGACCATTAATGGGTCTGTAAGTCCAGTTAAGGAGTTCTCTTTGGCTTGAGCAAGTAGACAAAGATTTGTTCACTCAGACTGTTATGTGTGTGAAACCTGTCATATATTGAGGTAGACTGGCTAGCACTCTGAATACAACTGCAAATAGCTCTTCAGGCTTTAGACAAGCCCCAAATAGAGATGTGGGATTGCACATCTTTTAAGGTTCCCCTCCCTTAGTGTCCTCATGCTGTAAGCATTGGCTTCCTCCAGTGTTTTATGGGTGCTTTCCATTATCCTTTGCATCAATGTTAGGCAGATTGTTGATTGGAACTATTTGACATGATCCTGGGCTTTTCTTCCTTTTGTTAAGAATAGGGTCGCCGGAACATCTAAATTGTTCCAGGGGCATTTACTCTGAGTGGCACCCATTGAGTGTCATTGAGACTTGGAATACCTAATTCCATAGTTCGACAGCCTTGAGAAGAATGCTGACAAACAGACCAAGAAAGAAAGGAATTCAAATTAGAAATGAATGACCTTGTTGTGCACCTTACAGAACTACAGACCCCAGCATTCATCACTTTTGGTCAGTGCTGCTGCTGCTGCTAGGAATTGTAGCTAGCATTACTTGGAGGGTCCAATGTTTCCTGCCTCCGATTTGGGAATTAATGGAGGACCGGCACAGTGTATTTTCACGGCTTCTGTGCCGTGATGAAATTCCTTGTTAGCTGAAATGGAAAAAAACTGAGACAGAGCATGCGCATTGTCGGCAATGGAATGTATGGTTTATAAGAGGCATTATAGTCGGCTACAGGGGGCGCTCTGCCTTCCTTCGCTGGAAAACAGAAGCCATCTGGCAATCTTTTGACTCGGGGGCTGAACTTCCTACGAACTGGCTTTGTGTGCTAATGACTGTTGTGGAATTGTCGCTGAAATGAAGCTCATCTCGATGTCCTTTCAGCCTCGATTTCTCTCATTATTCGGCTGTATGGGCTTTTAAATGCCGAATTCACCAAACGGGGACCTTGCTGCGTTTTGCAAACTTGCATTTGCCAAGCGAGACAGAATTAGCAGTGAGACCATCCTAGTTCAGCTCAGCCTCCAACGCACGCTCTTCCCTTTTAGCCGAGTTTTTCTTCTTCTTGCGGCGTAACCTGCACTTCAAAGCATCCGTTCCGCTTCTCGGTTGCGAAAACCGTTTTCGGGCGCGCGTGCGCGCAGATTTACGTTGGAATCGGGGAGGGGCAGAGTTTGTAAAAAAAAAGGAGGAAAAAAAGGGAAGAAATCCAATTGGCAGTATTTCCTCCAAAATCTCATCTAGGAGTCGTGGGTAGTCTGAGAAAGAAACACGCGAAAAAGACCCCTTCGGGTCATAATATTCCTTCTCATAACTGATCCCAAGCTTAGGGTTGCAAGAACGGTTGAAGATGCAAAGGGATGAAGTCTGAACCTTCCATCCATTCAATGCCCTCCAGAGTTCCCATATCCCACCCATCCTTATTAAGCGTGCTTACCATAGAATAACAGAGTTGGAAGGAACCTTGGAGGTCATCTAGTCCAACCCCCTGCTCGAGCAGGAGAGTCTATTCCAAATATTAGCCTCTACCTAGGATCGAACTCAGCCTCCTGATTGTGAGGCGAGAGCTCCACCTCTTATCTGTGGGGGAAGGTTACAAGGCAGATACTCAACAACAGAAAGCTCTATTCTGTCGAGAAGGCTGCTATCTCCTCCCCCTTATATGTTGTGTAATCGATTATATATTATTTAATGCAATCTTATCAATAAGCGGTCAAGGCCTCCACCAGGAGGGTCATCCGTTCACGTTCCCTCAAAAGGTCTATAGGCGTCCCTTGAAGAAGAAAATAAAAGGGGGATGGGGATTACGCTGGCGCCGTTTCCGGGGTGATGGATGTCGCAGCACCCCTTCCTCATCCATTCGCTCCCACCACTTATCTGTTCTGCAAGTCTGGGCCTTGCCTGCCACCTGCAATTTGGATCATTGGCCGGCGATATCTGGGCCTCATCCATTCATAAACAATAACCCATCAAAATGGGTTCCGCTTTATTGCAGCGGCCGTGCAAATCTTTCAAAGGGACGCACCGTTCTTCTGGGATCACGGCGATGATAATAATAGGGTAAAGCAATCAACTTTTTTTCCCCGTTTCCTTCCACGACTTTTACAAATACTGTATGGAAATTTCCATTGCCTCCTTCGGCTCGGGAAGATCATGCGGGTTTTTTCTCCTTCCTCCTCCACTTATTATTTATTTATCTTTCGACTTGTATTGGAACGTTTTGGCTCCAAGTGTTCTCGGGAACAGCCCAAGGCAGCCGCGTGAACTCCAAGGTCTTGCTTCCAAAGGGGCTCTTGTTTGTTGAACTGAGAAAGCCGGACAGGAAATCGCAGTTTCCCTGAGTCCCTCCCTGCGGTTGCTTGACTGAAAATGCCATTCCTGACCAGCCTCCGGCTCTCGCTGCTGTGATCGCTTCTGTTGCGGGACAAAGTTTGAACCGCGCGAGCCGGGCTTCTCCCCTCCCCCTTTCTTCGTAACGGAGGTGAAAGACTTAACGGGCATTAAAAACACCTGATACGGAAGAAGGGATTATTGAGGCTCAAAGAAGAAGGGGAAAAAAGTGGAGTTACTTCTGGTGAGGCTTTTGGTAAGAGATGGATGGATAGACGGTTGTTACGCTTTCTCTTTCTTGGGGGCTACTTGATTGCCTTGCCTCTGGAAAACCACGAGCTTCCTCTCTCCCCTCTACTTCCCCGGATTCCGACTTTGATGAGTTTGAGTGGCAGCAGACTTAATCCCCCCGCCCGCCCCCGGATGCCTCCTTTGGTTAAGGATTCCTTTTAAATTGGGTTGTCTGCGGCCTTGAGGTGGTACCAGCTATTGTAGCCAATGGACAACCATTGCTGTTGCGCTTGGTACGCTTTTGGGTCATTAATAAATACCATCTGATAAGCCCAGGCTTTGCTTAGGCTCCAGCGGTTATTGTTTCACTGCCGGAATTTGCTCTGAGGTGGTTTTTTTGAAAGAAAGAGAAGGGGGAGTCTGGTTTGGTTTGCAAAGAGGCTGCCAGTTTTAAATACCAGTCAATTACTGGAGAGGGAACTCTAAAGACAAGTTTGGAAAGCTATAGGTTGCCAAAATGCTTTGCGGATTGCGATGCTTTGGAATGGAAGCGAGAATGTCCACACTGACCGTGTTTACTGCATTAATTCATACGGACTTTAATGAGATGTATTCCTATATATGTGTGCTACAAGAGTAAATGAATTAGGAACACGTGTGTATTAGGAACTCGTGTGTATGCGAGCGCAGATAGAAATAGGAATTCTTCGCAAACCACTTTGAATGCAGTTTACTGGCACTTTGCAGTTTCGTATATTCTATAACTAAGCTGGCATACTTAAAGGGTTTACAGGATTAAGCAAACAGGCAGACTAGTTTCCCAACCAAGCGCCCTCCGGGAACCGGCCTTCAACGGCTGGCTGGGAATCCTGACATTGCAAGCCCACCATTTGCGCGCGGGGGGGGGGCACACCAGATTGCAGAAGGCTGACTAAGACAAAAAACCGCACGCCGTAACCGCACGCTCAGTCCCTCATGATTAGTAACGGAGAATATCGTTCAGGGGCCGAGCTCAGCAGATGCCGGGGTGGGGGTGGGGGTAGCAAAAGCAAACTGCCAGCGTCACGCTCCGTTTTGCGAGCTTCCTCAGGGCCAAAACTTACGAACTACCCGGAATGTCGCAAGGATCATTCTTATCTGTAGTACAAGCTGATCTTGCAATAAGGTCTCCCCTAGGGGCATTTCTGACAGAATCAAAATGCCACCATGCTGTAATAAAGAGATAAGTTTTCCTCGGGACTGTGGCCAAAGGAAGCGGGAAAATGAGACGGATGCACGGGGGGTGGGGGAAACAAACAAACAAACAAACGCAAAGACACCCCTTTGGTCTAAAACCTTCCTCGAGGGTATTTAAGCGACCCCAAGCATCCGATTCAGGAACCCCGGGGGGGGCACACTTTCCGTCGCTACAGAAATGGCAGGGTGTGGCCAAAGGCATTCATTTATTCCACTAGTGAAAGTCTTAAAGAAAAGCTACAAAATACTTAAGACAGACCCGAACCCACACCCACACCCGCTCCCCCCCCGAGTCTCACACCGGGCTGCGCCGTCTTGGAATCGCGCTGCGTTTGGGAAAAAAGCAATCCGTCCTACTGGCCAATTTGCCCAACTTGTAAACCGCGCCAAACTCTCTTCCCCGCTGCGTACCCTCTACGAACGCAGCTAAGGTCGCCCTAGGTCTCAAAAGGCGAGTGGGGGGGAGAGAATTAGTGCCTTATTGCTTTCGCGCCCTCTCCCTCCTTCCTCCCCCCCCCGCCCCGCTTCCAGTTATTTTTGTTACCCACAAAAATACCCTCTAACCTTCCTAGATTCCGACCCCAACGTTGCACTGCTTTTTCCTAATCTCTTGAAAAAAGGGCTTCTGGGTTGCCCCTCCCCTTCCCGCCCGCAGGCCCGCCTGGGCTGACTCTTGAAAACGTCAAAGAGAAAGGAGGAAGGAAGGGAAGGGCGGTCCGCGCGCTGCCTGCGGCTGGACGCCAGCCTTTGCGTATCTTCTGGCGGCTCCCGGGCGCCCGGAACGGCGACTCAGACTCTTCCTCATTGTTCCCGCGGGCTCCTCCTCTTTTTCCTCTCCTCCCACTCCTAGCGCCGGGCCCTCGTTTATATAAAGCCTTTGGCGAGCGCCGGAGACGGGAGTTTCCTTTGCAGCCCGAGAACGGCTAAGCTTTGCTAAGCATCCTTTGCGCTTTTTTCCCCCTGGGCTGGCGAGCGGGCGGGGCTGGCCGGCTAGCTGGCTGACTCCCTCACCATTCGCTTAACTCGGTCGTAGATCGATTTGGGTTTTTTCCACCCCTCGGCTTGGATTATTGCTATCGTCTTTTTTTTTACTCGCTCTGCGATGACAGTCAAAACTGAAGCTTCTGGATCCACCCTAACTTATTCAAAGATGAGAGGAATGGTGGCGATTTTGATCGGTGAGTAGCGGGGTCGAGCGAGGACCACCGAGCCGCGTCACCTCCTCAGCCGTTCACAAATAGATTTCCCTTTGAGATTTATTTTCGGAATGCCGGATGAATGAGCGCCTAAATAAGTACATTTACAAGGAGCATCTAAGTTTAATTTTTTTTTAATTTAAATACATTTAAAGAGCATCCAAATAAACCACTTTAAACGTTTTTTTAAAACATGAAGGAAACGAACTTGTCGATTGATCAGGATTCATTTTCTGTGTTTTCTTATTTGCAGCTTTTATGAAACAGAGAAGAATGGGGCTGAACGACTTCATTCAAAAAATAGCCACCAACTCCTATGCATGCAAACAGTAAGTATGTTTTGCTTTTCTGCCAGGTAGATACCAGGGAAGTTAATTTAATTATAGCCTTGTGCGATGTTACCTAACTTCTTCCCCAGGGAGGAGAGGAGTTGAAACAGGATCTGTTTGTAAATTGAACTTCTAGTCTAAAGATAACTACACAGAATCAGGTTCCACTGAGTTCAGCATATTTAGGAAGTAGTTTAAGAATGTGAGTTTGCATGCTTTAATAATTTGTTAAGAATTTCACTATAGAAGTATGTGTTATAGTGACTGCAATCCTATACTACTTACCTGCAAGCAAATCTCCTTGAATTCAGTGGGAGTTGTTTTTTAGAAGGGCCTGGGCATGTGCTGGCTTTAGAAAATAGTATGAGTTTCTGTTGCTCCAATAGGGGCTAAAACTGTCCAGAGAAATAGCATCTTGTTCGGGTTTTTTTAAATCTCTGCCATTCCTTTTCACTCTGACTTATAATTATTGAAGAAACCTGAGTCTGTTTGCTCAAGGTTTGTTGTGTCTCTTTTTCCTTTTTACCTTTGAAAGCTAATCGCCTTTTCAAAGTTTGCCAGCCTGAATTTTGCTCAATTAGAGTTAGCCTGCCGCCTTGCGGTGAGATAATTTCCATGTTCCAGGCATGTTGTAATTGGACTAATTCCAATCTGTCTGATCCCTGCAGTCCTGAAGTACAATCAATTCTGAAGATCTCCCAGCCCCAAGAACCAGAACTGATGAATGCCAATCCTTCTCCTCCAGTAAGTAGCCTGGATTTCGTGTATATTTAACTTGGAAAGAGATGTTTTAAAATAAAGATCCAGCATGTTTATTTAAAAGGGAAGATTTTTTTTTAAAAGTTACTTCTCTGTCTCATTTAAAGCAGGAAATTTGGCAACATTTTAGCTTTATAATAAGTTTTATTTCCCTGAAGCTAAATGGGTGCGTTTTCTGAAGCCTCATCACAAAACAGCTTACAATTGTATTTGTTGATTTCAAAGTCTGTATCCAACTATTTCAGTACAAAAATCTAATACTTTTTTATTTGTTTTTCATTGCAGCCAAGTCCATCTCAGCAAATCAACCTTGGCCCGTCATCTAACCCTCATGCTAAACCATCAGATTTCCATTTCCTGAAAGTTATTGGGAAAGGTAGTTTTGGAAAGGTAAGCTATGTTTTGATTTTGCTTATTGCTTTTTAAAGATAAACATTCATTGCTTTTATAGCCAGATGGATCCTCTGTTCTGAAGACTTATTTTAAAATGCTCTCTCATGGCTTTGGGAAAGTCAGTCTCATCTAAGACATTTGTCTTAGTATGAAGTAGAGAAAATAAATTGAATTAAGTACAGTTAAATTGATATTCTTGAGAAAGAACAATTAAAGACTGAGAATTTGGATTATATTCAAGAAGGGTTTGATGGCTTCATTGCCTAACTCTTTCTCTAAAATATTGCCCTTCAGATACAAAACCTTAAGCCTATAATTATACTGAACTGTATTTTTGCAACTATCAAAAAGGAAATTGTAGTTTTAACTTGTTTTTTTGGAATCACCCTTAAACTTACAAGAACTTTGGTTTCTTTCAGGTTCTTCTTGCAAGGCACAAGGCAGAAGAACAATTCTATGCAGTAAAAGTACTCCAGAAGAAAGCAATCCTGAAAAAGAAGGAGGTAAATATTGACTTAATCTTGTTCCAAAGAAATACCAAACAAGAAAATAGTTCTATCTTAGGGCAGTTCATAAATTACAATATAATGAGCAAGCCTTCAGCTTCCCAGAACTCCTCCTAAAGCGAAATGGTAAACAAAAGGTAGGCAGGAAGCAGAAAAGACATCACAAAGCCTACAGAATGTCCACTTTTAAGGACATCACTTTGAAGCAGAAAATTAATCCAAAAATTCTTAGTTGCTGTTTTATGCCCTCTTGAGTTGGTGTAAAGTCAGGATGTTTCTTGTGGTCTTGGTTTTGCTTTGTAACAATTCAGTTGTGTTCTTGTTCTGGCGAATACTAACAAATGATTCCATGCCTCTTCTTATTTTCTAGGAGAAACATATTATGTCTGAACGCAATGTCCTCCTTAAGAATGTGAAGCATCCGTTCCTGGTGGGACTTCACTTTTCCTTCCAGACAGCTGACAAGTTGTATTTTGTCCTAGACTACATCAACGGTGGAGAGGTGAGCAAAAAGGGACACCTGGGCCCTCCAAAGAGAAGGGTGGTTGAACGGAGTTGGGTTCTTGCTGGAAAGTAGAAGTCAGTCCACAGTAACACACACTTAAGTGCCCTTGTTTGTTATAAAAAAAAAGGTACTCTAGAAGTAAAGGTGCTAGATTCAGTCTCCTGCTTGCCAGCCTCTAATAGCAGGAAATAGCCAGAGAATTACTAGGCCATTTCCGACAATTATCCTCTCTAACTTAGTGTGTTGTGCTTAAATTAAATTTATCGTTAAAAGGTTTGAGGATCAGTCATAGATTTCTCTCCCTCCCTTCTTATCTTGCAGTTGTTCTACCATCTCCAGAGGGAACGTTGCTTCCTGGAGCCAAGAGCTCGTTTTTATGCTGCTGAAATAGCTAGTGCACTGGGTTACCTGCATTCTTTGAACATTGTATACCGGTAAGCACCGTACTTAATGTATGCATGTTAAATTAGAACATAGTTCTAATTTATAAGCTGTTTTGCCAAAATGCTAACTATGGGCTTTGGGATCAGTAATTTTATACTCCTAAATAATTAGGGGTTAGGGGTTGCTGTTTCTGGATATGGGTAAAAATGTCTAGAAAACTATATGTGACAGTGGCTTGTTTGGGGAAAAGCTTGTAAATTGGACAAATGCGAATTAAGAGTTTCAGACAGGTAAGATTTGAAGCTGACCCATCTTTCATATTCTTTGCCACAGGGACTTGAAGCCAGAGAACATTTTGCTCGATTCTCAGGGTCACATTGTTTTGACCGACTTTGGACTCTGCAAAGAGAACATTGAACAAAACGGCACAACTTCCACATTTTGTGGCACTCCTGAAGTAAGTCTTGAGTTCTGCTTTCTCCCATGGCGGTATTGTAGTGTGCAACTGCATGACCATGGCAGGAGTTTCCCTGATGAGACTATAGGACATTATGCGCCAGACTTGTGAAAGTGAATGTTCTTGTTTGATGGATATGCCACTAGAGAGTTTTTTTTAAAAAAAAATCTGTTGGGAGTTCCTGTAAAAAATGCTCAAGGTGTAGAAACTGGTTTGACTGTCCAGATTGACCTGCCCCTAGTTCATATATGTGAGCCCCAGGCATTTTGCTGTTTCTCTTGGTGAGGAACCTGTGGTCCGCTATATCCAATCCATCTTAGTTGACAAGATAGTGGCCAAGAGAATTGATGTCATCTGTAGGGCTGCAGGTGCTCCATACAGGTGCCCTATCCCCGCCTTGAGCAAAATGCCTAAGAAGGGTAGGTTTATCTTAGATTTGCCATTAGCTTTCAGGTTTTGTTCTAATCAGATGTTCCCATTCTTACATTTGTGTCCAATAGTACCTTGCCCCTGAAGTCCTTCACAAGCAACCTTATGACCGGACTGTGGACTGGTGGTGCCTTGGGGCAGTTTTGTACGAGATGCTTTATGGATTGGTAAGTAAGAATAGAAATGACATATTTAATCTTAATTGGAGTTTATGGAGCAATGACAGGGAAGCCCATATTTGCTGGTGAGGTTCTTCAGCAGCCCTCTCCTAATGGGTTTGATAATTCATGAAACAAAATTCTTTTAAATCCTTCCCTTATTTTGATAAATAAGTCAAGGTAGCAAACATACCCAATACATTTCCTTCCCCTATTTCCCCGCAACAACCTTGTAAGATAAGTTGGGCTGAGAGAGACTGGCCAAAAATCATCCAGCCAGCTTTCTCATACCTAAAGTCGGACTAGAACTCATTTTCCTGGTTTCTAGCCTGGTGCCATTACCCTTAGACCAAACTGGCTATTTAATGGATATTACATTAAAGCAGGGGTCCCCAAACTTGGCAACTTTAAGACTTGTGGACTTCAACTCCCAGAATTCCTCAGCCAGCTATGCTGGTGTGGACTTCAACTCCCAGAATTCCTCAAGTCTTGCAGTTGCCAAGTTTGGAGACCTCTGCATTAAAGTAAGTTTCGCATCAAAGCTCAGAGACTGTATGGTGGGGTAGTTAAAATATTTGAGTAGGATTGCAGTCTAGCTTACATCACAAGTGGTTATGGACAAAATTGGAGAAAAGAGTGGTGTGCATGATACTTCGAACTCCCAGAGGAAAGACAAGATGCACAAATCAAATCAATAAATAAAAATAGTAAGGTTAGACAATGGATAGTAAATATCCCTTCTTTTCTTGCAGCCCCCTTTCTACAGCAGAAACACAGCAGAAATGTATGACAACATCTTGAACAAACCTCTACAACTGAAGCCAAATATCACCAACTCTGCTAGACACCTTTTGGAAGGACTTTTGCAGAAGGACAGAACCAAGAGGCTAGGAGCAAAGGAAGACTTTGTAAGTATAACTTTGAAAAGAGGTGAAAGCATTTGAGAATTTGTCTAGGCTGTTTCAGTTCTTTGCATTTAAACTAATGTAATTTCCATTATTTCAACAGATGGAGATTAAGAATCACATTTTCTTCTCTCCAATTAACTGGGATGATCTTATAAATAAGAAGATTACACCACCTTTTAACCCAAATGTGGTAAGAGCTCTTCTAATTGCATAATGGCCAGGGAAGAGTTATTTTATTGGGGATGCCGGAAGTATATGTGTGCATAAATCAAGAGATTTATGTCATGATAAAGATAAATAGGATAAAGATAAAGATTTATGTCAGGATAAAGAGTGTCAGGATTCCACAGGAAGTTTCAGTTCTCCAGACACTTAATACCCATCACCAAAACCAAAACCAACCTCATCTGTATTTGAGTTAACAGAAGACTTAAACATGTATCTGCTAGATTAGAAACTTCATAGCTTACAAAATACAGTTGTAATACATCTATTGATTTGCCCAATGCAAGGTAAAAAAAATATTGAGACACACAAACATACACCAGATGTTTCAGAGGTCTGCTGGACACTGGTGAAAAGTCTCATTATCATACACATAGTCACATGAAAGCAAATTCACTGGCTTCAGTGGGCCTAAATTCCGTAGTAATTTAGTTTTGAATTTGTCCTGCTGTTAAAAGTAAATGTGCTTTCATACTGAGGCTGTCCTGGACAAGATAGGCAGGTTGGATCTGTAGGAAAAGTTCCTTTTGTAAGTTTTGCCTAAGGGTTTCTTGGACTTATTCAAGAGGTAGAGGAGGCTGCACAAAAATGGGAAGCTATCCTGTTCTGGTAGCTACAGCAAAACTTGTGGATCCAATATGTCTGCCTAAGCTACTGAATGAGGGTGCCTTTTGGATGTTAGTTATGAGAGCCAGCAAATAACCTGGAACTACAACTTCCAGAATTATTTGGCTACATTAGCTGGGAATTCTGGCAGCTGCAGTTTCAGCACCTTTGTGGGCTCCAGAGTGCAGAAAGTTGGCTTGGACCTTATTTGACCTCAGGAGTGGTGAACAGTGAGAAGAAACCTGAGAATTGGTTTCCAATTACACTTAGGGAAAATGTGGCTTCATTAGATCCTTGAGTGCTCACTTTGAATTGGAAGACAGTGTAGTGTATTAAGTGTCCTTACAGCCTACCATTTAACAACCAAATACCTCTGGGTTTTTTGCAGAGCGGGCCCAATGATCTGCGACACTTTGACCCCGAGTTTACAGAGGAACCTGTCCCAAACTCCATTGGCCAGTCGTCAGACAGCATCCTCATCACTGCCAGTGTCAAAGAGGCTGCCGAAGCATTTCTGGGCTTTTCCTATGCTCCCCCCATGGATTCTTTCCTTTGAATTTTGTGGTTTCTTTTTTTTTATAAAAAAAAATAATAATCATTGTTCTTTTGGCATTCTGATCAAGCTGCCAGTTGCCTGGTCATCTTGAAAGATAAAATTTTGTTTTGCACATCTTCCCACTGTGTGGCAGCATTGCAGCCTTAATTTCAAACTCTTGTTTGTTGAAAGCTTTTTTCTTTTTCTTTTTTTTGGGGGGGAGGGGTGTTGTTCTTGTCCAACTGGAAGAGCACATTTAACTTCTTTTGAGTGAACTCATGACATTTCACTACTGGTTCTTCCCACTCACCCAAGCGGTGCTACATCACGGTTGCAAAGTACTAAAAGGAGAAGGGAAAAAAAGCAGCTGCTGCCATAGATTGTTCTAGACTGTAAGCCTCGGAACAAAACTCTTTGTGTCCTTGATTGATTGGTGAGCATAGCTCCAACTTGGAGATATTTCTGGATGTGAAGAGAACTTTATGAAGACGTGCCTTTTTTCCCCCTCCGGACGTTGAGATCTTTGTGAACTCTGAAGTTTTTATCACAGAGTGCTTTTGGATTCATGTGTGAGTGAGTGTGTAATGTGGACAAATGGCAGGAGTGTGATTTGTGAATTCCCACAGATGGACTTAGCTCAGAGATGTCTGTGTGACACTTGGAGGACAGCGTGGGGCATTGTTTGTTCCTTCCATATTTGGAAGACAATAAATTAATAAATGTAGATAGTGATTTTTTTTTACAGAAAAATATGTAAAAAAATATATAGTTCAAATGAGCTTCAACTACTTGTATCCCAAATGCTTGAAGAAAGCATTGCTGCTATGGAAATATATATATACAGATATATATGTATATAAATATTTCTATTTTTAGAAATGGTTTCTATGGACCAAAATGCCCCAGCTGTTGTCTGCTAATCTGTTGGTTTAGTTCAATTTTTTTGTTCATAATCTGTAAACATGGGCATTATTTATGGGTATTGTTTGCTTGCATTCCTCGTTGTATGTATTTGTAAAAAGATGTGTACAGTTGATTGCAATGCTAAATGAAATATTTAAAAGAAAAAAAAACTGTAAAGGCTCATAATGTATACCATCATTGTAATGTACTTAACATGGTTATAATATGTACCATTTTTGTGACCAAACCCATTGGTTTGCAGTAAAATCTTGGACAATATTTCTATTAATTGTTTCAGTGTTATTTCTCCATTTTTATTCAGAATGCACTTTAGAGTCAAAACCTGCCACTAATGATTCAGAATATTGTTTGCAGTATTGTACAACAATACTAAAGATACACAGCAGTGACTTTTGGGTAGGAAAAAAAAGCACATTCTGAAGGTGTTTTTTTATTTACAATTTCCAGTGGTCTAATAGGGTCTACCACTAGAACACCAGAAAAATTATAGTCATGGGGTATTGTTATGTGGCTACCTATAGGGCATGGAACATAGATCCAAAAGTTATCTCTGCCATTATTTCTCCCTTCCTGCCAGGCATAATGATGTTTAGCCTCCAAATGTCCTATCCCAATGCAATACAAAATAGAAAAGTTGAAGAGGTGACTGATCTGATCAATGACTTCCTCTTATCACTTTTATTTCATTACATAAAATCTTCCTCCTCAATTGTGTCCTGGTTGCAAATGCTGCTTGTTAATTGAAAGAAATGCAATATTGTAAAGCAACATTTGTGGCATACCTGACTATCTTCAACAGTGGCAAGAATATTCTTTTTAACGAACACTTTTAACCAAGACATCTCATAATTAGGCACTTCTTCAATGTTTAACTGAAATCTCTTGAAATGTGGACCCAGTGTTCTAGTCTGCAGAGCAACAAAATACATCTATAACACCTTTAGCATATTTTCTCCAGGCCTTAGCAACCAAGATTTCTTGGTCAGCTTATTTTCAAAACTATAATGACCCTGGCCCTTCTATACATATTACAATTTGTCAGTGTTTTTAGAAACTAATAACAATATGGTAGCCCAGTGTCAGCCTGATCAAACAAAGAGCATGAAAAGAACTAGGGATCTAACCAGGTGCTAAAGCTGAGGTGGCACAGTGATTAGAATGCAGTTTTATTGGCTAATTCTGACTGCCAGCAGTTCGATTCTCACCGGCTCAAGGTTGACTCAGCTTTCCATTCTACCGAGGTCAGTAAAATGAGGACCCAGATTGTTAGGGGAAATATGCTGACTCTGTAAACTGCTTGGAGAAGGCTGTAAAGCACTATGAAGCGGTATATAAGTCTAAGAGTGCTATTGCTAAAGAAAATGCTACAAAGGAAAGGAATTCTCGAGATGCATAACTCATTAGCCAGTCAAGGGGCCTATAGTAGCTATGGGAGCATAGCATCACACTAACATGGTTCAAAAACCGTAAGTTATGAAATACAGAATCCCCACTCACTTTTTCCAAGAAATGCATGGTGGTATTTCACGAACACTTCATTATTACTAAATTTTTACCCAGTTGGTATCTTTGCATGTATGTAACTCAAGGCGGTGAACATACCTAATATTCCCTCCCCCTATTTTCCCCACAACAATAGTCTCGTGAGAAGGTCTGAGAGAGAATAAATGGCCCAAAATCATCTGCCATCTTTTCATCCCTAAGGGAGGCCCAGAGATGACTGACTCTTGGTTTCTAGGCCAGAACCTTCACTACTACAACAAACCTGTCCTTATTGTGAGAGGGCTGGCAAACTTTATTATATCATTATATATAGATTTAGGGAGGTTATAATGTTATGTTTCGGTAGTGAGCCTGCTTTTTTATTTGCTCTTTTTCTCACTAGGTTCCCCCCCACCCCCCGATTCCCACAACATAACAAGCTGGGTGGTGTAGTTTTAAGTGCGGTGCAAGAATTAGATGTCTTTGGAGTAAATCTAAATTAATTGCATGAGAGAATTGGCTCCTTGTGTTCCCATGAGATACCACCACCAATGACTCAAATAATTATGTTGTGCAAATAGTATATACTTGCTTGTGCCTGAATCAGGCAAAACAAGGGTTTAGACATGTTTTATGCTGTGTCACAGTTACAACAGAAGATCAAACATATGGAAATTTAATGTGGATGAATCTTCAGTATCATGTACCTCACCGGCCATCTGGTCCAACACTGCTTGTTTTCCACATACCCTTCTAACACAGCCCCAAACATGTCCAAAGCTAAGCTTAGTAGGCTTAGCAGAAGAGATATTTTCAGATGGCATCTGATGATTCAAACATCTGAGTCATCCCACCTACCACGGGGGCAAAGTATGCAAGTACTTTCATCCTCCCTCTCAAAACATTAGCCAGCTGGGTTTGAGAGAAAGTGCAGACATAAACACAATAATGAGCCAGGCCCTTACATGTATGTACACATACCAAGAGGTAATTTGCTGTAAAAGCTAGATGGTTTACAAAGAAATCAGAAAGAAAGGGGAATAGGCAGAAGAATGCATTATACACACAAACCCTACTCAAATATTTCTTCATGGCCTCTGAACATTTCTTTCAGATCACCATTCCTCATTTTTGAAGCTTATTTCATAATTATGAGAGACTCCTCTGTTTTGGACAAATGATTTATGTGACAATATAGAATGTGCGTGTCTTTGCTTATGTTGTATGTTTTCATTACTAGCAAACACACTGTTCATAGAAGGTAAAATTCGTTTAGCCTGGTACGTGGTCCAGAAGTGATTCCCCAGATGCTGTTGAACTAAAACCGCAAATATGTCACCGGTTATGCTGAATAGGGCTATTGGATGTTATAGTTCAGCAACATTGGAAGTGCTGCAGGTTCTTATTTGGCTTTCCAGTCAGTGGCTTTTCTGCAATAGGAAAAAATGGGAAAAACAATACAAAAACCTGGAAGGTTAAGACATGAAAAGTGATTGAACTTGTATCCCCAACAAATCTCTGTAAATGGGTCATTTCACAATGAAGCCTTGTTTAGAATCAATCATGAAGTCAGCAGGAGATTTCAAGTTTACAGTGCAATTTTCCCTTGGAGTAATCTGCAGCACAGTGAAATGTAGATAAAAAGTGACACCATGTGGTTTGCTACAGATTTGCAGATCAGTGCCCTGTTCCACAAAATGGAACAAATTGCTTTTTAATCCTTTAAGCTTCAAATGGCTAATGCAACACCAGGAAAAATAAGGTACTAATATTATCCTATTGGGGGGTAGAATTCTGGAGGTCTGTGTTGCAAATTGCATGCAAAGTACAATAAGAAATAATTTTATTTATTTATTAAATTTGTGTGACACTCATCTTGTCTAGAGGTGACTCTGGGCGGCTTGCAAACATCTTACCTAAAAAGGTAGAAAGATGCCAAAATGTTGGAGATGGAATTTTGAGGAAGCGTTTCAGTCCAGTTCCTAGGCAACAACTGATAAGATCATCAAAATGGATATCTTAAAGCAGTGGTCGCCAACCAGTGGGCCTGGGACCATTGGTGGTCTGCGAGAAAATGTTGGTGGTCCGTAGATAAATGTCACCCCCAAAGCACCCCCCCAAAGCAATTAATCCAGGCTGTGTGGGAACATATGGCCTGTGGGAACATAAGGCTTGTGTCACTTGCATTGCAAACAACATGAGGTAGTGAGGGGAGAGGGGTAAGGGCAGAGGGAGGACTTGCCCCACTCGCCCCAAGCACCTGGCCTGGCCACCAGACTGCTTCTTTCCACTTCTTTCTTCTTCTGCTTTTGGCTGCATGCAAGGAAAGCAGCAAAAGTCTTTCTTTCTCTCCCCCAAACTCCACCAGAAATGAGTCTTTGGGACCCTGCAAGGCATCCTGCTCCAGCGACAAGCCTCACAAAGGCTCATTTTTGTCAGAGTTTGGGGGAGAGAAAGAAAGACTTCTGCTGCTTCTGCTGCTTTCCTTGCATGAAGCCAAAAGTCTCTCTCTCTCTCTCCCTCTGAGAATGGAGTGAGAGACGGTATCCTACAATCCCAAATAAAGAATGATCAATTGATAGGAAAATAGGGTGGGGAATTTTCCTGCAGACTTTTTTTGGGATTTTCCCAGGATCTCTGGTCCATGGGAAGTAAAATTATGAGTTTGGTGGTCCCTGTGGTCCAAAAGGTTGGCTTTGAGAATACTGGATCAGAACACTGGGAAAAAAACCAGAATACCTAGATATAAAATGTCTGCCATGATGGAAGGGAGGGAGGAGTCAAAGCAAATTGATGAGGCTGTAGCTTGTTAACTCTTACAGCTTCTCTCTCTCAGTGGGAGGAGGGAAGATACATAGGCTCCGACATGAAATATAGACTATATCCATTTTTTTTTATTTTGTAAGAGTGCCTAAAGATGACTGTAGGAGGCCCAGGGGAAATCCTGTAAAAACCAAATGAATAATGCCTGACACTTTATTTTGCAGCATACACGGTTTCCACTTAAAAATTAGAAGTTACCAGTGAAAGCATATTGATTAAAAATCAAACGAGAGGGGTCTGATAAGAACCAAGGGCATGACTTAGACACAATATATATGGGGACCACATTTCTATTCCTGATTCAGATTGGTTGGTTTGTTTTTGTTTTTTGTTTTCTAATTTCAGAGGGATTTATTTTAAAAACCCAGTTCATTAAAAGAAACCAAATTGTACATATTATGTCACAACTATGATTGTTTTTCCTTTCTCAGTTTAGGCAGGGTAGAAACATGCACAGCCCCCCCCCACACACACACATGAAGACACATTTTATTTTAATCAATTAGTTATTGCAGAGGGTCTACTCTGGGCAGATATAGTCTCAAGAATCAGTATGTCCAGAATAGGAGTTCAGCTTTTAGATAGATTGATCCTGACAATGTAAACAACGTCTTTGAGGAAATCCAGAACCAATTACATGCAGCCCTACAGGGATTCTCTTCCTTTTTGATGCTGCACAAAAATAAAAGAATCCGGAATATGCAACAAATGTAATTACCTATTCTAGTTCACCGAACTCTCTTAGTTTGCCAGTGATTTCAAATGACTAAATGCTGATATCACAAAAACAGGATGATTTTGAATTTGGCTTAAATCACATCAATCTAAATCACATCAAGTGCTAACACACTCTTTTTATTTTTACTGATAACCTTCTCTTTAACATTTCAATTTTTCATGGAAGCTTTTACTTGATAACACAACAAAGCAGGTGGGATTACATGCTGTAACCTATCATTTAGCCCCATCAATGCTCTAACCCAGTTCATGGGTATTTCTCTACCAACTGTTCATCAACCATTTTTGAATTATAGGTTTCTTTGTTTTCCAGATAAGGAAATCACAATTACTTGACTTGGTCTGGACCCTCCAATATAAAAAAAATGCTGAGGTCCTAAAAAGAGTGCAGAGATAATAAGGGTCTGCAGGCTAAATCATATGATGAACAGCTAAGGGAACCAGGTATGAATGAAGATAAAACTTAGGGGTGACATGATAACTGTCTTCTCATACTTGAAGGACAAATCAAGAGACAAGGAGGTTGATTTATTCTCCATAGCACCTGCAGGCAGGAGAAGAAGCAATGAGTCATTGCTCATTGGAAAGAGATTCAACCTGGAACTAAGAAGGAATATTTTTTGACAGTGAGAACAATTAATCAAAGGAACAGCTTTCCTTCCAGAGTTGTGGGTTCTCTGACTGGAGGTTTTCAAGAAAAGATTGGACAACCATTTGTCTAGGATAGTATAAGGATTCCTGCCTTGAGCAAGTCTAGAACAGGGGTCTTCAAACTTCAAACAAATCATTGCTTAGTATAATGTGGAGGTCCAATCAATGGAGAAATGTTCCTGGTCTTCTGTAATTGTGGGCCAAAAACAATTCCTACCTCATTTTACAAGCCTTTAAATCAGGGGTCTTCAAACTTGACAGCTTTAAGACTTGTAGACTTCAACTCCCAGAATTCCTCCTCCAGTCATGTTAGCTCAGGAATTCTGGGAGTTGAAGTCCACAAGTCTTAAACTTGCCAAGTGTGAAGACCCTTGGTCTAAAAGACCTCTAAGGTCCCTTCTTACGTTATGATACTATGACTATGATCTCTAAAATGGCAGCAACGTACATTAAAATAAAGACTGAATAAATGAGAGGTTTGCAAACTGAATTTTCTCACTGAAGAAGAATCAACATTAAAGTTGGATGAGATATAAGTATGATGTGAAATGACAGATTGACAAGAAGGAACTTGATTAGATCTGGATGGCTGAGACTGTTTTGATTAGACTTGATTAGATCTGGATTCAACAAGAGTGTTGTTATGAAATCAGAATTGTTAGTTGTGAGTCCAGACTTGTTGGGATTGAGCAAACAAGCCGCTTCATAAAAGTCTAACAGTGTGATTCCTTCTTGGTGTTAGGAATAGCTAATCAAAGCAAGAATTATTTAACCATGGCTTCTTTAAGCCTTACAACCAAGTTGGAATCACTGCTTTTCTAACAAAATATAATCTTAAACTGAGAATACAACAAATCTCTAGTTTCTAATCCAGGCTTGTCATAGAACAACAAAACAAGGGTCTTGTTTTGACACAATGCTAAGCAAGATATGCATGGAGCTAACAAATATACTGTGCTAATCATTCCCCCAGAAATAGCCAAAATTGGCAAAACAGACTGGTATTTTTTAACATCATAATAAAAATTCTGGCTTATTATAAAGTGTGACCAGCCTGCCAATGGGCAAATAGCTAAGCCTCAGCTCTTTCTTTCCAACATGAAAATATTATAAATAGTATATAATTAAATTTGTAATGTGCTTTGCATGTTTAAAATATTAAGAATGATAACATTGTAGCAAATGGTTTAACCTGAGACTTGGTTGAAATATATTGCCTACTAGACAAAAATGTTGTTTTGATGACCTCTAGTGGAAGAAACATGAATATATTTGATATTGTTCCTGTTCATCCTTAATGAAAAACACTGCTCGTTTCTTTCATATTATCATTTTTTGGTGCCAAGGATGAGTACAGGAACTGGTACCCAAGAATTCATAAACACACTGTTGCAAAAAAGGATTAAATAAAATCTCTGAAGAAATCCAAGAAGAAAAGCCAACACTTTGCTGACAATGAGTTCCGATTCTATAAAACAAAACCACAGTAATCCTATTGAGATGTGTTATGCAGAAGATATTTCTTTCCACCTGGGATAATGTTCAGTCCACAAACAATGCTCACAGGATGTGCAGAAGTATTCTCTTTGGAGAGGAATATATGCTCACTTGAAATATATGCAAGGAGGGGGATAACTTCAAAAAATAAAGGTTACTGGTCTAAATATTTCCAAATTAATCCACCCTCCATCAAATTATGTAACTCAGCCATGCAGTAGAAGTTCAGCTGAAGTGAGTATGAAAATCCACTTGAATTTACACTTCATTATATGGAATCTAATTATTCAGCACACATGAGCAGTTATTTATAGGGATGATCAATCTCAAGTAATAACTAAGTTGATTTTTCCTTTATTTTTAACAAGCTTAGATCTCACACCATGTGAAACACATTAAAAGAGGGAGAATTTGTTTTAATAGACAATGGTACTTAATTATAGTTATACTTCATTATAGCTGTTGTTCTTTATCTTCTGTTTGGAAATATCTATTGAAGGCAGGTTGCAATTTACTAAACCTTCAGTTGAAGCCTTCATCTGTTTTTTAGTCTGACAGAATACACAATATAGATAATAATGGTGATTTCCACTACAAAGTGCTATGGAGGACTCATACAGTAAACAACAAAAACCCAGCATTACTTCAAAGACTAAAATGTTCTCCTACATGAAAAGACTGATTGGCAAATAGATCTTTCATCAACAAAGAAGTTTCTAGATTTTGTGTTTTCTAGTTTGTGAAATAAATTAGAAAAAAAAAGTTGGGGGCTGGACACTGGATGTGATGTGCCAGTGCCTGGAAGCTGTGATGGTCTGGATGGGAGTCAACAGACTCAGACTTAACCCAGACAAGACTGAGTGGCTGTGCGTACTGCCCCCCAGGGACCATGTTGATTTTCCATCTTTGATTCTGGGTGGGGAGAAATTGTCCCCCTCAGAACGGGTTCGCAATCTGGGTGTCCTCCTAGACCCATGACTCAAATTGGAGCAACATCTATCTATCTATTTATTTATTTATTTAATTGGATTTATATGCCGCCCCATCTCCGGGGGGACTCGGGGTGGCTTACACAAAAATATATATACAATAAATACAACATTTATCAAATTAACTCTAATCCAATTATAATACAATCTAATTAAAATACCCTTAATTAAAATTCCCAACCCTGCTCAGTCCAGGCCAGCCTGTGCAAACAGCCAAGTCTTGAGATCACGGAGGAAGGAGTGCAGGTCCAGGGCCAAACGCAGCTCTAGAGGTAGCTGATTCCAAAGGGTGGGCACCCCCACAGAGAGGGCCCTCCCCCGGGGGACCGCCAACCGACATTGTCTATCTATCAGCCGTGGCTAGGGGAACTTTTGCACAGGTCCGCCTTGTGCACCAATTGCGACTCTACCTGGACTGGGAGGCTCTTCTCACAGTCGCTCATGCCCTAGTCACCTCACGACTGGATTATTGCAATGCACTCTACATTGGGCTACCCTTGAAGAGCATTCGGAGGCTTCAGTTGGTCCAGAATGCAGTCACGTGAGCTGTTGTGGGTGTCCCAAGATACACCCATATATCACCAATTCTCCGCGAGCTGCACTGGCTTCCTATTAGTCTCCGGGTGCAATTCAAGGTGTTGGTCATTACCTATAAAGCCCTATATGGCTCAGGACCAGGTTATCTCCAGAATTGTCTCCTACTCTGTGTCTCCCTGCGACCAGTAATATCCCACAGAGTCAGTCTCCTCCAGGTTCTGTCAGCTAAACAATGCCGGCTGGTGAACCCGTGGGAGAGGGCCTTCTCTATGGCTGCTCCGGCTCTCTGGAACCAGCTACCTCCCGAGGTCCAGACTGCCTCCACCCTACTTGCCTTCCACAAAGCAGTCAAAACCTGGCTTTTCCGGCAGGCATGGGGCTGTTGATCTTGCAACTGAGATCTAGCGAGATCCGGCCCTTCTGTTGTTCGTTGTTTTTTAAATTGTTTTTAAATTTTTTAATGTAATTCTTTTGTGTGTGTGTGTGTTTTTTTTTGTTTTTGTTTTGCTGTGAGCTGCCCGGAGTCCTTTGGGAGTTGGGCAGCATATAAGTTTAATCAATCAATCCTGGAATTCATATAAATCATACAGTTTAATTTATAAACTATGAGGCATGTTCAAATCCTAAAAGTTGTTGCAGGCACTCAGCTACCCAAGTCACATGATAGTGATATGGGCTGCATATAAATTTAATAAATAATAATAACCAGAGATGTAAAAATAGTTGATAAGAATGACAAAAAGGTGTGGATGTCAGCAGAACATAAGAGAAATAGAAGTAAAATAGAAGTAAATAGAAAATAGAAGTAGAACAAGTGTAACAAAAGAAAGCCAAGATAGGACCTGAAGTGAATATGAAAATCTACTTGAATTTACACTTCATTATACGGTGTCTAATTATAGAGCCAATCAATCTCAAGTGATAACTAAGTTGAACTTAATTTTTAAACAAGCTTAGATCTCACACAATGTGAAAGGAAATACATGAAAAGAGGGAGAATTTGTTCTGGTACAATCCCAAAACAATTGGAGCACTTGAACACCATCAACATTGACCAAAATCATTATCAGTCAATTGCAAAAGGCAGCAAATACTTGGAACTCCTTATATCCTATGATGATACCTCTAACACCGTCAAACAATAACATTCGTTGATCCCAGGTCCTTGGGAATGACTTGGTAAATGGATAAAAATGCCAAATCCAATCTAAACATGCAACAAACCACAGTTATATTCTTTGTGATCTGGTTTTGATCAGTGGTAGAATTCGAATAATTTAACAACCGGTTCTCTGCCCTAATGATTTCTTCCAACACCCAGTTCACCAAACTCCTCAGAAACTTAACAACCGGTTCTCCCGAAGTAGTGCAAACTGACTGAATCCCACCACTGGTTTTGATCCTTGCAATATATTTCACGTGCAAGTGTCTTTACTGGTTTTGGTTGTATTGCGCTGTTCTTGTTATCCTTTACAGTAGTTTGTTGCTGAACAGATTGCGCTGAATGCATTTGCAAAAGACAGCTCTATATTGTTTAGCTATCTGAAGACGCCAATATTACATTCCAACAAATTCTACATATATATTCTACATATATATATATCCGGTTGGCTCCTGATCTCCGCTCCTTCCGCCGCGATCTGAAGACCTGGCTGTTTGAACAGGCTGGGCTGGACTGACCTCCTGGGGTTTTTTAAAGTATTTTAACGGGTTTTTAGTGATTGGGCTTGTTGATCTAATTCTGTTTTTAAATATTTATTGGTTGATGTATTGTGTTTTTAACTGTGAGCCGCCCCGAGTCCTCGCGGAGAGGGGGCGGCATGTAAGTCCAATTATAAATATAACCTTTTGGGGCTACACCTAATCATAGTGAATATTTTGAAAATAATATACTTTGGTCAATATTTGCTGTAGAGAAAATCAATATAACCAGGCTAGACAGCGGGAGAGCAAAAGTTCTAGTCCTGCCTTAAGTACCAAGAAAGCTGAGTGAACTTGTACAGTCAGTCCTTCTCAACACTAGGAAGAAGACAAGGGCAAGTTGTTTCTGAAATCTTGGCAAGAAAACTGCAGGGACTAGTCCAGGCAACACCCAGTCAACAGTGACTCAAAAACATACAAAAAATCCATCAGCTGTAATAGGTATATGACATTGGTTTGGAGAGTACGGTATGAACTACAGTATACCAGGGTTTGTTTAGTAAGGGTCTGTCTTCTCATTGGAAATATATTGCTTATTGAGTTATATGCTTGTTTGTCCTGAATATATGTAGTCACATCTTCCCTCATCCACCATTTGATTGACTGTTAAGTACTCAGTGAATGTTTTGGGTTTAATGGCATTTTCTAAGAACTTCTCAGTTGAAAAATTCAACGTTGCATGCATGTCCTCTCTTTATTGCCATTTGTTTGTTGCAGCTTGAATACCATGAATACTTTAAAGCCTTGATAACAAAGGAATAATACAGATAATCCTTGACTTACATCCATTTGTTTAGCGACTGTTCAAAGTTACAACAGCACTGAAAAAAGTGACTTACTGTATGACCAGGTGCTTATGAAAACCATACTTATGACTACTGCAGTATACCCATGGTCATATGATCAAAATCCGGGTCTTAGCAACTACCATGTATCTATGACAACTGCAATGTCTCAGGGTTATGTAATTACCAGTGGTGGTTTTCAAAGTGGTTTACCACCAGTTTTGTGGACGTGGCTTGGTGGGCACGCTTTGTGCACACACACACACTTTGCACATGCACATGCACTTTGCGCACCTGCAGAGGCTTTCCTACTCACCTCCTGCAATCCTGCACTTTCCCTGTGTCTTCAACAGCTGACACGCAGCAATCTGCCGTGCCGCGCAAAGCAGCTGCGCTTCAAAAGCAGGAAATAAAGGTCAGTATGGGAGCCCGGGGCAGGCGGGTGGGCCCAACAGCTGATCGTCAGAGCAAAACAGTTCAATCTCTACTGATCTCCGGAGCTATCGGTGTCAAGCCCGAAAGTGACGTATGTGTAGCCATTTTAGTTAGGCTTAATATATATTCTTTTCCTTACTTTCTCTGTGGCAGTCATGGGGGAAGGGTTTCAGGCTCGCCACATTTCTAAGGGAGCAGGAGTGGAGATAAAGAGAGTGTTTTGGCTAGGTGATCTTCCTTGCTTGGCCCTTTGAGGTGCAGATTTATGACATCAAGCATCGTTGAATTACTTCTGTTGAAGAATGTGACTTTTGGGGGTTGTTTCTAACTTGTAATATTGTGGGGTAATTCCGGGTTGTGTCAGATCCGGAATTACCATTGACTTTGTCAATTTGATGCTTTCCTAAATAAAGAGAAATCTTTTTTGAAGATGGACTTTGTATTTTTCTTTTTAAATGGATTTCATCACTTGGAAACCTGACAATCGGCTTAGCAGAACCAGGCCGAACTGGTAGCATCCCACTTCTGGTAATTACCATTTGCAACTTCCCAGCCAACTTCTGAAAAACAAAGTCAATGGGGGAAGCTAGTCATTCACTTAATGACTACATTATTAACAACTGCAGTGATTCACTTAACAACTGAGTGAAGAAAGGTCCTAAAATTGAGCACAATTCACTTAACAATTGCTTTGCTTAGCAATGGAAATTCTGGTCCCAATTGTAGTTATGAATTGAAGACTACCTGTAATGATATCTTCACTTTTTTTCGTACAGTGCAACTTTCGCCCTTCAATAGTGACTTTTCCCCCGTTTTACCCTGCAGTACAGAAAGTAGGGAAGGAAAGAAAACAACTAAATTGCATCTGAGTACAAATATTGATTTTAAGGGGAAAAAATTACAGGTCCCATTGTTGAATTGGGAAAAATATTTTATCTGGAGAGTGGTAGAAGTTATAGATGAGCCTTTCCTTTGAATTACTCTTTGAAAATAATGAGACCACATCGGAAGTAGAATTAAAATTCTTCTTGATGAACAGCTACTCATTTTTCCATAATGGTTCTCTTTCATCCGAGTCACAGTTGTCCCAAAGGTACTTTTATTTAAAGGCACTTGGATTTCTGATTTTTCTTTAAGATATTTCACTTCTCATCCAAGAAGCTTCTTCAGTTCTTACTAAGATAGGCTTAAGATACAGAAGGATCTTGACAGACTGGAACACTGGGTGCTACCTAACAAAAGGAAATTCAATGGTGAAAAAAGTAAGGCTCTACATTTAGGCAAGAAAAATCAAACGCACAGGTACAGTATATGTGGTGCCCTGCTCAATAGTAGTAACTGTGAGAGGGATCTTGGAGTCCTAGTGGACAATCATTTAAATATGAGCCAGCAGTCTGTTGCAACTGCCAAAAAAGCCAACGTAGTTCTAGGCTGCATAAACAGAGCGAGAGAATCAAGATCATGTGAAATGTTAATACCACTTTATAATGCCTTGGTAGGGCTACACTTGGAATACTGCATTCAGTTTTGGTCGCCATGATGTAAAAAAGATGTTGAGACTCTAGAAAGAGTGCAGAGAAGAGCAACAAAGATGATTAGGGGACTGGAGACTAAAACATATAAAGAATGGTTGCTAGAACTGGGTATGTCTAGTTTGGTGAAAAGGAGGACTAGGGGTGACATGATAGCAGTTCCAATATCTCAGGGGCTGCCATAAAGAAGAGGGAGTCAAGCTATTCTCCAAAGCACCTGAGGGCAGGACAAGAAGCAATGGATGGAAACTAGTCAAGGAGAGAAGCTACCTAGAACTAAGGAGAAATTTCCTGACAGAACAATTAATCAGTGGAACAAATTGCCTCCAGAATTTGTGAATTCTTCAACACTGGAAGTTTTTAAGAAAAGATTGGATAAGCATTTGTCTGAAATGGTATAGGGTTTCCTGCCTAAGCAGGGGGGTGGACTAGAAGACCTCCACGGTCCCTTCCAACTCTGTTATTCTATTCTATCCTATGTGAGAGGACACAGATTATTAGCACCAAGGTAGTTTCAACAACCCTCAGACTCTTGACCGGCTGTTTGCAGAGAGTATAAATGCCTTCCATGCCCCTCAAGTTAGTTAGAACTGAAGAAGCTTCTTGGATGAGAAGTGAAACGTCTTAAAGAGAAACCAGAAAGTCCAGTTGTCTTTAAAATAAAAGCATCTTTGAAGCTCCTCATTTGCTTTGGGTTTTCCGCACTTGTCTGTCGATTTTAGTACTTCTGCCATTCACCAGGTGATTGTTACTATAAATTCCACTGCAGAGGACACTGAATGGATCTGGAATCAGTCTCCTCTGCTTAAATGTTAAGCTAAACGAAGCCTGATAACATTCTTGACAGGAGCACTTGAGGGGAGTTTCTTTCAAAAAGTCAAGGTAGTGACAGGAGTGGTATGATTAAATCCCCATTTCTTTTTATAAGCACTTTTTATATGCGCTTTATATGCACTGTGTGAAAAGCTACAGAGCTTCAATCATACAATCGTGGCCCGCCTCTTGACTTTTTTCACATTTACAGACAACCCCACTTTGTGTTTTCCACTGTCCTCAAAGCTAGCAGAGTGCATGTACTGAAATTTAGAATAGTTAAAAAAAAGGCACACTTTGTAAAGCCATGATCAACATTTACAGCATTACCTGTTCAGAAATTTAGTACTTAAAATATTACTGGCAGGATGACGCATTGTACTGAGGCAGTCTGGTTTTGCTTTGTGCAATATAATCAACCCCTGGGGTTTGTAATCCTGTAATTCTCCAATTAGTTTATAATTTAGTGGTTATGTGTGAACCCAAACAATTGCACAGGAAATTGTACAGGGTTGTTCAGGAAATGATGCTACTTAAATAGAACATCATGAGATTAATATATTTATTACATTTACTGTAGGTAATGCTACGTTCTCATGTACTTTCTGCAGGACAGCTGAATCCAAAATCATTATACACACCCACATCCTACTGTTGCTTGTGCAAAACATCTTTACATTTTTACAGAAATAATCCACTTTCGAGCTGGCTTTATAAGCATCCCCTTTTTTCTTCTCAGACATATCCAGGGTTCTGCTTCCTCCTCCTTCCCAGAAAAAGGGGGGACAAAAAGAAGCCAGACCAATAAGCATTGAACTTGCCTTAGGAGAGACTTTTTCCCTCATTTCTTTAATTGCTCCGAATGGTTAAAAATAAAGGTATAAAAATAATAGTCCAGTGCACGGACGGTACCGTGTGTGCTCGTTTGGCTTGTTTGTGTAGGCCCTGCAAGTACTTCAGCTCTTAAAACACACACACAAACACACGGGAGTGGGGAGGGCGGAGTAAATAGGAGCGGGGGTAAAATACTCATTGCGGAGAAACAGCTTAAATTAGAACGAGGAGCTCCAGAACTTCGGCTCAGCTCTGCGTTCCCACTCTTCGGTTTCTCAGCTATTTGTTCAAAGCGAAAACAATACGTCTGAAGAAGAAGGGGGGAAAAAAAACCCTCCCTTTCGCGCCGCTGATAGGCTCCTCCAGAATAGCAACAGGCCGGGTCAACTAAAAGGGCAAAGCCTGCGGTAGCGGAAAGAAAAGTTACTCGCGGATCGCTTTAGTAACTTTCAGATTTCATCCTGCTGCCATGAGCAGGGAGGCGAGACTCATCGCGGTCTGGAGCGTCCGGCGAAGGCGGCCCTCCTGTAAAGGCGTCTGAGTCTTGAGCTTTCTCAGGCTCCAGCCATGTTACTCGGGCAGAACAAGGAGGACCCGAGTCCGAAAAGCCAGAGCGAGACAGAAGAGGGTACTGCATGCAGGAGCCTTCACGAACCTCCAGCTCAAACAGGTAAAACAGCCGAATCCGGATTGCGGTCATGCCTGCAGACTTAACAGATGCAGATAACGCGCGCCTGTAACTTTCCAGTTTCAAGAAACAGAACAACAACGAGGGACAAAACAAAATATCTCGGAAACTTTGCAATCGTTTTGTCAACTCAACTTTCTCATTCCTGTTTTTCTTTAGGAAGGTGCTGGAAGTTTACACTAGCGGTATATGTACATACAGATCTTTTTGGCGTTCCGAGAAGCCAGAGGAGGCAGAAGAAGAATTCTGCTTGTTCTCTTTTAGCTTGGTAGCATTTCTGTGTGGTGTGTATAAAACTTAAGCAATGAGAGGCAGGGTGTGTGCCTTGGAATCAGTCTTGATTCCTAATGACTTCCAGGAAAATCCCTGCGGTTTACTTGGCATGATTTCAAAAGTAGTTTGCCATTGCCTCCTTCCTATGGTTGAAGGAGAGTGACTGGCTGAAATTCACCAGCTGGCTTTGTGCCTGAGGCGTGCTAGAACGCAATTGCCCCAATTTCTAGCCTGAAGTCTTAATCGCTAGGTATATTATCAACTCGCTCTCATTTAAGCAATAGGTTTTAATACAGTTTTTCCTGGTCCAAGTAAGTCTCCATCTGCTACAGCACTTTGATCTTTATCCTTGAACAATGAATGGCCTTTGCATCATTTTGCATGTGAGGGGCGGGTTGTTTATCTTGCACTTATTTTATTTCCTGGTTTAATTGGACAGACAAGGTGCCTGAACTTATTGCAAGATTTATTATAACCTAGAATGACTGTTGTGCTCTTTGCAATACACCATGAAAACAGCACCTGCCTCTCTTGAAGCTTCAATTCTTCATCTGACTATGGTTGTCTTTCCAAATGTTTGATGATGATTTTGGCTCTGATTTCAGAGCACAGCAAGACTGGAATTATCTGTGTTTTCAAAAACCCTTAAGATTGCAATGTCATTATTGTTCCATTTTGTTTATGTCTACTTGGGTCTTTTGCAGATTTCCAAAAGTAACACAAAAGAGCTACATGGGGTGGATTCACAATGTGCTGATGCTAAGGGTTTAACTTTCACATGATAGCTGAGATACTTGGAATGGCTTGTGCAGATAACTGTTTTCAATACATACACAAATCCTTTTAGGAAGCACTTCTATTCTAGCCAGTGAATTCATAAAATGCCCTCTCTTAAAAGCCTGCAGCAAGGAATGTGGGAGGTTGGAAGAGAACTTGTGTTAGTACGATAAGGACTAATGGGTATGATTGATTAACCTTGACCACTTGCTGGATCAGTTAATTAAGGAAAGAACATGGGCAGGATCAGCTTCCTCCTTTTAAGTAAGCAGAGAGTTTAGAATTTCATGGAAAATGGCATAGGAGATTAACAGAAGCAGCAAGTACACAGGTAGTCCTCCCCATACGACGACAATTGAGTCCCAAATTTCTACTGTTAAGCAAGACAGTTCTTAAGTGAGTTTTGCCCCATTTTACGACTTTTCTTGCCACAGTTGTTAAGTTAGTGACGTGATTATTAAGTGAATCTGGCTCCCGCATTGACTTTCCTTGACAGAAGATCACAAAAGATGATCCCACAACCTCGGAATATAAATATGAGTCAGTTGCCAAGTATCTTAATTTTGATCTTTTGATCATGGAGATGCTGCAACCATCGTTAAGTGTGAGGAATGGTCATAAGTCACTATTCAATGCCATTGTGACTTTGAACGGTCACTAATGAATGGTTGTAAGTCGAGGACTAACTGTAATTAGGACCAAACCCACCCACCCACCCACTTCCACTGGATTCTGGGTTACATCGGCTTAAAGGACAGAGTGAGGTTGAAAGTAATAGTTGGAGGGGATTATTGGGAGCTAGAACAATTGCCCCATCAAGGCAGCCTCCTCAAAGAGGTTGAGTGGTGTTTACCTGCTTCCGTTGTAAACAACCCAGGCACAGAGCTGCCGAATGTCCTCATTCTCCTTTGACTGTTGCCAGACCAACACAGAGGTCACCTAACAGAGGGAGTACTCGCTCTAATCTTAAACAAAGTCAGGAATGTTCCAGGGGTGTGATTCAATTGGCGGCAAATATGGAACCAGAGCGCTCCCCTGAAGAAGTGCCACCTGTTTCTGTGAAGCCTTTACTTTTGGTGTTAGTGACCATCTCCAGAGTTCAGAGATCCCTACCTGAAAAGGTCTCATGTCTTCCTCCATCTCTTAACATCTCTTAACATACTTCCCATCTCACCTCAAACCCTGAAGCTGCCAGGCTTGTTTCCCTAGCAAGCAGCAGTGTTTTTGATGGGGGCCATGTCAGTCCTTAGCTTTGTTTGATAACAGCATTCTGGTAATGGGAGGGAATGGGACCCATATATCGAATGGGTCAGGTTTGTTGTGGCTTATGGTATTCTTTCATTAGACCAGTGTTGCTCAACCAGCTTGAGAGCCAGTTTGGCCTAGTGGTTAAGAAGACTGTAAGTACTAGTCCTGCCTTAGGTATAAATTAATGGTCTTTTGGCCAGTCACATTCTCTCAACCAAGCTCACTACCGCAGGGTGGTTGTTGTGGGGAAAATAGATGGAGGAAGGAATATTGGGTATGTTATCTGCCCTGAGGTATTTGTAAAAATAATGATGGTGAGAAATAAGTAAAGCAAACCTTGGCGAACCTAGGCTGTGTGGACTTCAACTCCCAGAATTCCACAGCCAGCATATTGTTGCTAAGGTTGAGAAGCACTGCATTAGACAACTGGCAGATATCCGTTGCTCTCACTTAAAGAGACATCACACGGTCAACGCAATGGATATTGACCCTTCTGAATTTGAGGGCCGCAGCATCTGTCCCAGAATGACATTCTCAGATGGTAGGTTTGGGTAGAGGTAAAAATTCTGTTAGTTGATAATGGTCTAAATGTGGCTTAGATTTAGATTATTCAGTACCTTATATCCAGTTATACGCAAAATAACTAGGTCCCTCACCCCCCAAAAACACTGATAATGTAATAAAATGATGTTCTGATAATGGTTTGTTTCATATATCTGCAACATTAATTGGCTAGATTTTGGATTATTTCAAGGCTCCTCATCCCCAGTGACCATATATGGCTGCAGAAAGAAACACTGTCGATATTAATTTTGCAAATAGTTGGATGTACATACACACATTTATGCATACATAGATACATACACATACGTATAATACATACACACATATGCACATGTACACATGAATGTGAGTATTTTGTAAAAATCCTTTATCTTTTAAATTTGCTGCATCTACTATAAAAAACACGGTTATGTTGTTCATAATTTATATTAGGAAAGAATGCATAGAAAGGATTTACAGTGTAATTAAATCACATTTTTAGACTTCATTAATGCCTTATATTCTGATTAAAAGAACGTCAGTGTTTGTAGATCTTCAAAATGAAGGTTGATTGCATTGCATTGCATTGCATACACCATTTCTTTCTAGTACTTCTTTTTGTGCTGTTTTCTACTTCTTCCTTCTCGTTCATTTTGCTCTATTTCTGTTGTCTTCCTTTTGGACCATTAATTCAAATCTCTGAGTCCAAATGCACCTGTCTATACTGCCTGCCTGAGACTGCTAATATTATATGGATATGAGAAGACGTAATGTACACCGTATATTGTTGATATATGTGTGCTGTTCAGATTAGCAAGTTAGAAGTTAAATCAGCATTTAAGTTCTGTAAGTTTCCTTTATCATATTTAAGAACTGCCTAGGTCTCTCGTAGAGGGACTCTGGGTGGTGCACAGTAAAATATTAAAAGCATAATATGGTATATAAAATTTAAAAGAGGCAAGGAATGTTAAAAGTTAGGAAGCACTTTCAGGGAGTTAACTAGCTCTATGGCTACACATCTGAAGCAAGGGCATAGAGCCATGTTTTTATACCTTTACAGAAGGTCAAGAAAGTGGGGGCCTGCATCACCTCTGGGGGGTAGGAGTGTTCCACAGGGTGGGGGCACAGCAGAGAAGACTTTCTTCCTAGACCGCACCAGTCAGAATTCTTTGATTGACAAGGTCCACAGAATACTTTCCCTGCCTGAGTGGGTGGGATAGGCCGATGTGATGAGATGAAGATGGTTCCATAGGTAACCCTTCCATAGGTTATCACCAACACCTTGAATTGGCCCTGGAAGCAGACTGGTACCCAGTGCATCTCAGGTAGCAGAGGGGTTGTATATACCATTCTTTGGGAACTCAAGATTGCTCGCAAATCAAATCAAACGTTTATTGTCAATGTACAATTTGTGTGCAATGAAATTGAAATGTAAAATGTACAAATTTACCACATTTTTTTTTTACCAGTTGAAGCTCTTGGATACTTTTCATGGTAGCCCCATGTAGTTTTTTTCTTCTTCTGAAAGCCCTTTGTATGACATAGTGAACAGGAGAAGGTAGGACAAAAACAAAAAGTAGCTGCCACGGTTTATTGAGTTCTCCCTCTTCATTGGAATGTTGGAACAGCAGGTGGAGCAGAGGTATTCTTCTCACTGGGAAGTGAAATAAGATGTTAACTTAGGAGCATGTTGTTCATCAACTTGAATTCATTGGCAATAATGCAGCTGGGTAATTTAAGGTTGACGTCTATACATCCCTCTCTTTCTTCATATGTTATGTGCACTTCTTCACTATGCAGCATACAAGAAATGCTTCTTCTCAGTGTCATTCATGTAGCGGTGAACATGTGGGACAGGCACTAAAGAGTCTGGTCTTCTGTCAGCCATGAAAGCTCATTGAGTGACATTGGCCAGCCAGGAATTAGGTATGTCTAGTTTAATGAAAAGAAGGACTAGGGGTGACATGATAGCAGTGTTCCAGTATCTCATGGGTTGCCACAAAGAAGAAGGAGTCAAGCTATTCCCTAAAGCACCTGAGGGCAGGACAAGAAGCAATGGATGGAAACTAATCAAGGAGAGAAGCAACCTAAAACTAAGAAGAAATTTCCTGACAGAATCAGTGAAATAACTTGCCTCCAGAAGTTGTGAATGATCCAACACTGGAAGTTTAGAAGGGATTGGACAACCATTTATCTGAAATGGTATAGGGTTTCCTTATTCTATTCTGTTTGTTCTGTTCTGTTCCGTTCTGTTCTGTTCCACTCGACTCCACTCCATTCTTTCTTTCTTAGCCCAACCAACCTCACAGGATTGTGGGGGGGGGAAGGAAAGGGGATGGCTCGGGTCCTTTATAATTCAGCTGTCCTAAGAAAATGTGTCAAACAGTTCATGTAATGTTAATTTGTATAGCACTTGGAGTCATTGTTGAATTGGGCAGAAATTTAAATTATAAATAAATAATCCATTTTCTTTGCACTTTCTTAATTTCTAAGTGCTGAATTCTGTAGTACCTGATGTCGCAAGAAGTTACCATTTTGAGTAAAGTCTGCTGGATTTGGCAGCTGTAATGCATTTAATGAAAGAAATAAAATGTGCTAATTGTAATGAACTAACATGTATGGGAAACTGGAACCATTCCAGATTATGTTTTTCTTATTTGCATCGTAGCCTTTTAGACATCATCCCTTTGACTTTCTTCTCCCATGAATTTCCAAAGGTCTGTCATTTGCCTATAACTCCCACTCCTAAATGTTAGAACTACACTGAGTAGTGTGCCCCGGATGCTATATATTCATTCTTTTTTATGCTACTTTCATGCTACAAGAAATGCTTTTCCTCAGTGTCATTCCTGTAGTCATTCCTGAACATGTTGGACAGGCACTAAAGAAATCTAGTCTTCTGTCACCCATGAAAGCTCATTGAGTGACATTGACCCAGTCAGCCTTTCTTAACCCAACCAACCTCACAAGGTTGTGGAGAAAAACTGAGTGTTCAGTGACGGTTGCTTTTCTCTCCTGAAGGGAGAAATAACAAACAACCCCAAGAGCTTTTGTAGTTCCTATATAAAAGTATATGGGTAAACCCCCAAAACCAAAGATAATATAAGGCTCTGATTTGTTAAAGAACATGTTTAATTCTACCATTGAAACTTCCTTAAACTAACTCTTGAAAATACCCGTGTCCTGGAGAAGGAGGGAGCAAAAAAGGGAGGAATAGTATTAACAGTGTAAGCAACACAGCAGTTGGGACAATTCTGTTGCTGTGCATTTAAGAAATTTAGATTTAAGTCATGTCCAGGAAAACCTTTTCACACTTGAGTATCTAAAGTGTATATTTTCACAAAGATATGCAGTTAAGTATATGTGTGTTGGGGAGGTTAAGTTCTAAATGTAAAAGATAAATCTAAATGTAAAATCCAAGCTAGTGCAAGTCAGCCTGGGCAACTAAACGTGCTTGTACAAGAACAAATTCAAGTGCCTTCATATTTAAAATTATTGCTTAGATGTTAATAAACTGCTAAAAAATTTAGAAAAGCTTCTGCTTGTACAAAAGTCGGAAGAACCAGAATTCTCCCTCTGGTCATTCAAACCACAAATGTCCTTGAAATTACCTGTGTCCTGGAGAAAGAGAAAGCAAATAGGGGAGGAATAGTATAATAGTATATGAAGGGCCTTGGTGGCTCAGGCTGTTAATTGCCTGCACTTAAGTTCCAGCTGCCTACAACTGCTGTAGGCTCGAATCCCACCAGGCTCAAGGTTGACTCAGCCTTCCATCCTCTTGGGGTAGGTAAATTGAGGACCCAAGATTGTTGGGGGCAATAAGCTGACCTTGTAAAAATGTCACTTAGTAATAAGCAGGCATATACAATGGAATGAAGGCTATTGCTGAGCACACTGGGTTGCATCCCAAAAAATTGTAAGCCGCGCCCTGAGTCTTCGGAGAAGGGCGGTATATAAATGTAATTAAAAAAAAAACAGTGTAAGCAACACAATATTTGGGACAATTCTGTTGCTGTGCATTTAAGAAATTCAGATTTAGATCATGTTCTGGAGAACCTTTTACCACTTTGGTTTCTAAAGTGCATATTTTCAGAAAGCTATGCAGTAACTTATTTGTGCATTGGGGAAGGCCGAATTCTAAATGTAAAATGGAAATCTAAATTTAAACTCCAAGCCTGGGCAACTAAACATGCTTATACAAGAACAAATGCAAGTGCCTTCATTTTAAATTTATTGCTTAGATGTTAGTAAACTTCTAATAATGCTAACAAAAGAAGCAGGCATTAATCTTGTGATGAATCATACAAATTTTTTTTACTACTGGTTCTGTGGGTGTGACTTGGTGGGCGTGGCTTGGTGGGCGTGGCAGGAGAAGGATACTGCAAAATCCCCATTTCCCTCCCCACCCCACTAACTTGCTTTCCAGCTCCATTCTCCTGGGCACGGCAACAAAAGAAGACCCAGCCGATCAGCTGGGACTCAGGAGGCAGAGAATAGATGGGGCCAGTCAGAGGCAGAATTTGCTGGTTCTCCGAACTACTCAAAATTTCCACTACTGGTTCTCCAGAACTGGTCAGAACCTGCTAAATACCACCTCTTTGGAATCATAAGGCTTCATATAATTCTAAGAAGATGATGTTGTTTCCCATCAAGAATCTGCTGGTAAAGGAAAAGTCCTTTGTAACTCAGCTGTCCTAAAAAAGGGTGACAAATAATATGAGTAGTCTACTGGAAGTGGCAGCTATAATGCATTTAATGAAAGAAATAAATTGTATTATGTGTGGATTTTAATTTATTTATTTATTTTATTAGACTTGTATGCCGCCCTCTTCCTGAGGATTCAGGGCGGCTCACAATATAAAATCACAATGCAATAAGTTAATTAAAAAATAATTAAATAACTAAATCACAAGCCTAATAATCAAACTAATTAAATTAAATTAAAATTTCTTTAAAAACCTACCCCCGCCTCATTTCAGTCCAGGCCGGCCTGCTGAAACAGCCAGGTCTTCAGGTCATGGCGGAAGGAGCGGAGATCAGGGGCCAAACGAAGACCCAAGGGGAGCTGGTTCTACAGGGTGGGTGCTCCCACAGAGAAGGCCCTACCCCTGGGCAATGCCAGCCAACAATGTCTGGCCAGCGGCACCCCAAGGAGGCCCTGCCTGTGGGAGCATACAGGGTGATCGGAATGTGATGCCGGCAGAAGACGTTCCCGCAAGTACCCCGGACCCAAGCCATGTAGGACTTTGTATGTTATCACTAGTACCTTGAATCTCACCCGGAAGGCAACCGGTAACCAATGCAGGTCGTGCAGGAGAGGTGTAATATGGGAGTATCGGGACACTCCCATCACAACCCACGCAACTGCATTCTGCACTAGCTGTAGCCACCGGGTGGTCCACAAGGGCAGTCCCATGTAGAGTGTTGCAGTAGTCAATTCGGGAAGTGACAAGTGCACAAGTGACTGTCCGTAGGGCATCTCGGTCCAGGTAAGGGCGCAACTGGCATACCAGGTGAACCTGGACAAATGCCCCCTGGTCACAGCTCCCACCTGCTCCTCCAAATTGAGCTGTGTATCCAGGAGGACACCCAGGTTGCACGCCCTATCCACAGGGGGCAACACCTTTCCCCCCATGACCAAGGATGGAATAGATACTCCGAGTTGCCGGTACATACAGCCACTCAGTCTTGGCCGGGTTGAGTCGAAGCCTGTTCCTCCCCATCCAGATCCGCACCGCATCCAGACAGTGGGACATCATGGAGAGGGCATCACTGATATGGTTCGGGGTAGAGATGAAAAGCTGGGTATCATCCACATATTGATGATAGCTCACCCCGAAACCGCGGATGATCTCACCCAGTGGCTTCATGTAGATGTTGAACAGGAGAGACGAGAGGACTGACCTCTGGGGCACCCCACAAGTGAGGGGCCTCGGGTTCAACCTCTGCCTTCCTGCCAACACCATTGCGAGCGACCCGAGAGGTAGGAGGAGAACCACCGTAAAATGGTGCCTCCCACCCCCAAACCCCTGAGACGCCGCAATAGGATACCATGGTCGATGGTATCAAAAGCCGCCGAGAGATCTAATAGGACTAGGACAGAGGAAAAACTCCTGTCCCAAGCCCTCCAGACATCATCCACCAGCACGACCAATGCCGTCTCTGTGCTGTGCCCGGGCCAGAAGCCTGATTGGTATGCATCTAGGTAATCGGCTTCCTCCAGGAACATCGAAGCTGCTGAACCACCGCGCTCGCAACAACCTTCGCCAAAAGGCGAAGGTTGGAGACAAGATGGAAGTTGTTCAAGATGGCTGGGTCCAAGGCAGGCTTCTTGAGGAGGGGCCTCACTACCGCCTCTTTCAAGGCAGCGGGAAAGAAGCCCTCCCTCAAAGAAGCATTGACTACTGCCTGGAGCCAGCCACGTGTAACCTCCCTGGAGGCATAGACTAACCAGGAGGGACTCGAGTCCAATAAACACATGGTGGAACTCAGCCTCCGCATGGTCCTATCCACTTCATCTAAGGACACAGGCTCAAACTCAGCCCAGATGGTATTGGCCAGACTCATCGTCACTCCTTCCTCTAACTCCTGCCAGTCGGAGTCCAAGCCTGCCCGAATCTGAGCAACCTTATCCAACAGATGCTGACTAAATTCCTCAGCCCTACCCTGTAAAGGGTCCTCCCTCACCTCCCGATGTAGGAGGGAATGAGTGACCCTAAACAAGATGGCTGGGCAATCATCTGCGGATGCAATGAGAGCAGAGAAGTAAGCATGCCTCACTGCCCCCATCGCCACCAGATAAGTCCTAATATAGGCTCTTAGCTGGGCACGGTCAGATTCGGCAAATTAACGTATGGGAAACTGGAATCATGCCAGATTATGTTTTTCTTATTTTCATAGTAGCATTTTAGACATCAACACCTTCACTTTCTTCTCATATGAGTTTCCAATGTTCGTCATTCACCTATAATCCCCACTCCTAAATATTAGAATCACTTGGAGAATAGTATGCCCTAATCTGGATGCTATATATTGATTATTTTTATGCTACTTTGAAATATAAATTTAATTTTATTTTCTTGATTACCTTGACTGAAATATGTGCCAGTTATCCATCGTTAATTTTTCATTTACCTGACTAAGCCAAAAAACAAAAGTCTCTGGTGATCTCCATTTTCTCCATTAGTTATTCATAGTGTCATTAGACTGAGTAGGCAATTACAATTTTCCACCCTGTTTCCTTACTGCTGGCCTTTCTCATCCCAGAGCATGAGTCACCTAGCCAAATCATATGCTTTCCCATCTATGATGAAATAGTTGGCAGCAGCACGCAGAGAGGTGAGAAAGAGAATCCAGACAATACATTGCTACACCAGCAATTTTTTCTAATGCCATAGAACTTTTTAGAACTTCTGACAGAACTTCTATTTTTTTTTCTTCCTGGTATTTTCCAGCAAGTGCCGGATCTATTTTTTTCAGTGGAATGTTGATCCACTGGTTGTAACAAGAATTGACTAACAAGCTTGTCACCCGAGCCGGATGTCATGGGCTGAGAGAGAGGGATTGGCCCAAAGTCACCCTGCCTAAGATGGGTCTAGAATTTACAGTGTCTTGGTTTCTAGTCTGGGGCCATAAGCTCCAGACCAAACTAGGGGTCTCTTCCTCATAAAATTTTTAATGCCATAGAGCAGGGCTGTCAAACTCGCAGTGCGTGGGCTGGATGCGTCACATGCTAGCCATGCCCATGCCTGGTTTTGCGAAGGGGAAACCGTTGTGACAATGCAGTGATGACGCGAGTTAGACACCCCTGCCATAGAGCATTGCTACACCAGCAACTTTTCTAATGTCGTAGTTCCACTAAGGACCATCTTATGAAAAAGGTTTCATGCAGTGATTTGGCAGTTTTGGGTGTTTCCGAATATGCTCATTAAAACCCCCAAGAATTGCGTTGGCTGCCATTGGGTTTCTGAATATTAATTAAAAGGTGTTGTCATCACTTATATGGCACCAGGGTCATGTTATTTGCACAACAATCAGGTTCTGTCCTTCTTTGTTCTACTAGGACCAGGGGAGACATGATAGCAGTCTTCCAATATTTGAAGGGCTGCCACAGAGAGGAAGGGGTCAAGCTATTTTCTAAAGTGCCTGTAGGCCAGACAAGGAATAATGGATGGAAACTGAACAAGGAGAGATTTAACCTGGAAATAAGGAGAAACTTTCTGACAGTGATAACAATCAACCAATGGAACAGCTTGCCCTCAGAAGTTGTGGGAGTGCCATCACTTGCGACCTTCAAGAAGAGATTGGACTGCCATTTGTCAGAAATGGTGTAGGGTCTCCCGCTTGGGCGGGGGGTTGGACTAGATGACCTATAAGGTCCCTTCCAACTCTGATTATCTGTTAAATCTGTTAGTTCTTTATTTGACTGAAAAATGGAATGATTTTTAGATATTGGGCATGTGTTATCTTATTGGGGTGTTATTTCTGTAAACTATTTTTTAATCACTATGAATCACTATGGTGACATGAACAGCATATAACTTATTTAATAAATAAATAAGCCATTCCAGAATAGTGTCAAATGGTGAATTTATAGCTAATAAAATATGCAATTATAATAATAGGTAGCATAAGAATTAAAAAAGTAATTTGTTTTTAGTGTAATAGGTACACACTTAAAAATGGTTCGCAATATTAAGTCAAAATACGTTTTGCAATTACTGTTCAGGTTTATGTATTGACTGTTACAGTTTTTTATGACTAACAAAAATAAAGTGAAATGTAGCATGAGATAATTTAAAAAGACCAAGTGAAAGGAAGTCTAAGGAAACTAATAATTAAAATAGACTTGGGAGCCAATGTCTTTGTAACACATCTTAGGCAGAATGCCTAGCAAAGAGTACAGACTCTGTCTTAAATAACTACCTACTTTAAAAATAAATTGTAGTGGTGCATGGAAAGCTAATCAACTTCTATTACCTGTTTTCAGCCATTATTCTGAAAATAATGAGTGTCTCAATCTCTTCCTCCTCCTTAATGATGAACACAGTGATCTGTATCTGTTCCTGGGTGCACTGTTTAACAACAGTGCAATTAATGGAACACACATTCTAATCCTTGGAAAGACCAACTTAAATTATTAAAATGTGGATATTAAAATGTGTCCAACTAGCATGGTTAAATTGCATTTATTCAGAGTTTCTTCTTTAAAATCAGAAACTAAAGTTATTTCTACTATCCAAGGTATTGTGGACTACCAGCAAACTTAGGGGAAAAATTTTAAATCATAAACAATACAAACCTCAGGCTACATGGTTAAGCAGGTTCCTAAGACTTACAAGACAGTCTGCTTGAGTTAAACTTTACATGTACACTCACAAACTCACCTATGATGTCTGTTCTGCGATGTGTTGTGATTTCCTTGTTAAAAAACCAAAACCAAATGCAAATCAATAGTATGGGAGTTATTATCTGAACAGTTTTACATTGCATACATTATTTCAATTGGCACTTCGTGTGAATTCATGTTGCAGTTTAGCAATTCTAGTATAGTTAACCTAGGTCCTTTCCTCAATCTTAAATCTAAAGGATGAAAAAAACCTTGTGGAAAATTCTTTAAAAAAATTAATTATGGAGATCAAAGATGCTTTGTTGTGAATACTTCCTGTAGATGCACCACTTCAACTCCCAACCAGCACATTCTGTCATAGAATTGTTGTTGATGACAAAAATATATGATACTTGGTAGGACTCCACTCATCAGCAGACCTTGGTTCCATTCGGGATTCAGAAAACTGCCACGGCTTGCCCATGACTATTTCCTTAGCTCAATTCTTAATTATCTGGGCTCATACAGCACCAGAGGTGGGATTCAGCAGGTTCTGCCCAGTTCTGGAGAACCCATAGCGGGAATTTTGAGTAGTTCGGAGAACCGGCAAATGCCACCTCTGACTGGAGATTTTACAGTATCCTTCCCCTGCCACGCCCACCAAGCCACGCCCACAGAACCGGTAGTAAAACAAATGGAATCCCACCACTACAAAAGCAGCATTCTGGTTTTTGAAATAAAAATGGTTAATCTAATGGTAAGTCTAAATAAATAATAATAATAATCTATTTAAAACTCTTTTGATATAATTCTCCATTTTAACTGCTGGAGCATCATAGAAAAGTATGGTTTCTAAGATATATTTACTGATGCAAAAAAAAACTAAATTGATTTTCTCATATCCTTTAATTCCAGGTTGTGGAATGCTCACTCTGCTGTCATCTGTCATTGCTGCCATCAGTGGATTTTTGATGGGATATGAGCTTGCAGTTATCTCTGGAGCTCTTCTTCAGCTAACTAGCATCCTAACACTTTCGTGCCGACAGCAAGAAATTATTGTAAGCATAGTTCTTGTTGGTGCCTTATTAGCTTCAGTAACTAGTGGAATCCTGATAGACAAATACGGGAGGCGATTTACCATTATGTTGTCATCTGCTTTACTAGTTGTGGGCAGTCTAATTCTGATCATTTTTGCCTCCTACGGACTACTTATAGCAGGACGGATTGTGATTGGGGTTTCTGTTTCCCTTTCTTCAACTGCAACATGTGTGTATATTGCAGAGATTGCCCCGCAGCACAGAAGAGGTTTGCTTGTGTCTTTAAATGAATTCATGATTGTTATGGGCATTCTCTTTGCCTACATTTCCAATTATGCCTTTGCTAATGTTTCTCATGGCTGGAAGTACATGTTCGGCCTTGTTATTCCACTGGGGGTTTTACAGATAGTTGCATTATATTTTCTTCTGCCCAGTCCTCGTTTTCTGGTTATGAAAGGTTTCGATGAAGCTGCTAGTAAAGTACTTGGAAAACTCAGGGCAACTGAAGATACTACCGAAGAACTCACCATGATCAAATCTTCCTTGAAAGATGAACACCAATATCATTTTCTGGATTTGTTCCATTCCAAAGACAACATGAGAACGCGGCTCCTGATAGGGGTTGCTCTTGTTTTTTTTGTACAAGTAACTGGGCAACCCAACATCTTGTTTTACGCATCCACTGTTTTGAAATCAGTTGGATTCCAGAGCAACGCAGCGGCTACTTTGGCCTCAACTGGGGTTGGAGTAGTTAAAGTGATCAGTACGGTACCAGCTATTCTTTTTGTGGACCACTTAGGAAGCAAGACATTTCTCTGTATTGGCTCATCCCTCATGTCGGTGTCGTTGATCACCTTAGGATTAGTGATGCAAAATATACATGTGAATGTCACCACTGTCTGTAAAAACCAGTCTCTGGAAGAGATTATGTTTCAGGGAGCAGGAACCTTCACTAATGAAACTTTTAAGGAACGTTTTGCTGGCACGACTTTACCTGTTAAAAGTTCCTCGTGGTGGAAGGATGAAATTGCTGACCCCAGGGATCAGAACGGGACAACATTGGTAGGAGACAAAACGTTTGTCAGAATGCATTCAGAATCCCAGGTTGCAGTTGAATCGGCCAAGGTTCAACCCTTTCTGAAATGGCTCTCCTTGGCTAGCTTGCTGGTTTATGTTGCAGCTTTCTCCATAGGACTTGGACCAAGTAAGTATTACATATATTGCTTTGTATATTTTTCTCTCATATTTTGGTGTAGTGTTAAGACGCTTGGATTGAAGTCACCAGAATAGAATAGAGTAGAATAGAATAGAATAGAATTCTTTATTGGCCAAATGTGATTGGACACACAAGGAATTTGTCTTTGGTGAATATGCTCTGCCAAGACAGTATGATGTCTAGGACAGTGGTGATGCACAGACCCTGGGGTGTGTGTGCAATGTCATAGGGCTGTGATAGTGAACCTATGGCACGCGTGGCACAAGTGGTACGCAGAGCCATTTGTGCCGGCACGTGAGCCCCAGCCAAACTTACCTCACTGCGTATGCGTGCGCCTCCCAGCTGATTTTCGGCCTGTTTGAAACCTTTTTCGGCCTCCCAGAGGCTCAAGGTAAGTCTCTGCAGCCTTTGGAGGCTGAAAAACAGGCCCAGTTTCATCACTTCCTGTATTTCCGGAAATACTGGCTCCAACTAATGAACCCAATCAAATCAGAACTCTGAGAGTTGGCTTCTTCTCAAATGTCCTGTTTATTGAATACATCATATAAGCACAGCTTCGATGGAAAACTAAGTCTTTCCCGCGGTTTCAGTATAATTAAAGTAGGAAATAACCCCATTCCCAAGTGTCACAGGTCACACTGGTCAGTTGGGTTAATTGGCGGGCTCTCCAGACACCCCTTCCCCAACCTTATCAGTTGCCAGTAGAGATGACCTCAGTTCTCATGAGAAAGCTCTTTGTTGTGTCTAGTGATGCATTCCAACCTTCTCTTCCCCCCTTCCAATCTGTGTGGCAACCGAGGAAGAGAAAGATGGCTGTGGCCAGGTTCGGTTCGAAGTTGACATTATGCCATTTAGGAGCTTAACTTACAAGGTAGCTAATTTTGAGATGTTACTGTTCCTCAGTTAAGGAAAATTAGATAATAATGATTTCTAAAACATCTGGAGGACTACTTGAACACAATTGGCATTGACAAAATCACCATCAATTGCAGAAGGCAGCTTTACTTAGAACAGCTTGTGTCCTAAGTTTAATAAACAACAACATCTACCTATCCTGGTCCTTGGGAAGGACTTGATAGGTAGAAGGTAGGGGGGTAGGACTTGATAGGTAGAAGAAAATACCAGATCCAGTCTAAATATCTGGCCGGCTATGTGACCAACCATAACTTATTCAATTTGTATTGGCTACCCATCCCATCTAAGTGACCCTGGGTGACTCAAAACAGGTAAAAACAATGGAAATAGGGAGGAGGGTAATTGTTTATTTAGATTGCAACTAAGCAACCAAGCATTATGATGGCAGTGTTTAACTTCCAAAATAAAATTAAATGGTTGTCCCAGATACATGTTTAGAAAAGAATTATTGTTCCTGATCAGCAAATATAACTAATTCAGTTAAGTCAATGGAGACGATAAATCAGAAGGCTTTCATTTAGTCTCCATGCCTACTTGGGAAGTCCTTTATATAAGTCAGCTTAAAATGTAGTTTCAAGGCCCAAACAGGAGAAAGTCAGGTTGTTGTTTAAGACCTGGAACAAAAAACCCATTGTTTACCACATGGAAACTATAAGCTGCTTTATTTTTATATTTTAATCACAGTATCCAAGTATTTTGTGCTTGGATGGAATGCTGTTTTTTTTAATGGATCATTTATTTATTTATTTATTTATTTATTTATTTATTTATTTATTAATGGGACTTATATTTATGTGACTTTTTGTTTTAAAGTACCTCCTTCTAAAATAAACCTTCCATTTTTATTATCTATGGGTCTCTTCCTTCTGCTGCTTCTAGAACGTCTGCTATAGTTGACAATCCAGAATTTAATGGAACTATGAAGTGTGAAGTGTGAAACTTGAATAGCTAACTGATTTTTTTTTATTTCAGTGTCGTGGTTGGTGTTAAGTGAAATATTTCCTGGAGGGATCAGAGGAAGAGCAATTGCTTTCACATCAAGCATCAACTGGGGAGTTAATCTCCTTATCTCATCAACATTTTTGACTATAACAAGTAAGACCACTGTGGCTGGGGAATTATATAATCAGCCCTTTTTCTCCTCTTGATGTAATCCTTTAAACATATGATGAATTGATGCATATTTGAGCAGAATTCTAGGAAACTGGGAAAGTCCAAACAATTGTGGATGCTTCATTGCTGGAGGTTTTCAAGCAAAGTGTGGACAGCCACTTGTCTGAGATTGGATGAGGATTGCTGCTCTAGGCAGGGAGTTGGACTAGACAGAAGGATATTTTTAGTATTATATGACAAAAATCACTCTTAGAATGAAAGTAAAGTAAAAGAGAGAAAATACCCATTGCCCATTATGTCCAATGAAATGGACAGTCGAGTATTATTTTTAAATACTTCATAATATCCTCTCTAGTATCTGCTATAAGGTTTGGTTTTGTAAGCTAGTAATTTCTATATGTTGAAAATGAAACATCTACAATGTTTGTTGAGCATTTTTCAACATTGAGCTGGTTTTGTTGTTGCAGTGATTCTGTGTACTAAGATGTGAACGTTATAGCAAATTTTGAGTGACCTCAGATTGGTTTGTCTAAGAATTTGTGTCCCTAAAGTATCTGAGTCAAACACTTTTTACTCTTTTTAGATTTACTTGGCTTACCCTGGATATGTTTCATTTATGCCCTGATGAGCCTAGCATCATTAGCTTTTTTCATTATCTGTATACCAGAGACAAAAGGACATTCTTTAGAGCAAATATCCATGGAACTGGCAAAACAGTAAGTACAAAGCAATCGGCATGTATATTGTTTATATGCAAGTGTATTACAGGTAGTCCTCGACTTAATGATCACAACTAGCCCCAAAATTTCATTTGCTAAGTGTGTTTGTCCCATTTTATGACCTTTCTTGCCACACTTGTTAAGTGAATCACCGTAGTTGTTAAATTAGTCAAACTTTTCCTAAGTGAATCTGGCTTCCCCATTGACTCTGCTTGTCAGAAGATCACAAAAGGGGATCACATGATCCCCAGGACACTGCAACCATCATAAGTAGGAGTTAATTGCCAAGCGTCTGAATTTTGATCACATGACCATAGGAATGCTACAATGGTTGTAAGTGTGAAAACTGGTCATAAGTCACTTTTTTTTCAGTGCCGTTGTAACTTTGAATGGTCACTAAACAAACTGGGCTACCTGTACTATCATTAAAGAGTTATTCGACTTTGGGGGGGGGACCCTAATCCTTCAGGTGCAGATTTATGACATCAAGCAACGTTGAATTACTTCTGTTGGAGAATGTGACTTTTGGGAGTTGTTTCCAGGGGTAGGATTCAACCGGTGTTACTACTGGTTCAGTGACTACGTTTTGTGCGCGCGTGTAAAAAGCCTTAAGCTGTGCCGCCCAGACAGCTGAAAAGCGCTGCGTGCAGGTGCGCAGTGTTTGAAAAGCCACTTTTTTCCTGCATTTTCAACCTCAGTTGTGCCGCACAAAACAGCTGAGGTTGAAAAAGCAGGAAATACAGGACAGGTAAGAGCCCGGGTGGGCCAAACAGCAGCAAACAGAAAACCAGTTCAGTGTCTACTGTTCTTCAGAGCTACCGGTTCTATAGAGCCAGGCAGAACCGGTAGCATCCCACCCCTGATTGTTTCTAACTTCTAATATTGTGGGGTAATTCCAGGTTGTGTCAGATCTGGAATTACCACTGACTTTGACAATTTGATGCTTTCCTAAATAAAAGAAATTGTTTTGGAAGATGGACTTTGTTCTTTTCTTTTTAAATGGATTTCATCACTTGGAAACCTGACACACGACACATCTCTCTGGATTTATAACACTCAAAGTTACAGATGGTGATGGATGTAGGCTTGAACACAGCTACACTCATGGCTACGCCATAGTTTTCTGCTTTGATGATTCTCTGAAATGGGAGAATAGCTGATGTCTAGTGCAGTGGCCCCCAACCTTTTGGGCACCAGGGACCGGTTCCGTGGAGAAGAGATTTTTCCGCAGACCAAAGGGGGCATGGTTTCATGTGCTGCCACAGATGGGGCTTCACTTGTTTGCATGGCCCTGTTTCTGGCATGCCGTGGCCCGATGCCAGTCATTGGATCGGGTTGGGGACCCCTGGTCTAGTGGACAATTGGTGATATATTTTGCAGTAATAGAAAATAATGTCAGATTAAGAGTAAACAGAGTTACCAGCTTACCCCCACAAGTTATGCAAGCATGCTGTCACTGCCCAGATTTCCAAACCTGAGAGTTCTCCATTGTGCCCATAACTTTTCTGTCCGGGCATCAGATTTTATAAATCTGATTTATAAAACAATGTGAGAGAAGGTGCCATTCAAATAGGCCTCTTTGAAAACCTCTTTTGAAACTGGACAATGTCTTAATAGCAGCATTGATGCAAAGATATTATTATTATAGCTGCTATTTTTGATGGATTGTTTTTAGGTTTGTAGTTTTAACATTTATAGAAAGTAGGGTTGTGTGAGACACCCTTAACTTCTTTCAACAGCGCAAGTTATGTTGTGTTTGGCCTTCTGAGATAGCAGAGGTCAGTTTGTTTGCAGGAAGCCTATTTCAATACTTTCAGAAAGCTTCTGTAGACATAATATTCAGTGTTTGAAAATTATGTGTACAGAAGCCTTGATTGGACATGTCAGAAAAGACACTTAGATCAGCATATCACAGAACAATATGTGATAGCTTTAATTTCAACTAGCTAGAGAAATAACAGCTGCAGTGGTGTGAATTGCCCTGCTTTAAGCAAGAAATGTAAACACTGAACTTAAAGAATTTGATGCTCTTCATCAGCCTGGCAGTGTGCATGGCAGTGAGTCCCTTGCAAAAACTTAAATACAAAGTCTTCACAAGTTTAAAAGGAGTAGAGAGCAAACGGTTTTATGTTAGTCAAGCAAAGCATGTGAATATGTGTACTAGTGATTTTAGAATTTACTTGCACAGATAAAAATGACTTTTTAGATCTTCTGTTTAAAATCTTTAATGTATCATGAAGTATTCTGTACAAAGATGGTGCTGACTAGATATTTTGGAAATTGAAATACCCAATATCAGAGTGTACCAGCTTGAGGAAAGTTGTTAGGTATACAGTATATCAATATTCTTTTGAAAAGGAATGTGAAGCTTATCATGACAGAAATATTCCATTTAATAACTTCTGAGCTGTTGACATAGCATGGGAAAGAACAAAAAACAAAGCTAATCCCAACTGCTACCCAACATTTTTGGCCCAATGAACACTTCTGGAATTTTGAAAGCCTATTTGCACTTTTACAAAATACTTGGTCACACCCACCATGGCCTATATACCAGAAAGCAAGCAAAACTGTAGCCACCCATCATTTTATTTTCTAGGAATTATTCTGAGATATATGTGGGGTTCAGGAACATTAATGGAAATAAAAGTATTGCTGGAAATTGATTCCTGATGCTTTGGTCCATTCTAGTTCCTGTTGGTTTTTTTTAATATAGAAGAGTCTTAAATAAAATCAGGTAGGACAGAGAGCTTGGTAATATGTACAGGTACATTTTTCTGTCCAAGTTGGAACATAGGGTCTCAAGGCAAAGGTTCCCAAACTGGGGGTTGCAAGTAAGTTGTGTGTGTGTGTGTGTGTGTGTCATATTCCCACTCTGGCTGGACCAGACCATGCATGGGACTTCAGTGCTGGGCTCCTCTTCTTTGACTTCATACCAGCAGCTCTTGCAAGATCTGAACCTGCTATTGACCACTGCTCAAGGCAACTTGGCAGAGTCTTCATCTCTATCCTCTTCCAGGGACAGAATGGGACAACTTGCCATAGCCAACTTGCTGTGGCCAATTCGCCATGGCTAACTCACCATGGCCAACTCGCCACCGCTAACTTGCCACCGCTAACTCACCATGGCCAACACGCCATGGCCAACTTGCCATGGGACAACTTGCTGTGGGACAATTTAGCAATTTTATTTAATTATTTAAAGTAAATAAAAAATATTTTAATTTTTGTCATTCACATTTCATTCTGCCCCTCCTTTTGCATCCTTTCTTTAATGCTTCTATTCCACCATTTTTTTTTGGTATTAGTGTAACTCTTGTCCTGCAGTGAGTTGTCCTGCAGCGAGATGGCCATGGTGAGTTGTCCTGCAGTGAGCCGGACGCGGCAAGTGGGTCATGGCAAGTTAGCTGTGGTGAGTTCGTTGTGGCAAGTTGGCCACGGCAAACTGTCATAGATCCTCCAGGGACGACTTTTCCCAGATTTGATGCTGTATCCTGGTAGTGAATGTACGTATTCACTCCAGGCAGCCTGGGCATTGAACTTGTTGCAGAAAACAATTTTGCAATGGTTTGACATCCCCTAGGAAAAAGCTGCTTTAGAACAGAGGGAAGGTAAGACTGTAAAAGAGTGTCACACAAATTTCAGTATTTTAGAGGGTCACAATATCCCAAAGGTTGAGAACGTGTGTGTTTAGGAGTAAATGCCGAACCTTATGTTAAAGATTGTGCTGAAAATGTTTCCTCTTTTTCAGAAAGCATGCCAAGAATCCTTTTTGTTGGATGGGCCAGCGGCAAGACCAACTGATTGGCTCAGCTATAGAACTTTCTAATAAAGGCACCAATGAACAGTTCTTCTAGGCAGAAGCAGATGCTTGAGTCACTTAAGACCAGAAGAATTGGCTTTCGTAATGGACAAGATGGTAGAATTCATAGAAATCCTGCCACTACATCTGAATTCTTCAGCGTCTTACTCTAAATTAGCTTTCTCCGATTTTTGTTTTCGAGGACTTTTTGGTCAGTGAACGTTACGGAATAATGAATTTGCACATTTTAAACACAGAGCTGTCAAACTGTAAGGATATTTCTATGGAAATAAATAATAATATAAAAACATGAACGTCATGCAGCCGATCATACAAACGTGAGAAATTTGTGCACATTTCTCTTTTAAGAGAGTAAAATATTTTAGTCATGTTCAGCACGTTTGCGCAATTGTAGTCATCCTTTCTAGGCCTAGTAGCCAAGCTCTTTAAAAGGTAGGACACTTGACTATTGCTTCATGCTAAGTCATGAACACACAAACTGCATCACAGGTAGTACTCCGGGTATGTCGGCTTGTTCAGCAACCATTCAAAGTTATGACAGCATGGAACTTGTGAAATTGTGGCTGTTGCAGCACATCCATGGTCATGTGATCTTGATTGCAACCAGCTTGCAATTAAATCAGTTGCAGCATCTTACAAGCTTGCTGCTTCCTACAAACAAAGTCAACAGAGAAACTGGCAGGGAAAATCACAAATTGCTCCCATAGCCATGCTCTGCAACACCTTCTACCCTCTTGTCTGCCCAGGACACCCACCTGCCAATGCTCAATACTGTCTGGCCATGGTACCTATCCACCTGTAGCTCTCACCTGCCGGTCTGCTTGCCTCTCCTGTTCCTGTATTGTAATCATGTGAGATCCTTGTTTAATAACCTGTGTCATTCTGGGGTTAAGGCAGCAGTTGGGACTATAAAGATTGCCATTACTTAGCAATGCAGTCACATGACTTCACACTTCGACCACATTACTAGTGATAGAAATGCCAGTCCCATTGTTCTGAACAAGGCTTCACAAAATCACGAAGCAGACTCTTTGTCCTGACAAAACCTCTTTTTATTAGGCTAATGTGAATTCCTATCATTCACATATAGCAAAGTCCCGGCAAACAGTCTTTCAAGGGTGAATTACAACCACAGATCTTACCAGGCTTGGAGAGTTGCCAGGCCGATAGCTTCCAAGTGCAACATTGTCCAAGAAAATACTTGGCAAGGAGTCTCTGAGTCACGAATAAATCTTCCCACTAATTAAATGAACTAATTGTCTCCTGCAAACACCACTCCCCTTTTGCTCTTCTTTATTCCCTATGGAAGGGGCCATTCACCATCCACCTATGCCTTTACTTCCAAGTCAACCCTTGTTCCTTAACTGTTCCCTTCTCCTGGCAGCTCTGTGCATGTGCACATCAGGAACAGGCTCCAGCTGTTCTTCTGCCCCACTGATCTCCGACTCCGAAGGCAGCTGATAACTGTCGGACAGCCCTGGCCCCATCTCTGCCTCCAACACAGAGCACTCATCAGAGCCTTCCCCAGACTCCAGGACTGGCCCACGTTCCTCCCCAACCTCCTCACTGTCAGTCTTCCGCCAGCTCTGCTGGCCGCTGTCAGACCACAACACCCATTGAGTTATCATAACCTGAGGACTACCTGCTTGGCAATCTATAATGGCTACCTAAGAGAATCTACCCTAATGTCATTAAATCTGGGCAAATGGCAAGATCTGGATATAGGAAGCTATGGTTAAATTTGAATATAGCATTGAATTGTGGTTTAGAGTTACTTGCACAAGCTTATCTGAAAACTTCCCTCTCTTTCTGGAGCTGGAAAAATCTGATTTTGTGGCTTAAATTAAACATTGTCCTTTATATTTCAAGTGGATTAACCTTCAGTTATGGTATTTTTTAAAGCAAAGTTATATTTTTTAAAGCAAATCAATATTCAAAACCAGATGGTTTAACTTTAAATCATGTTTTGTTGTGATTTGTCTGTTGTAGAACTCAAAAAATTACAGCACAGGGCAACCAAAAGGAGAAAGGGTCCTGAACGATTCCCCTTAGAGCAAGTGGAAGCTTTTTACCATATCTTACAATAAAGACGAGAAAAAAATAAAAATCATGATGGATGTTGAGAATATGTTTGCCTGAACTGTGGTATTAGAAATCAAGGCCATCCAATGGAGCTTTGCGCTCGCTGCTGTGGGTGGCCTTTCCCATAGGCATTTGTTGGCTATTGTACAGGAACAGTGGCCTTGCAATAACATTGATCTGAGTCAACGCAGCTCTTCAGTGTTTTGACTAGCAATATGAAGGGCTAGTTTAAGCCAAGAAAGAAGGACTTCCAGTTTCCTATCACACCACAGAATGAGCAGAACAGATGAGAACTTGAGGCTTTTCAAGACATATCCTAGTACTGTTGAATTATGGTTTGCTGTTGTGCTTGAAAGCAACTTTTCTGTTTTAGATTGTACAGACTACAGGCTAATCAGCCTTAATGACCAAAACCTCTCAGTACTGTCTCACAATTTTAAGCAGATTCAAAGAAAAAGGATACTGTCCTGTTTTAATGGATGCTTAAATGTGGGATGAGTAGTCTTAGCAGGCTTGAAGCCTAGATGTGACATAAGGCAATTGGAGGCTTTACCCAGTGATATGTACCCTAACATGAAAAAAGACAGCATGTTTTTCCCAGCTGCATTACAATCACCAGAAGAAAACCTGAAAACCTCCATTACTTATCCCCTCCTTCTTTGGAAATGATCCTCTTCCTGAATGGCCCAGCAATTCTCTGGGTGAACACATTTCTAGATATGGCAAGTGGCAATAGGATGGAGGATGGGGGTTCAAGTCTTACATTAGACTACATCAAAGTACCTGCAGGGCTGGTGAATTGCCCACTTTTGTGTTGAGTCCATGAAGACTGAAGCTTTTTCTGCTATTAAGATTTCAGATTAAGAAATGAAATTATGGCTATACTAGTCTTGAAACATCTGATTTTGTTTAACTTTGGATGGGAAAAACTGATGTTTTAACATTAGTATGTAGGCACTATGAATCAGCTACTTGTAACCTAAAGCAGCTCATAGACCATTACTGCTGCTCATCATCTTTGTCCCCTACTAAACTAATAAGCCTTTTCAAATCACTGGCTGCAATCACATATTTTACTGTAAAATTATAATGTAGTCTATCTTAATTTTTGCTTGGTATATAACATGAATTGGACAACTGTGGTCTGTAAGAGTTGTGCAAACCAGACTACTGTGATTTAAAAAAAAAAGATTAAAACAAATCATTGCTTAGTATAATGTGGAGGTCCAATCAATGGAGAAATGTTCCTGGTCTTCTGTAATTGTGGGCCAAAAACAATTCCTACCTCATTTTACAAGCCTTTAAATCAGGGGTCTTCAAACTTGACAGCTATAAGACTTGCGGACTTCAACTCCCAGAATTCCTCCTGTAGTCATGTTAGCTCAGGAATTCTGGGAGTTGAAATCCACAAGTCTTAAACTTGTGAAGTTTGAAGACCCTTGCTTTAAGTGTTGTCTTCAAAGTCCTGATTTCCAGCTATCTTGATCTGGACAAATACCAGCTATATTGATCTGGACTTTATTTGTATGGGAATGTTTTCTCTGCTTTTCTGAGTTTCTTTCCATATAGTTATGATGCCCACATGTAACAACTTTTCTGTTTAGCAAACTGCATCGACAATTTTGAACACCATAGTCCCACTGTCTCACTGCTGTACGAGTCACTTTTGTGCAAATGAATTCATATGAGAAACAGAATACTAATCGTGATTTCATTTTAAGCAGTTTACTACATGTATGTAAAACCATGTTTCCTAATTGGAATAAAAACTTGAAAGGTAGAGTAAAAATTTAGAAAGCTACATTTTGAGATCACGGATTAGGTGTTGTTGCTAGATTAATATGAAAATATTTGTGTAGACCACTTTCCTGCAGTTTATTCCTATTTCCTTTAGGTCACAGTTCTCAATTTGGACAACTTTTAAGATCTGTGAACTTCAACTTCCAGAATTCCCCAGACCGCATGCTTCTGGGAGTTGAAGTTCACAGATCTTAAAGTTGCTCTAGGCCAGGGGTGTCAAACTGGCAGCCCCCGCAGGCTGGATGCATCACGCACAGACCATGCCCACCCCAGCTCCGTGAAGGAGAAAAACATCGTGAAACGTCACCTGACACCCATGCTCTAGGCAATCTTATCTCTTTCCCCTCAAATCAGGTTGATAACATCTAGTTTATACAATATAACTATTTCAACTGTTGCTTCTCTTTTTTAATGGGGCAAAAAAAACCTCAAAAATTTTGAGCATCACACACAAATGAATGAACTGATTAATAAAGTGCACCAATAGTTAATACCCAATATGCAGTATGTCTGAATACAAAATATAAATTTGTAAATATTTAGTGCTTTTTAACTTGCTGTACTCGTTGCAACTTCCATCAGGTCAACTTGAAATTTGGCAAAATTGCACGCCAGCTCATGAGTCTGAGAAGTGTCACTTTTATAAGCGATACACTTTTGAAACGTAAATTATGACTAATTAAAAGTTGATGAATGTAGAGAGTGCAACCATTCTATCATTCTTCTTAAATTATTTATCTCCACACTTCTTCATACACTCTATGCAGTTAGTTATCTTTCATAAATTTCCAAAGAAGCAAATTATGAACACTAGACGATTAGGGATAAGAACTTGGTGTAGCGGTTAGGAGACCATGACTTCTAGTTCTGCCTTAGACACAAAAATAGCTGGCTAACTTTGGGTGAGTCCTACCCTCTCAGCCCTGGGAAGCAGACAATGGCAAACCATTTCCAAAATCTTGCCAAGGGAATTTGTCCAGACAATCACTATGAGTCACCCATGATTTGATGGCACACACATAACAAAAAGATGATGATCAACATTAGCTTGTAGTTACAGAGGTGCTCTTCCTAGTTCCATTGTAATTATTATTAGGTATATGCATAATCATTGCTTCATGTTTTAATCTGTGTGAGTAGATGCCTCTAAAAAGGTGAGCCTGCTTCCTTGATGAAAATGCTTTAGGAAGATATATTTAGCACACTTTCTGGTTGAAATAACACAATGTCTATTTATATCCAGTCCATTTGTATCCTCTCCCAAAGCACAATTTATATATCATTTTTCCAGCAGACCTCCAAAGTTCTCTCATGACATTTGAACAGTGTTTTAAAAATAGTTTGAAAAAATATGCCAATGAGATTTTTAACTGCAGGGCTCTGCTGAATTTATTTCAGTCAGAAGTGGAAGCTGAGAACTGAATACATGGTATTTGCAATATTCATATCAACATTTATTCATTCTTGAGGTTTAGATATGAAAAAGAGACATCTGCATTTTTACATATTTATTGTATATGATGAGAGTAGCATCTTCATTCCAATTAAAATTTAGTAATACCACTCATCTGTACCAATGCACATGTACGGAGAGACTCAACATTGGCTTTTGAAGTCCCAAGATTACATGTCAAAACCAAGCTTTCTTACATGTTAGAATAAAAAACAAAACAAAAATGAAGTACTATAGCAGTATTTGGCAAGTGTGGACAATTTTTTAAAAGTAGCTAAAGGTCTACATCAATTAACTTTTTCCCGAAAAATAACACTAGTCAATGGAAATAATTCACAGCAGTTTTTTAAAAAACCAACCAAAACTGTATCTGGATTATGGATACAGTAAGCTGATTTTACTAACATCAAGTGCTATAATGGTACTTCTATCTTTACTGAATACAATGTTCATTAAAATTTGCTATGATCCAGAATGTGCCCTTGCTGAGCAAAGCAAAAAAAAAAAAATCAGCCAACCTCTGCATTTACTTACAAATACACTGCAGAAAAAACAGAGTTTGTCCTTTGTACACATATGTATCTGTCATTCACTTGAACCTAGTCTGCTATTGACCACTTTACACACGCACACTGAAACTGGAAGAAAAAAAATGAACAAAAGATTACACTAATAATGCTCTAGTTACTTTGCCAATATACAATTGTTAATTGAAAAGGGAAAAGGAATGTAACAGAACAGGTATGAAGGAAGGTTTTGCAAACTTTTATTTGTGCATGTTTGTCAGGTGAAAAAGGTAATGTCTACAGCTTCTTTGGTGCCCAACAGTCAGCATACAAAAATGTAAAAGACTATTAACAAATAAAAACACAAGCTCAACCTAAAGAAGTATTTCCAAGGTTAGTGCATATCATGACAATTCTGCTTATGAACACAGAAATCACTGCAGAAATAAATAGAATGTCTTGTAAAAAGCAGCAATTTCATATTTTTTGTAAACTTTTGTTTTTACAATACAGCACTGTTCAAAATAAAATCCAAAAAGGACTGGAGTTTATCACTGTGGCCAAGAGTTTGTACCTCTTCAGCTGTCTTGGTCCAGTTAATCCTTTTTTCTTTACCCCTTTTTTTGCTTTAAGTCCAATATGCAGCAGTCTTATAAAAGGTGCTTGGTTAGTTCACCTAACCGTGAAGTGGCAAATTATAAAATTTCTTTCCTGCTCTCAAACACGTACGGGTAGATCTGTTCCACTGCAGTGGCAACAGCTTTTACATTTGGCCCTAAAAATAAACAGGGGAAAAAAGGATCAGAAGAGACACAGAAACAAACCTTTGAAACCCCTAAACTTTATTAGTGGAACTTAATACTTACAACAATTGTTTTCTTCAATATTCTAAAAGCGAACAATCCCAACACTACTGAAGCAGAAAATAAAACTAGCCTGAAAACTTTTATTGAATTATACATCACACACATTCATACATATCTTAGGTGGATCTCTGCTCTTCTCACATTGAAGACTAGCTGTACCATAAACTCAAAGAAAAATTTGCAAATTCAGCAACTGAATATGCTACTTGCACTTTATATTGTTATAAATTACCTATTATCATCAATGGCCACCTAACACTCCAACTCAAATTAGACCTTAATATAACTATTTATCTTGTTTTTCTTCAATTATAAGTCCAGAAAATCTTCACTGGTATCCCAACATGTAAGAATCAAAGTCTTATTTCTTCTCTCCTCAGCAAGACTGAACAAAATTGTTACTTCCCCAGAGTTGCTAAAGTATAAACAGAAGAATGTTCCCATTGGTACAATGGGATATTTATTCTTAAAGTGAATAAGTCACAAGCAGAAAGAAAGGGAGATGTAAACTTTCTTCCATCGTATGCTACATTCCTGATTTTTTAAATATGATATATATATATTTCCCCACATGCTCATAGTTAAATTGGATGCATAACTAAACTACTTCCTATGATATAAGAAGCCAGTTCTTTCTCAGTTATTTTGATTTATGGATGGACTACTGAATTTAATACCTGAAATACCTAATGGTGACACAATAACTGATCTCACTCAGTTATGACTTAGTTCCTGTTTTTATCTATTAGATTTTCAAATTTCAATCTATTAGACTTTCAGTCTAAATAAATTTAATTTGACTGATTTCAGTCAAATGTCATTTGTCACACAGGATTGACGATACCATTTTAATGGAAAAACACACCAAGTGTTATGTAATCTACAAAAGTGATCATAAGAATCCACACTTAAACATAAATTGTTTAAAAACAAGAATATGACACTCCTTTAGTACTGGGGCCAATCCTAAAAGAAATATTGCCTTCTACAGATGTTCATATAGCCTTGCAGATTAGAATAGCTATTTCTACATCTATTAATGCTATATGAGGTATTAAGGAGTCTATATGTCTATATAATGCTATATCAGGTATTAAGGAGTCTAATCATAGTATTATTTTCTACCAATATTTTTATAGCTTAATTTCACAATACTTGAATGTGTAACTCTTTAGTTTTCTTTTTGCCAACTACAGAAACTATAAATAATCTACAGTTTTGCTTATATAAAGTCTCGTTACTTTCTCTTTTGTATGTTCTCTACCTAGGCATAAACTGTTTTACTCAATGCAAGAGATCTGAATTTTAGCTAGACTGTATTGTCAAAGGTGAGAAAGAAGTAATTGGGGATTAATCCAAACTACAAACTACTGCCTTGGAATTAGAACTAGCATTCATAACATTTACCTGTTTTTAGCTGTCATTCCTACCCTTCCACTCCAACACCAGCTATGTTTAACATCTTGCCGAGCAAAGAATACTATTAAACTTGGATTTTTGCAGATTCTTTTGTAGCACATTGTCTGGTCTTAATAAAGGTAGTATCCACTAAGAATTTTTGTTATCATTTTCATGGTTATACTGCTATTTTTAATTACCTGAGGTCCCATTGCTAAGATATTTATTCACAAAAAGGAATGAGTACCTGTAACTGTGATACTTCCTGTTGAAAAAATCTGTAAAGTAGCTCTAAGTGTTTTTATTCTGTAGCAAACTGCAGGATGAAGTTCTGGTTCATAACTAGGAAATAAATAAACAAAACGTAGTTCAAGAATAAATCCCAATATAAAAACAAAAAATAATTTTAATTTGTTCTATTCAAAGTAAAACAATTTCAATTTTTATAGTATGATAATATTGTTAAATTGGACTGTACCTGGCATGGGGTCGGTTGTTTTTTGTAAATTCTGGCAATCTGACTTCAAACGGCATGTTGCATACTGCTAAAACATTGACAACTTTAAAATCTGTAAAAATCACCTTTTTAAAGGAGAAAGAACATGTGGAGATAGAAATATTAGAACATTTTTAAAACTTAAATAAAGGGATTATATACATTTTTGTCTCATTTCAAAGAAGCCATCAGTTGTTTCCTGCAGCTATGGCCAGAATGTGCTTTTTAGTGTAAGGTCTTATTGAGAAAAGAAGTTAACATATTTTAGTCTACAGAAAATTATTTTAGTAATCAACTTCACATAATTCAATTAAGTTGCTGCAATGGCAATCAATTACTAACATTCCCCCAAACTGAGAAATATTCTGTAATTGTCCTTTTAATCATATTTCTATTTCACAGCAAACAAATCTTCATAGGAACTACTGAACTTGCAGCTGCTATCTTTTAAAAAAGAGTGATTCTATTTTCCCATTTTGCTTTTAGAACTTTAATATTTAATTTACCTTGGCTAAAAAGAATTAAGAAACCAAGCTTTTTAAAAGATAGCTGCATCACTTGAAAGCAGTGTTTTGCAGGAGCCATATTTATTTATTTATTTTATTTTAATTGCATTTATATGCCACCCTTCTCCGAAGACTCAGGGCGGCTTACAATTTTTTGGGATACAACCCAGTGTGCTCAGCAATAGCCTTCATTCCATTGTATATGCCTGCTTATTACTAAGCGGCATTTTTACAAGGTCAGCTAATTGCCCCCAACAATCTTGGGTCCTCAATTTACCTACCCCGAGAGGATGGAAGGCTGAGTCAACCTTGAGCCTGGTGGGATTCGAGCCTACAGTAATTGTAGACAGCTGGATCTTAAGTGCAGGCATTTAACAGCCTGAGCCACCAAGGCATGAAGTGGCATGAAACAAATCCCTAAAATCCACATCTATCAGTTATTCTAATAATTTGTAGAAAGGACCATTCCAGAATGCTATAAACATAAAATACAATACTTATTCATTTATTCCTATATATAAAAGCATGACAATATATAAACCAGCGCTAACCAATTATTGGGATAGGATGTGGGAATGTCACATGTATGAGATACTGCATCTGCAAAGAGTATCATTTACATCAATGTTTCTCAATTTCAGCAACCTTAAGTTGTGTGGACTTCTACTCCCAGAACTCCCTCAGCTAGCCTGGGAGTTGAAGGCCACACATCTTAAAAGTTGATGAGATTGAAAAACATTGATATAAGACAAGCTATATTGTCAGACGTGCCCCCCACATCCCACTGCACTCCTTGGGAAATAATGCATTTTGCTTCTTAAAACATATGCACATGCACTCCTGTATCACACATATAGTGCAACTGTGTCTGAATACTATAATTAAATTCTATTTACTAGCCAGGCCTTCACCTTCTTTGAATTATATAATGTCAAATTGAACACATTGTTATTTTATATGGCAATGGTATACTTTGTAAATAATAAATAAAAGTAAATAAACTATACATCCCTCTTTTCTTTTAATAAGTTATTTATATTTGGATTTATAATTGACAAAGACAGCCTTGGTAGCTGACAAAACATTTTATTATTGACATGTTAGCAAAGTAATAACATGCAAACCAGCAGAGACAAAATGAACACCAGGAACATAGAGGTGGGAGATGACTTGTTTTTAACACTGAGTTTTTGCAGGAAATGCATGTAGAGCTGTGATGTTACTTCAATTCTTTTTGCATCCTGTCCCTTACAAAAGAACCTGGTTTCTTTTTAGAGTAAAGGATCTAAGCATTTTTTGCAATGACTCAACTGATGAAAGAAACTTTCCTTTTCAAAGAAATTGATAAAAAGAAAAAATTGTTTTTGACACCATTTTGTTTTGCCTGGAATGCATAGGATTTATCAGAGAGGGAAAGGGTTACAATTTAATTTAGTATAAATCTTTCTTAAATCTGCTCAACAGTGAGTATAGTATAAATCAAAATATATTTATTTCAACAGAAAAATTACCTGAAAACCTAGTTTCTGCAGACTACGGGCTAGTCGTCTCGCACCAAATTTTGCTTCTTCTTCACTAGAGTTGAAAACAAACAAACAAACAAACAACTAGTTAAGGGATTATGCAATTAAGCATTGCTAATACATAAATAAGTTCATTAAAAAGCAATAAAAACATAATTAAGTATACCTTGTAGCTCCTGTGCAAATTACTTTCCCTGAGGACCAAATTGTTGCTGTAATCCTGGGTTTCCTAAGCTTCATTAATACTTTCTGAAATCAATCAGGGAAAAATAGGTTGAAAAACAACTTAAAAATATCTAAATGCTATCATTTAGAAAGGTTCAACATGAAGTTTCACTTCTGAAATAGTCTACACTGGGGGGAAAACTAAAATGTTTCTTATTACTGCAAAGTTTGGTGGGGTTTTTTTTGGGAACAATTAACTCCAATATAAAGGCAAGATTTTAAGCATTTATTTTACATTAAAGCTGACAGAAGTTAACTGCTGAAATCTAATGCACCAAAAGGATACTAGGCTAAGGAAGCCTATGATAAAGTGTTGTATTTATTTTCAACTTTTGGATAGGCAGTATGTAACAATACCACAGTAGAAACAAAGAAAACTCTGAACTTCAACATAGTAACAAAATCTCTCCCTTTCTCTAAGTATTTTAATCAAAATTGTTTCAGCTCTTCCTCCAATTAATTCTTACTATATTACTGTAGTTGTTCAGGCATGATGTTTTACCAACAAAACAATATTTATTTGCAAACAATTTACACATTATTGATTACTTGTGGACAGAATGCTAATTATATAAGCAATTCATGCTGACATTTTGTTTCTCAGCTACTCACTTTAAAAACAGTTACACAATTCAAAAGTTAAAAAACACATTTCATAATACTAAAATCAACATCTGTTTCAACCAGAAGAGCAGCAAGGTTCTTTTAGGGTATAAATAAAGGCATCTATTAGCTTTTCAGAAAGCTTGCACTAATGGTGCTAATCTACCCTAGATACCAAGTTGCTTCATATGAGTGGAACTATTATAGAAAAAGCTCTCTCTCTGGTTTTAACCACTCAATTATCTCTCCAAGTATGGCCAAGAGAGCCTTCACTCCCGATCCTGAAGTGCAGACAGACTGATAAAATGAAGACAATTCTTCAAGCAATTTGGTTCAACTACTGAAGGTTTTAAGGGTAAGAACTAGCACAATGCTTCTTTTTTTTTACTATATACACTAGAAGTGTACAAAACACCTCAGATTTGAAACAGATTGCTCAAATGTGACATACTGCTGATTGACTGAAACATCACCATCCCAGCTTACAGAAGTCTTCCAATACTCTTCTGATTATGGCTGTTGGAACACTTTTGGTAAGACTGGCCTTTGAGCTTGAAATATTGCATAAACAAACATGTTTGTACACTTGTTATACATGCAATGCAACAATTAAAATCTGAGAACCCATATCATGATAAACTAACTCAAACTAAAAAGACCTGGCTGTAGAGAAAAAATACAATTCCTTTAAAAGGCTTAGGAGCTCCCAATAGAGTTCCTTCCATAATTTGGGAATAACACTGAAGACACTCTCCCATGTTGTCTGACAATTGAATTTTGGACAATTAGCATGTCTTTAGGAAATCCTTTTCTATTGACCGTCATGTCTAGGCAGGTTCATATGAATAGGCAGCTCTAAAACAATCAGTTTTAGGTAGTAACGTAAAAAAACAAATGTTTCTAGTGAAAAAATAGGTTTTTCAGCTCTGGTAGAATAGCTTTAATACTAGGAACTGATTAGCAATTAAATCACTGCAAGTTTAATTGTAAATTTATTACAAGGGGGAGGCGAGTGGTCTGGCTAATGTTATCTGGACTGAGTTCGATCCTGTTTCTGAGGATGAAGTGGACAGGATTATGCGGCGGCTGAGTTCCACCACATGTTTATTGGACCCGTGCCCTTCCTGGTTGGTTTATGCTTCCAGGAGGTCACGCGGCTGGCTCCGGGCAGTTATCAACGCCGTTAAGGGAGGGGTTCCCTGCGCCTTGAAAGAGGCGGTGGTGAGGCCCCTCCTGAAGAGGCCTGCCCTTGACCCAGCCGAGTTGAACAACTTTCGTCCGGTCTCCAACCTTCGTTTTAGCGAAGGTTGTTGAGAGTGTGGTGGCCCAGCAATTGCCACTTTTCCTGGATGAAGCGGACTACCTGGATCCGCACAATCGGGCTTCCGACCCGGTACAGCACGGAGACAGCATTGGTCGCGCTGATGGATGATCTCTAGGCTCGGGACAGGGGTTTTTCCTCTGTCCTGGTCCTGTTAGATCTCTCAGCGGCTTTTGATACCATCGACCATGGTATCCTGTTGCGCGCCTCGGGGCTGGGAGTGGGAGGCACTGTTTTACGGTGGTTCTCCTCCTACCTCTCGACGTCAAACAGTGTTGGCAGGGGACGGAGGTCGACCCCAGGTCTCTCACTTGTGGGGTACCTCAGGGTCGGTCCTCTCGCCTCCTGTTCAACATTTATATGAAGCCGCTGGGTGAGATCATCCGTGGCTTGGGTGAGTTATCATCAGTACGCTGATGATACGCAGTTATACATCTCCACCCCGGGCCACATCAGTGATGCTCTCTCCGTGATGTCCCGTTGTTTGGAAGCGGTGCGAATCTGGATGGACAGGAACATGCTTCGCTCAATCCAGCCAAGACAGAGTGGCTGTGCATACCGACATCCCGGTCCAGTTTGGAGATTCCATCTTTGGTCATGGGGAGGAGGTGTTACCCCTGTGGACAGGGCACGGAACCTGGGGGTTCTCCTGGATTCACGGCTCAAGTTGGAGGAGCAGGTGGGAGCCGTGGCCAGGGGCCTTTGCCCAGGTCCGGCTGGTTCGCCAGTTGCCCATACCTGGACCGGGATGCCCTGCGACGATCACTCAGGCTCGTTGTCTCCCGGTTGGACTACTGTAACGCTCTCTATCTAGGACTGCCCTTGTGCACCACTCGGAGGCTTCAGCTGGTGCAGAATGCGGCTGCGCTGGTTGTGATGGGAGCCTCCCGATACTCCCATGTTACACCCCTCCTGCGGGCTTGCATTGGCTTCGGTTGCCCTCCGGGTGAGGTTCAAGGTTTTGGTTTTAACATTCAAAGTCCTACATGGCATGGGTCCAGGATATTTACGAGAACGACTTCTCCCAGCCTCAAATACCAGCCGCCTGCACGGTCGCACAGGCGGGTCTCCTCGGCTGCCCTCCGACTCAATGTCGCTTTGGCGGGGACCCGGGAGGGCCTATTCTGTGGCAGCCCCCACTCTATGGAATCTTCTTCCGCTGGAGCTCCGGCTCCCGATCTCCACCTTCCGTGAGCTAAAAACCTGGCTGTTTTACAATCTGGGCAGTGTTGACCCTTGGGGTTGTTTACGTAATTTTGGGGTTTTAATAATAATACTAATATTAATTCGGCTTTAATTTAATATATTTTTAAGTAACTTATTGTTGTATTCTATTTTAGTTGAGTCAGCCCGAGTCCCTCGAGAGGGGCATATAAGTCGAATTAATAAATAAATAAATAAATAAATATTAATAAATATACAACAGACATCATTTATTCCAACTACCCTCTGATATTTGAATTTCTATATTCTACCAAAATTTTAAATCATCTTTAAAAGTAATAGCAATAGCACTCAGACTTATATACTGCTTCACAGTGCTTTACAGCCCTCTCTAAGCAGTTTACAGAGTCAGCATATTGCCCCCGACAATCTGGGTCCTCTTGAAAAGTAATAAAATTTAGTACATTCTAAATATATTAGCACTTCATGGTACTTTCTCAAAGTTGCTGAATCAGCAATACAATTTATGTCTTTACTACTGGCATATTGTAAAAAAAAATTCCATCTGTATTACCCAATAAATTATCCAAAAAGTTTTGTTGTGTAGAGCTGTTTAGAGTTTCCAATAACACGTGAAAGAATTCTAAAATTAAAATGTTACTTACACCAACGTCACGCTTGTATATCACATTTGCTCCTTCCAAAGCAATCTTTCGCAAATTTAAATGACATCTTGTTCGGAAGACACAGACCACATTTGTGATTAAAATATCCAATGCAACATCACTCTCTGCATCCATTGGGGTGATTTAAAACACAGATTCCCAGCACCATACCATGAAAGATCACATCCTGAGGGTTAAGATACGTTAGTTAAACAGATATCTATCAAAAAGTGTAACAGTAAGTTTTAATTCCCAAAATGAAGTCCTAATTTGAAAAATAGTATCTTCCCGATAGACAAATTCAAAATAAAAGTGAATGTTTAAGTTACAGACATTTCTCTGATTTGATTAGAATTTTTTTTAACAGTTTGATCTAAAGACAATGATATCCATTTAATGCAAAAATATTAACGTTAATGTATTTGATTTTTTAGCCAACTAAAGCTGTTAAACATACCATCATCTGCAAAATGCAGTACATAGAATACTTTCAAACAGGGTTAGCCATGGAATTGTTTTATTTATAATTTAATTTTCCACAACTTTTTCTTTTTCAATATTTTTGTTATTACAATGATTTGAAACTATGGCTTCACTAATATTTTGTTTTGTTTCATTAATTAAATACATTTTTGAAAACAATGTATTGAACTAATTTAAACCAATTTATTCCTAGTAAGACCTTGCTAAACATAAATCATGTTCATAATCAAATCATTTTCTGTATTAGTCGTAAACCTATTTTCAACATTCTGGAAAAAAAAGTTTTGTTTGCTTCAGATTCACCTTTTATTTATACACATACAATTTTTTTCAAGGTGTATCATCATCAGTCTTTAAAAAAAACTTTCCCTGCATAAGACAAACACAATCCTTAGTCATTGAACTAAGGGAATTACAATCCTGAATTTATACTGTTTCCATGTCATAAGAATCTGAGACACAGAAATCTAACTGAATTGTTAATGTTTTTCTGCCTCCTGTGAACATGATGGCAGAGAGAAATACTGTGAAATTCAATTTTTCTATGCAATATGATCTTTTAAATTATAAAATATATTCTATCAAAATGTAAAACGTGCATTTTTGTTCTTTTATGCAGAAGAAATTATGCCACTGCATTTGGACTCAATTGGAGCTTGTTCATAATTTATCATATCATGTTCATAAGTTATCTTAAATTATTGAAAAATCTAAAAGCATTCCAAATTAAACACAAATTAACAGTGTAATCTGCATTCTTTAGTTATCCTACTTCAATTGAACCTCTAACAATTATTTTTCAGCCATAAAGATCTGTCTAGACGAAGTCTGAAGTATCTGAATTAGGGAAATCTTTAACCATTCCTTAACTAGTTGACCTAAATTACAAACAAGCGTGAAAAATGAATATTATATAAATTTTTGAAATCCAATACCTGTCACCCTTAGCCAATACTAAGGAAGAACAGGAGTTGCAATTCAGTAACAACTGATGGTTCTCACATTATTCATTCACATCTTTGTTTCGGTTCAAAAAATTTATTTCAAAATTAAGAAAGAGACCATCTGGTAGTTCAAGATAGCAGCTGGGGAACTGAGAGGAAAAAAATAATATCTTTTATTGGAAGAAAGGATAATACAGGAAACCTACACAAGTTCTGGATACCATTTCCTGAAAGTGCTTTCTGTAAGTTAGCTAGCAGGTGTCCACTAAAAATATTTCATTTCCCACCAAATACAGTGATTAATTCCTCAGCTCAGACATGTGTGAACATATACAAAACTTTCTTCTTAATTATACATTCACTGATTCATAAAAAATCATTCTGCATTTTTTTTTCTCTAGGATGCTATCATAACTTTCAGAATTGCAGGTGGAAAAAGAAGCTTATAACAAGATCCAGTAAGATTCAAAGGGCTGGATGCTCTGAAATAAATTCTAAGTTCATCTACAATATTATCCCCAACCTCCAATTAAGAATATTCATCACAGTTACTCTTTAATAATTTTCAAGGCTTGCACATTAGTTATATATTCTACAGGAACCAATTCCTTCTTTTGATAATTGGCATGCATTTCAGCTTAAGAATGGATTCTGAATTTCACTCCACTGGAGTGTTTCAAATGGGTTCATAGTGGCAAAATAGAATTCACTTGTTTTGTCCTTTTGTCATTACTGCAAGGTCCAATACTCAAGGAGTACAAGACAGAAACAGCTATGTAAACTCCTTTCCACATAGTACAATAGTTCAGGCTGGCATGATTAATCTAGCTCTAAATTTTAATATTGCATTACAGTTTAATTGCTGTACAGAGATGATAAAAGTTCAAGACAAGGTGAACAAACTGCAAATCACCTAAAGAGAGGCATTTATTTCAGTTTTACAGTGTTATTTGAGGGGGAAAATTATTTGAATCAAAGATATAAACTTGACTGTACACATCCCAATTCCAGAATACCTCAAGCCTTGCTTTTCTACAATAGAAAGTGGATGGGGAAAGATGACTGATATTGGAGAAGAAAATATAGATGATATAGATGATATTGGAGAGTTCCTAAAAATGGAAATCCTAGATTTGTGAAGGAGAGTAAATAGGTGTTTCACAGAGCAGCTCTACTCTGTAGAGCTCTGTAGACCTGTGTGTCTTCTAGAATATTACAACATCATTCATCAATCTGAAACTCATTTTAATTCATTCTATTTTTCTCATCCTGCTCTATAGACTCCAGATTCAATTTTTGGTGGGTTTTCTGAGTTACGGGGTGAGGTTAGAAATGGGGAGGATGCTCTTTTGCATTTTTTTTCAATTATGCTTTTCTGAGTGACTAAGATTCTTTGAGCATTATTTATAATGCAATTAATAATCTGCTTTTCAATATACTTTCTCAGAAACAAAGGAGTTAAAAACAAGTAAACAATAAAACTGGGCGGGCAGATAGCTACAGTGGCCTACTAAACATAGCTAAAATACAAAACAGGAATTGAAATTCACTAATTCAGACTTCTGAAATGTTACAGCAAACAGGAGAAAAAAATAATTCAAAATGCAACAAATATCTGGTTTCACAGTCAAAAGGACTGTCTCGGGTTACCCATCCATGTAACTTCAGATGGCAATGGGACTCAAAAGGCAACCAATGAAAATTACAGGATGCAAGAAATTCTACCTATTGAACATTGTGTTGGTACAGAATAAATGTAGCTACTTAAGTGATAAGATGATTTCTATCCATCCAGGTTACCTAACAGCTGTATTTTCTATAAACTGGAGTTTCTTTAGCAGAAGTCCTGCATATATCACATTACAATAGAGAGCGGTCTACAGAAGTTACTGCAATGTGGATAGCTATATCCAGGCTCTATTTATGGGCGTTATTTTAGAAAAGCCTCCAGTCGAAATAGGGCGCATAGCATTATGAAACCATTCATCACCAAGTAGCAAGATATAAATCGGAGCCTTCGTAGAGGCAACCCTATGGGGAACCGAACTGGATCTCTGCGCGGATCCATTTCACTTTCTGCCTCCAGGAGAGGTCACAGAGCGCAGCCCTGGATTACGAGAAAGAAGAGCAATGGGTGAATGAAAAGGAGGGCCTTCAGCTTATTTACTTTTTATGAACGTGAGTCACTGAGGTTGCCAGGAAACAGAGAAGTGCCTGCGGAGGACGCTGTTTCCTCCGCCTCCTACTGCTTGGCTGTTTCCCAGGGAGGACGGATAAGGCAGCCATTCCCAACCCCGTTAAACGTTCAGATTTCTACAGCTCTCTCCTCATCGCCCTTGCCAGCATGGCTGTTCCTCTATAACCCACCCCACCCTCCCCAAAAGGGCACACTGCGTTGAGGGAAGGCTGGCTTATGGCGTGGCATTCCCGTTCCCCGCAGCAGAAACGGGAAGGAAGATGGGAGAAAGCCCTGAAGCAGATGCGAAGGGAGGGAGGGGGAGTTGGAGGAGGGAGAAGAAGAAACGTAGCAGTCTCCGCTTTTGCACCCAAACCAACTCTTCGGCCCTTCCTGGGCACAGAAGCCTCCCTCCCTCCCTCCGCCCCCCCACCTCTTCAGCTCTTCTTCCATCTCAAGACGCCAGACGGAAAGGGAGGGGGAGGAAAAAAAAACCCACCCCGGCACTTCTGACCCCGCTTCCCCCTATGCTCGCGTGCAACGGTTCGCGGCACGAAGACCGTTACTGACGTACAGCCCGCGACGGCCTTTCCGCCTCTCCTCTTGCTCAACGGCTCCCGACGAGAACCGGCCGCTAAGCGACCCGCAGTCGTTCGGCAACCGCCGCCGCCGCTTCCCCTGATGGTTCCGGGTTTCCAGGCCGCCGAATCTCCGCGACACAATAAAACATCACAAAGCGCGCGAACACCATAGACGGCGCCCCCATCTCTCTGCCTAGAGCGGCAACCGGATGTTCTCCGCGTGCACGATCTTTCCGGTTTATGGTCTCTGCGTTTTGTTCCATTTATCTTCGAGAGTCCGAAGCTTCCGATGCAAATCGAGAAGGGGGGGCGTGGTCAGGGAAAAGCAATCGCGTTTACTCCCGCCCTCGGGGCTTTACTGGCTGATTTCCTCAGCAAGCGGGCGTAGCTGAAGGCTAATAGTAATTTAAAAAGTGGCTGTCGCTAGATGACAGCAGAATTCAGAGTTTTAGGTTTGCTGACTGCCGTCTAGCATTTATCCAAGTGTTTAATATAGCTCCGCTTCTGGAAATAGGGAGCATTCCTTCCTTTCTTTCTTTCTTTCTTTCTTTCTTTCTTTCTTTCTTTCTTTCTTTCTTTCTTTCTTTCTCTCTCTCTCTCTCTCTCTCTCTCTCTTCCTTCCTTCCTTCCTTTTTCTTTCTTTTCCTTCCTTCCTTCCCTCCCAAACTGACCTTTCATATACATAACTCAACATGCCTCCTATTTTCCACACAGCAACCCTGCAAAGAGGGCTGGGCTGGGAGAGTGACTGGCTCAAAGTTACTGACCTGGGTCTCTAAGACGGTGTTTTTCAAATCTGGGTAAATTGGGGAAAAGTATTTTTTTTCTTTGGTTAATGACACACAAACCTATTACCCAATCACAACACAGGCATTTAAATAAGGACTTTCTGATATGAAAAGGACTTTCTGATACGGAGTTCTGAGTAATGAAGATAAATGTTGGGGAAATACTGCCTAAGAGGTAGTGTGTAGTTGAGCTTGGCTGAGCTTGAAAAAGCTACCTAGATAAAGCCTGAGTAACAGAACCCCAAGACATTCTAACACTGTAAGCCAAATTTAAGACGTGAAAAAAACACCATGTCTGGAGGTCAGGAAATGGGACTGAGCCCATATGTTGGTCACATTAACTTGTGACTGAAGATCTGTTTTTATTGTTCTGTTATTTTATGTATATTGGGAGCCGGGTAGGTTTGCTTTTCTGTTTTTTAGATTTTATATTATTTTTGATATAGTTAGCCATGAATTTGAAATGGGTAGAATGAATGGATGGATGGATGGATGGATGGATGAATGAATGAATGAATGAATGAATGAATGAATTAGACAAGCACGCAAGCAGTAGTAGCCACTTCATGTTAATATGATGAAAAGTTAGTGGGTTTTAAAGAAAATGACTTCATCTCAAGGAAGAGATGCTTTCTCCTCCTCTTTGGTAACAACCCCACCATCCTTGGTGCTGGTTGTATATGTTATTCTAATCATGCATAACTTTTCTTGACCTGGTCTCTTCGGCATACTCCATCTGCAAGAACTTTATGTTGGCTGAGGGTGACCAGGCCTATTCTGGACAATGCAAATTTAGGAAAGCTGAGAGTTTAAGATTATTTATAAGAACTATAGTTGTTAGGAGGGGAATTCCAGGCCATGGGGACTCTGAAATTTACCCCATACTAAGTTCAAGAGGCTCCATGTTAAATTTTATTTTCCCCTATTAATGGGCTTCAAGCAAAGGCAGTGCCTTCCCCCAAAAGCTACAATTCTTAAAATTTCAGATGTAATTTTACATAGTTCATGGAAGTCATTAATCCACGACTGCCTCTGAAGATCACCTGTGAAATTAGTGGGCTTCCTTGTGCAGTTGCTTGGCCAGTGTGAGAACAGACTGCTGAACTAGATGGGGCAGGGGTCTGATCCAGCAGGGGAATGCTTACATTTTTGTAGTTCAAGATGATGTGTTTCCTAGTAAAGATTAACCTGTTTCACATTTCTCCCTCAGTGTAGCAGAAATTGAATGTTCCCTCCACATGAGGAAGTTTCAGACAAGCTAAATTTCCAAAAGGATCATAGATCAAAAGTGAAAGTATGAAAATGGAGAAACTTCCTGAAAAATACTTAGGTTCTTTCCCAGTATTTCTCCTGCTCTTATGTCTATTTTTCTCAGATTTTAGGAACTTCCAGAGAGGACATTTATTTTACAATCACTGTGTCAAACATAAGAGTTTTTATTTATTTATTTATTTATTTATTAATGGGACTTATATGCCGCCCCATCTCCGAAGACTCAAGGCTTACAATAAAACAGACACAATAAATATTTAAAAAGAATTAAATTAATGGTCCCAATTAATACAAAACTAAAAAACCGCAAATCTAAAACACCCCACCCATAGGTCACAGCCCGGCTTGGTCGAATAACCAGGTCTTCAAGTCATGGCGGAAGGTGCGGAGGTCAGGAGCCAAGCGGAGCCCCAGGGAAGTTGGTTCCAGAGTTCAGGGACCGCGACAGAATAGGCACGCATCGGGGACCGCCAGCCGGCATTGCCCGGCTGATGGGACCCCAAGGAGTCCCTGTCTGTGACTTCGTACAGGGCGGTTAGTATTCGATGTCGGCAGCAGTCTCTCCCTTAAATAATAAGGACCCATGTCATGTAGGACTTTGTATGTTAAAGTTAAAACCTTGAATCTCACCCGGAGGGCAACCGGCAACCAATGCAGGCAGCGCAGGAGGGGGCTAACATGGGAGAACGGGAAACTCCCATCACCGCCAGATTTTGCACCAGCTGCAGTCTCGGATGGTATGCAAGGGCAGTCCTAAATAGAGAGCGTTGCAATAGTCGAGTCGCGAGGTAACAAGGGCATGAGTGACTGTACGCAGGGCATCCCGGTCCAGGAACGGGCGAAGCTGGCGAACCAGCCGGACCTGGGCAAAGGCCCCTGGCGACGGCTCCCACCTGCTCCTCCAACCGGCCGTGCATCCAGGAGGACCCCAGGTTCCTCGCCCTGTCCACAGGGGCAACACCACTCCCCCTATGGTCAACGATGGACATTCTAAGCTGGAACGGGATGCCGGTATGTACAACCACTCAGTCTTGGCGGGTTGAGTCGAAGCATGTTGCCGTCCATCCAGATCCGCACGCATCCAGACAACGAGTCATCACGGAGAGGGCATCACTGATCTGGTTTGGGGTGGAAATATACAGTTGAGTATCATCCGCATATTGATGATACCTCACCCCAAAACCACGGATGATCTCACCCAGCGGTTTCATGTAGATGTTAAATAAGAGGGGAGAGGACCGACCCCTGAGGGACCCCACAAGTGAGCGCCTTGGGGACCCTCTGCCCCCTGCCAACACCGATTGCGACCGCCCTGCGAGGTAGGAGGAGAGCCACCGAAGAACAGTGCCCCCACCCCAGCCCCACAAGGCGCGCAAAAGGATACCATGGTCGATGGTATCGAAAGCCGCTGAGAGGTCTAATAGGACCAGGACAGAGGAAAAACCCCTGTCCCGTGCCCTCCAGAGATCATCCAACAGTGCGACCAATGCCGTCTCCGTGCTGAAACCAGGCCGGAAGCCCGATTGGTACGGATCGAGGTAGTCCGTTTCCTCCAGGAAAAGCGGAAATTGCCGGGCCACCACACTCTCAACAACCTTCGCCAAAAGCGAAGGTTGGAGACTGGACGAAAGTTGTCTAACACGGTCGGGTCCAGGGCAGGCTTCTTCAGGAGGGGCCTCACCACCGCCTCCTTCAAGGCGGAGGGAAAGACACCTCTCTCAAAGAAGCGTTGACAACTGCCCGGATCCAGCCGCAGGTGACCTCCCTGGCGGCATAAGCCAACCAGGAGGGGCACGGGTCCAACAAACATGTGGTGGAACTCAGGCGCCGCATAATCCCGTCCACTTCATCCTCGGAAACAGGATCGAACTCATCCCAAAACGTAATGGCCAGACTCCCCGTCCCGCTCCTCCAACCACTGCAAATCAGAGGACAACCCGCTCTGAATCCGGCGATCTTATCCGACAGATATTGCCCAAATTCCTCAGCCCTTCCCAACGGGTCCGCCCCTCCTCTGGACGAAGAAGGGAGCGTGTGACCCGGAACAGGGCGGCTGGGCGGTTATCTGCGGACGCTATGAGAGCGGAGAGATAAGACATTCTCGCCGCTCTCATCGCTCCCAGGTAAGTCCTAATATGGGCTCTTAACTGGGCTCGATCGGCCTGGGAGCGGGTGGCCCTCCACCTGCTCTCTAAGCCCCTTCGACGGCGTTTCATCTCCCGGAGCTCCTCTGAATACCAGGGAGCCATTCGGGATCCACGGCATGTAAGGGGTCATGGGGACAACCCTGTCGAGGGCTTCCGACGCAGCCCGTTGCCAGGCGGTCGCCAGATCCTCGGCAGAGCCGTGAGTCAGGGAAGAGGGAAGAGGCCCCAGCTCCATCTGGAACCGCTCCGGGTCCATAAGGCGCCTGGGGCGGAACCACCTACGTGGCTCCTCATCCCAGCAGTGGGGGGCGGCTCGTTGGAAGACCACCCATAGGAGATAGTGATCAGACCATGGAACGGGCAAAGACGTAAAGGTGGTCTGCCCTCTGTCACTATGCCACCACTCAGAGACAAAAACAAGGTCGAGAGTGTTCCCCCTCATGAGTGGGGCCATGAATTAATTGGATCAGGCCCATGGCTTCCATGGAAGCCATGAATTCCTGGGCCAATCCCGACACCCCCCAGGAAGGCAGATTAAAATCCCCAGGACTATAAGGCCTGGGATCTCCACCGCCACCCCGAGAGGACGTCCAGGAGCCCAGGCAGGGTTGCTGTCACACAGCTGGGAGAAAGGTATGCAAGCAGCAAACCCACCTGACCATTAGGCCCCCACTTCAGGAGGAGGGTCTCACTCCCACCTATCTCTGGGATAGTGACCTCCCTTGGAAGTAAGGTCTCCCTAATAACCACAGCCACCCCACCACCCCTACCCTGGGCCCGGCCGGTGCACAACTCGAAAACCTGGAGGGCATAATTCAACCAGAGGGACACCTCCCTCCGGGCCCAACCAGGTCTCGGTGATGCAAGCCAGGTCCGCAGCCTCCTCCTCAATGATTTCACGGAGGAGGACGGATTTATTGGCCACGGACCTGGCATTAAAATACACCAGTCTGAGCCCAGGGGTCCCAATTCCCGAACTCCCTAAGGAGGAGGTCATAGGGTCGGAGCGGCGACGCACGGTTGGCACGCGCTCCCGGCACATAATATGACCCTATGCCGCTGCTGCCAACCCCAACCACCCTGGGAATTGCAGCCCCACCTCAGTCCCGGAGCCCCACAGGCCCCAACCTCCACCCCCCCCACCACGAACCGGGCTGCAAAAAGACCTATTAACCCTCCTCCCTAACCCCTTAAGACGGCTAGTTAAAAATTTTAAAAGTTTCCCCTTCCTTCTAAATTTGGAATTTGGCCCATTTACAGGAGATTTGGACTCATTGCTTCATTTCAGTAATGATTATGATAATATCAATATCTTAAAGGAACTGGACAGTGTCAGCATTAAGAGTTATCCATAAAAGATTATTTGCAAGCAGCAAATATTGTCATTTGAATATTTACTTTCCTCCAAATGTCTCTGTATGGACAACTTACTGTATGACAAACACTTCATCTAGACACATTACTTTCTAAGAACATGGATAAGGCTACTTAAAGTTTTCAAAAAGTGAAATTTTTACATCTGTTGTTAATAATTTTGATCCAGAACACAGCACCAGCTAAACCAAGACAAAACCAGGAACCTAATGCTAGGTGAGAGTATTTATGAAAACAAATGCATTTATCAAAGTGTATTGTGGATTGCGTTGTACTAAATATAGAATCTGGAGACTAGTTTTTCATTCTTAAAAAGCAAGCATTTTCTACCTAATGTGATTGCAGATCTGACTGAAAACATTTTGTATACATATAAATTTTGAAAATACCGTACAATGTTAGAGAAAGCTAATTTTAATTTTCCTCCATGGTTTTGTTTGTTTATGTGGTATAAAATTATACCAAACATGAGTGCCACCCTGTGGCATATAAAAAGAAAACAACTGAAGAAATGTTTATCCTTTTAAATTCACCACATGGTATAGAATAGATCCTAAAGTTGGTACAATTTTTTGAATTTTTTTCCCAAGCAAGTTAGAATATTTTTCTGCATTTTTCTTTATAATACCTCTGTTAGGCTTTGATATCATATATTGAAATACTAACATAAAAAGAAAGGGAGTGGCAAAATATATTAAAAGTAATAAAAATTTATACATCAAACAAATTTAACAAAGGTGACCTCTGGCTTCCTTTTAAGACAGAGATATTAGCAATACAACCACCTCTCTCTTAAGTTTTGCCCTTTCTCATAAAAGAAAATTGCTTTTAGATATTCTGTTAAACATTTTAGTAAATATTTGATTATAGCAGTGAGTATAAAAAGAAACCTATATTCAACTCACATGAAAAAAGTTTTGTTGCATTTGTCAGTGGAATCTCTGTAGATAAAATTGTGTCTCTTAAATGTCTGTGTGGAAAAAGTATAATTAGTAATAATGTTTGCATGTTTCTTCATTTCTAACTCGGCAGTTGTTAGACAAACAAGCCTTTAAAGGGTGAAGATTGGCTTCCTGCTTCAGCTGTGAAATTTACAAGGATTTCTGCAGATCAGCCCCGCTTCTATGCCCTTTAGAACTTGCCTGTTTTTTTCCCTTGTGCCCTATTGTATCCTGACCCTAAAGCAGAGAGGGAAAATTATTTTTCTGTTGAAGCTGTATTCTCTGTGAGGAGATGATAAAGCCTGTACCAAAATTAGATAAGGTGTCCTTTCCCTCTTTCTTTTTTTCTACTTTTTCCTCTATGCAAGCAGACTTTTGGGGAAAGTATAAATTATTCTTGCCAAAAGTTGGAAACAAACATTACCAGACAATTTTCCCATCCCATCCATCATTCTGCCTGTTTTAGTCCACCCCCATCTCTCTGCTTTAGTCTCTGCGCCCAACCCCCAGTAAATGGAAAGTCAGTTTCCCACTCCATTTCAGCTATAGCTGCTAAAGATTGTAATACTGTGACTTCTCCTTCTAGCTTATTGAATTTTGACTATCAAAATCCTAGCCATTGAACATGGAGAGACAATGTACACGCTTCTGGTATTATTAGATTGCAACTCTTAGTAGCTAGATAGATAGGACTGATTGGGGCTTGGAAGGAAACTCTAACATAAGGATCTTGCTGTATACTCAGAATTTATTAATTAATTTAGAACATTTATATAGCCACCCATCTTATAACAAATTCTTGGCAGGTTCTCAATTAAAAATTAAAATAATACAAAAACCATATTAAAACTTTTAAAATCAAGTACATAAAAAGAAAAATCTGGTGGAAATCAAGCTTCCGTTGTGCAATCACCTCATCTTATCAGAGTGCCTGGGAGAAAAGTCAGGTCTTCGTCACTTTATGGAAGTTAAGGATTGTAGAGGCCTGCCAAACTTTAGGGCGGTGTTTAGAAGGATGTACCATGGAGCAGGGGCTGCTAAGGAAAAGGAACGCTTTCTACTGTAACTCCCACAAAATAGCAATGTTGAAAGAAAGTTTAAAATGTTTTGGCAGAGGTCTGTTCTTTGGCCTTGCTGTTTATCTCCCAGACATTTCGTTACCAAACTAGGTAACATCTTCAGCGGGAGTTTTGGGTAAAGTGTCTCTATATTATTGAATAAGACACTTCATCCTAAAGCCTGCTGAAGATGTTACATAGTTTGGTAATGAAACATCTGAGAGTTAAACAGCAAGTTCAGAGAACAGACCCCTGCCAAAACCTACAACCCAAACTATGAATATTCTCAACAATTTGTAATGTTTAAAACATGCTTGAGAGCCATATTTATAGGGTTCTTTTTCTTGTATCAAGACAACTATACCAAGACAAACATAGTTTGCTCAACCAACATAAATTTCTATAAACACTGGCTACCATTATGGTATTAAACTAAACTATTAAATACTGTGGCTTATCATATCAGAGACTAGGTTCCTGCAGTGTGTTAAGCTAGAACCAAGGAAAGCTCATAATTTAGTGCCATGCATGAATGTGATGTTTGTGTATTTGTGTGCAGATAGATGGGGACTTCTTTGGAATCAGTTATAAAGCCCAAGCCCAGATAAAAGGAAGTGCAAAGGGTAGTAGAATGCTAGAGGCACTTTTTGACGTATTGGGCATAGGTATTGATCTCCAATACTCTGTTCACAAAATGGACTCTTACATTCTCTTAATCATAATGAGATACAATGAAAGAAGGGAGATGATGTTTTTTATTTGAAGGGCTGTGCCCCTGGTGTTGGTAGCATCCAAGCAATATTTTCCTCATCACAGCTGTTGGAGCCAATCTGCGAGCTGTTGCAGTGCTTATTGGGTACAAAGAAAATTAGGACATCTTAGTTGTACTAATACAGAAGGTGACATTCTTATTATTATTTTATTAATGGATTTTCAAGTAATAGAATGCACACCATTCCATTTCATCAGCTTCAGAGGTTATTTTTTTTAAAAGCTTTTGAGTCAGTACCCCTTAAAATACAGCATTTTAAAATACATACCATATAAAAAGTAATACCATTTCCAGGGAATAAAAATATCTCTGCATAGCTGGCATTAAAAGATAATAAATTACTGTAGGTGCTTAGCACGCCTTACTAGGGAGGGCTTTCCAGAAAGGCACTTGGGGAGGGCCCATGGCCAGGCGGCCAATCAATCAGAGATATTATTCTACTAATTCGACCCAATTCATGAGAACTAGTTCTTAAATATTCACACATCAGAGCTCAAACCAAACTCCCATTTTCCTACTCTGCCTGACAAGTCAGGTTGCTCTAATTTAGTATTTTTCAAAGTCGTTAACTTTTAAGATGTGTGGACTTCAACTCCCAGAATTCTAGTTTCCAAGTTTGAAAAGCACTGTTCTACATACACAGAAAATACCATGAAGTTCATTAGTCACTCAGTGAAACATCTTTATGTTATGTTCATGTTGTATTATCTCTTTTGGTAACACTCAATAAAGCTCTCACATAGGGAATTGGTAAAGACACAAGCTGATAACATGCTGGATGCACTTTATTTTCTCCTATTACCACAAAGAGTGGCCATATATTCAGATACCTTAAGTTTCAGGTACCTTAAACATGGCTAGGGTCATGATACTTTAAGAATAGATGACAATAGATTAGATGAGACAGTAACAGGAAAGAAATGAAAAGAAAGTCTTGGTTTCGGCAGAATTCCATATCTATGACATGGAAGATGGGGAAGAATGTAGATTCAGGAACATTTTAAATTTAGGTTTGTTTGATTTCCTTCAGGTGAAATACTAGCTAAATTTCTGTTATTCTCAAAGAATACAAAACAGAAAATATTCCATTTAAAATATATATAATTCAGGGTAAGTAATTCTGAAGAGGAAACATATGAGCACTTTGCTAACAGAATTCTGGTTCTCCAGGGACAGCTCTATTTTTAAGGATGACAGACAACAGAAGGTTGGATATCACAAAAAGACAGCAAAAGGATAATTATTGATTCATTGTTATGCTCTTGTATTGTCAGGTTGTAGGAGAGGCATCAGTGATTTTTCTGCCCTTAAAATATGAAATTCTAATACAGTACTGTGTACTGTTTGCTTCTTAGCCTCAGGAATGAAATGCCTTTAGGTCAATAAAACCATACATACCCCACACACATCTGAACTGGGGATCAACTTTGTTGAAAAATTATTCCTAGATCACTCAACAATAAAGCTCTGAATATTAATTCATTTCAGGTCAGGATTTTTCATACTTGGCAACTTTAATATTTGTGGATTTCTACTACAGGAATTCCCTAACTACCTGGGAGAATTCTTAAAGTTGATATCCACGTATCTTAAAGTTGCCACATTTGAAAAACACTACTTTAGAGGAATTCTGAGCATAACGTTAGATGAGTTCAAACCTAACCAATAACAAGACCAGCCTTTTTCTTTGTTTGATATAAAAATATAGTCCATTCAAATGATTCAATTCAATCATAGTTCTTGTCTTTTTCAAACTTTGGGCAGGCTCTCTGTACATGTTTGTTTATTCAAGGTAGATTTCTTAATTCATTACCTAATTAAATAACCATACACAGTACTTTTTAAGTGGCAAAATGAGAGATAGGACTAGATTTATTATATTATATATTCATTATATTGCAGGCAGAAGCCAATTAGTATTAAAGGAAAAGAGTCAGAAATATGCACAACTGTCTTGCTATAAATTCATTATCTCTTGTCTTACCTTCAGCATATTTAAAGAACATCATATAAACATAAGATGCAAACATTTCTCAGGCCAGAATTCTAAGAACCAAATTACATATGTTGTTAACAAGAGTTTCCTTCCTGACACAAAAAGCTTGGATAATAGGAAAATACTTTGGGTTAATCCTCTTCCATATGCCTTGGTCCCAATTCTACTAAGGTCCAGGGTTACTATTATTTACAACATGATAGATTAAAAATGGCATTAACTGAGTAATTAGGCCCTAAAACTGCAGAGACCCCTCAGTTCAATGGTTTTTTTAAAAAAATTAAGACTGAATATCTTCATGTTGCAGATTTTTTACAGATGAAATGTCACGTACCTTATATAAATGAATGTTTAAATTTCATTGAAGATGGGGAAAGAATGACACTGCGTCTTTAGCATACATCTTGCACATACTTCAGATAAGCTAATTACCTCTTGGCATTCTTTAATGCTGCCTTATTCTCTCTCTTTATACTTATAAAATATAGCGGGGATGACTGAGGCCTTAGGGCTCATATGGCTCACTCAGAGCCCTGTACGTGGGCCTCAAGTTTTAACAAAATTGGAGGAGAAACATAGTAAACATAGGAAGAGTTATATATCATGCATTTAATTATTTTGGTTTAAATTCAGTTTAATTGGGATGCCTCTGAATTATTTTTAAGAAGCTGAAAGGAGAATCATTAAATACATAAAAAGGGAGATATATTCTAGTTAATATAAACTAGTTAAATTCAGTTAAAATGCTGCCGAATATTGGTAACATGACAGACAAAAAAATACAAAACACCTGGAGAGTTATTGATACTGCATTTAATTATTTGGTGTACATTTCAGTTCGATTATCCTGGATCTGTCCACATTCTTGACCTGATTCTATCCATATTTTGGAGTCTGGTATTAGCCACTTGCCATAAAAACCTAATGGCAGCTCTCTCCTGAAAAGACTATTTACTCATTGAGGTGAAGTAAGTATTCTTAATTATTTTAATATTAAAAGAGTATACTGTAGTTATTTAGGTTAATTAGAACCAAATATATATTCATGTTGTTTTAGACGTATGTTTCTTACATCACCTTTTACAGTCATAATATGTGTAAGAATAACTTAGATAATTATCTTGATACCCCCAGCCACAATGCCCCTTACAATTATGAAGCATGGATACACTGGATATTAGAACCTGATTAATTCTGATGTCATGACGTCACAGAGAAATTAATGATCAAATCTGTCTCTCTAAAATTTGGTTGCAGAAAAATCCTGTGGATTTCTAACTTATTACAAAAGAGCATTAACTGTCTTTAGATGTGTATTTTTTTAACTAAGCCTGCAACTTAGAAGTTAGTACTCTTATGTGTCACACACCCAAGCTAATAGAAAAAATATTTATTTTCTTGTGTCTGATATATATGTGAGGTTTGTGTAATTTGCACTATATCCACATAGATGCATTGTGTGTTGCCTGGAGTTTTGTAAAGAGAAATCTGGAAAATTTGTCAACTTCCGCCTGTCTTAAACTATCTTTGTATCATGCCATTAAGAAAAGTATTTCATGCATGTGATAAGATGGTCCATTAAAACTTCTACAATAAACATGATTTTTAAGCTTACGCAAGACAGTTACATCTTGGATAAGGGATCTTAATCACATCTTCCCAAACTGCCGTGTTCTTTCTACTTGTTTATATACCTTTTAGTTAGGGGTTTGGGGTTTTTTTTTTTTGCAAATTTTGCAAAACATCAGGCTTGACTTTAGTGAAACTTTCCCCCATGAGAATGTTACTGTTCCCAAAAGGAATCCAGGTATCAAATTAAACAGAATATTACACACATATATATGTATGAACGAAACTGTGGAAATTTAAAGCCCCTCTGCTGGAAATAACAGTATAAATAACTGAAGACATTTTGTAAACAGTGCGGTCATAACCTTGAAACGTTAAACAGTTCTCTGGGATCTGGCGCATCAGCTGCCTCTGGACTGAGCTGCCTCAAAGGAAAGAGCCCAGCACTTTCTGTTTATCTCTTCGCTTAATCTCTCACAGAGTAACAGATCAGATCAATAGAAAGAATGATGTTTAAATTAAAGCCAGGGCACCATGAGAGTGTACAAGGCAAGAGTATCTTCCCATCCAAATTATTCCATCAGTATTTTTTAATGTTCCTTAAGATACTCGCCTGTAGGGATGCAGTGGCTCAGTGTCTAAGATGCTGAGCTTGTCCAGCAGAAAGGTTGGCAGTTCGGCAGTTCGAATCCCTAGCGCTGTGTAACGGAGTGAGTTCCCATTACTTGTCCCAGCTTCTGCCAACCTAGCAGTTCAAAATCATGTAAAAATGCAAGTAGAAAAATAGGGACCACTTTGGTGGGAAGGTAATAGTGTTCCATGTGCCTTCGGCGTTTAGTCATGCTGGCCACATGACGTCTTTGGACAGTGTTGGCTCTTCAGCTTTGTAACGGAAATGAGTACCGCCCCCTAGAACCGGAAATGGCTAGCACATATATGCGAGGGGAACCTTTACCTTTAAAATGGTGGCCTGGGTCCACCATCTTACTTGTTGGGAGGCTCTGGAGGGTTGTTGAAAAGGGGAATTCTCTTTGCAACAAGACTGTTTTCAAAGTTAGGTACCCTACACTAAAGAAAGGAACTTATTTGAAAATATTCTTTTATCTTCCAGTAATATAAATTATTGATGATTAATAACAAATTCCAGGCAATTTGTTATCCAAATAGGGATGAGCAGTTAAAGATTATCCTATCCTATGCAAAAGTATAATGTACATGCATAACAAGTGCTTCCATAATACTTCCATACTACTATATAAAATGTATACCGTGGGCCTGGGGAACACAGAGCAGGATGGAACCCATTAAATGGCTCGTATGATGTGTTGTTGCCAGGGTAGGGGGGGTGGAGGGTTATTTTATTTTATTATATATGATTCTTTTATTAGTTTTATTGTTTTTCATATGCTTTTATATTTTTGTAAGCCTTGAGTTGCTCTGTGTGAATAGGTGGCAATATAAATCTCATAAATACATACATACATACATTTAGCATACATGTAGCCTTGCACCATCCAATTGATAAAACATTTGGAAATATGACATACTTTATAATTTTATTCATTCCAGCAGATGACAAGCTGAGACACCACTGTGACTAAATGCAAAGGCACCAGATGTTCTGATTATAAACTTCACCAATCCACAAATTGGAGACATAAAAGTTTGTAGTAGGAACTTGGTTTGTAATGTTCCATAGTTTGTACGGATGCATGCACATGTGCATGTGGAGAATGTCAATATAGCCCAGCCAGCCCTAATCAGATGGTTAACAAAGACAATACATTCATTTTAGTAAAACAGAAGTGTGGACTTCCCTTCCCTTCAGTTTAAAGGATGTAGACCTGTAAAGAGGTAAAGTTTAAACTTGTGGCCCTACAAAGAAATAATCTTGCCTTGACTGCTTGGTTAAACCAGAGAAATATAAAGGTAGTTTCATCTAAAGAGTATTCTGATTTACCAAGAAATCATATTTGTAAATACAGACTAGAAATAAAAATTAAAATAAGCAAGAAAATGGTAAGCCAACACCTGTCTGACCTTGATGAATATAAATCATCAGGACCTGATAGATTACATCCCAAAGTTCTGAAGGAACTGGTAGGTGTTCTCTTAGAACCATTGTATCATATCTTTAAAAAATGTTGAAGCACTGGGGAACTACCAGAGACTGGAAAAGAACTGATGTGGTTCCCATCTTCAAAAAAGGAGGGGGAAAAACAGATCCAGGAAACTACAGACCAATTAGCCTAACATTAATACCTGGGAAGACACTGGAACATATAACCAAAAAAATAATAATCTGTGAACATCTAGAAACAAAGTTATAACTAGCAGCCAGCATGGGTTTGTTAGAAACAGATCATGCAAAACCAATCTTATTTCATTCTTTGACAAAGTGACTAAATTAGTAGCCCAGCAAAATGCTGTGGATATATTTACACTTCAGCAAGGCATTTGACAAAGTAGACCACAACCTACTTTTTGATAAGCTAGAAAAATGTGGGATAGACAGCATCACCACCAGATGGATTTGTAACTGGCTGACAAACCATACTTAACAAATAGTCCTTAATGGTACTACATCTACATGGAGGGAAGTAAGCAGTGGGGTACCACTAGGTTCTGTCTTAGGCCCAGTACTCTTCCATATCTTCATAAATGACTTAGTAGAGGGTATAGAAGAACTCATCTGGCCGGCAAGAATAGTCAACACCCCAGAAGACAAGCTCAGGATCCAAAAAGATCTTGACAGACTTGAACAATGGGCTCCATCCAACAAAATGAAATGTAATGTGGAGAAAAGCAAGGTTTTACACCTGGTCAGGAAAAACCAAAGGTACAAGTACAGATTAGGCAAAACCTGGCTCAAAAACAGTAACCGAGAGAGAGTTTGGAGTCCTAGCGGATGATCACTTAAACGTTGAGTCAGCTGTGTGTGGCAGCAGCCAAAAAAGCTACAATCCTTGGTTGTATAAACATGAGGCACAGAATCAAAATCATGTGAAGTATATTAGTACCGATTTATAAAGCCCCTTAGCAAGACCACACCTGGAATACGGCATCTAATTTTGGTCACTTTACAAAAAAGATGTTGAGAATTTTGAAAAAGTGCAAAGAAGAGCAAGATGATTAAAGACCCGAAGACTAAAACATATGAAGAATGGTTGTAGGATATGGGTTTGGCTAGTCTAGATAAAAAAAGACTGGCAGGGCGGGGGGACGACATGATAGCAGTATTCCAGTATTTGAGAGATTGCCACAAAGAGGAGGGGGTCAGGACAAGAAAAAATGTGAAAACTAATCAAGGAAAAAAGCAACCTGGAATTGAGGAGAAACTTCCTAACAGTGAGGACAATTAACTAGTGGAACACTTGCCTTCGGATGTTGTGGGTGCTTCATCACTAAAGGTGTTTAAGAAGAGACTGGACAGTCACTTGTCTGAAATGGTATAGGATCTTCTCCTTGAGCATGGGGCTAGACTAAAAGACCTCCAAGGTCCCTTCCAGCTTAGTTTTGATTCTGATTCATTTCTGGATATATAAAGGTTTAATTGATATTGAAGATAAAGATGGTGTCATTTAAAGAGTATTCTGAGTTACCAAGAAATCACTTCTGGGTTTCTTAATAAGCATAGGATATTGAAGATAATGTGTTACCTATCTTTATGAAATCATTATTTAATTAACATTATATATTTATTCAATTTTTATAGCTGTCCAATTCAACCAAGTAATTGCCCCCAACACTGCTGTTGGTAGCTTGGGTCTGCCTATCTCTCTAATACTATATTACTATATTAGAGTGTTTGACAAAAAAAGAATGAAAAAAACCTTAAAGCAAAATATTTCAGCTTTTGCTTTATTTGGTTATTTTGAAAGGATATGGACAACACAGTCTGAATGGCAGAACAAAGCAAAAGTTCAAATGTTTTACTGTGAAATTATTTACATTTTTGCTCTCATCTAATTCATATATAATTTAAATTATTAACTGCATCCTTGTGAGATTCAGAAAAAAAATTGTTTGATCTGCTTGATACTTTTCAAATAATTCCTTTCTATACAATTTTTAGTTTTACAAAAAAGCAACCTGAATTATATACAGATCTTCAAGCTGCTTAGCTAAAAACAAATATGATGGGATGCAATCTGGAAGTATTTTTTTCTCTGTTATTTAGGAATGTATAATTTAGAGCTGATGCTAATTTCCAAATAGTTATTTAGGATTATCATATAAATCCCTTGGGAAAAAATGAAGTTAACAGGAAAATGCTCTGAACTTATCTGGGATTTATTTCAAAGTATAAATCAAATCACTTTAATCCTTCAAACACCCTGCTTCAAATTTATTCTATTGAAAAAAATTGTACCTACCTTCATTCAGCATTTTTCTGTTTTCAGCCTTACATTGGCAATGTTTAGAAAAGACACATTCCATGCTAACACTTAGTTTGTATGACTTGTAAAAAATTATACAAACTTAATGTTTGGTGTGCAAAGACAATATAAAACTGTCTGCTTTCCATCCTTATCCTCTTTGCAAACAACCCATTCTAAATTAAGACATGAATAGTAATGACAATGCAAATGTATGGATTGAGCTACAAATTTGCATTAAACTTTGTTGTTAATTTCACAATGTCCCTAATTCTTAGTTAAATTATTGGAAATGTGACAAACAGGTTCCTTCCTTCCTTCTTGAGTGAGACAGCCATTACATGCTGTTTTTCTAGCCATCTAAACCTCCCCGTCCAAAGGATACGGTCTACCTCTTCTTAATTAGGAAAATAAACATTTCATAATCTGAGGTCAATGGTTTTTGCATTGTGTCACTTTAAGATTTGTAAAATCTGCTCACCCAAAATAAAATAAATAGTAATCCTTTTTCTTTTCTTTGAAAACAAAAAAAACCCCACACACCACAGTGTGCTATTTTTGTTTTCTTGTTGAGAACTTTTTAAAAAAATATTATACAAATTATAGCAAAATTTGTTTGAAGAAAATATATTCATAGAATATCTTTAATGTGTATTCTTTTTAGAGAGATGTGATTTCAGAATAATTGATTCTAGGAATCGCCGTCTTTCACAAAGTGGAGTACACAAAGATAGAAAGTTGCAAATTTTGGTTGGATCCAGAGAACAGCACTTGAACCAGCAAGGCGTTGCTGCAGGATACTCAAAATATATATATGTGTATATATATATATATATACAAGTTAATAAAGTTAAATATATGTTCTTTGTGATTGTTTCACTTTCCTTTGGCATAGTACATTTGGTCTTCTTTTCAGTTTTAGGATTTGTTTGTTCCATGAGAAAACAGTTTTGTTGCCTCCTTGAAAGGGTTCCCCCACAAGTCCGTATGCACAAATGCATTCATCCACAGAGAAGGGTGCTTTTCTCATGCTTGAAAATCCTGGGTCAGGAGGCAGTAGGGCCACACAACCGAGTTGTGTTCACTGCTTCTTTCAGCTCATTCTCTGGTTTGCCAGCAATCATAAAAGGCCATGTCTGTAGCCAAGAAGCAAAAGGGGTGGGGGTTGGGGGCAAAGGAGAGGAAGAAGAAGAAAGGGCGAGGAAAGGAAGAGAGAGAATGAGAGATCAGTGTATTTCAAATGGTGCAGTTCTTGAACTGTAATAAACAAACCCATAGACAACCCAGGTGTTCTTTCCAAACAATGGGAAGAAGTGGTTAGGCTAGACAAGTCTCAGCTACTGAGCGTAACTAGGTTCCTAAGATGGCTCCACTGTATTGCCCCATGCAACTGCAGAGTCATAATATGTTTTGCGCCAGAAAAATGTTTTTTACTCTTTTATGTTCCTCAGAATTCTCTGAAATCTTTGGGGGTGAAAGGTCATGCTTTATTGGTTCTAGATACCAGCATTGGTTACCGTTGATAGAAATTATATTTCTCTAAAATACATATACATATGTATGTATATATAATGAATGCAACCCAAAAAGGCATATTGGGGCAGACATCTTTTTTTAAAAGCCCCTGTCTATTCTTGACTGGGTAATGTCAAAGCACGGCTCCCCCTTCACTTTTGCTTTGTTTTGAAAAAGATAAGAGTACTATCTCCTCTAAAAGCATTTTAGAGTTGGAGATGGGGGTTTCTTCTTGACTGTATGCTTTGGTTTGCACTGCCAAAGTTCTGCTGAGGTCAGAAGCCTCATAAGGGAAGTATAATTCTAGAACAGTAAAAGTACAATTCCATCCATTTCTTATGGGAAACAAAGACAATAGCTACAAATCACCTTTTTAAAAATGTCATGAATGCAAACTTGCTAGTAAAATAAAATCTGTGTAGATTATCTGTACTACGGTGTTAGGATATATTCATCATTGTCATGCTATTGTAGTAACTAATCTCAGTGTCTTTTTAAAATGAAGTAAGCATATACATGCAATAGTGATATCAGCAAAAACAACAAGGTCAACCATATCTCACCCCTTCTCCCAAATCCATCAGTCAAAGCAGTTTGGGATTCTGAGTTTGTTTTGCTTTCAGTAACTTTTTTATGTTTACTGTTGCTAGCCATAGAGCAATAAATAAAGCCTCAGCCCTTTATTATTAACTAATTAACCATGAATACGAGTGTGAAATTAATAAGAGTATGAAAATAATTGTTTTACATATAGGACCACAATAAAAGTAAACCATCAATGAGATAAATTAGAAAACACAGGGAAGGAATATAATGTCCCCCTGCCAGATTCCTTTCCAATAAGCAAGGTTCAATCCTGAATGGATTTTTTTAACCGAATTTCCTCCCTCTAGAAACGTCTACCTTCGTTTCAGCCATAAACTGGACCTAAAACATTTCCCTCTTTATGATTAACTCAGTTGCTAGAAATAACGGGGCCTCCAAATACCCGAATCGTTATCTATATTTTTTTCTCTTATCCCAGCTCGCATCTACTAAAGAGGCCGGAGAAGCTTAAAAGTATTCGAAGCCACTTCCTAACAGCCCCGTCCGTCTTCTTTCTTCGTCCTTCGTGACCTTACAAACGGATTGTGGCCCCCTTCATGACGGAAGTCGAGAAGGTGGTTGTAAATCTGAAGGTGTGCGGTCCACACACACACACAGACCCTTCCAGTTCCGAAAAACCCATAATTTACTGGGGAAGGATCCTGACGACGGGGCGTGCGAGAGACACGGGGGAAGAAAAGAAGCACCTCTTTTCGTTAAAAATCCATTGTTATTCAGTTTTTCGGAAAAGCGGTTTGGATGGCGATTTAAATAGCGCTAACAGTCGCGGTCGTGCGTGGTTCCGATAGTACTACTCCAACCCTCGGCCGATAAAACGCGCCGAAATCAGATCCCGCCGACTGTCGCCGTTAAGTCATTAAATCTGGCTATTTTTCCCCTTCCTTATTCTGGTCAATTAGTAGACTTGGTGAGCGAAGGACGTGACGGTTCCCTTCAGTTATTGCGAAGCGGCCGGGAGGGCCGAAAGAGTTCTGTGGCGCAATCCGATTAAGAGGACGGTTAAAAAAACGGGGGGGGGGTTTCCTTTAAAGAGTTATTTGGAACAGATTTATTATTATTATTATTATTATTATTATTATTATTATTATTATTATTATTATTATTATTATTATTATTTCTGCCCGACGCTCCCTGCGCCTTTTCGTCACCGCTCGGGACAAACAGAGGTCTGAGTCGTCGGAGAGCGCGGAGAAGTGCCGTGCGCGCCAGGCGGGCGAGGACTTTTCGCCCCCGTTGTCCACAGCTCACACAGTTGCCTCTGACGACTTTGGAGACAGACTTCCCCGCGAGACGGGCTGGCTGGAGGATTGGGGGGCGGGGGGGAGGACGGGCGAAGCGAAAGGGAGCTGAGGGCGCCGGGAAGGCGCAGAGCCAGGTGCGAGCGTCGCGGCGCGCGTGTCCTTTCAGCCGCCGCGCCCCCCCCGCCCCCGGCGGCGCGTTTCCCGCCTCCCGAGCGCCCCACTCACCAAATTGACGGGGTGAAGGTAGCCGTTCTCGTACTTGTCGCTGGCCAGGATCTGCCTCAGGTGGGCGATGTAGCTGGAGGCCAGGCGGAGCGTGTCGAGCTTGGAGAGCTTGGTGTCCGGCGGCACCCAGGGCAGGGTGGTCTTGAGGCGGGAGAAGGCTTTGCTCAGCACTCGCATGCGAGCCCGCTCGCGGGCGTTGGCCGCGTTCCGCTGGACCTGCTTGCCCTCTTGGCCCGCCGTTCCCGGAGGGCTCTTCTTGCCCGGCGTTTTCTTACGCGCCTTGCCCGCCGCCGCGCCCCGGCCTTTGCCCGGGGAGCCCCGCTCGCCGGCCGAGCCTTCGGCGGGGCTCTGACGTGGAGCGGACGGCGAACGGCAGCGGTCCATTTTCAGGCTGCCGGAGCAGCCCAGTATCTCCGCCTCGGGAAGGTCTTCGGCATCGCTCAGCGAGCCCGTGGACATGGCCTCGGGCCGGGGGGCAGGAAAAGGGAGCCCGCCGCCTGGGAACCCCCGCTCAGCCTTCTTCGCCTGACTCGGCGAGGGCGAGAGGGAAGGAGAAGCGCAAGTTGATGCGGAGCGCCCGGGAGGCATTTATCCGGGGGTGATGAATAGGCGGTCCGGGGCAGCCCGTGGGAGGGGCTTTTCTCCGAAAGGTCGCAGCACTGCGTGGACTGCTTGCACTCACCCCGGATCGGTCGGGGGAGAGGCCAGTCGTGGATCTGGGCTTTCCTTGAAGCGGGGAGATCTGTCTTCTTTTATTTTCTTTTTCTTTCCTCCGTTCAGATGTATCTGCTTCCCCTTTTGCTGCTGAGCCCTCTAGACCAGGAGTCTCCAACCTTGGCAACTTTAAGCCTGAAGGACTTCAACTCCCAAATTCCCCAGCCAGCAAACCTGGGAGTCGAAGTCAGCCAGGCTTAAAGTTGCCAAGGTTGGAGACCCCTGCTCTAGACTAGGATGTCTCCAGAGATGGGCCTCCTTCCCTGGATTTGTCCCAGAGCTCGCTTAGGAACCTCTGGGATATCCCTGCTCAGATGACACGGTGGGATTTGCTTTTCCTAGTTGTTCAATACTAGGCCTTGTCCCTTCCTTCCTTCCTTCCTTCCTTCCTTCCTTCCTTCCTTCCTTCCTTCCTTCCTTCCTTCCTCACTCATTCATTTTCCTCCCTCCTTTCCTCCCTCCCTCCCTCCATTCTTTCCTCCCTTCCTTCCGATTGCTATTACTGATGAAATTTCTCCTGTGAAGTCTTAAATGTTGGCTCTTTTTTTTTTCAAGAATTGCAGAAATCTAGGCATTTACTCCTGAATTCCTGGAATATGTATGGGCTGGCCAATGACGTCTGTGTCTGAGACCTCTAAGTTATTGATGGAGCTGACGTAGCTTAAACCTGTCAGAATTTATATACACTTCATCCCATCACGCTGGACTCTGTTAGGCAGAGGAGGGCAGCCATCTCAGCAGCTGATTCTGGCTGTTATGAAAAGGCAGCAAGCTGCTATTTAATTTGTTGTTTATTGTGTCTTTACTGCCAAGGTTGGGAAGAGGTGCTTATTGGGTTTTCCGCCATATGTGAGAATAATTTGTTTTAGGATATAGTATTTTTTTTTTTGCTTTTGATGCCTTTGAGTCAGTATTAACTTCTGATGACTGGCCAAATCCCTGCAGTTTTCTTGGAAAGGATTTGAAAGTGGTTTGCCATTTCCCGCTTCTTGTGGGAATGCTGTAGATGTAATATATCTTGATTCCAGCAAACCCATGGCATTCAGTTTAGCATTGCAGTTGAGTAGGGGGTTGAACGGTATGGCAATTAAGTAGATATTAGAGGAACTGAAACACTGTATTCAGAGTGTTCATCAATGGTTAAATGTCTATGGAATTCTCAGTCATCCAGGGTCAAACATGGTGAAACATCTTCAAGAGAAAACACAAGAGAAAACTGGACACAAAAAGTCCAATTGCCTTTGTAAAAAGAATCTTTGGGACACTCATCAATGGTTCCTTATCAACCTGAATCAAGATATCAAATAGGCTGCTACCAGGTTCCGACTCGGAGCCTGTTTTCTTTGATTTTATTAATTAATGACTTCAATTTTATTAACTGAAGAAGTGAATAGAATGTTATGGATCATCAGCTATTATAGATCTGATAGAACTACATTTTGTTTTTTGGTTTTTTGTATGTTCTTACTTTCCCAGTAAACTTTTCTTTTTAAGTTTTGGTTAAGATCTATATTTGAAGTCAAGAGATCCAAGAAAGATGAGCTGAACTAGAAAGAAGCCATGTTAATTTTAATTTTTGTAAATATATTGAATACTTATATCGCCAATTTTAATGTTATATATGTTATATTTTTAGATAGTTATTCCTGTAAGGTTTTTTTTCTAACCATGTGATTTTTGAAAAGGCCTTTGGGCTATTCAATAAACAACAACAAGTCAAGTCAAGAGATCTGAATTCTGTTCATTTCTGGTATCACATTAAATGTATGTTATAAATATATATCTTAATTGTGGGCTACTTTCTATTATTTTGCGCACAAGATCTCCCTGGGGAGAGCATTGCAGCAAAGAAGCCTCAGTTCAATATGTTGTCTGTACAGTGTGCACATGCCCCCTCTCAAAACATTTGTAACACCACAATAATGTATATTTATTTGTTGTTGAATCAAATTATTAAACTATTATTTGAAAAAGTGGCTGTGAGTTTTGACTAGTTAGAACAGTTAGAACAATTAATCAGTGGAACAACTTGTATTGTTGGAATGCTCCAACAATAGAAATTTTAAAGAAGAAATTAGAGAACAAAAGGTATAGGGTTTCCTTCCTGAACTGGGGGTTGGACTTCAAAGGTCCCTTCCAAATCTATTATTCTGAGACTACCTCTTACACAGCCATGTTTTATTTGCATCTGCTTCAATCAATATTCCTATATCCGTTCTTGGTAAATATCTTAGTCTGGACTTTAGAGGATCTAGCCTGAATTTTATCAATGGACCAGCTGAATCCGTAGAACTGTCTATTTCCCAATGAGGATCTTGATTCACTTGAAGAGGAGATCAAATGGCAAGATGGTGCCCCAATATGTCACAACATGAATTCCAAAGCATTTTCAATCTCAGTATAAACTTCAGTTGTACATCCTCTCCAATAATTAAAAGAGTGCAAAGTACATATTTAGAAATATTGATCAAGATTTTCACCTCTTGGTAAAAGGTTCTAATTGGAAGTTTTTCTGTATAGCCAACCCTGTTAACAAACAGCAAATACAAGTGAATTAACATGATTTATTATAAGAAATCAGTACAATATTTTTATGCACTGTGAAATATTGCAATAATTCTGTAGGAACATTTTAAGTAAATATATATAATGAAGTGTACGTGGCATTAAAATTATAATACCCTTCATTAAAATAATATATAATAATATAAAATAGAATTAGTACCATCACTATACCTATAATAGAATAATATAGTGTACAATACACTGTAATAGAAAATATTACATTTACATGTGTTTTGTAAGCTTTTATCTAAAATGCATGTTCCCAAGTTCAGTGGGAGCTAGTTCAGGGTTGATATATGTAGGGCTGAATTCTACTGTTATTTAAATACTTGATTCTATACATCCTCTGTCATAACCTTCCCCAATATAGTATACACAGATAAATGTAACTCAAAATTCAAAATTTCCAGTCACTTAGGTTTGGGCTATGGTATCTGGGATTAATGGAGTTTAATACATTTGGAGGGCATCAGGTTTGGGAAGGTAATTCTAAAATTTTATAACATGTAAATACAGAATTCTTTAGAGGCCTAATAATTCAAAAAATGCTGAAGGATTTTAGAATGCTGTTGACTTTTCAGAACAGGAATATCTAGCCTGAGATTGCAGGGTTACATATGGCTCCCAAAGCAGCTTTGAAACTCCATCCAAAATTGCTAGGAATTTATTTAGTTACTTGTAAAGAGTTACCTGATTCAATCAATGTGTGATTTTTGAATATAACCAAAATGGAAATATATTAAACATACAGGAATGGCATCAATTATATTTAATTTAACCTGTATGTAAAATTTGATCTACAGTAGTTTATATTTTGTCCTACTTCTTTATGCTTGCCAAAGCCTGAATTAGAATCTATTCTGTGACACAGCAACAGATACTTGTATAGGCTTTGACAGCTGATATCTAACAGGCAATTTTGAGTTTCAGGGTTTAATGTTCATGGTCTAAACAACAGATTCCCTGATGTTTCACTAGCAACTCTGGCTGGCATCTTCAAAAGTACGGTGGTCTTCTGTGCAGCTCACAAAATTGAGCAAGGACTGACTGGGGCTCCTGTTCTTATAGCCGGGTGACCTGACTTCTGATTGTTTGCAGGGATGATAAATCTGGGCTCCAACACTGAGCTGGAATTCAGACAATTTCCTCTTAAGTCAGACAATCTGAATTTGAACTGTCCCAAATTGTGATGTACCCCTGGGTTTTCACTTTATCTTCTGCCTGTTCTTCAGTGAAGGCAATGTACAAGTTGGAAAGTGCCTAGGAAGTGACACAATGCCAGATTCAGGACCAAAGGACTACCCTAAAAGCTCTTGTTTTTCAGAAAGAAAATGGACTAACCCCAAAGGAAAGATCAGTGATCCAGGATGAAGTCAAACTTCATTGGAGAAAATGGCTGTTTGGAACTCTCCAAGGTTCTGCAACACCAGCATCTTGAATCTGGCTCAGTAAACTACCAGTTGGTGTCCATTATGCCCTGTAGGCTCCTGTTTTTACATTTAAAAAATCCTGCCTTTCTTATTTGTATAAATAACCGAGGCGGCAAACATACCCAATAGTCTCCTCCTACTATTTTCCCCACAACAATAACCCTATGAGGTGAGTTGGGCTGAGAGAGAGAGCAAGTGACTGGCCCAAAGTCACCCAGCTGGTTTTCATGCCGGGACTGGGCAGGACTAGATTATCTAATTAAAAATATTATGCCAAATAAGCATGATTTAAATGGGTCAATTATGAGAACCCCAAGTTAAAAAAAACACATCAGCTTGATTGAGTGAATATGGAGATGTTTGTAGCTAATACTGCATTTCCTTAAGCTTTACATGGACTCATTGTTTTCATTTATCTTGGAATTGGCTACTTTACAGACTGCTCCCCCAATCCAATATCCATCAGATATGCTGAATTCAAATGCCATCAGCTGATGTGATCTTTGGGAGGGCTGCAGGTGAATTCTACCTCAACAATTCCAAAGAATCTTGGAATGGCATTTTGCCTTTTTACACTCCAAAATGGCTTTCCATTTTATTAAGGATGTTTAGAGCAACTTTCTCCAGGAACCCAAGTTATAAATGGGAATTATGAGAGCTACATTTCTACCGCAACTGGAAGGCAGCAGATTCCCATCTTTTTCAAATCAAAGATACACTTGGATAAGCTCATTGTGTTACAACATTCATCTTAGAAAAAAAAAGAAGTAATTCTCTGAGTGATTCTTTCAGAAAGTCCTATGAAGAACCTTAAAACTGCAGAACTTAACAGCATGTTGTGAATGACCAAATGATCCAGTCATATCCACTGCAGATATATTTCTTCAAGTGATATTAATTGGAAGAGGCCAAACCAAGAGCAACTAGTTTCCAGCAAGGGATGAAAATAGAGTGGTGGCCATATTTACAACTTAAGACAAGGTATAAAAAGACATAGAAGAATTTGGAATTGAGGTATAACCGAACCAATTAGACAAAATATTAGAGGGAATGGATGAAAAATTAATTTCTAAAATGTACAATTACCTATTAGAATTTGAAATGGCAGAAGAAATAGTTAAAGGCCCAAAGATTGCATGGGCAAGGAATGTAGGGCACAACATTAATTTGGAAGATTGGGAAAAAGTCTGGAAACAAAATTACAAAATAACAGAATCGGTTGTCTATAAAGAAAACCATTATAAAATGTGTTACTGGTGGTATCTGGCACCCTCAAGGTTAGCGAATATGTATCAAAACTTAAGTCTGACTTGCTGGAAATGTAAGCAAACATGGGGTACCTTCTTTCACACTTGGTGGCTTTGCCCAAAAAGTAAAGAGTACTGGAAAAAAATTAGAATTTGAATAAAATAAATCACAAATAAACAACTAGAATTTAAGGCTGAAATATTTTTGTTGGGAAAGTTAAAAGGGGACTATGCCAGAGGTGGTATTCAGCAGGTTCTGACCAGTTCTGGAGAACCGGTAGTGGAAATTTTGAGTAGTTCGGAGAACCGGCAAATACCACCTCCGACTGGAGATTTTACAGTATCCTTCCCCTGCTATGCCCACCAAGCCATGCACACAGAACCGGCAGTAAAAAAATTTGAATCCCATCACTGGACTATGCAAAAGAAATGAAATATTTAATTCGCCATATAATTACGGCAGCAAGAATTGCATTAGCACAATGCTGGAAGGGTGACCAAATGCCAACAAATAATTTGATAATTCAGAAGGTTCTTGACTGCACTGAAATGGACTTACTAACCGAAAAACTTAGGGATAAGGTACACTCAAAATATAGTACAGCTTGAGAAAAATGGTACAATTGGATCAAGAAGAAAAACCAGGGAATTAAAAGATAAGGATTTGGAAAATGAAGTGGTTAGATTAAGATCATTTACCAAAAATAGGGAATGAATATTAGCAAAATTGTTTTCAATAAAAGATCACACCGTCTTAGCTGATTAGAAATATATATGTTTTATGTTTATATGTTTCGTATTTGTATATTGATTTTGAAACATTGTATTCTATACATTGTATATATATATATTTCTTTTTAATCTTTAATAAAGTTTATTTTATATTAAAAAAGAGCAACTAATTTCCACACAGACAAGTAGGGAGACAACCATCTTATGATGTTTATGCCAGGTTTAAACTTATATATATTTATATATAAAAGTAGACTTACATTTATCTTTTGCTCCAAAGCAGGTTATAAAGTAAAGTGGCCTTATTAGAAGGGCTAACACTACTATTGAGAGGTGTCACATGTAGCTGCCAGTGAACGAGGTTATTGCTTGCTGTATGGATCTGTCATGCTCATTTGGGTTTAAAATGAGGCCTCATAACCTGTTCTTAGGGGGAAAAGACACACCATGCCAATTGAGTTTGATGGTGCCAACATTCAGTTCCGTTTAACTTATAACAGAATGGTTCAACCCTAATTTAATCCTGGAAAAGGATCACTTCATAATGATCCTGCTCCACAACTAATAAAAAATAAAAAACATCTTAATCAATATATGTATATGTGTGTGTGTGTATATATATACACATATACACATGTATATCTACATATATATATCTATATATATCTCTATCTATCTATCTATCTATTTGTTTTTGTAGATTTTCACGGGTACAGGTATGCAGGTCTTGGTGTGTTTGGGTCTTTTCCCATGTAAGATTGAGAGTATCTTGGTGACATTTCGATGAGGTCCCACTCGCCATCTTCAGGCTGGTGCTTTCAGCTTCGTGCTTGTGCGAGCAAAGTGTGATCGGAGCTGCCGTCTCTCTATAAATACTGGTGGGGAGGTGTGGTGTGCTGGCTCTGTTGTAAGCGAGTTGGTTGGCTGTGTTGTTACTTCTTGATTGGTTGATGGAGTTGATGTTTGCAGATTGGTTGGCTTTTTTGTAAGAACCTGTGTGGCTAAAGTATTGGCTGTGTGTCTATCACCCTTTTGTGTTGTAACGACCTGGGTAATGGGCTGTGCGATGACCTTCTGAGTTCTATTGTTGTGACATCCTGGGTCTTGTGCTGTAATCTGGGTCATTGGCTGTGCTGTAACATCCTGAGGTTTTGTGGTGTAACCTCCTGAGTTCCGTGATGTGATATCCTGAGCGGATGGCTGTGATGTAACGTTCTGGGCTTTGGTTTGGCTCCGAGTTTGAGGTCTGGCTATGTGTTCATGGCATGTGTCAGTTTGCTTAGTTTGGGGGGTCAGAGGGTGTAGCAGCTGGTGATGCAGCCATGGTCTGGTTTCTGGACAGTGGTTGCCTTTCGTCTATGGGAAGGGTTTGGGTTAGAGTCTGGTGAGGGAGATTGGTGGTGGTGTCATGTGTTGTTTTGGGTCCGGTGTTGGTTTTCGTGGCTGGGACTCATTTGTTGATAAGGGCTAGTTTCCAGATGTCTGGTAGGCAGGAGGTATCGTCCCATTTATTCATGTTATTGGGGTGTTTCTCTATTTTGATGGCTTCCATGATTATTCTCTTGTTGAAGTGTTCAGTATTGGAGATTAATTTGGATCCCTCAAAATTAATTTCATGTCCTGTGGCTTTAAGGTGTTGGAAAAGGGAAGAAGTATTTTCTTCTTTTCTGACTGCATTCCTATGTTCTGCAATGCGTGCATCCCTTTCCAACACACACACACACACACACACACACACACACATGTATGTATGTGATTTTATATATACTATACATATATATATATATGTAGGTCTTGGTGTATTCGGGTCTTGTCCCATGTAAGATTGAGAATACCTTGGCAACGTTTGAAAATCTCATCCGTCATCTTCAGGCTGGTGTCTTCAGCTTCGTTCTTCTGGGAGAAGTGTCTTTAGCTTCGTTCTTCTCCCAGAAGAACGAAGCTGAAGACAGCAGCCTGAAGATGACGGATGAGATTTCATCAAAACGTTGCCAAGGTATTCTCAATCTTACACGGGACAAGACCCGAATACACCAAGATAGATAGATAGATAGATAGATAGATAGATAGATAGATAGATAGATATGGGAAGTAAATAGAACTATCTATTGCTACCGGTATTTATATGCAAAGTAATAGATACAACCATGGTGCAGAATAGGAGAATCATAATTAGAGTACATCAGTTTAAACACTGCTTCATCTGGGAATTCAGTACCCTTACTTTTATGTAAGCTGACACTGGGTTAGTATTGTTTTTAATGAACTATTAACTAAACACATTGTCAGCTTAATTGATTATTGTACCTAGTTGTTTTAGACATGCATTCTTACCGATTTCAAAAATTACTCATCAGCAAGTCTGAGATTTATGGCCTTTTTTGTTTTATGTTCCTGATCATTGTTTGTGCAGGTGGATCCCTACATGGTTGGTTTCCCCAGCCATGATTTATTGCTCAAGTGATTGATACTATAAACTTCTGCAAGGAGTCTTTTCCAGTTTTAAGATAAGAGAAATATCAAATTGAAGTTGTTCATATATAAAAAAAATCCAGACAACTGAAATTGTGCACAAAATTAGTTAGAACTTATACAGTACAAGATTAAGAGAAAATGAGGCTCAGGGGCAGATATTTCTGAGCTGAACTCGAGGTACATCAGAATCTTGATTAGATACAAAAATAAGCAAATAAAGTTCCTTACTTTCTTACTTTTGTGATGCTCAAGCAAAAGAAGGGGAAGATAATTGAAGAAGCCAAACTTTTGGGTGGTAGAGACCCAACTTTTCCCACTGGGAACAGTTCCTACAACAGCTAAAGTAGTCAAATATAGAGAAATCAACTGATGTAGTGCATGGCTATCCCAATCTTACTGTAAGTGTGCTTTGAGTATTGCTTAGAGTAGCAGTCCCCAACCTTTGTGGGTCCATTGACCAGTAATGGTGGTGGCAGTGGTGGCAGTGGGGTGGGGGGGAGTAATGGTTGCACATATGCAACCTAATCCCACACATGCACAAATAAAACTTTGCGCACTTGCCCACTGCTTGCACAGACTGGTTCCCAATGGACTGTGGATTGGTACCAGTCTGTGGACTGGAGATTGGGACACCTGGCTTAGATTGATTATACCATTTGTTTCGTAAACCGAACCTAGCAAACCCAACACTTATAATTATGAGTATAATAATAAGTAGTATCTTATATGTAGAAAGTTTGTAATTTAGTTCAGACCCTCTGATAAATAGGTATTTTTCAAGTTCTGTGAACAGGCAGAATTTTAAAGAAATTCAACAATCTTCACTAATTTGCAATTCTGATGCATACATACATACATACACACATACGATGTTTAAACTAATTGTTTAAATATATGCAGCTCTTTTAGAACAGGGTTGTCAACCTTTCTTAGTCTGCAGCGGGTTTATTTTTTTTCTATTTGGGATCTTTGGAATGAATTGTTTTTATTTAAAAATTTAATATTTTTACAGCATTGGGATTTCACCCAAATGATGAAATTAAACATTTTGGATCCTTTTTCTATTTTAGAACTTTGGGGAGTAGATCTAAGCAGCAAACATAGTGCATTAAACTTTGCAGTCTGACATCCCTTCAGATCAGTCTGAATCAGAGCAATGTGGACTTTTTTAAAAAGTTAGTATGGATACCTTAAGCCTCTGTGAGGCTTAACATACTTATTTCACTCTTTAATCTTTGAAACCTCCTTTGCCACAGGAAAAAAAAGGATCAAAATATTTGGCCCCACACAGTCTGGTGGAGGCGCTGGGGACAATAAATGGGGTGTTGGGTTGGATTGCATATAGTAGTGGCCACCCATGGTTAAAAGCTCAACATTGGTAGCACTTATAGTGGAAGAGAACCACTAAAACCCCAAAATAGCACTTTATATGAGAATATAAATCAACAGGAATTAAATATTAGCAGCAAAATCAATTAAAGTAGAAAAAAGCATTAAAGATCAGTGGCTGACAGCATTGGAAGAATCTTAAGTTGTCCTGGAGCACCATCCCTCCAAGAAGTTCTCTGGTTAGGATCTTGTTTCACAGAGTTGTCACTGTTCAAAACTTCCTCTCTCTATGCTTTCCTGCTAGCCTTGTGTGGTGTAAAATGGAGCAGAACATCTGCAAGCTGCAACCAGTAACTGCCCCTACTGGGGAGATTAGATCCCACTTAGAGTGACACAGAAGATAAGGTTTGCTTTAGAGGTATGCACAAGGCTGGTTTAATCTTAGAAAATACAAGTTTTCTAATGAACAGAATAGCATTTGCTGCTACAAGACATGGAGCAGGGCAGGAAATGTTGAATCAGGCAGAGACTTTAAAAAAAACATATTGTGGGTGGTAAGTAGATTCTATGTATGGAATGATTCCTTGAACCACAAAACAACTGCAGTCCTTTTTTATGCATAGTTAAATCCATTTATATGCTTTGTGAATAGTTATGTCTATATAGAAAAAGTACAGAGAAGAGCAACCAGGATGATTAGGGGACTGGAGACTAAAACGTATGAAGAACAGTTATAGGAACTGGACATGGCTACTGTAGTGAAGAGAAAGATCAGGGGAGATATGATAGCAGTGTTCCAATATTTGAGGGGCTGCCACAGAGAGGAAGGGGTCAAGCTATTTTCTAAAGCACCTGTAGGCCAGACAAGGAATAATGGATGGAAACTGAACAAGGAGAGATTTATCCTGGAAATAAGGAGAAACTTTCTGGCAGTGAGAACAATCAACCAATGGAACAGCTTGCCCTCAGAAGTTGTGGGAGCGCCATCACCTGAGACTTTCAAGAAGAGATTGGACTGCCATCTGTCAGAAATGGTGTAGGGTCTCCTGCTTGGGCGCGGGATTGGACTAGATGACCTACAAGGTCCCTTCCAACTCTATTATCTGTTATCTACTGGGCATGGATTCTATGGCCTACTTTTTCTTTCCCAGAATAGGTAAAATATATCAACATTCTGCATAATGGCAATAGCTTCCATTTTTAAAGAATCCTTTTTGTATGAGAATGCAAAGGCAGTTCAGGAATTATAAAATATTCCAATTTCATAGATAATTATGAAGTTTCCCTGATATAAGAAGATTCAGATTGTCTTTTTCTGACCAGTTGAAATAAAAATGAAATTGGGCATGAAGCATACTGTGCAATATCATTGGTTTTACAGCTGACACCATACCTAAAAAGATGATAATCTCTGTTAAATGCCTTGTGCAAGGGAAATGTAGCTATTGATAGCTGTGATGGATACTAAAAGATATGCAGCAGAAGAGAAAGTTCTAGCCATGCAAAAGTGCAATCAAGGTGGAACAAGAGGTGCTGTGTTAATTATTCTACCCTGTAGGATATTTAACTCAATGTAGCATTAATAACAAGAAATGCATCAAGTATTTATTTAAGGTTGTACAATAAACACAGAATGTTGCAATTCTTTCTTGCAAATATTCTGAAGAACAGTTAATGGGGATTGTCCCCTCCCTGTGTTTTATGACATCTTCTAACCAAACGATTAAATTGTTCTAGTTCTGAATATCTTTTTATGCTGTTTCTATGTTGGCTAATCCTTCACATTTTTGTGGTTTCAGAACATGATGAAACTGGTTGATAAGAAATAATTTGTTGAATTTACTTTCCAGTAATTAGAATGTAAGTCTGAAAAACAATCCCAGCTTTTCATAAATGTGGAATTACAAACCTCTAGCTTAATGTGGACATGGGTTAAATATTAAGGCATTTAATTTAAATCAGTTGAGGACTTCTTGGGTCACAGCTGTGCACCATATTTTCCACAGTAATGTGCCAGATGTCTCTGGGCCACCACAAATAAGCTGTGAAGAATTGTTCTTTGCAGTAGCTTAGACATCTGTAGCAATGAAGTACCATAATATGCATGCATATTGTTAATATATGTGATGCAAACTTTGCATATATGCAGTTCTGATCAAATTTAGAATTGAAGTAATATATGATTCTGCATTCATTGGTGGACAGAACATATATACATACATACATACATACATACATACATACATACATACATGCATACATATTTGTTTTCATAGATTTTCACGGGTACAGGTATGCAGGTCTTGGTGTGTTTGGGTCTTTTCCCATGTAAGATTGAGAGTATCTTGGTGATGTTTCGACAAGGTCCCACTCGCCATCTTCAGGCTGGTGTTTTCGGCTTCGTGCTTGTGCGACCAAAGTGTGATTGGAGCTGCCATCTCTCTATAAATACTGGTGGGGAAGTGTGGTGTGCTGGCTCTGTTGTAAGCGGGTTGGTTGGCTGTGTTGTTACTTCTTGATTGGTTGATGGAGTTGATGTTTGCAGATTGGTTGGTTTTTTCATAAGAACCTGTGTGGCTGAAGTACTGGCTGTGTGTCTATCAGCCTTTTGTGTTGTAACCACCTGGGTAATGGGCTGTGTGATGACCTTCTGAGTTCTATTGTTGTGACATCCTGGGTCTTGTGCTGTAATCTCCTGGGTCGTAGGCTGTGTTGTAACATCCTGAGGTTTTGTGGTGTAACCTCCTGAGTTCCGTGATGTGATATCCTGAGCGGATGGCTGTGATGTAACATTCCGGGCTTTGGTTTGGCTCCGAGTTTGAGGTCTGGCTATGTGTTCATGGCATGTGTCAGTTTGCTTAGTTTGGGGGTCAGAGGGTCTAGCAGCTGGTGATGCAGCCATGGTCTGGTTTCTGGAGAATGGTTGCCTTTCGTCTATGGGAAGGGTTTGGGTTTGAGTCTGGTGAGGGAGATTGGTGGTGGTGTCATGTGTTGTTTTGGGTCCAGTGTTGGTTTTTGTGGCTGGGACTCATTTGTTGATAAGGGCTAATTTCCAGATGTCTGGTAGGCAGGAGGTATCGTCCCATTTATTCATGTTATTGGGGTGTTTCTCTATTTTGATGGCTATACTTTCCCTTATACTATTCAGGCAAATGCCACCGGAAGATTTCTAATGGGCACCTCAAATTTTTGTCTGTATGGAACTCAAGACAATTCCTGTCCACATGGAATTCAACTCTTGTCTATATGGAACTCAAGAAACCAGTCCAGTGTAGCAATTTGAATATTGAACTAAATATAAAACATAAAAACAGGTTCTAATTCACACAGTTATAAAGTTAAATGGGTCACTTTTGATAACATTATTACAAAAATGAAATGGAGCAATGAATCATCTTAGATACAAATGCAATTAATAATCCATCTGCTTGAGGATTTCTGAAACCATTACTACCTGGGCAAGTACAAATTATCTCAGCCTTCCTAACCTGCATCCTTCCAAATGTGTGGATGTCAATTCCCAGTCTGCTCAGCCATTGCTCTGAATTCTTGGAGTCGAAGTCCAAACATCAGGAAGGCACCCAAGGCTTGCCTATCTTATCTTTCAAATAATTCATTCCATATCTGGATAATAAGCCAACCTCAGTTTGGCAAGCATTAAACATTCCAAAACATTCTAAATATTCTCAACAGGCTCAACAAAGAATTCTCCATAAGCTAAGTTAGTTAGAATGTTAGATTTAAATTGAATGATATTTCATGGAAATGGCGTAAGAGTTGCAACATTATATATAAGTAGAAAATGAACTTACGAATGAAGATGATTATATATGTATCCCGGGATAGTGTTGCAGGATTCAATCGGGGTTGGTTACCAGGACCAGAGCAAACAACAGCTAATGACTTAAAACCCAAGCCATCAACATACCCTAATCAACTTGTAAAAATCCACTTACAATAGACACTATAAAGTACCAAGCACACACAGCACAGCACACAGAACTCAGCTAGAAAGAACTTCCCTGAAGATGGGCTCCAGCACAAGTCTGAAAGCTCAGAAAATAAAACCTCTGGTCCCAGTGACTGACCCAAATTGGATCCTGCCAAATGACCTTAGCTTAAATTACTTAGGAATCCCTTGGCCTCTCAAGGAAGGAAAATAAAGTGCTACTTAAAGTTTCCTGTAATGCTTACAGTAGGATAATGCTGGAATCTCAGAGGAGTTCTGTCACAGCTTAGAGTGTTTTCTTATACTTTTGGATAGTCATGTCTCCTTTACAAAACTACTAATCAAGTGCTGCTCTATGTCTCAGCTAGAGTAATTCAAGGTTTATGAACACAACTTCTAGATTTATCTTTAACTAAATGTAAGTTTACCTCTAAGCACTGGTTCAGTATTTATTAAAAGTGAAACTCTGTCTCCCAAGAGAAATGTATCAGTGAAAACTCCAACATAAAATTTCCAAAAAATTATTTTTGGAAAAGGTTATTAAATCACATTTTTTGTAATGCTGTTCGGAGCCCACCTCTCTCTCTGTATTTTCCAACCTGTTCTTGACTACAGATTCACTATCACAATATTAAGGGCAGAGGTGGGATTCAAATTTTTTTACTACCGGTTCTGTGGGCATGGCTTAGTGAGTGTGACATGGCTGGGTGGGCGTGGCAGGGGAAGGATACTGTAAAATTTCCATTCCCTCCCCACCCCACTAACCTGCTTTCCAGCTCCATTCTACTGTGCAGGGCAACAAAAGAAGACCCAGCCAATCAGCTGGGACTCGGGAGGCAGACAATAGATGGGGGCGGGGCCAGTCAGAGGTGGGATTTGCCGGTTCTCTGAACTACTCAAAATTTCTGCTACCGGTTCTCCAGAACTGATCAGAACCTCCTGAATACCACCTCTGATTAAGGGTTGACTCTTATACCCTAGCTAAGTTAACTTATTACAGGTAGTCCCCAACTTACAACAGTTCACTTATTGATCTTTTGAAGTGAGTTATGACCATTCTTCACACTTAGGACTGTTGCAACATCCCCATGGCCACATGATTTACATTCAGATACTTGACTCCCATTTATGATGGTTGCAGTACCCTGGGGTCATCTGATCACCTTTTGTAACTTTCTGACAAGCAAAGTCAATGGGGAAGCCAGATTCATTTAACACCCATGTTTCTGATTTAGCAACTGCAGTGATTCATTTAACAAATGTAGCAAGAAAAATCGTAAAATGGGGCAAAACTCACTTAACAAATTTATCACTTAGCAACAAAAATTTTGGGCTCAATTGAGGACTATCGTATCTGTACTTGAGGATCCTTTCAAACCCTGAGCTGGCACGGACTATGCCACCCAAGAATTTCTGAAGATGATAAACCAAAGAGGGAAAGAGCAAAGGTGCTATCCTACTGAATCCCCAGCAAAATATGTAATGGCTGGTGAACTCATGCATATCTGGAATATGGTTGGCAAGAAAAACCTTAGATCCACAATCTCCCAGTTCCTAAGCAATGATAAGATACCTCTAGGCATTGATCAAGTAATTAATAATTAACCAAGCAGAACATCCTCTAAGTTCCTCTGTTATTTGACAATTGCCTTTAATGATAGGAAATATCTTTAATTCTCCACAAATCAATTGCACAAGTTGCACATTGGGAATTTCATATTCATATCAACTACTTGCTTATAACTGGCACATAGAATCCTGACTTTTATGATATCCCGTTCTTGGATCTAGAAAAGTTGGGTTTATTTACTTAATTCTATTAATTCGTTAGATTTATACCCTTCTTTTCCTCGTGCAGTTGAATGTAGCATACATGGCATTCTCTCCTCCAATTTTTCTTTACAATGATCACCCTGTGGAGCTGAGACACAGTAATAGACCCAAAGTCTTTTTGTCAGTTCTGTGGCTAAAGGTAAGTTTCCTTTATATAATGTTCTATATAATCTATTTTTATTCTCTGCATTTTGGACAATATTTGCCTATAACTTCAACTTTGGAAATTTCCAACTAGATCGTAACATCTAGACTAGATCTCTGTAGGGAGTTCTGTGCCACAGAGGAAGAGAAGGGAGGGAAACAGGCAGAGATGAAAGTCCTCCAAAGATGTAATGTAGGTATTGGGAAACAGAAACCTAGCAGCACATTTTTTACAGTATCAAAGGAACAGTCAGACAACTGATACACATCACAAGGTCTGGGTACACCAGAAAATGATCAAAGTGTTACTTTACAAATGATAGTTTAAGACTTATGTCCATCAGCACACTTAATTATGCAACACAGCTATCCTTCTCACTCAGATCCCACACAGTTACAAAATTTCACAACAGTTTCATGACTGCTTCTCACATGCCCAAACCTCCCTCCCTTCATGATGAAATCGTTTTCATCTTGCTTGTAAAGAAATAAAATAGATATTCAGATGGTGCCAAATAATATAATGGCTTTGAAACCAGTTCAGCAATTTCTAGAATTCAGCTGGAAATCCATTATGTAGACATGTTTATCTTGGCTGTTATTTTGATAAAGATTACAGAACTAATACAATGAACTTGTATAGAAAATAAAGCATTTCATTTAATATTGGAAAATAAGGAGGGGAAGGAAAAGTAGATTTTTACAACGAAACAATGAAGAGTAAAGTACTTCAGATACTTGAAGTGCCTATTTGTAGATCACCTTCTTATTGTATTGATTTATTAGAATTTTGAATCTGTCTTGCCACCAAAGGCTCACACATTATAACATTATTGATTGATTGAGTCATTGGATCTATATTCTGTTTTTCCTCCATGAGGTCAAGAGGGCATGCACAAAACTTTTTCTTCCACTCTTCCCTCCTGTTACTCCTAGCAACTATAATCCTGTCCCAAAGTTACCAATGAATTTCTATAGCTAAGCATGGATTTTCAGTGAGGTCTTGTCCAAAATAATGTGACCCTGCATTAATTCTGGGCACATTGTCAAAATGATCTCAACGTGTGTGTTTTTATGCTCCACTTCCAATGTACATTTTTCCATGTAATGTCATCTCGAGTGCTTCTGTCTGTTTTGAATAACATGCTTCAATTTGTTGCAAGTTAACCCCAATAATTCATTTCTATAATGAGGAACACCCATTGATGGAGTAAGTCCTTAGCAATACTTTTGAAAAATGCCACTTATAATGACTGCTTGTAGTAATACAATGGTTATAATTCCTGCTTTCAAAATAGAAAATTATTAGTTTGAAATCTGGTTAAAAAAATGATTACTATTTTTATTCCTCTGAGCGTGCTACTTTTTCCTATACCTTTTTTGTTTAGTCCAAGGGTGCCTTGTTTCACCATTTACCAGTCATCTGTGGTAAAAGTGTTTCGCCCTCAACTGCCAACTGAAATAGTGCACCATTAGACTTTGGAAATAGTATAGATTAATTTGCTATTATTTGCTATCTGGAATGCTTTTAGGGATGCTTTCCCAGTTTGTCTTCTAGCATTTCTTGCTTGTCTAGCTCTAGCACATAAATACTAATTGACCCTCTTTATCCTTTCAAATCAGGGACCAGTTCCGTGGAGAGAGGTTTTTCCATGGACAGCAAGGGGTGTGGTTTTGCCTGCTGCCTGCATCCCATGGATGGGCCTTCTCTTGTTTACGTGGCCTGTTTTCTGGCATGCCATGGCCCAGTGCTAGTCCGCAGATAGGGGTTGGGGGACCTCTGTTTTATGGCCTTTATTTTTTAGGAATTTAAAAAAATGAAGATATTAAAACTGGGGCAGTGGGATAGGATAGCAGTGGGATGTAAGATGATATTTCTGTGCTTCAAATTAAGATAACTTCATGCGAAAGATGTAGAACTTTTATAATTGCATCAGAGAAGAACCCCTCCCCTTTGCAACAATTAAAGGTACAGGTTTTCCACCACTTTTCTATCATGGCTTCTCATCATCTTCCTTTCTTATCCACCCTCCCCATCTCCTCTCTTTCTTGCCCATTTTCCATTTTCTACGTAACTTGAGTGTGGGAGGGGATGAGAGAAAGAGATGGAGGCAGGGAGAGAGAGAGAGGAGATACTAGAAAATTCCTGTTTTGTGGTTCTTTCTCTCAGACTTTCTCTGTTCCAGAAACAGGGAGTGAATATTAATGTTCCATTAACCTTCTCAACCTTGTTTTGCACATTATAGTTGCCTGTGGAAGTTAGCTTACAATGCTGGTTTTGGGGTTTTTGGGAAATTGGTTATTGTAGTTGTGTGACACCCTATCTTTTTACCCTGTGGTCTGCTTAATCATGTCATATGCACAGCGTCAATTTGTTTACTTCATAAAGCTGGCTTAGTGCTAGAGAAGATGACAGGATTTAATTAGCAGTGAGATAAATAATTTATGCAAATAATTATTAACATGAAGATTATTTTGCTCATTTAATATAACATACTTCAAATAATATATATTCTTTACAATTTTGGTAACAGCTATGAGTATTGCAGAACATGAATGAATAAAAACCTTATTCTGTAAAACAGACTACAGCATATAAAAGTGAATGCTTTCTTTAAAACAGCCTTACATATTCCTCTGCTTAGACTATAAATAACTTCACCTATTCTTCTTAATGTCAATTTAACATTTTTTTCATAAGTGCAGCACTGACATCCTTCAGTACAATAAATAAGAGCTCAGTTTTAAACATCTCCCAAGGAATATTAAGTTAATAGAATATTATTTTGTAAAGGTTTATGCAGCTCAAGAAAGCAGCAGTTAAAGGCTATAATTCTATGTTTGAGGACAGAGAACCTGAGTATGATCTTGGTGTGGCACACAAATGTGGGTCGGATCAACCAAAACTGCACCCGCAGCAGAGTTGCTAGCATTGTTTCTGACAGCAGATCCACAAATGAAACTGCAACAATGTTTTTGTGCTATACTTTATTTGGCAGTCCCCACCACCCCCAGCCACCCCTCAATGTAGATTTATTCTAAGCATGGGAAATAAATTACTGTAGAATAAGTGGGTTGTATTCTAGGGAATGAATGAATTAGTAGGCTATAATCACCTAGCAGGCATCTTTATTCACAAGAAAATCCTGTTCTGTTCACTGGGAATGATCCTTCATTTTCAGTCTTTAGTCAATGAATGGCTTGTGTTTCCTAAGATTGAGATTGGCTGCTTAATTAATCATTTCCTGAAATAGTACCTAATCAGCAGCCTATGTTTAAATTGCAACTTCCCTAATCCCACAGGGTTATAACCATTTAGTTATTTATTTTTTTAACATGGATTGCAGTAAGTAGTATGGATGAATGAAAATTAAGAATGATTGAATATATGCCAGTGTGAGAGCATGGATCAACAATATCAAAATGCACTTGTACAGACTTCCGGTGGTGAGGTCACAGCGGAGCGGAACAGGGAGAGCGATCTCTGCAACCCTGTATCCGAATTTTCGTGCTTGGAAGCTCTCAGAGGCATCGTGAAGTTTGGAGAGACACATGAATCAGAAGGGGAAACCTAGGAGCAGAGTGGGGGAAAGCAACCTTCTGCTGTGATGAGGGGAAGCCCTTTGAATCCGGTGCGGAAGAAACCCGGTGTCTACGGCGGGTCCAAAGCTGTGACAGCCAGCTGCGATCGGGAAGCAGGAGAGTGGATCAACGCAAGACATTGGAAGAAGAATGGCAGACTGGGACAGTTTTCGAGAGGTGAGAAAAGAGAGTCCTGTGAAAGATTTATGACAGAGGGAGTCTCCGGATAGAATACAGCGGCTAAGTGGCAGGAGATAGCGGAGTGAAAGGGAGAAGAGAACAGTTTGACAGCTGAGAGAGAATGCCACAGAAGAAAAGACTCTGTGAATTAAAACTTAAAAATTTTATGACTTGGATTGATTATTAGCAGAGCAGAAAAGAGACATTAGAGAAATAACTGGAACTTTAATGGTGAACTGTAGTTGAACTGAGAGTGGAATCATTTTGATGGAAAGCTGTGACTGTGCAATTTGAGAGTGAAAGTGACTAAGTAATTAAAGACGATGGAGGAAACAGGAAATGAGGAAAGTAATATGATGGTGTGCAGAACAAAATGCACTTGTACAGCCGCATTTTCCCCCTTTGATATGTGTGCAATGACAAGTGTCAGGACTTCACTTCAGGGGACGGCTTCTACCGGTTCACACCGGTTCGGGAGAACTGGATGCTAATTTTACATCTGGTTTGCTGAACTGGTAGTTGCAATGACTGGCTGGCTGTGCCCATCCCGCCCTGTCTCTCCCAGGAGTCTCTATGCGGCCTGTTTTGGATCCCAGGTAAGTGCAGGGCCTGCATGAAAGTTCGGGGAGGGCAAAAAATGGCCTCCATAGAGCCTCCGGAGCCCGGGAAGGGCAAAAAACAGGCCATGCGGGTTGCGATGGGGGTGTCCTGAAACTCCCATATTACACCCCTCCTGTGCAACCTGCATTGGTTGCCGGTTGCCTTCTGGGTGAGATTCAAGGTGTTGGTGACAACTTATAAAGTCCTACATGGCTTGGGTCCAGGGTACTTGCGGGAGCGTCTCTTGCCGGCATCACACTCCGATCGCCTGGTACACTCCCACAGACAGGGCCTCCTTGGGATACCGTCGACCAGACACTGTTGGTTGGCGGTGCCCACGGGTAGGGCCTTCTGTGTGGGAGCGCCCACCCTTTGGAACCAACTTCCCTTGGGCCTTCGTTTGGCCCCCGATCTCCGCTCCTTCCGCCGTGACCTTAAGACCTGGCTCTTTGAACAGGCCAGTCTGGACTAACTAAGGGGGGGCGTTGTTTTTAGGGGGTTTTAAATTTTAATTGACTTTTAATGTTTAGGCTTGTAATTAGTTTAATTCTTTTTTATTGTAAATTTGTATGGATTTTATACTGTTAGCCGCCCTGAGTCCTTAGCGAGAGAGGGCGGCATACAAGTCTAAATAAATAAATAAATAAATAAATAAATAAATAAATAAATAAATAAATAAAAAACAGGCCTCCTGGAAGCCTGGGGAGGCTGTTTTTGCCCTCCTGAAGGCCCAAGGAAAGCCTCTGGTGTCTGGGGAGGGTGAAAATGCCTCCCCATGGTGCAGGAGGTCGACTACACTACGCCCACCATGGCCATGCCCACCCAGCAACCAGGCAGAGAACCGGTTGCTAAATTTTTTGAAGCTTATCCCTGCTTCACTTATGCAGTTGTGCCTGTCCCTTCAACATCACTGAATGTCACTGTATGCGTATAGCAAAAAGAAATGAATGAATGCATGAACATGAATATAAAATGCAACACATGCCTGAAAGAGTAACCATAAAAATAAATCCAAGCCCAAGAAGGGTATGAAGTTGACCTTGACAACTTCATATATTGATGCATTCATTAAAATCCTCCTGCCTTTTGGAAAGGTCAGAAGTTCACTAAGTTCACCTATAGAGACTGAACTACTGCTCCATTCTTAAAAAGAACAGTCTTACTCAACGAATTGCCTGAAGGAATGGAAGAAGCATGACTAAGATGGGTCAGGAGAGTATCCAGTTTTCCCTTTCCATCCCAAGTCAAAGAAAAGAAAGAAAGAAAGAAAGAAAGAAAGAAAGAAAGAAAGAAAGAAAGAAAGGGAAATTACCTCTGTACCTGAATAGAGAAAAATCAAATGCTATTATTTGAATTGAAAACTAAAATAGTGCACAGTAAAGTGATGACTAAGAAACTCATAGTTCTATATCAGAAATTCTCGCATTCCATAATTTTCAAGCCATGTACATTAATTTAAGGGGCATCTAAATGCAACATTTTCATTTAACAATTGCATCAACATGACTATCACCATCATCTTTTGTAAAAGTAGTCTAATCTTAGCAGATATCCAGACAGTATCAGTAGAGGTGATTCTAACTTTTCCCCACTTATTTATTAGATTCTCAATACTGCAGTTTGTAAGGATTGACTTGATTACATGCCATCAGGTTGCTGTTAACGCTTCAATTTTCTCCATGATGATCTGTCCCCAACCTAGTCTTTGAGATCTTCTAATGGTATATTTATTTCCACTGTAATTGAATCCATCCATCTTCCTGCTCTCTTTCCTTTCCACCTTTCCCAGCATTATAGCCTTTTCCAGAGAGCTAGTGTTCAAAGCAGGATAATTTGAATCTGGTCATTTGTGCCTTGAATGAAAAATTTGAGTTGATTTGTTTGATGGTCCATTTGTTTTCTGGGTTGTCCATGGTATTCCCAGGAGTCTTCTCCAACACTCAAGTTCAAAAGCATCAATAGTTTCCCTATCTTCCTTCTTCAAAGTCCACATCAGTAAGAAAGCTTCCAAGGAATAACTAATGAGAAAAAGAAAAAGTTTAAATTTCTGTTATATGCCAGCATGAATTGCACCTGAACATTTAGCAGTTAGCTTATTTAGCAATTCTGTTTTGCAAATGGATATATGTTAAACATTTGGAACTGTCTTTGTAGTAGCTAACTTCTATGAAGCAGAATTGGTGTTTTGCTGATTTTCCTTTCCTTTCCTTTTTTCCTTCCCTTCCCTTCCCTTCCTTCCCTTTCCTTTCCCCTTCACCTTCCCTTCCCTTTTTCCTGAATAGGGGAGATTCTCTATCCTAGTTCCTTGTAAGCCTCTGTGTGTGCATTGTGAGATGACCCTCTCCATACTCTACTCAATCTCCTTGGACCAATTTGTCAAGAATACTATCAGATAAATATCCATCATTTGAAACCTTTATAGTGGCAAATGCAAATAAATCAGAGACACATTTTTGCTAAGCACATCAGCAGACAGCTCTGGCCTAATGTATCGGCCTTCAGACCTCCAGTGAAGTTGTTTCCCACCCATCCTGTAAGGAATAAATTCTGGCTAAATGAAACATTTTATAGGGAAACCAGTTTAATCTGCAGAATGTCTAACTGATTAAGTAATTTGTCCACAAAGCAGTTGCATGGTTATTAACTAATTCTCATCTTTATGTTTATATTTAGTGTTCATTTGCATAATTAATTTCATTTTTACCCTTCCCTTCACTCAACAAATTATTACTGTGAGTATTGACCTAAAAAGTGCTCCCAAGTATGAGGAGAACAATGAGAAAAAAACTGACTTTCCAGAATTCTCTTGAAGAAATATATGGTATGTTTGGACCACTATATATTCTCCTTGCTCAAGAGGCACGAAATACTATTTGAAATTTCATTTGATATTAAAGGATGTTTGAGGTCTGCCATGTACCATTTGGCAGGTGTTCATTAGTACACTTGATATGCAAATAATATTGAGTACATGAAAGTTTGGATGGATGTACCTAGTACTATCTGGAAAAGTGTGAAAACTGACATGCACTGACTCTTAATAAGCAATTAAAGCTTTTATCAATATGTGGTAACCTTGGTTATATTGCTGTAGCAGTATCCCTTTGTCAGTATAATAAATACCATTGGTAGATCAAGTCCCCATTTTCTGCTATAGCTCTTATTAGATTAAGGGAACTTCCGATCTGAAAGCCAAGGACAGAGGTTCTCACTGCTGGCCTGATTTTGGATGATGGGTGTCATGATCCAAAGAGTGAAAAAGGCAGGTACAATTCCAAAGCTGTTACATTTTGATTTAATTTTCTCATTCAAAATTAAGATTTCATCTTCGAATTTCACGTTCTAAATTTGCTCAAACTGGCGATTCAAGCCCAATTTGAATGCTTGCAATGCTACCTTAACCAAGTTGATTATAGTAAAAATGTGTACAGTATAGGTCAGAATGTTTGACCCATTGGAGATCAGGGTGTGGATCATTATTTGTTTTCAATACTTCCCTTCCCCCAGCTTTGGCAGATTCGTTTACTTTTTAGTCTTTTAATGAATGCTTTGCCCCGGTGTATCCAAGGTCTTAATGCCCTGATTCCCTATAGACTCTAAATTCTATCTTAGATTTCTCCCCAGTGGGATCCATATAGAAGCCGACTCAAATACCTAATGGCGCCGCAGGAAATTCTCTTGTAATAGATACCCTATGGTGTAAAACCAATATTTTGTTTTTAAAGTGATTTCCTTTTTGTGTTCTGTCTCCCGAACTTGCTTTTTGACCAAGCTAAAACATCAGAAGTTATTACCAGACCTGAAGGAGAGAGTTTAATAAGCTGCTGAATGGTGGCTGACTCATGGATTACTACATAATTTCTCAATTAATTTCTTGTAATCCTTGCTCCATATCACATATTCCAGAGAAAGAGAGAGACCAAAATAATTATGACAGGATTTGAAGTTAATCTGATGTGCATTCCTTAAAGATGAATTAAGAGGAGTGTGTATTTTTAGCAATTTCACAGACTATTGCACAGTAAATTTACACGTAACACACAGGAAAATTGAATTTTTCTTCTTTGTAAGATTCTCTTCCATCGAATTGAATTGAATAACTGGGAGAAAAAAACCCTGAAGAAATGGTGAGTATGGCTCTAATAAAATGTCCTAGAAATGGACACACATTTCACTCCATTTAAGTGATAGATACTATAGGATCTAGGTTGTTTCTAGGCCAGCCAAACAAGTATAGATTATTGTATCCAAACAAAGCATACATATCATGTATATCTTGTCACATACCACACATACAGGTAATCCTTGATTTACGATCACAATTGAGCCCAAAATTTCTGTTGCTAAGCAAGACAGTTATTAAATGAGTTTTGCCCTTTTTATAACCATTTTTGTCACAGTTGTTAAGTGAATCATTAAGCAAATCTGGCTACCCCCATTGACTTTGGTTGTTGGAAGCCAGCTGGGAAAGTTACAGATGACACGACTCCAGGACAGTGCAATTGTCATAAATGCCTGCCATTTGTCAAGTATCGAAATTTTGATCATGTAACCATAGCAATGCTGTAATGGTCGTAAGTTGGAAAACTGGTCATATGTCATTTTTTTCAGTGCTGTTGTAACTTCGAGTGTTATTAAATGAAGTTGTAAGTGGAGGACTACCTGTATGCAAGAATGAGAGAAAACTCCAGAACAAATACAAAAGACATTACAAAAACACTCACTTCTGCATATCACCACAACTAATCCTTTCTTAAAACTGCAGTACAGAATCTTTGTGTTACAAGAGTTTTTATGGGGGGCTTCACGTTTCACAAAATCATGTGCAGACACCAATGTGTGTGTGTATGTATGTATGTATGTATGTATGTATATATACATATACATATACATATACATATATATGTGTGTGTGTGTGTAGGTCTTGGTGTATTCAGGTCTTGTCCCGTGTAAGATTGAGAATACCTTGGTGACGTTTCGACGAGATCCCACTCGCCATCTTCAGGCTGATGTCTTCGGCTTTGTGCTTGTGCCAGCAAAGCGTGGCAATCAAGAAGCAACAACACAGCCAACAACACAGCCAACCAATCAGCAAACACCAATTCCATCAACCAATCAAGAAGCAACAACACAGCCAAAAACACAGCCAACCAACCCGCTTACAGCAGAGCCAGCACACCACACCTCCCCTCCAGTATTTATAGAGAGAAGGCAGCTCAGATCACGCTTTGCTGGCACAAGCACAAAGCCGAAGACCCGAATACACCAAGACCTACATACCTTTACCCGTGAAAATCTACGAAAACACATATATATATATAATATATATATATATGTACCACACAGGGTCTCAGGAAAAAGCCATCCAATCTGCATACATCAACTCCACAAACCAATCAAAAAGTAACAACACATCCAACTCTAGAGTTTAAAAGGGAAAAACAGCCACGATCACACACTTCTCCCAGGAGAACGAAGCTGAAGACACCAGCCTGAAGATGACGGATGAGATTTCGTCGAAACGTTGCCAAGGTATTCTCAACCTTACACAGGACAAGACCCGAATACACCAAGACCTACATACCTTTACCCGTGAAAATCTACGAAAACAAATATATATATATATATATATATATATATATATATATATATACACACACACATATACATATATATATATATATATATTCTTATGTTTTCACGGGTATTTATATGTATGGTATTTAGGTTTCTTCGGGTATTTTCCACATCTTAATAAATAAACAAACAAACAAATAAATAAATAAAGCAAACTATTAAGATATGGGAAAATGCATGAAGAAACCTAAATACCATACATACATGCATACATACATACATACATACATACATACATATATGTATATATAAATTTATATGTATAAAAATTAATCCTCTAGATCTATGAAATCTATGTAGTTGCTATGTAGTTCCCTGCTACTGTCTTCTCTGGGAATTATTTTCCTTCCAAAGTATAGTGAGATCCAAAGCCACAACATGCATGCAATCACAAGAAAAGTCAGCAATTAAAGATATGGATCAGTTCATAAGAAAGGAGCCAGTCAGCAGAATGAACTGTTAAAATTGTGACTCATGGAGAAGAATGAATGACTAGTGTCAGCAACAGTCATTGGCTCCCAGCTGATACAATAAGTCAGGAATTTAATATTATATCTTAGCTGGCATAAACCTAGTAAATTCCAATGCTTATACTTGCAGAAATAGGTCATATTTTCTACATTGCCAATTGTCAATATGAATACGATCACAAGGCTCAGAAAGAACTAAAAGCTGACTGGAGTATGCCAAACATTGAAATCCAGCTTCGAAAATGATTGCTTTGGAGGTTGGGTGGCTTGATAACATAAAAAACACCCACCTGATACAAATTCATTGCTCCAGTTCTTGTTCATTTCTTTAAGTTCCTAATGCTGCGAATGATTCTGGTCTTAAGGCAGAATATAGCGCTGCGTAGATTTAGTTAAAGAAAATCTAGTTGAATGAATATTTGGATTGAACAACATTGCTTACTCAACCATTGCTATGGTTCTAATTCCACCATAGACACATTGAAAATAAGGAAAATGTTAAAGGGCTGTGTGATTACAAAAATTATTCCACCCACTTTATCAAGAGGTTATGTTGCATACACTCAAAGCAAAGCAAAGCAAAACAAAACAAAACAAAGAAAGCTCAGTTATTTCTGGAAAAAGCTAACAATTAAGGCCCTGATCCCTATAGACAAGACAAATTTAAAAACCTGTTAATTGCTTCAGTAATGTAAAAGATTATTCAGTGCACACACAAACATACGTACACATGTCTGCTTTGGCCATACAGACAACTTGAAATTAAGCCTAGAGAATAATTAGCTCAGGAAACAAGAGCTGGGCCCTAAGATTGTAATTGTCCTATCATACCCTTATTATTTAAAAGTGGAAGGGAGTTGTTTATAATAACCATCTTAGATTACCGAAATGGTGGTTTAGCCATTTATCAGATGTTCATAACAATCGGGGAAGGCAGGCTGAATCTGCAGGACCCTCTCCCTCTGTTACCCCCTTCTTGTCTTTGGCATGTTCTAGTGGGTGACAGAGCATAGCAGTGTGTTGGGCTTGACATTTATCCTGAGAATAAATCACTTTGGATAGCCTTAAAGGGTAAATAATTGAACGCAGATTAGTGTTGAAAAGTGAGAAGGAGGAATAAAGTAAGTTCAACTCAAGAGGCCACCAACTTATAAGAAAGTCAATATTTCCCCTAGTTTGTCCTTTTGCTAATGAGTGCAATCCCTTGAGCACATTTATTTACTGTATGTATAGATGTGTATGTACATATACAATATGAATATGTGTGTGCGTGTGTGTATTGCTGACTCCATAAAGAGAATATATATAACTTGTAACCCAATCTACACCACAAAAAGAGGTATCACTTTCTAAGGCAATTACAGAGAAGTAAGTTTAGACTGCCTAAAAGCAACCCACACACTCATCTACCCTTCCCCCATGTTAGTTACTGTAGGTAATCTGGAGAGTGGCTTGTCACAGATAACAAATTGTGTCAATAGACTCTTTCAAAAGAATGGGTTAATTTGTGACCATTAAAAGCATCTGTAACTGCAAATTGTGGTTCAAGAATGAGATTCAATCCACTTACCTCCTTTCAACATTATATATATAATTCACTGGGGGATGTCTTTTTTTCTGCTTTTCCTATAATATATGAAGTCAAACAGTTGTGCTCTTACTCTCAATAACTGCTTAACCTACCAGGGATACCTAACTTTTAGTTCTAAAATTATGTAATATTCATCCAGCACACTTAAATGTATTCAAAACACAGAGCCCTCTATGCTTGAATCACATTTTCTGTTTAAAATTAAATTCTTTCAATGCATTTGTAACGGGGGGGGGTGTTAAAATAAAACTTTTGATAATCTCAGCAAAGTGAGGGCCAGTTTGGTATCAAAAACCAGTTTGCTATAGTGGTGAAGGCAACAGTCTAGAAACTGGGAAACCATGAGTTCTAGTCCTGCCTTACGCACACAGCCAGCTGGCTGATCTTGGGCCAGTCACTCTTTCTCAGCCCCAGGAAGAAGGCAATAGCAAATCATTTCCAAAATTTGCTAAGAAAACTGCAGGGACTTGTCTAGGTAGTTGCAAAGAGTTAAAATTGATTTGAAGGTTTCAAAAAAACAAACAAACAAACCCAACCCTTCAACAAAAACATTTTTTACAAATTTTATTTAAATGCACAATGTTTAAGGAAATATTGAAATTAAAAACATTATTTTAATTAACTTTAAAATGCCTCAGAAACAACACAAGTCCCCCACTCAAGCCAAGTCAAGCCAAGCCAACCACAACATCTAAACAAATGTGAAACCTATTCTCCAAAGGACCTAAAGGCAGGACAAGAAGTAATGGATGGAATATCATCAAGGAGATAACCAATCCAGAACTAAGGAAAAATTTCCTACGGAGACAATTAACCAGTAGAACGGCTGGCCTCCAGAAGTTATGGGTGCTCCATCAGATTTTTATGAAGAGATTGAACAACCACTTGTCTAAAATGGGATAGGGCAGGGGTTGGCTACCTTAAACACTCAAAAAGCTATTTGGATCCATTTCCCACAGAAAAGAAAACATTGGTTTCCCACAGAGAATAAAATAAAACCCTTTTGACATCTGAAATGAAGATAACACTGCATATATCATTTTTTACCTTTATGCTATGTTTAAAAGTTTCTTCTGAAACTTTTCTTTTCTTGGATTTATCCATGGTTGGCTTATCGGGGGTCAAAAAGCTCAATAAATCATGTACCAGTGGGTGTCAAACATTGGCGGTTGTAACACATATTTTGAGTGACAGGGAGTTGTAGTAGAGGGATGAAAGAGCCACATGCAGCTCCAGAGCCACAGGTTGCCGAACCCTGGTATAGGGTCTCCTGCTTGAGCAGCTGGTTGAACTTAAAGACCTCCAAGGTCTCTTACAACTCTGTTATTCTGAAACAAACCCATATGCCTGGTTTGAAAATAATAATCAAAATGTAAAATACATTTGAGCTTAAAAAGAAATGCAAAATCTAAATATCCAAATTCAGAATCCCTATAGAAAAATATATTTATATTGGTATAAGCAACCTGTTAGGAATCACTTTAGTAATAGAACTAGAAACTACATAAAAACATCTTTGTTTCTTCCAGATTCATTTTTGTCATGTTACTTTTAAAGCTAAGCCTGTTGTCTATCCTTTTAAATGTAATTAATGCAACAAAAGATGTATTTTCATTGTACAGTATGGTCAATTAAGAACATTTTAATGTGCTTATTTTGACTTATAGGATCTGACAAAAATAGACCACCAATCTGTCCTAACATAAAAACTGTTCTGCAATTTTTCCAATTTTCTTCAACTGTTCTATTGCACTGTGCATGAATTAATGATTACGCTTCTATGCCATCTCTTCCTTGGAAACTCAAGAGAGAATACATGGGGAATACCTCTCATTTTATCCCTCTAATAGTCTGTGGTGAGTAACAGACACTGGCAATGCTTTGAGACTTGTGGCATTGCACCTAGATTTCTGTGGAGGAATTTAGTTCTAGCCTTGAAAAGGAAATGAATAAGGCAAAATGGTAGTTCAGTCCTTAGAAAGTGGAACATGTGAGAAAGAAACTCAGAGTAGCCCTGCCTTGATCTTGTCCTTAGTGTTAAGTTTGCATGAAAAGTCAGACGCGGAGTGCTTCAGTGAAGAGATTATTAGTGACTACAGCTCATAACAGACCCGATTTGGCTGGGCTGCGGCTGCTACTTATAGCCAGCAGCTGCAGTTGCCAGCCAATCAGGGTGCAGGATTTTCCCACACTTTTTAAACCAATCATTTCTGACATTTTACAAGAACAGTTCAAACTAAACCAATGACATTCAAACCTGCATACATAACACCCCTCCCCACTAGGTTCAGTCCACACTCAAACCCCAACCTATCTAATGTATTCTTTTAAATAGGTGGGGCTCTTACGTGAACCTTCGTGGTTGAGAAGTTTTAATGTTCTCACCGAGTGAGAGAGGAAATGTGTCTGATGACATTTCCCTACTCGGGCTTCCAGTGAAAGAAGACCTTGTTTGATTGTTACAATCTGGTCTCTCCTCCCAACCCATCTCTAACCCAATGTCAGCACCCAAGTGATGTGCAATCTTCCACTTGTAAGGATGGATTTTGGCATTGTGACAGGTTTTGGGATGGTTCCTGTCATAATGGCTCATTACACATGGGGTTGATTCTTGCTTGCTGATTATCCTCAGGCTCCTCCCCCTCCCCCCTAGAAAAGGCATTAGGTATGGGAACTAGAGAGGAACAATTGCGATGTTCCTGAGGTAATCTGGATCTAAGCTGATCAATGTGCCTGCTCCAGAGGACTCCATCCTCTGTTTGTACCCTGTAAGAACGAGGGCCTGTGATTTGAGTTATTTCAGCAGGAATCCATGAAGGTTCACCCATAAGGTTCTTAGCATAAACAGAATCACCCACACTGAACGCAAACTTTGCTAGTGGAATCTAGTGGTGCTTTGGGTGCGTAAGTGGGATGAAGGCAGTCAAGGGAAGACCTAAGTTTCCTACCCATCAACAACTCTGCTGGGGATAAGTTAGTTGATGGGTTAGGAGTGATGTGCTGAACACTAAGAAGTTTTTCAACTTTCTCAGTGATGTCCCCAGGACCCAATTGCTGAAGCTTTTCCTTGGTAAAACGTACCATTTGTTCAGCCCGGCCGTTAGTCAAGGGTGCCCAGGGGCAGTCAGGGCATGTCTGATACCCTGTTGTGCTAGATAGGATTCAAAAGGTTGGATGTAAATTGTGGGCCATTGTCAGAGACAAGAACATCAGGTAACCTGTGGGTTACAAAAGCTTTTAAGCTGCTTGATGACAGCATCAGTTGTGGTGGATGCCATAGGGATGACCTCTAGCCATTTGGAATATGCATCTACTATAATAAGAAAGATGTGCCCTCTGGTAGGGCCAGCGAAATCAATGTGAATCCTAGACCATGGGCCCCTGGGACATTCCCATTCCTGTGTGGGGGTGAGAGGTGGGGCAGGCCTGACTACCTGACAGTTGGGACAAGATGCAACCCAGTTTTCAACTATTTTGTCAATACCTGGACACCATACATAACTCCTGGACAATCCCTTCATCCTTACAATACCCGGATGACCCTCATGTAACATTTCCAAAACCTCTTTTTGCAGTTTTGCAGGAATAACCACCCTGTTACCCCACAAAAGACATCCTCTTAATACAGATAATTCAGTTTGCCTGGATTTAAAAGGTTGGGCAAGGTGAGGTAGATCTTGAAAAGGCCAACCTTTCTTAATCCAGCCTATAACAGGAGCCAATAAAGTGTCCTTGGCAGTCTCTCTGGCAATTTCAGCAGCGTGTACTGGAAGCTTGGCAACAGTTTCTAGGAAAAAGGGGTGCACCTCAGGTTCAAAGTCCTCAGTGTGAAACGGAAGTGGGCAGCGACTCAAGGCATCAGCATGGCCAATGTCTTTGCCAGGCTTGTGGATGAGCTTGTATGAATAAGCAGCAAGAAATTCAGTCCACCTCAGCATTCTTGGTGACAGGATAGTGGGTGTAGGTTTGTCTCCTGCCACAATGCCTAACAAAGGTTTGTGATCTGTGACAATGGTAAATGTTCTCCCATATAAATACTCATGGAATTTCTTGACAGCTGCAACAATTGCCAATGCTTTCTTGTCCAATTGGCTGTAATTCCTCTCTGCTTTGGTCAAAGTGCGAGAGTAAAATGCAATAGGGGCTTCCCTCCGCTGGGAAGCCTGTGGCTCAAACCCCCACTCCAAAAGGGGATGCATCACAAGTCAGTACAACAGGCAAATTCTCAGAGAACTGTATCAGTACAGCATCAGACGTGATTAGTCTTTTAATATTGTTAAATGCTGATTGTTCCTTCCTGCCCCAGACCCAAGCAGATTTTTTGTCCAGTAATCTGTGTAATGGTTCTGCAATGGCTGCCTTCTGAGGTAGGAACATGTGATAAAAGTTAATAAGTCCAAGGAAGGCTTGCAAATCTGTTTTGCATTTTGGTCTAAGGGCTTCTTTGATTGCTTGAACCTTGGCATCTGTAGGGTGGATGCCATGCTTGTCAATCATATAGCCCAAGAACTCAACCTTGTCAGTTCTAAGAGTGCATTTTTCTTCCCTGACTTTTAACCCCGCTTTCTTGAATCTGGTAAGGACCTCTCTGAGTCTCTCTTGTAATTGAGTGTCATTTTCAGCAGAGATTAACACATCATCAAAGTAAGGCACTACCCCTGGCCGTCCTTGGAGCATCCTTTCCATAAGGCTTTGGAAGATGCCTGGTACCACACTTACTCCAAACTGTAACCTTTTACATTTGAAGGCACCTCTATGAGTCACAATGGTTTGGGCCTCTGCAGTGGCATCATCAACTGTTAGTTGTTGATATGCCTGGGCCAAGTCCAATTTGGCAAAGACTGTACCCCTGCCAAGTGAATGTAATAAATGATGCACCATTGGAACTGGATATGCGCTCTGTTGAAGCGCATGGTTCAATGTCCCCTTATAGTCTCCACAGATTCTTACTGACCCATCAGTCTTGACTGGTGTGACTATGGGTGTCTCCCACCTGGAGTGGTCAGTGGGCTCTAAAACTCCGTGAGCTATTTATCTAATTGTGCATCAATTTTTTCCTTTAATGCAAATGGGACCCTTCTGGGCTTTAAACGAATTGGGGGCACCTTGGGATCTAGGTTGAAAGTGATAAGGGTCCCCATATACTTGCCCAATCCGTCGCTGAAGACCTCTGGAAACTCAGACTTCAAGGCCTCCTCCCATTCAGTGTTGCTCACGTGATTGATGCCAGTCACCTCGATGCCTAGTGGATTGAACCACTCAAGTCCCAGCAAGCTTGGGTGATCCTTGTCCACGATGGTCAGGGGCAAACGTTTGGTGTGGCCTTTGAACTTCACGTTGAATTCTCTTGTTCCAACTACTGGAATCTTGTTCCCTTGGTAGTCTTTAAGAGTCAGTGCTTGCTTCTGGAAATGCTTCTTCTGAATGTTTGGGAGTAGTCTGTGAATAGTGTCCCATGACACCATAGATAAATAGGAGCCTGAGTCCACTTCCATTTGGCAAGGCCTTCCTTCAATTAGTACCTTCACATGTACTTTTCTGCTTCTTAAGGGTGAAGAATGACCAATGTTGACTGTTTGATGAGTTTCATTCTTCCCATTTGCTTCTGTGCTGTGCCCCATTTTCTCACTGAAGTTGTTAGGCTTGAATTCTTTGTCAGGAAACTTTCTTCTGTGGGATGGAGTTTTGGATGATTTGCAGACTCTTGCTAGGTGTCCTCTTTTTTCACAACGGAGGCAGATGGTATCAAGAAACTTGCATTCAGTGCGGGGTGGCTTCCCCACAACCTCTGCAGTAAAAATCTTGCCTCTTTCTTCCCAGGTCTTTCTTTTTCCTCTCCATTCTGAGTCTATAAATTCCTTCCTCCACCTCACTACAGTCTGACTCAGAATCTATTTGCTCGCAATGAGTTGTTGTGGACTTTTCCACATCAGGATGGCTTGAGGCCTTGTTAATTTTCTTCATGGCTGTTGCTGAGGACTTGGTGGCTTCTGCTGAGGAGGCCTCTTCTATGGCTTCCTTCAACATGATCTTAGGTTTTAATAATAATTTGCTCTGAAGCACCTTGTCTTTGAGGCCCAGAACAAATCGATCGCGCATGGCATCTTCCAAGTTGTTAAACTCGCATGCACCCCCAATGTCTCTTAAACTTGCCACGAAGTCGTTAACGTTTTCGCTTTCCCCTTGATCCCGATGGTAAAACTCGTGTCTCTTAATGAGGCACGATACTTGTGGCGCGTAATGGGCTCTTAAAAGGTTTTCTAAATCAGGCCATTCCATTACCTTCACGTCTGCAGCTCTCGCCAATGCCTTCACCATCTTGAAAACTGCCGGACCACAGTGCGTGAGAAAGACCGCCCTCTTCCGCTTCTCGGAAATGTTGGCGAGATCGTTTCCCTCGAAATACATTTGGAAACGATCTGCGTACGAGTCCCAGTCTTTTGCCGTCGGATCGAACGGGGCTGGGGGCGTGTTCAGCGCAGCCATCTCTCTCAGCTTGTTTTCCGCGTCATCTTCTCTTCAGGAAGGATCCCACCTTTGTCACCAGTGTTAAGTTTGCATGAAAAGTCAGAGGCGGAGTGCTTCAGTGAAGAGTTTATTAGTGACTACAGCTCATAACAGACCCGATTTGGCTGGGCTGCGGCTGCTACTTATAGCCAGCAGCCGCAGTTGCCAGCCAATCAGAGTGCAGGATTTTCCCTCACTTTTTAAACCAATCATTTCTGACATTTTACAAGAACAGTTCAAACTAAACCAATGACATTCAAACCTGCATACATAACACTTAGAATAGGCAGTGAAAGTTTTGTTTAAACACAAAGATTCTGTTAATAAAAGTTACAAGGATAAAGTAGCATTCCTATTTCTTAACCTGGTTTCTCTCCTGCAACAGTTCAGTTGGCTATTGAATAAACATACATATGCTAATTGGGAGCAAGCAATGTTTCAACATTTGTACAATTATGGGATAATTAATTTGTACCAATAAAGGAGAATATTTGTAGCTCAGAGTTGAAATGAGTGGTTTTTGGTGTTCTCTGAGCTTGGTTGTTTTCTTGCAAACATTTCATTACCAAACTACGTAACATCGTCGGTGCTAGTGATGGACTAGCACTGATGACACAATCTAGTTTGGCAATGAAATGCCCGCAAAAAAAAAAAAGCAAACTCAGAGAGCACCAAGGACCTCACAATTAATTTGTTTTTATGTTTTATGAAGTATGCCACCGAGAATCACTTGCTGAGATTGGTACCTATAGAAATCAACTAAAAAATAATGAAAATATCAAAAGATTTAATTGAAGCTGCAACTCCAATTGATGTACAGTTTAAAGTCTACATAAAATAGCAATCAATTTCCCCAGTGGGAGACATTTTGAAATTAGATAAAGAGAACTGAGAATGATTTGATTAATGTACAGAAGAAGCTTGCTTTCTGATGGGACAATATCATTTGTTCTGATTCATTAAAGGAGCATTATAGTTATCAGGAGTTCCAGTTGTTTATTTTCTTTTACTGCTGCCAAGTAGGTTCCCATTAAGACAAAACAGATCATCACCACATTTGGTCACAGGCACAGTTTAATGCTCTGTAGGTGCTGGGCCATTTCATACTGTTTTCAGCATATTATGACCTTTCAAATAATGGGATCGAGGGTTGCATTCTCTTTTTCTTAACTCATTCTTTAAGGAGGTTGCCTTTTTTCAGAAGCAAAAGTTGACATGGCTTCAAAAATCTCTGAAATGAGAAAGATCCACACAAAAAAATGTACTGTTCCAGCAGAAGACTTTCCATTTCACGGCAACTTGATTATCTATATTTTTTTAAGATTCAGGAAGGAGTTAGTATAAATTAAGCGCAAATATATGTTTGTGATAAGAGAAAAATCTGAATGTGTTTTTTCCCTCACAATCTCAGCCAAGAGAAACTTAGTTAACATTAGTATATTGTAACTTAATTGACCTATTATATTTGGGTTTGACCACAGCTAGTTTTTCAGATGGCTGATGTATAGGAATATCAAGCTTCAGAATCAGAATCACACAGAATCAGATATCACATACAGGTGGTCCTCAACTTATGACAGGTCTCTTAGTGGCTAGTCAAAGATACAATGGACCTCCCTGGGGGTATTTACAACCCATTTCCAAAGTTCTGACAGCTGCCTCCCAGTCATGTGACCACATTTCAGATGCTTGGCAGCCAGCTTGCATTTATGGGCATTTGCAGTGTCCTTCTATCACATAACTGGCAACCTGTTGGCTGGATGTGTCACGTGCAGGTCACGCCAGAGGTGGTATTCAGTAGGTTCTGACCAGTTCTGGAGAACTGGTAGTGGAAATTTTGAGTAGTTAGGGAACTGGCAAATACCACTTCTGACTGGAGATTTTACAGCATCCTTCCCCTGCCATGCCCACCAAGCCACGCTCACAGAACCGGTAGTAAAAAAAATTGAATCCTACCCCGACTCCACAAAGGCAAAAAATGTTGCGATATGTCGTGATACATCACGTGATGCGATCGAGTTTGACACTGTGATTTAAACAATTGAATAGCATTATATTGTTCCTGATCTTTGGAACAGCTCTTTAGGTCTCAAGGAAATGTCTTCTACTGAAATACATCCTTAGACACATTGCTAAATGATTATGTTGCTTGCTCTTTCCCACTCTCTCAGAAAACAGACGGGATCATCCAACCCAATAATTTTTCTCATTCTTTGTCAAAATATTTTGCCGGTTAATTGTGGGATGTTATAAAGCTGGCCGCTATTCTCAAAACAATAGATGAGATTATAAAAATTTGTAGGAAGCCAGCTGCAAGGACAAAGTAACTTGTTTGTTTCATCCATCAGTTTGGATATATTTGCGGAGGCCGATAATCAGTGGTGATTTCAGAAGAAGGGGTAGGCTTCTGCTTGTCTACACAATTGTTGCTTCTAGTGTTCATGCTGCCAACAGAAGGCCTAACCTCACCTACTCAATTGTCTTTCCATTTTCCTGCCCTCCACAGAGTTTGATTTCTCTTATGTCATTAAAGTAACTGGTGGCCTTTGTACTATACAATAGGATTTATCCTTGTGATTTCTTTCATAATTCTATTTTGGATGAAAACAGAAGTGTTAGCAGTGTTTTGTTTTTTGGCTTAAGACACGAACAAGCTTCTCTTGCTGGCATCTTAGCAACAATTCTTTATTATTATTTGCACATCCTTTGTGGTGGATGGTCTTTCTTAAAATAAATGTTCCACTCTGAATCTGTTTTTTTTAGTCTCAGGGATCATTTAAAACCAGCTTTCATTTAAGCCTTAGGAATGCAGTAGCATCCTAAAGTTTTGCTGGTGAAATACAATCGTTGCATGTTGTTTTATTTATTCAGGACTTCATCTCCCCCTCCTCTCCACCACCAGCAAATATATTCCTGCTCTATGGAGCTATTGGAAAGCCAAAACAACCTGGGTCATGTTGACTGGGTCAGTTCTGCTATCCTTTAAACACTGAGAAAACCAAAGGCACTGATTTGTGATTCCCTATGGAACAATTTAATGCACGAAACTGTTTAAAGATATAGATATAGAGTCCATGATGGAGGAGTAAATATACTGCAATCTCTCCATTATGTTTAATGAGTTGTGAATGGTAGGATTGCAATACTTACTGATCTAATTTGCATAGCACTTCTCATTATTAAATAAAGTGGCCTACATGAATGGGATTTTACTCATCTCACAGGATAATTTATAGACCTGGGAGGATTACCATTTGCTGATTATCCATCCTTCATATCCAATTGGATAAACATAGTTGTCAACCAGCCCAGATAATAAATCTGTTAAACAAATTTTCATCTGGTAACCCAGGGCCCTTTCTGAAAGTATGTATTAACAAAGACTGTTCTTTAATTACAACTGCTGTTAGTATAATTGATCAAAAGGCATTAACACAGTTATTCCAGCTTGCCTCCATCAATAGAGAGTTTCTGTAGTTAAAATGGTTGATTAAAATAGGATGGAAACAAGGGTGAGTTACAAATGGAAGATCCTGATCCCTGAGAAAAATTTGTCCTATTCAGATACCAATAAAGAGGAGAGAAAGAGAGAAAGATAAAGACCTCATCCAAATACTGCACCCGCTTCAGTTTTGTCAATAATTTCCTGCAATAAATGGCTGTGAAAAAAAAATCTACCATAAATAATTAGATCAAGGAAATAAAATGATATTTTCAAATATCCAATATTGCCTGCCAACCCCATTACATATTCTTATGCCTGTCAGAGTTCCCTTTAGCCCAACCAGCTTCAGAGAATTACTATTTCTGTGGAAGATCTGGATCATCTGATCTTGAAACTGAGAACGAAGAATGAAATGAAGGAAAGGGTGGTCAAGGGAATTTGACTACTACAAGATAAGAACACACCAATTAATTCCTCATTATCTACTCACCACAGCAAAGATCTTGCCAGCCTCTGCAATGGAGTGCAAAAAGCAGCTGTTGCTTTAGAAATATCCTCTGGGATGTTGACAGATGCATTTTAGAATCCAACCAAAAACAATGGATTCTTAGGACGTTAAGATCTCAAAGGATTCTGGGATGAGGACAAATTCCCAAATTCATTCTTAAAAGTACAGATGGGAGGAAGATTCGTTAGTTTACATTCTGGGGATTAATTTATGGACTGAAATTTAGTTTACTCTTGCAGTGCATACTTCTCAGTATTTTGCAAACAAATTACCAATGAGAAATGCAGCATGGAAAATTCTGTTTAAAAGTATGTATTTGTAAACATTTCCTACACAAGTCCATTAATCCTGGAAAATGAAAAACTGTATATTAAACAAACTGTAAATAAAAATAAAAATTCAAAAGTAAAATAGCTGTGTTCACTCTTGTTTTGAAGTAGAAGTAGAAAGATTAAGAATTGCAATTCCTAATTTCAATACCAAAGATATTGAATTTATAAACAAAACCAGAATTCTAATTTGATCTGTGGCCATCAGCTCAACATATAGATTATCTGGTCAAGTTAATGCTTTTGACTGCCATTCCAAGAATCTCAAAAGATGGCTGTTCTTTTTCCAAACAAATCAAATACCTAGAAATCACTGCACCTCTCTGCAAGGTTTGAGGATCCGCAGGCAAAACTTGGCCATTTTGCAATAATAAGATAGTTTTGATTAAGATCAAGCAAAGCAGTAGGTCACGGGAAGGAAACAGTGGCCTTTGACAGAAGGGAGTTGACAAGTGATGAAGCAAGGAATGTGCTGATGTCCTTGAGCTGGCTGAGGAGCAAAGTGTGGGAAGATGCAGGCACATGAAGATGAAATCACTGTTGGGTTAATTAATTGGGGTGGGATGACTGCACATTCAGGGGAGGAAAGAGGCTTAGTTTGCCCTAAATCTAAATTTCAAGTAGCAGCTACAAAGGATTCTGGAGCTACAGGAAGCATGGAAGCTATTGGGTGAAGCTTGAGTTGGCTGCTATCCAAAGGAGTATGTCAAATATTAGTGAAAACAGACTGCAGCTGTTGTGTACAGGAGTATTTTCTTACAATTATGCTTTCACTCCTTCTCAAATGAAACTCCATGCCCACCAGGATTGCCACTGGAACCATGGAGGGAATGTATCTACACCAAGCTGGACGATCATCAAGACCAACATGCAAAGTATGTGAGGAGAGCAAAATCATCAATTCTGTGGGATCAGTTGCCTTTGGTTGCTTTATGTACAAAACTATTTATGGACCAGAGGGACAATACTCAATTAACCAAAGACTTTTTTTTCTTCAAAACCAAGTTTTCAGCCTTGAGCTTTGAGAAAAAGCCTGGTGCATATTGCTGGAGCATCATTGTCCATCAGTACAATGGGATCTACCCTGCAACTCAAGAAATCTGCTAGGGCCTGCAAAATGGGCATATTACAGCACCCATCTTGCTCCATTATGCATTTCTATTTAATGTTTATTATTATGTTTCAGAAGTTTTTGGAGAAAAATTGTCCTCTTAAAGTATTTAAGGGAGTTGGGCATACTGTACAATCAGCATACTGAGGATGTATTTACTCATTAAAATTGTTTCAGTGTTTTCTCTCTAACTTCCTGCTGCTGCTCCTGGAAGATTATACATGGTGAAATGAGAAGAAAGCCAGAAATGACCCCAGGGTAATCACGCTAGCCATAATATCAGAGCAGTTCTGTTCATCCTGGATTTTCTAGGAATGTTATATTTGTCAAAATTATCTCTATAGCTATCCATCTTGTCAAGGTCTTTTGTCCTCCTGTGCTACGTTACAGAATGACTTTAGATCTTTTGCTGCTTTGAACAACAACAGCATCAACAACAAATAAATGCTCTGAATTGGCACTTCCACTTTAACTGATTTCTCATTTTCTGGGTTTCTGATCCAATTTTTTTTCTTTGCAAAGCCTGATAAAGTTTCCCCCTTTCATCAAGCAGTAGAAAGTTTCTGGAATTTTTCTATTTTCCTGTACTGGTTGAATTCCATGCTAAAGCAAAATAAAGGAAACTATTTGTTGTTTATAGTTACATAAATCAGCTGCTAAGTCTAAGCAGAACTCCAAATGGAACCCTGGTGAAGCTCAGGGAGCAACTTCTCACCTATGTGATTCCATGATATTATCTTTGTTTTTAGCAAGTGAGCCAATCTATTTTTGGTTCATTTGCAGTTCAGTAGGAAATAAATGGAAGCCAACTTTTCAGCAGAACTACTGGTGCTTTGTGAAGTTTAAGCTGATTAATATCTCATTGGTAGAACATCTTGTCTCACCTTTCCTCTTGTATCTTGGCTTTTTCCAATTTCTGCAATGGTGCTTTCATATTAGCATTTCTTTGCAGTTTGTAACTTGAACAGAGAGATGATGGCTTGGGATTTTTTTGCAGCTTTAAATTGCCACACACATACAAATACACACACACATACACATCCCATCAAATGGATGGGATGAAATGGAGGAATGGTGTATAGGAAGTTCCCTGATTGCCTCCTGCGTGATTCTTTGAGTTTTGAGCTCAAAAACCACAAAGGGGACTGTAGATTATAAAGTCCCTTCTAAGGTGGATCTTCCCAGAATCAGCTTCTCTGGAGGTCATTTATCCAACTCCTCTTCAGTGCAGAAACTTGCAAGGCAAGCTGCTGAAACAGCATCTCATATGAAAATTTATTCAACTGTTGCTTCAAAACCTGTAAGACCTGCAGTATCCAATGACTTTTGTTCCACCCATGGGCATCAGGATGAGGTGGAGACAATGGGACAAATTACAAAACATGCATGGGGACAAAATGATGCAACTTACATCCTGGTGTCAGAAGTCAGGACACAACTGCATAATTTGTGCAACATTATTTCAGCAGTGTAGCAGTTTGCTATGAACACTAATGGTTCCACTGTTCAACAATGATCAACTAAATTATATTTTCATGTAGATTCAACACCTTTAATCATAACTCTGCCTTCCAGAATCATAAACCTTTTTTTTGGCATGAGATGTATTTTGGTACATCTCAAATATTTCTTTCTAGATACTGTTTTTGGTTCCTTTCTAGATAATGTCTTTCTTAAAATGCTGTCCAGTTCTGAATGCAAGACTGCAAGGTATGACTTCAAATTAGTACAGAATATAAACTTTTCTGGTCTTTTAACATGGTATCTCTTCTTTCTTGATAAAACCAGTTCATATGCAACAGTCTCACAATTATCTTTAAAAAGGGTTGATATGAAGCTTATCACCTATATTACTACTCATGAATTATGAGATACTGATATATGTGTGTTTGTGCATGTATGTGTGAGACACATTATATCTGTCTGTCTCTCCAATTAAAAATGAGTAAGCCTGTTCTTGGTCAGAGCCAGAGAAAGTAATGTTCTGGCCACAGAAATGTTAATGAAAGCAACATTGTTGTGTCTTATTCTCAACACACTCCACCATAATAACACAATAAACATGTTTACATGAATAAGCTCAAATTAATAGTTTGGGCACATTATGCAAAGATCCAGATTTCTTGAGAAGTCTGTACAGCTGGGAAAAGTAGAAGAAAAAAGAAGAGGATAATCAATGGCAGTGTTGATGGACTCAGTCATGGTGGATGAATTGTTGGAAGACATGAAGGGCCAGGTTCTGAAGAAGCAAAATGCAGGAGACAAATTAAGATCAGATTCTAAGGCAAATTAATTTTAGTGCAAAGCCATATAGGGTGTATTACTGATCTACTGTATGTATACAGTAATTATCATATCAACCAGGGGAGAGTATTTTTGGTCACCGTTATTTATTTAGCTGTGAGAATTGCTCCAGGAAATCTCCAGTTGCAGATTTCGTTACCTAAAAGCTGATTGATTCTTTCAGAATTTTCCCTTTTCTTGACTGCTTCAGTTTATTATTTATATATTTGTCAGATTTATACCTTCCTTTTCCTCCAAAGGCTCAAGACACCCTGCACATAGCACCCTCTTCTTTTTCTTTATCTGAAGACTGTGAGGGAAATTGCGCCAAGAAATAATTACATTGTCAGAATCATTCAATGACTGAAGGTGGACTTGGTTCTTCCCAGAATTTATCTCACACTAATTACTACAGGCTCTGATTGAGAGCATCAGCAGCTTCTTAGGTATCAAAGAAAAAAACGAGAGAGAACTAGAGTAGGTTCTCTCAATAGATTCACCTTCTTGGATTCCTAATGTCATTTCTCTTAATGGTCTCACATAGATGTTAAATAACATGGACACTATGCAATGTACATTGTATTCACCCAATGATTTACTTTACAAAGTGTACAACATGTAACATATCCTAATAGCCAAAGTGAACCTTCTGGCACCAGCTAATAAGAAAGGACTGGCACCATTGTAAGTTGCTATCATTATGCCCCTCTACTCAAAGTTTATGACCCAACAAAAAAGGTGCCAGGTTTTGACCTTCAATGCCAGCATTGGTCAACATGGTGCCCAACATGGTGTCTGCCAGGACTCATTGTTTAAGTGGGGTCTATCTCTACCCCTCAGTGTGACTGTGGTGCTCCTCAACAAAATATCCCTCACATTGTGTCCGAATGTCCATCAAGAGCTTACATTTTTTTTCAACATAGACCACCCTGTCCTTGAATGGCTGGGTGGACTAGACATTAACATTTGAACTACTATAAGTCCATGCATTTGCCATACGCTAAATAAATAATCTACTCAAAGTAACCCAGGAGTATTCTATGGACAACAGGACAGAAATCTACTGAGGAGCCATAAGAGATGCAAAACCAAAATAAAAAACTTTCTCTGCTTAAATCCCAATGCAGACTCTCTGCCAGTGCTCTCTGTAGCCCCAACAGGCCCAGAAGCCAAGCTGCAGTTGGGAAGGGAGGCTTTATGGCACTGGCAGAAAGATTCTGCATATGTTGAACGATTTATTTCACTTTAATTTTAGCTCTAGATTAGCATATTATTGGCAGAGTTTTGAAAGAGAAAAGGGTCATCTTCCCCCCCTCCTTTTCTGAGTATGTGTACTCTTCTTGAGCCAGGCTTACTTATTGAAAGGAAGATAAGCGAGATGATGAAGTTCAGAAATATAAATGTGGCCAACAGAATAAACAAGTTTATCATACTGTCTTAGCAGAGGCAAAGCGAGTCTATAAACAACTGCTATCCATATTTGTCATTCTTTCACATAAAATAGCTTCAAAGCATCAACATTTTCTTTTTGTTAGTTGACATTTTTCTCCATTTACAATGATTCATAAAGCTTTCTAATCAAAGGCTCTCTTTTACATATTAGCTAACATATAGCCAATTTATCCAGAATTACTGGTTTATTTCAGCCCTTCCACAACCATGTGAGTGGAACAAGCTCTCAAATTATGCAGCATCCCACTTTGACCTAATCTTTCAAATGAATTCTTTACAATCATGTTTTCCATGTTCCTTAGGGAACAAAGTTTATGTAAGCTAAATTCAATCTAATCTTCAAAACTTTTCTCTAAGGAACCAAACCATGTCAAAATCTCTACAGATTTTTTTTAATTTTATGCTTGATTTTTTTAAAAAAAAAACTTTTTAAATATAAACATTATAATAAATAGATGATATGTAAATGAACATTTTACACTAGACCTGTTCAGATATTGTCATAAATTCATAGTGACTTCAGTGGGAAAAGAGGCTGGCTCTCTCCACACGCAGTCTTGCATTTCACCCCTTTCCAACTTCCAGATGTTCCTTTTTACTTGAATGTCAGTTCAGTTGTCCATATAAGCCAGAACCTACTCAAATATAATCCAGTGAAGTTCTCTAGTGTTCAAGAACTGATTGTTAGAGCTATGGCTAAGGTGTAATTGTTTCTCATGTTATTGTTAACTTTCCAAAAAGCCAACCACAACAGTAAAAAAATAGCTTTACCCTGTTGTCTTTTTATGTGAGTGTTGACTTCTGGTATGAGAAAATAGATACAGCAGAAGCCATACTACAGAGAAACAGTTGGAGGTAAAAAAAAACTATTTAAGACTACAATCTAAATTCCTGTATGCTGAAAATAAGACCAATTGAACTTAATAGAAATTGAACCCAATACTCTACATATTAAGAAAAGGCAAGTTATCCACCTGTGAATACTGAATAATAGTAGTTGAAAATGAGCAGGTTAAAATATTATGGAATTTCTGAATTCAAACTGATAAAGTCTTGGCACATAACATACCAGATTTAACTAGTTGAAAAGAAGAACGTGTAGATAACTCATGTGAAAATATCACAGGATACTAGAATAGAAGACAAAGAATTGGAGAAGATCACAAAGTACTAAGAAAATTGAAGGATTATGGATAATATGGTCCCAGTGGTTATCGGCACAAGGGGGGCCCTACCAAATAAAATCTTGGACAGCTCATAGAAAATCTACACAAAGACAAATTTCCGTTTGTCAATTACAAAAGGCCACACAGTTTGGTTCCACAAATATACTACACTAATACATTATATTATAGGTTCTTGGGAACTCAATGTATATGAAGGCCAACACCATCTAAAGATCTGGCAGGTATAATTTCACATTCTTGTGTATATAATAATAATTTATGTAGCTTGGTTTTCTGCTATGAAACTATCCACAAAGAATGTGGCAAACTGCTCAAAAAGGTCTTAGTAACAACATATAAAGTCCTACATGGCTTGGGCCTGGGGTACTTGCGGGAACATCTCCTGCCGGCATCACACTCCAATCACCCTGTACGCTCCCACAGACAGGGCCTCCTTGGGATACCATCAGCTAGACATTGTCGGCTGGCGGTACCCAGGGGTAGGGCCTTCTCTGTGGGGGCACCCACCCTGTGGAATCAACTCCCCGTGGACCTTCGCTGGCTCGGATCTCCTTCCACTTAAAGACTTGGCTATTTCAGCAGGCCGGCCTGGACAGAACCAAGAAGGGGGGGAATCTGTTTTTTAAAAAAAAACATTTTAATAGTTTTAAATTGTTTTGCTCTTAAATTAGGCTTGTATTGTTTAATCCTTTTTTAGTTAATTTATTGTATTGTATTTTTATTCTCTGAGCCACCCTGAGTCCTTAGGGAGAAGGGCGGCATACAAGTCAAATAAATAAATAAATAAATACAAGCTACCAATTGCTCTGACTCCCACTTCCCAATAAACCAAGTGACATATAGTGTGAAAAAATAATACTGATGTATTCTGTATAAACACAATAGAAGCATAGAAATAGGCATGTTTTAAAACCTCCACTGCAAACAGTAGAGTACTCCAAATGGAATTTTCTCTACGTTCAATGAAATGCACCTTGGAATTTCCACCACCTGCAGTCAAACAAGTGGAAGAAATCTTATGTGCCCCACCACAAACTATGGGGCTGATGTAGATCTGTGAAAGAACAGAGGCACTTGGGAGCAACCGTATCTACTGCCCAGGTCTTCTTCATATTTCATAGCTTGGCTAGAGTGTTGAGAGAAGAAGCAGACAGAGGAAGTAGAGCCCTTCTCCAAAAATGCATTCGGGAATCCATTTGAATCTATCAGCCATCTGGCTCACCAGTTTTAACCAGATCTTGATTCCTGTGGAGATTCAGATCAGCAATCAGCCTAAGGCTGACCATAGAATAATCTGCCTATCACAATGAAGTGACATAGAGCCCTTTCACTCTTAGATCAACCTCTCTACTTAGATGGAACACCAGGGCACTCACATACAGTGTCACAAACAAAACCACTGCCTGCGTGATTCTCTGTAGGTATAGACAGGTCATTGGTCTACATATCTTTTCCAGGACCTTCATTGCTACCCCTCCAAATAGTAGTTTATGACATATTTCTAGACTGCAGACAATCCTGGTCAATGCTGATGCCTCATTGATAGAGGAGTTGAACATCTTTGCCCACTACGAGGTGAAAAGACCAGACCCCGTAGTCTGTGCCTGCCAGCCTTCTGATTCCCAGCCACTCACCCTATATGAACATCAAATGAAAGCTGCACTGAAGGCTATGAATCCCACTGAAGCTGCAGGTCCAGATGAGGTGCTGTAAGATGATAGTGGTAAAGACTTGTGCCAATCATTTAGTAGGGGTCCTGACAAAGATCTTTAACATCTCCCTGCAAATGGCCTGTGTTCCAACATGCTTGAAAACAGCCACTATTATCCCAGTCCTGAGGAAAACAGCAATTACTGCCTAAATGACTACAGACCTATCACGTTGACGTCAGTAGTGATGAAAAGCTTCGAAAGATTGGTTCTCCAACACTTTAGGACATGCCTCCCACCAGACTTTGACAAACTTCAGTTTGCCTACAAGGGGAACAGGTCAACAGATGATGCCATAGCTACTGCCTTACATTCTATAGCGAGCCATTTGGAGAAACCCGGAAACAATGTCAGGATGCTTTTCACTGACTACAGCTCGGGCTTCAATACTGTCTTGCCGAGCATCCTTATCAAAAAGCTGACTGACTTGGATTTTCCCTCTTTCATCTGCGACTGGATCAAAGACCTTCTGAGGGACTGACCACAAACAGTGAGGGCTGGGTCTATCACATCCACCTCCCTGAAGCTTAGCACTGGCTCCCCACAGGGCTGTGTGCTCAGTCCCTACCTGTACTCACTGTACACACATGATTGTGTATTGTCTGACCCATCCACTGTGATCATTAAGCTCGCAGATGATACTACCATATTGGGTCTCATTACAGGTGGAGACAAAACAGCATACAAGGGGGAGGTTCAAAATTATCCTCATGGTGCCTAGAAAACAATCTGCACCTAAACATCAGCAAGACAAAGAAGATGGTGTTAGACTTTCGGAAGAAGAGAGAGGAACCCACCCCACTTTACATCAAAGGGGGCTGTGTGGAGAGAGTTTCCTCCTTTAAATTCCTGGGAGTCTACCTCAGTGAAGATCTTACCTGGAAAATCAACACAACCCAGCTGGCCAGAAAGGCCCAACAGAGACTCCATTTCCTTAGGGCCTTGCGAAAGAATAAAGTGGAACAACAACTGATGACCTCCTTTTACTGGTCCACAATAGAAAGCATCCTTACATATTGCATTATGGTGTGGTATGCTAGCTTGATGGCCGTGGATAGAAAGACATTACAGAGGGTGGTGAGCACAGCACAAAACATCATGGGCTGTTCCCTGATACCACTGACTAGATGACATCACTAGGGCTTGCTGCCTTAGAAGAGTGAGGAAAATTCTCAGGGATGGCTCACATCTTGGTCAGCACTTCTTCACTCTCCTACCATTGGGTAGGAGATATAGAAGCATAGCCAGCTACACCAACAGGCTGAAGAACAGTTTCTACTCGTGGGCTGTCAGACTTCTGAATGGAAAATAACTTCATGTCAACATAGTATGATAGACTTCTGGGGCCAGTGCATTGTGCAACATGGTGCAATAAGATTGGGACTGTGTTAGGGACTTCTGTCTTCACTGTGAGTTGTGTTGGGCATGTATGCACGAAGGGAGGCTCAACCAATCTCATTGTACACATGTTGTACTATGACAATAAAGGTAATAATAATAATAACCTGAAAAAATAGAAACTGTAAAAGAAAGTAAGAAACATTGTGAGAGGTGAAATGGCAACTGAGTGCTAGGAAAGATGCTCTTTGGGATAAGATACAACAGGCAGTAACTCTGACAAGATTCTGTTATTATCTCTATAACAAAAACTATTGTTCTTGTGGTGTCAGTTTCTTGACTTGCCCCACCTTGATGGGTGGAGAGAAACTATTCATCATTCACTATCTTGATTGTAAATTCTAAGGGTGGTTGTTGTACCACTGCCATTTGGCTGACCTTTTTAATGTTTAATCGCAGGCCCTTTTCTTCCACTGTGCTGCTTGACTTTCATTACTAGAGCTCCCAAGTCATTTGTAATTTCAGCTATCAGAATCATGTCATCAACATAGCACAGATTATTGATGTTTCTTCCTCCAGTTTTAAAACTACACTCACCTTCTTCCAATCCATCCTCCCTCAATATATGTTCAGCATAGAAGTTGAATAAATAAGGAGAGAGTCTAATCCTTGTCTAACTCCTTAGTACTAAAAATAACAAACTATAAGCATAAAATACCTGCTACAAAACAAGGCAGAAATAGCAAGAATTTAAGATAAGAAAAATCAGAAGTGGCAAGAAGCCTATATATTACATTCATTTACTCTGTTCCAAGATAAATATATACATTTGTAGTCATATCACTACACTTATACGCATATGCATATACATACGCACACGCATTACATATATATAATATCCATTGTACAATAGAGAAGGCTGAGCATCAAAGAATTGATGCTTTTGAATTGTGGTGTTGGAAAAGACTCTTGAGAGTCCCTTGGATTGCAAGGAGATTAAATCAGTCAATCCTAAAGGAAATCAAGTCTGCTGATCTTTGAGAGGACAGATACTGAAGCTGAAATACTTTGGCCACCTAATGAGAAGAGAGGACTCATTGGAAAAGACCCTGATATTGGGAAAGATTGAAGGCAAAAGGAGAAGAGGACAGCAGAAGATGAGATGGTTTGATAGTGTCATTGACACAATGAACATGAATTTGGGCAAACTCCAGGAGACAGTAGAGGACAAGGGGCCTTGGCTTGCTGTGGTCCATGGGTCATGAAGAGTCAGACACAACTTAGCAACTGAACAACAACATACCATATTCAATACATCCCTCTTTAGCCTTGATACAATAGGCTATGATGTCAAATCTATATTGCAGAGACTTCAGTCAAAATATAGTGCTACCTGCAAACTAGCCTTTCAAAATGTTTTTTTTTAGTTTTCAACTTCTGACTTTCCCCACTTATTTTCAAAATTTAATGACGCTTACAGACAGCTAGAGGTCTCACTTGAACAGAGGCTTTCTTTTTCTAAAGCAGCTAGTAAAACTGAAGCCAAAACTGCAGTTAATATTGGTCTTTTTGGTTACGTTCTTCTGCCATTAGAAAGCTGCTTTCAGTTCCAAGGAAAACATCAGGAAGATAACAGGGACTGTGATGTTCAACATACAAAAAGTCAAACAAGGCTCTTCCACTTATAAGGGACATTTCTCACGTTAAATTATGAAAGAGATCAAATTTGAACATAAGCTAATATTATGCACGGGTTGTAAGGGGGGAGATTGCATGATTTTACACAGGGGACAAATTCATTTCATTTGCATGTCAAGTGAGTAGCCTAATTTAAATTGGGCAAATTAATGTCAGCCCTTCTAGGTGGACCAGACCAGAAAACTAATTTTTCATGAAGGCTGAAACTACCGTATTTCTCCAAAAAGACGACCCAAAAAGGGCTTGAAAAGAAGCCCTATCACATTTTTGAGTGCATGCAATCAAATTAAGCCCCACCCACAAAATTAACCCTAATTAAGACCCCACCCACCCCAGGGTGCAGGGAGTGGGGCAAGGCACACAGGTAAAAAATAAGTTAGGGTAGGGATGTGGGGTGGAGCTGCCATACTTACCACACCTTGCACACCCTGGCATCTGCCTAGCAGAGGTGGTATTCAGCAGGTTCTGACCAGTTCTGGAGAACCAGTAGTGGAAGTTTTGAGTAGTTTGGAGAACCTGCAAATTCTACCTCTGACTGGAGATTTTACAGTATCCTTCCTCTGCCACGTCCACCAAGCCACGCCCACAGAACTGGTAGTAAAAAAATTTGAACCCCACCACTGCTGCCTAGCCTTCATCTGCGGCCGCTTCTTCTTCTCCAGAACTCTGTTATTGGCTGCAGATGCCTTCCGGCAGGCATCTAAAGACAAAATGGAGGCCAGGGTGATTCATGCAAGTGGCGGCAAGCAGCCATGGAAGAAGTGGACCAGCAGCAAGCTCCTGCTGGGCAGGGCTGTTGGCACCACCACCATAAGGTGAGTCAATAATTAGAACCCTCCAAAAGGAAGGCCTAACCGGGTTTTTTTGGGGGCGGGGTGGCGTCAAAAGAAAATAAGACCAGGTCTTCTTTTTTGGAGAAACACGGTAATTTTTTTAAAGAGAGACTATAATAATATAATCTTGTAAATATGATCTCCTCCTCCTCCTCCTTATAGATGCAAAAGTGACATGGATCAGAAAGAGGCTGATACATGCATTCTTCATAATTGGGACTGACAGAGAAGTTTGCTGCTCTATGCTTCATCAAACATGAAGCAGCAAACATCACTGCAGCTGTTTTCCTTTCCCTCATGGAAGCATCTGAGAAATCATGGATCTATTCCCTCTCTAATTTTGTCTCCAATGGCTTTATCCTGTGCCACCTACCAGTGTGTTGCCCCATCCTTCCAGCCCTCCAAAGCATAAGTAAGATCTTTATTCTCTTCAGACTCTTTGGGCATAATAGAATGGTTTCACTGGAGTGCTGTCCTCCAGGCCCAGAACCAGAAGGAAAGCATACTAGAATAAACTATAATGCCCTTAATGCCAATGCCAATCCACTTATTCTATTCACTAATTTAATGGGTGACAAGTTAAACAATGTGATTCATGGATCCTTTGGCTTCATTTCCACTTTTACCAAGCATTTCCAATGGACTGGACAATTGTAAGTGGAAACTTGAGGTGGCATCCATAGACACTGACTAAATTGCAATACAAGGTGATCTATTAGCCAAGCTATTTCTGATCACAAATGTAGCACTCTTTGGGGGAAAAAATACCAAACCCATGATCAAAGATAGCCTGGCTGACAGGTAAAAGGTGCAAAGAAGTGGCATAGGTTGAAGTGGGAGAGAAATGGTCAATAATACATGTGCTCCATCCTCAATTACTGCTGCAAGATAATGGCACTTCTCCCAGTAAATGATAAAGAGCCCAGCTCTGATCCTGATGGCTGGCAGCATTGGGAAATAACTTGTGCATGATCATAAAGAAAATGCAGTTATGATTCCCCTCTGCATTATAATAAAAATTTTGCCATGACCTTTATTAAGATGGACAAAATGGTATCACTCCTCCATCCCCAGAAAGGAATAAAAATAATTATAAAGTGGACATGCAAAGCTCCTTGTCAGCAGAAAATATCACACCCAAAGAACCAGCAATACACAGCTGGTATTTTATTACTGCTCTTTAAGTGGAGATGTTTTTTTCCCCTTTGGAAAGAAAGAAGGAACACTGCTGATGGAACCCATTCTTCTTTTACAGTTTCAATCCATTTTCTGTGTTGTACAGGACTAAATCTCTCTCCAAAATCAGTGCTAGTACTCTTTCAAAAGAATATTAAGTAATCCCCTTTTTTACAATAGCGTCATGTAAGAGCTAACCATCACTTTCCAACCGATTGGACTGGCCTTATGCTGGCAGGAGCTTTTGCAGAAGACCTTCCTGAAGACTAACTATTCCCAGTGACAGGTGGAAGAAGGACCTAAAGTGGTTAATAGGAGCTGGGGAGGTCCCAACCCATAACTACCTGGGAAACCATCTTGTGTCAGGAGAAGAAGGAAAACACAACTTTATAATTGAATGTGCTATGAAGTCCTTTAAGATTAGAGGTGGTATTCAGCAGGTTCTGACCAGTTCTGGAGAACTGGTAGTGGAAATTTTGAGTAGTTTGGAGAACCGGCAAATACCACCTCTGACTGGCCCCACCCCCATCTATTCTCTGCCTCCCAAGTCCCAGCTGATCGTTTGGGTCTTCTTTTGTTGCCCTGCACAGGAGAACGGAGCTGGAAAGTAGGTTAGTGGGGTGGGGAGAGAATGGAGATTTTGCAGTAAGCTTCCTCTGCCACACCCACCAAGCCACTCCCACCAAGCCATGCCATGCCCACCAAGCCACACCCACAGAACCAGTAGTAAAATATTTTGAATCCCACCACTGTTTACGATATTTGTTTAAGCTGAGGGTAAGACAAAGCTATTGGCACAAGTACAGGGGAGAAAACAATGCTTAGCAGGTGCTGTTCAGAACACAAAGAGGAGCCCTTTTCCAGTTTATCTGTCTTTATTCTACACTTGTTCTGTTGTTGTTTTTTGTATTGTTCTAATTTTTTAACTTGGAATTTGAACTTTTTTCCCACATCAGTTCCGTGCTTTACCATTGAATCTTTGATTTGCTGATTTGCATCAGCTATGCTTGTCCACTCCTCTTGACTTTTTAAAAAACATTATCTCTCATCCTGATGGAAACCTATGCAGAAAACATGATTTCATTGTGTTAGTACCACACATAAATAGTGGTGTTACTTCTGGTACTGCCCCTATCATTCTGGCATCCTCTGCTCTAGGTGACAAGGACCCAGGTTCTTTTCAAGTCTTTGCAACTCCACTAGAACCGAGGATCAGTACTTCAAGTATTCTAATCGTTGAGTATCATGCAAATGGAGAAAGTTGGATGGACGTACGGATTGAGGTGAATATGAACAAATTGTTAAAGTTCCTGGAAAATTCATTTCCTAGTCTTTTATCATAGCCTCTTTCCTTCTGTCAGTTTATTTATTTGTTGAAGAATATGGATATATACTTCCTAGCATGCAATATATCACTAGGTACAATGCATAATTAAATAGACATTTCAATACAGTATATATTTGTAATACAGTAGTAACTTAGCCCAGCTATGTTCAGGTCCCCTAAATCTCTTCTTTACATATGTCTTAGAGCTATGCATCTGAGGACAGAGTAGAACATGATGATTCAAAATCTATTTGCTCGAAAGAAAATTAATTGCTGTCAGTTTCAAAAGAAGCACCCATTTATCTGTGCAGTTGTGATTTCCACCAAAATGCTTCTCACAACTCCTGCCTCAGTAGTAATATTCCCAAGACCAAATGTATAGAAACACCCACACAACTTTCAGTTTTCACATCCCCCAAAGTAAATGTTTTCACATAGCTATGGACTGCATCCAAGCCAATGTCTATAAGATGACATTTTTGGAAGCTTTTGCATCTTTACATGATGTTTGGTTTATATAATATGCTCTGCAACGGGAGGAAAAAAACCCTACTAGCTGGCCAGCTGTTGACCTCTTTGAGTGGTGGCTCTTTGAGAGCTCTTTTTGAGTGGTGGCTCTTCCATTAGCCTCCCCCTGAACCAGCACCTTTTACATCAGACAATTTCAAAATTGGAAATGGCTTTGAAGTTTGTAGCCATCTTTTTATAGTTTACTTAAAAATACCACAACACAAATGAAGCCTTTTATTCAAGGCACCGCTCATTGGTTGTCCCTTCTGCCTTCTTTCTAGTTTTCAGAATGTGAGTGTAGGCTTGATGTGTGATTATGTAAACACGTACACCTTCACTGGAAACTAGTTGTGTTATAAATGGATGCATATGATTGGCTGATTTAAAATGATTAAAGTGTCAGTTCAGTTTCTTCCCATGTTGAAATTTATGTATGAATTAGCGTCCTTGGTTTCATTTGATTTAGAATGGAATTGAGTAATATGTTTGTATCTCACCAATATCCTGTACACATATTTTTTGGCAAGGAAAAGATTGTTAATTTTAGCACTGCATCTCAGGATAAAACTTCAAATAGCATTTGGTGCATCATTAATTAATCTCTCTCTGTCTCTGTCTCTCTGTCTCTCTCTCCCTCTCTCTCTCCCTCCCTCCCTCCCTCTCCCTCCACCCCTCTCTCTCTCACATACACACACTTCATTTCACTACAGAGTTCAGAGAGAATTTAACCCTTCCTCACCAATGCTCTCTAGTCCACTATGTATGATTCTAGAATTTAGAGGTAAAATGGTGGCACTACTGGAACACTTGATTTTTAAATAATGAACAGTGGCATTGCTACTTTGATACAATTTGTCTCACCTGGGTGCTTAACATTATATACAGTAATTAGACAGAATTTGGTTCTCATAGTACAATAATATTTTACTTTTGACCTACATTGGAATACATCAATGCTGCCATTTCATTTAAAAGCCTTTATCTTTAAAATAATTTATTAGTGTGTAAAGCAATAAAGAGACTCTTTGGATAAAAATAATACATAGATTGGGAAAGAATAATACAGTGGAAGAATCAATTTTTGCATCCAGAAATTCCCAGTTTCTGCCTCTTGCATCTCCAGTTTTAAAAATAAAATTATTAAAAGAAGGGGTGAGGGGAGGCTGCTAAGGTCTGTGCAGAGTTGCTATCAATCAAGAAATAAGTGAAAACTAGGGTAAATGGTCTAAGACAACACAGTCAATTGAAACTACACAATTGGAAGCACTGCTAAGTGGAAAATAATATTGGAGTAAGTTTACTTCCTGTGATTCAATCTCCCTTATATATGATATGCAGACATCTAATTTTCTCCCTGACTTTTTAAGGAACTAAAGGAGTGGTGGCTAACCTTTTTGGGCTCCTGTGCCAAAAATTGCACTCGCGTGCCAGCACCCAGAAGGCAATGCACCCCCCATGCCCTCTGCACATGCATGTATGATCCTTCCCACTGCCTCCTTACCTGCACTGTGCATGCATGTGCTTCCCAGCTGATTTTTTGCCCGTTTGAGGCCTTTTTCAGCCTCCTAGAGGCTCGAGGGAAGCCTCTGTAGCCTTTGGAGGGTGAAAAATGGGCCCGTTTCGTCACTTCCAGTATTTCCGGAAATACAGGAAGTGACAAAATGGGCCTGTTTTTCGGCCTCCAAAGGCTGTAGAGGCTTCCCTTGAGCCTCTGGGAGGCCAAAAAAGGCTTTAAACAGGCCAAAAATCAGCTGGGAGGTACGCGCATAAGCAGTGAGGTAAGTTTGGCTGGGGCTCGCATGTCTGCACAAATGGCTCTGCGTGCCACCTGTGGCATGCGTGCCATAGGTTCGCCATCACAGAACTAAAGTTGTTGTAATCTTGTAAGCCAATGCTGGTATACATACTTATATACAAAAAAACATTTCTTGTTGTATTTTGAAAGCAGAGTGGAAAATGAAATACTTCCCCCTCATGATATACTTTACCAAATGGGAGCGAATGGTTAATCAGAGGATGAAATCACTGACATAGATCAAATGCAAACGTATCCAAGCAAAATGGTCAAATAATACATTTTCTTTTTAAAAAAAGAGGTTTGGGAACTTGTATGGGAAACCGAGAGTACAAAGCAGTTTGGATAGTAGTCAAAAAGCTATTCCGAGCAATAATCTCAAGCCATGACACATTTCCAGAGAATTTGTAACCATAAGAATCCTATGATAAATTGTAATCAGAGCAGGATCCAGCTTTGTGGGAGGTGCCCAACTCTCAGACATCATTTATAGGTTCCCAGTATGACCTATGTCTAAAAGACATTTTAATGATAACAAGGGAAAGTAGATGGATCGACTTTACAGAGTGTTGAAGACCCTGCTTGTTGTCATCCTCAGCTTCTATAAAGACCAGAGATTTTCAGAGGGACTCATCTGTCTTGCTATCAGCCCACAGTACCACAAGGACGGAACTATCTCAGATAAAACATGCCAGAGAGAGACATTCACGCCTCAGCATTTCCTGTGGGAGTCTGCCCCAAATAGAGTTGTATTAATAAATATGAATTCTAGACCATTACCATTTCCAGAAATGACTTTATGGTGAAGTTTTACCCCTGGACTTTTATAATCAGAAGGAGTTTTTCTCAGGCTGTTTAAACATTAAAAACTGCAAGCAGTCAGAGTTTAGACCTCCCCACTGGGACAATTCTTTTAAATTACATTAAAAGCTCAAAGGCTCAGATCAATTTCCATGATGAGGAGTATAATTTGCTAAATACTTTAAGTAATGTGGGATCTGTGAGTCTCATGTATTCCAGACTTTTAGAATGCCTGACAGATAGACAAAATCTGGAAGTATTTTGCCCTTATATTCCCTTGTTTTATTCATTCATTTATTTGTTCATTCATTCATTCATTCATTCATTCATTTATGGCATTGAAATTCTAGAAAAAATAATATAATATTATACTAGTTAATAGTGCTAGGAGCTGTAGCAAAACAAGTTACTTGCTCCTTTGGCCAGAAAGTCCAAAGAAAGAAAAATCCTACCTGGAACCACATCTTGTTATGACCTTAGATAGTAGTTGTTCTACAAAGTAGAAATACCTAGAGCCACTGAAATAATTTGTTCTGCTCAAACACAGATACTGTGAAGAGGAATCAAACTCAATCATCTGTGCTGTATCTTTTTTTTCTTTGTACACTCACATGCAAAGGATGATCTCAATGACATTATTTTATTGCCTGAGATAGAATATTCAAGGGGCACTAATTTGTCAAGATGCACACCCACACTTACACTATGGATCTTTCTCCCATGAATGGAGGCTTTGCAGACTATCTATATTTTGCTAGTCTCACATCATTTCCTGTATTTTGATACACACAGTTCATTTTGTACTGTTAGTGTTAAGTTTGCATGAAGAGACAGATGCGGAGTGCTTCAAGCTCTTAGTTTATTAGTGACTACAGCTCAGAACGGACCCAATTTGGCTGGGCTGCAGCTACTACTTATAGCCAGCAGCTGCAGTTGCCAGCCAATCAGAGTGCAGGGTTTTCCCGCACTTTTTAAACCAATCATTTCTTACATTTTACAAGAACAGTTCAAACTAAACCAATGACTTCAAACCTACATACATAACACCCCTCCCCACTAGGTTCAGTCCATACTCAAACCCCAACCTATCTAATGTATTCTTTTAAATAGGTGGGGCTCTTACGTGTACATTGAGACCTACGTGGTTCAGATGTTTTAAGGTTCTGCTGACATTTCCTTACTTGGACTTGTAGTAATGGTAGAACCTGTTTGGTTACTACAACCTGGTCTCTCCTCCCAATCCATCCCCAACCCAATGTCAGCACCTAAATCAGGTAGTGATGTGCAATCTTCCATTTGTGAAAATGGTTGTTGGTATTGTGACAGGTTTTGGGATGGTTCCTGTCGTGTTAGCTCGTTACACATGGGGTTGATTCTTTCTTGCTGATTACTCTCATAATCCTCCCCTTCCCCCCTAGAAGAGGCAGTAGATATGGGGACCAGAGAGGAGCAATGGCGATGCTCTTGAGGCAATCTGGATCTTAACTGATCAATGTGCCTGCTCCAGAGGACACCATCCTCCGTTTGTACCCTGTAAGACCTGGGGCCTGTGATTTGGGTTATCTCAGCAGGAATCCATAATGGTTCACCAATGAGGTTCTTAGCATAAACAGAATCACCCACGGTGAAAGTGTGAATTTTACTAGTGGAATCTAGTGGTGCGTTGGGTGCATAAGTGGGATGTAGGCGGTCAAGGGGAGACCTGAGTTTCCTACCCATCAACAACTCTGCTGGGGTTAAATTAGTTGAGGGGTTGGGAGTGATATGCTGAACACTGAGAAGTTTTTCAACTTTCTCAGTGATATCCTCTGGACCCAATTGCTGAAGTTTTTCCTTGGTAAATCATACCATACGTTCAGCCCGGCCATTAGCCGAAGGATGCCCAGGGGCTGTCAGGGCATGTCTGATACCCTGTTGTGTTAGATATGATTCAAAAAGGTTGGATGTAAATTGAGGGCCATTGTCAGAAACAAGCACATCAGGTAACCCGTGAGTTACAAAAAGCTTTTTAAGCTGTTTGATGATAGCTTCAGTTGTGCTGGATGCCATAGGGATAACCTCTAGCCATTTGGAATTTGCATCAACTATAATAAGGAAAGTGTGCCCTCTGGTAGGGCCAGCAAAATCAATCTGAATCCTGGACCATGGGCCCCTAGGACATTCCCATTCCTGGGGGGGGGGGCGAGAGGTGGGGCAGGCCTGACTACCTGACAGTTGGGACAAGATGCAACCCAGTTTTCCACCATTTTGTCAATACCTGGCCACCATACATAACTCCTGGCCAATCCCTTCATTCTGACAATTCCCGGATGACCCTCATGTAACATTTCCAAAACCTCTTCTTGTAGTTTTGCAGGAATAACCACCCTGTTACCCCACAAAATACATCCTCTTAATACAGATAATTCAGTTTGCCTGGATTTAAAAGGTTGGGCGAGTTGAGGTAGATCTTGAAATGGCCAACTTTTCTTAATCCAGCCTATGACAGGAGCCAATAAAGTGTCTTTGGCAGTCTCTCTGGTAATTTGAGCAGCATGTATTGGAAGTTTGGCAACAGTTTCTAGAAAAAAGGTGTGAGTCTCAGGAACAGGGTCCTCAATGTGTGAAGGAAGTGGGCAGCGACTCAAAGCATCTGCATGCCCAATGTCTTAACCAGGTCTGTGGATCAATTTGTATGAATAAGCAGCAAGAAATTCAGTCCATCTCAGCATTCTTGGTGACAGGATCGTGGGCGTTGGTTTATCCCCTGCCACAATGCCTAACAGAGGTTTGTGATCTGTGACAATAGTAAATGTTCTCCCATATAAATACTCATGGAATTTCTTGACAGCTGCAACAATTGCCAAGGCTTCCTTGTCCAGTTGGCTGTAATTTCTCTCTGCTTTAGTCAAAGTGCGAGAGTAAAATGCAATAGGGGCTTCCCTCCCGCTGGCAAGCATGTGGCTCAACCCCCACTCCAAAGGGGAGGCATCACAAGTCAGAACAACAGGAAAGTTTTCAGAGAACTGTATCAGCACAGCATCAGATGTGATTAGTCTCTTGATATTGTTAAATGCAGCTTGTTCCTTCCTCCCCCAGACCCAAGCAGATTTTTTGTCTAGCAACCTATGTAGGGGTTCTGCAATGGTTGCCTTCTGAGGTAGAAACATATGATAGAAGTTAATGAGTCCCAAGAATGCTTGCAAATCTGTTTTGCATTTTGGCCTGGGGCTTCTTTGATTGCCTGAACCTTTGCCTCTGTGGGGTGGATGCCATGTATATCAATCATGTAACCCAAGAATTCCACTTTATCTGTTCTAAGTGTGCATTTTTCTTCTTTGACTTTTAACCCTGCTTTTTTGAATCTAGTTAAGACTTCCCTGAGTCTCTCGTGTAATTGAGTGTCATTTTCAGCAGAAATTAAAACATCATCAAAATAGGGCACCACCCCTGGCAACCCTTGTAACATTCTTTCCATAAGGCTTTGGAAGATGCCTGGTGCCACGCTTACTCCAAACTGTAACCTTTTACATTTGAAAGCACCTCTATGAGTCACAATGGTTTGGGCTTCTGCAGTGGCATCATCAACTGTTAATTGTTGATATGCCTGTGCCAGGTCCAACTTGGCAAAAACTGTGCCCCCTCCAAGAGAGTGTAATAAATGATGCACTACTGGAACTGGATATGCGCTCTGTTGTAGCGCATGGTTCAATGTCCCCTTGTAGTCTCCACAGATTCTCACATACCCATCAGCCTTGACTGGTGTGACTATGGGTGTCTCCCACCTGGAGTGATCAGTGGGCTCTAAAACCCCTTGGGCTATTAGTTTATCTAATTGTGCATCAATTTTTTCCTTTAAGGCAAATGGGACCCTTCTGGGTTTTAAACGGATTGGTTGTACCTTGGGATCTAGGTTAAATGTGATGGGGGTTTCCCAAGTACTTGCCTAATCGTTCGCTGAAGACCTCTGGAAACTCAGACTTCAAGGCCTCTTCCCACTCAGTGTTGCTCACGTGATTGATGCCAGTCACCTCAATGCCCAGTGGGTTGAACCACTCAAGGCCCAGCAGACTTGGGCGATCCTTGTCCACGATGGTCAGGGGCAAGCGTTTGGTGTGGCCCTTGAATTTCACGTTGAATTCTCTTGTTCCAACTACTGTAATCTTGTTCCCTTGGTAGTCTTTAAGAGTCAATGCTTGCTTCTTGAAGTGCTTCTTCTGGATGTTGGGAAGAAGTCTGTGAATAGTGTCCCATGACACCATAGATAGGTATGAGCCTGAGTCCACTTCCATTTGGCAAGGCCTTCCTTCAATAAATACCTTGACATGCACTTTTCTGCTTCTTAAAGGTGATGAATGACCTATAGTTACTGTTTGATGAGTTTCATTCTTCCCATTTGCTTCTGTGCTGCGCCCCATTTTCTCACTGAGATTGTTGGGCCTGAATTCTTTGTCTTTGCTTGTAGCAAACTTTCTTCTGTTGGGTGGAGTTCTGGATGATTTGCAGACTCTTGCTAGGTGTCCTCTTTTATCACAACGAGGAAAATGATGTCTAAAAACTTTTTTTTTTTAATTACATTTATATGCCGCCCTTCTCTGAAGACTCAGGGTGGCTTACAATTTTTGGAGCACAACCCAATGTGCTCAGCAATACTTGCATTCAGTGTGGGGGTGGCTTCCCCCACAACCTCTGCAGTAGAAATCTTGCCTCTTTCTTCCCAGGTCTTTCTTTTTCCGCTCCATTCTGAGTCTGTAAATTCCTTCCTCCACCTCACTACAGTCTGACTCAGAATCTATTTGCTCACAATGAGTTGTTGTGGACTTTTCCACATCAGGATGGCTTGTGGCCTTGTTGATTTTCTTCATGGCTGCTGCTGAGGACTTGGTAGCTTCTGCTGAAGAGGCCTCTTCTATTGCTTCCTTCAGCGTGATCTTAGGTTTCAGTAATAACTTGCTCTGTAGCACCTTGTCTTTAAGGCCCAGAACAAATTGATCGCGCATGGCCTCTTCTAAATTGTTAAATTCGCATGCACTCCCAATGTCTCTTAAACTTGCCACAAAGTCATTTATGTTTTCGCTTTCCCCTTGATCACGAAGGTAAAACTCGTGTCTCTTAATGAGGCACGATACTTGTGGGGCATAATGGGCTCTTAACAGTTTTTCTAAGTCAGGCCAATCCATTACCTTCACGTCTGCAGCTCCTGCCAATGCCTTCGCAATCTTGAAAACTGCCGGACCACAGTGCGTGAGAAAGACCGCCCTCTTCCGCTTCTCGGAAATGTCGGCGAGATCGTTTCCCTTCAGATACATTTGGAAACGATCTGCATACGACTCCCAGTCTTCTGCTGTCGGATCGAACGGGGCTGGGGGGGTGTTCAGTGCAGCCATCTTGCTCTCCTTCTGTTCCGCGTTGCCGTCTTCTTCAGGGGAATCCCACCTTCATCGCCAGTGTTAAGTTTGCATGAAGAGACAGACACGGAGTGCTTCAAGCTCTTAGTTTATTAGTGACTAAAGCTCAGAACGGACCCAATTTGGCTGGGCTGCGGCTGCTACCTATAGCCAGCAGCCGCAGTTGCCAGCCAATCAGAGTGCAGGGTTTTCCCGCACTTTTAAACCAATCATTTCCAACATTTTACAAGAACAGTTCAAACTAAACCAATGACTTCAAACCTGCATACATAACAGTTAGCATGATCCTGAACTGGTTTGTTGTGATACTTTCACCTTTTTCTGTGATGCACAGCTGTAAGTTCCAATTGGGCAGTTGTCATGTAGATATCAAAAGTGCATGGGTAATTGATGATTGATTCTTCACAATAGTTTCTTCTTATTTAGCCTATGTTCTCTAAGTCTTTTTGGCACTGTTCTTAGCTTCTGAAGTAAATGTGGATGTTGGGCAATTAATGGACTGTGTGTATTTATTATTTATTTATTGGCTATCATGCTGTCCTTTTTGGAGAACAGTCCCTCCCTTGAGATGAGACGCTGGCATTTCCTGAAGAAGATCCTTGCCCTTCCTTTCAGTACACTGGATATTTGATTGTTATCATACAACAACACAAGCAGGGATGTCTAGGTGGTATCTTCTAAGAGTTCAAAGCCATTAATGATTCCAAGAAAATAGCACTGGTCATTGTGTCTTGGCTCAACTCTGTTACCAAAATGCTGGTGTTCTATCTTACCAGACTTAACTGGTTGTTGGAACTAAATATGGGTGAATATGAAAATGAAAAATGGTTTCGATCTTCAATAGGTCAGAAATTTTGTTGAATGATGTAAAATTGCCTGTGGTATGGGAAAATGCATCCTTGGTCTTCTCTACCTATGTAGTTCTATCATATAACTGAGATCCTTGGTCAGTATTATGATTTCACTGAAGCTTGAAACAATCATAACTACAGTAAGTGTCTTATTAATATTGCCTCTGGGATCTGATTGCATTTTTGTAAAATTATTGCAATCATACAGTGAAATTAACATATCCTGGAAGATGGCTCTGTAACAATTAGCAACAATCAATCCATGGTTGAAAGAAGGAAAGAAAGAAAGAAAGAAGGAAGGAAAGAAAGAAGGAAAGAAAGAAAGAAAGAAAGAAAGAAAGAAGGAAGGAAAGGAAGAAAGAAAGAAAGAAAGAAAGAAAGAAAGGATTAAGGGTTGTTTCTAGGAAAATGCTCAGGGACCAAGGGGCATTATTTCAACTCTTCTTATCCATTGTTTGCTCCACAGATTAAAAGTGGGACAAGACATGCTAGCTGAAGCTGTGATGTGACAAAAGCTCTGATGCATATGTTATTCTGAACAAAAAGATAATAATTCATAAGTGATATATCTCTGCTTGGTTTATTGTGGAAGTCTGTCTTGATCCTTTTACACAATGAACGTGGTTATCCATCAACAAGGGAAGCTATTGAAGCCAGGGAAGATAGCATCCCATGAAGTGGCATGAGAGAGAAGGCATGGACAAGACAGAGACATTTTTGGACTAGGCTGGAGATTCTCAGAAGGATAAACATAGTCCTGGGCAGAAGTCACATTGAATAAATAATCTATAGCACATTCTGAACATGCAATGCAGTTTTTTGAAAGGTAGAGGAGGTGAGATAACATCAATCAGCAGAGTTTTTCAGAGTTTAAGGGAGTAAATTTGGCCTTTGGTATGGAGTTAGATGAGCAGAGCCCTCCATTAATATGACCTCCAGCTCTTTCCATAAAATATTTGGTGTACTGCCAAGCACCTGCACTGAAATGATTCCAGACCAAACTTTGGAAACATTGAGTGTAGTTGCAGTTATATAATTAAAGTTGGATTGATATGGAAGGGAAAGGAAGGAAGGAGTTACAAAACTGTGTGGTTGTGGGAGAGAAAGAAAAAAGGGGAGAGAGGAACATCTGGGGCCTGAAAATTGGTGTAATCAAAGCTCTTGCAGGAATCATACCTGCACATAACACACCAGGTATGAATATATTAGTATTTGCACATCAGCATATACAAAAACAAAGTTTATTGCAACCAGTTATTACATAATTTAGATTAGATCCTTATTACACGTTTTCACAATAGACCTTTCTTACATATTACAAATGATTTGTATAACCTCATTCCTTGTTGCAATTACATTCATAATAAAAACAGCAGTAAGAGAAATATTTGTTTTCCTCAGCAATAATATGCTTCTCCTTCTGAGATAATGCAAAATCCCAAAAGGAAAGAAGTCATCTGGCTTTCCCATGCAACAAACAAATAACTATTCTGGTTTTTTCTTCTTATAAAAATGAAGCAAAACAACTGCCCTGGTATAACAGGAGGAAAGGGGAAATGATCTGATTTTCGTGATGAAGGAAACTTTCTTAGGCACAAGCTGTGAGACAGGAGAACCAAGCAAAAGAAAACAGGGCCTTATGTCATGCATATTGACAAAGAAGGTTGGCCCTGTGATGAAAATATTTCATCCCAAGTATCCAGTATCTCTCCAAATGGAAACTGAGTAGGAGGAAGGAAGAAGAATGAGGCTTAGAATTAAGAAAGATTGGACAGATAGAGAGCTTGGAGAGATTAGATAGCCTACAAATCATTACCAAAACAAGTCCCTGAGGTCATGTGCATTCACAAACATTGTACTGGCAACCATTGAGGTTTCAACAGTTTAGAAATAACAGATAATTAGTAGAGCAATGAATTATTCAGTAGATTCACTTCGTAAATTTATTTATTATTTATTTTATTTTTGGGATTTATATGCCACCCTATCTCCTGAAGGACTCAGGGCAGCTCACAACAGTAAAAAAGAACAATACAAAATTTAAAATTTAAAAAGCTATTAAATCAGAATCCCAATAATTCAAAATTAAAAACAAATACAACAATAAAAAGTAAACCCCTCCCCCTCAGTCCAGGTCGGCCTGTTGAAAAAGCTATGTCTTCAGGTCAGCACAGAAGGATTGAAGGTCAGGGGCCATCCGCAGCTCCAAGGGCAATTGATTCCACAAGGTGGGTGCACCCACAGAGAAGGCTCTCCTCCTGGGGGTCACCAGGTGACACTGTCTAACCGACGGCACCCCGAGGAGGCCCCATCTGTGGGAGCGCACGGGTTGCTGGGAAGATGTTACTGGCAGTAGACGTTCCCGTAAATACCCCGGCCCTAAGCCATATAGGGCTTTATAGGTGATTACCAGCACCTTGAATCTCACCAGGAGGGCAACCAGCAACCAATGCAGCTCACGCAGGAGGGGTGTAATATGGGAGTATCGGGATACTTCCATCACGACCTGCACAGCCGCATTCTGCACCACCTGAAGCCTCCAAGTGGTCCTCAGGGGAAACCCCATGTAGAGAGCATTGCAGTAGTCCACACGGGAGGTAACGAGTGCCTGAGTAACCATATGCAAGGCATCTCGGTCCAGATATGGGCACAACTGGCACACAAGACGAACCTAAGCAAATGCCCCCCTGGCCACGGTTCCCACCTGCTCCTCCAAACTAAGCTGTGAATCCAGGAGGACACCCAAGTTGCACATTCTATCTACGGGGGGGGGGTAACACCTCACCCCCCATAGCTAAAGAAGGGATATCCTGGATCATCCGAGATGCCGGTACGTACAGTCACTCAGTCTTGGCAGGGTTGAGACAAAGCCTGTTCCTCCCCATCCAGATCTGTACCACTTCCAGGCACTGGGACATCATGTCGAGGGCATCACTGGGTTTGGGGTGGAGATAAAAAGCTGGGTATCATCAGCATACTGGTGGTACCTCACCCCAAAACCACAGATAAACTCACCCAGCAGTTTCATATATGTTGAACAGAAGGGGAGAGAGGACCAACCCCTGGGGCACCCCACAAGAGAGGGGCCTCAGGGTTGACCTCCGTCCTCCTGCCAACACTGACTGCATACGACCCGAGAGGTAGGAGGAGAACCACTGTAAAACAGTGCCTCCCACTCCCAACCCCTCTAGGCATCGCAGTAAGATACCATGGTCGATGGTATCAAAAGCCACTGAGAGATCTAATAGGACCAGGACAGAGGAAAAACCTCTGTCCCGAGCCCTCCAGAGATCATCAACCGGTGCGACCAATGCTGTCTCCATGCTGTACACAGGCCTGAAACCCGATTGATAAGGATCCAGGTAGTCAGTTTCCTCCAGGAACAACGGGAACTGTCTAGCCACCACGCTCTCAACAACCTTCGCAACAAAGCGAAGGTTGGAGACAGGATGAAAGTTGTTCAAAATAGCCAGGTCCAGAGCAGGCTTCTTGAGGAGAGGCCTCACCATCACCTCCTTCAAGGCAGAGGGGAAGGATCCCTCACTCAAGGAGGCATTAACCACTGCCTGGAGCCAGCCTCATGTAACTTCCCGGGAGGCATAAACCAGCCAGGAGGGACATGGGTCCAATAAACACGTGGTGATACTCAGCTTCCCCATGACCCTGTCCACTTCATCTGGACTCACAGGATCGAACTCACCCCAGATGGTCTCGACAAGACCTATCGTTTCCCCCCCATCCGACTCTAACCAGTCAGAGTCCAGCCTGGCCCAGATCTGAGCGATCTTGTCCATCAGATGCTGACCAAACTCCTCAGCCCACCCCTGCAAAGGGTCCTCCCTCATCCTCTGATTAAGGAGAGAGTGAGTGACCCTAAACAGGGCGGCCGGGTGATTAATTGCGGATGCAGTGAGAGTGGAGAAGTAAGCATACTTCACCACTCCCATCGCCGCAAGACAAGACCTAGTAAAGGTTCTTAACTGCAATCGGTCACATTCAGAATGACTAGACCTCCAACTGCTCTCTAGGCCCCTCCTCTGGTGCTTCATCTCCCGGAGCTCCGTGGAAAACCATGGAGCCAAATGGGATCTGCACCAGGTCAGAGGCTGCAAAGGGACAACGCAGTCGATAGCCTCTGAGGCAGCCCTTTGCCAGGCGTCCACCAGGGCCTCGGCCAGGCTGTGGGTAAGGGAGGCAGGAATCAACCCAAACGCCCTCTGGAACCCCTCCGGGTCCATCAGGTGACTAGGGAGGAACCATCTAATCGGTTCTACATCCCAGCAACATGGGGTGGCATACTGGAAGGCCAGCCGGAGGAGGTAATGATAGAGGTAAAGTAGTTGGTGATCCCCCACCCAGAGCATTATACCACTGCCCAGAGATAAAAACAAGGTCAAGTGTGTGTCCCCACCATGAGTCGGACCCTGAATTATTTGGGTCAGGTCCATGGCTGTCATAGAAGCTATGAACTCCCAATCCATCCTCAATGCTCCACCCAGAGAAGGCGGGTTGAAATCCCCCAGAACAACAAGTCTGGGGAACTCAATCGCCATCCCCGATAGGACGTCGAGCAGCTGGGAGAAAGGTACATGAGCAACAGGCCCAACTGACCACCAGGGCCCCACCTCAGCAGAAGGGACTCTCACCCGCCAATCTGAGGGATAGTGGCCTCCCACGGACAAAGGGTCTCCCTAATCACAACTGCCACCCCCCTGCCCCTACCCTGGACTCGAGGTTGGTGCAGCACATGGAAACCTGATGGGCATAACTCAGACAGAGGGACTCCCCCCTCTGGACCCAACCAGGTCTCCGTAATGCAAGCCAGGTCCACGTCTTCCTCCTCAATCAGCTCACCGACCTACAAGTGGGCAACATATTTTAAAGATTGATCTATAATAACTAACCTATACCTCTGTTCTGTATCTAATTAATTAATTCATTAATATGCATCCAGAGGTTTCACAAGCAGAAAACAGCTTGCATGGTTCACCTTATTTTCTTCTTAATTTGCCTCTCTGCTGAAAGAACTTTCCATCAAGGACCAGGCAGCTCTCCACTCTTAGGTTCTGTTCTGACAATACTCTTAACCTTATCAGACATTAACCCACTCACATGAGCTTACCTGGGATTTAGATATCATGATGGGATGTGCAGCTGGAAAAGGAGCTGGCAATAGCACCACAGTTTCCCAGAGAGATGGCAGCAGTGGTGGGATTCAGCCAGTTCGCACCACTTTGGGAGAACCAGTTGTTAACTTTCTGAGCAGTTTGGTGAACTGGTTGTTGGAAAAAATCATTAGGGCAAAGAACCGGTTGTTAAATTATTTGAATCCCACCACTGGATGACAGCATGTTTCAGAGAGGTGCCATAAACAAGAAATGTCAAGGTCCTGAATTGATTGTGAGAGGGAAGAAAAGTTTCAGGGTAGCCATCTCTTTGAGGAAGTTGGGCAGTTAAGAAATGGGAAATATACATAATAAAATAAAACAATAAATTTAAACTAAACTAAACTAAATAAAATAAAAATAAAAAAACTTCCAGGGTGTTGGGCGCAAGCAAGCAGAGCCATTAATAACTTGCGAAAGAAAACAACCTTATTGTTCTCTATCTAACATACAAGAATCTCCTCAGGCTGCCTGCCCATTCCTTGGGAATCAGCAGTGCTATAATTTTGAATGTAGTACCAAGAATGTCCATCATTCTGGAGTGGCAATCAGAGTCCAGCAATTTCTTCTAAGATGATGACCTATTTTAGGTACAGCCAATTTCGCACACCCTAGGTCAGAGGTCATCAACCGAGAAAATTTTGGTGGTCCACAGAGCACCCAGGTGGAGGAGCTGCTCCAGGATGACCAATGGGCCAATTCTGTGATTACAGCTCTGGAATATGGGACCGGCCAGGCAGCTCATGGTGGGGCTGAAAATCTCCATCGTAGAGGGGGGTACATGCAACTTTGCAGGTGACGCAATGTGCAAGGAGTAGTGCAGCCTTCGCTGGCCAGAACAAAGTGCTGTTGTGGCAAGAGGGGGTGGGGGTGACAGTGCAGGTGGGCTGAAGCAATGGGGGTCAGCAACCCATGGCTCTTTCATCCCCCTGCTGTAGCTTCAGCCCTCACCCTCCCCTCCCACTCACTCCTTGCCTGGCCTGAGAAGGGAAGGGTGGGGGATGGAGATTCGCTCCATATTCCAGAGCAGGAGCGAAACTTCATCTTTTGGTGGGTCTTGTGGGTGTTTCTTCCAGCCCTTGTTGGTGCTGCATGACTGGCAGACGTGCCAGTCCCAGCTGAGAGAGATGAGAGAGAGAGAGAGATGAGAGAGAGAGATGAGAGAGATGAGAGAGATGAGAGAGAAGAGAGAGAGAGATGAGAGAGAGAGAGAAAGAAAGAGAGAGAGAGAGAGGGAAAGAGTGGGAAAGAGAGATGAGAGATCCCACTGTTTTGTTTTCTGTGGGAAATGGGTCTAAATGGCTCTTTGAGTGTTTAAGGTTGCAGAAACAAGTGGCCAAGCTAAGTGCCTGAAGGACCCCATCCTCACACTGTCAGTACAGGAGCTTCAGCGAGTGGCATGCTGGATTTGTATTAGTGGTCTGCGAGATTTAAAATTATGAATTTAGTGGTCCCTGAGGTCCGAAAGGTTGGTGACCCCTGCCCTAGGTGATATAACACTGACAAGTCCTAGTTAATGGGTACTAGTTGACAGATGGGTTCTAGTGCTTCTAATAAAAATATATACATGGTGCATTCAAATGCATTTCAAATACATTTCAAGACATTTCAAAATGGCACTTCATCTTTTGGATAATGAGCCTGCCTGAGAGAGAAACATCAACAGTAGATTCTTCCTTTCCTTCAGCACTTCTTTCTTAAAGTGTTTTCAGCATTCTGGTTCTATTTCTTAAGACAAGAACTTGCTCATACTGAATTGGCTTTGCTGCCTTCTCTCGGTACATCACTCAAGGACCAAGTACAGCTGTCAGTATTATGCCCCTCTGTTTTCTTAATCACTCGAATCACTTCCCATCTGCCCAAGCAAACTGATGCCTAAACAAGTCTGGTGTGGAATGAATGAATTCAAGTCCTTGAAGTTGCCACTTCACACATTGGATATGTCATAGGTATCTATAGTGTTAGGTGATCTGATCAGGGAAACAATATGGACAAAGAGTTAAAGGAAATGTCAGGGAATTCTAACTTCAAGAAGTTCTAAATTCAGAACTTCAGCAACCTTATGCCACCAGACTTGAAATTCTAGACCTAGAAAACCTAGAACTACGCCGCCTTCGGTCTGATCTAAGTATAGTATATAAAATCATACATTGCAATATCCTTCTGGTCAATGAATACTTCAGCTTCAACCATAACAATACAAGAGCACACAATAGATACAAACTCAAGGTTAACTGCACCAAACTTGATTGCAGGAAATACGACTTCAGCAACAGAGTGGTCAATGTCTGGAATACTCTACCTGACTCTGTGGTTTCTTCCCCAAACCCCAAAAACTTTAACCTTAGACTGTCTATTATTGACCTCACCCCTTTCCTAAGAGGTCTGTAGGGGGTGTGCATAAGTGCACCAACGTGCCTACTATCCCTGTCCTATTGTTTCTTTTATTTTTCTTATATGTATTCATTTCATGTATTCACAACTATGTTTATCCTTGTAAGCGATTGACAAAATAAATAAATAAATAAATAAATAAATAAATAAATAAATAAATAATTGGTGTTAGTCCAGCCTATATCTCACCCCTTTCTTATGAAACATTCAAACGTAACTGTCACGACTCGAATAAATGCATGCTTTTTACAACAAAAGGACTGTTTGTTGAGTACAGTTTTAAAATATATGATAAATTTTCTATAACATGCTTAAATCTTACATTCTAAAAAGTTTTATTCCTGTATTAGCAGATCATTTATCATAGTTTTTTCAAGGTTTGTCTTTCCAGAGTCCATTTTTAATGCAAAATGTGAGAATAAATACATTCAATACATATATTGAATAATCAGGAAAAAATGCAACTCTGCCCATGTATCATTTCAGAGTATGTATAAATATTTACAAAGGATAAAGCTAAATCCAACATGTGGAAATAAAGTATATTGCAATGAGGTGGGAAAGGCTGTATTCCAGAAAGTATGAAAATGACACATCAAATCCTTTCCAATTAAAGTCTTTAAAAAAAGACCATTCACGTATCTTGTTCAACTAATTTATTTCCCATTTTTCAAGAAGAGTCTGTTCCTCAATTGCATATGAGTTTTATATGCAATGTAGTATAAAGTCAGTATATATCTGATTTTGCCTTTAGAATATTTGGCTCCTCTTCAGCATTGGCAATAAAAGCCATCTATTAATTAATTATTAAGTGCTTTGTTTTATTCCCAAACTTTGGCTGTATCATTAGCTCATGATTCATAGTTCATGATCTTTAGATTCAACTTTCCAAAGAACTTTCCTTTCCAACTTTTCTTCCTTCAAAACTATTAAAAAAAATACTTCCTCCCCAACACAAATTTCTTCCTTTGCTGCCTTACAGAAAATGGCTGACTTGTAAAGTTTCACTGAACGATGCTCAGTCCATGTTTCGGGTGATTTTCAGAGGCTCTTTTAAAGAATTTGGATTAAAAGTGATATTAATTATACTAAGGGGGATATGGCCAGGCTGACTGCAAGTTTCTTTTCCAGATATGGCAAGGGTTAGAAACTCTGTAGCTATGGCATCAGAAACCTCCCAACGTTCTGGAAGACTGTACATTGGGAAAAGCTGGATTATCATATAGTACAATATAGCTGTGTTGTACTATATATATTAGCTACAAACATTAACTAATATGTAATTAACCTGTGCTCAGATCTGTCCTGTAATCAGTTTCCCATAAGGCTCCTTCCTCTGCAAAAGTAGAATTCAGTTTCTGATATCTGATATCTGCAGCACTAATTTGAGTTCCATAGGGTATCCAACCTTGGCAACTTTAAGACTTGTGAACTTCAGCTCCCAGAACTTCCCAGTCAGCCATGCTTAAAGTTGCCAAGGTTGGTTATTCCTGGGCTATTTACAGATGCTGCCAGCGGGACCATTTTTTAAAAAGTATCAGTCAAGCATGGAGCTTGCCAGTGGTGGGATTCCAAATTTTTTTCTACCGATTCTATGAGAGCTTCACGCATGCACGCAGCACTCAGAAACCGCCCTCAGAGTCAGCACTAGTGAGGTGAGCTGCTTTTTTAGCTCAGCTGAGGCACAGCAATCCACTCTACCGTGCGAATCAGCTGAGCTAAAAAAAAACAAGGGAATATAGGACAGGAAGAGGCGGGGGGGCGGGGCCAGCCAGAGGTGACATTTGCTGGTTCTCCGAACTACTCAAAATTTCCACTACCAGAACCGGTACGCCAGAACTGGTCCAAACCAGCTGAACACCACCCCTGGAGCTTGTTTATTTGGGGGTATTTCCTCCTGCTTCACTCAATGCTGTCCTTAATTTTTATTCTATTTTTTCTATGATTGATTACTGATGTTTTTAAATGCCTGTCAGAACTGATAAAGAAATAATCAGCAGTAAAAAAAAGTATTTTCCCATCCCCATGAATTTTCACTATTCTTAGGAAGTGGGAAACTGATTGGAAGAATCACTGCCTTGGGCACAGGGTATCCAACTTTCCGTCAGTGTTTGAAGTCAGAGTTTTATTCTTTCCTCTTTCTTTTGTCCCATAGGAGTTTCCAAAATCCTTGAGAAGCAGATCAGAACTGGGGCTTTTTTTAGGCCCACAACAAGAAGGATCCCATCTGCCCTGCTCTAAAGAAATGTAAAACCATGTCCTACATTAGGGGCTTGAGTAGACCTCATGTGCATTCCTGATAACTTCAATCTGTATTTTTCACACATCTTTGTTTTTTTAAAAAAAAGATACATTTGATTGCTAAGCTGTTATTTTCTGTCGCTATTTTAATGCCTATCATTGATGCTATAGATTAAAAGGATATTTTTAATTGCTACAATTTTAATTAATTAATTAAGTTAAATTAAAATGGTTAGTATCTCAAACAGCTAGAAGAGGAGCTTAAAATAGTTAGAAGCTGATTTAAAACAAAAATAATACTGGACTGCTCCAAGTTGATTAAATAAAAGAAAACGTTGTGGAAAGAATCTCTAGCATCCAATTCTTCAACAGCAAATTTCCAACTTTTAAAGTTTTTTTTTAAAACTGAACTGAGCCTTGACACAGTCCCCTTAAACATCTTTTCCTCAAATTTATTTTCTCCGAGGGATTTTACAAAAGACAAACATATTTCACCCTTTTGGTTTTCCTTGTTGTTTAGCATTGTATTATCAGATTTTCTGACATCCCCCAAATAAAAAGAGAAATTTGTCTTGGTCTTAGATTTAGTTTCTTCCCTTGGACCTTCTTATTATGTTACATTCTTCTAATTTTGTTCTTAAAAGTGGATGAAAGGAAATGGGCAGAAAACATCCTAATATGTACTTTTACAACATTGGAAAGTTCAGATTGATGAAGTGTCCAGTACTGTGCCTCTTAAATTCCCATTTGAGATTTCCAGCCTTGAAAAAACACTGGGTTGTTTTCTAGCTACATCCATGCTATTTGTTTCTCTACAAAAACAATTCTTGTCTACAAAGGCATTTTACTTAAGTAAACAAATACTAGTCAAACCCCTGCTCTGTCTTTGGGCTGCTACTTTCAGCTTCACGATCCGTCTCACAAAGTTGTGGATGGTACCACGTATAACTACATTTTGTTCTCCTTGGAGAAAAAGGGGACCAAATGTGTATTTTCTTTCTTCTTAACATCTTTAAATTCAGACCTTTTCTCATAAAAAACCAAGAGTGGCATGACATTAACTCTTGTCCTTTAAAACATGAAATCTCATCTTAAATACAAAATGTCAATGAAAGAAATGTATGTATGTATGTATGTATGTATGTATGTATGTATGTATTTAAATTTCTATACTGCTCAGTCCCTGTAGGCCCTGAGTGGTTAACAAACACCAACTTGATGCAAAGCTATAAGCACCAATCATATAAACATCCAGGATCTTAGTAGGGCCATCCAGGGGGTTAGGCTAAGCTTTCATATCCCAAATTCAACACCACAGACAATACTGCTACCCTTCAAAAAGACCTCAACTATGTATCTGAATGGTCAAACAAATGGCAACTTCAAATCTCAACAAATAAATGCTCGCTCTTACATATTGGCAAAAAAAATCAGAAAATAAAATACAAGCTGAATAGTCAAGACCTTGTTGATGATCCAAACTCCATCAAGGACCTTGGAATACTCATCTCTAATGATCGAAGTGCTAGAGCCCACTGTAACTACATAGCCCAAAAGGCATTAAGAGTTGTTAACCTAATCCTACATAGCTTTTTCTCTGGTAATATCACACTACTAAGTAGGGCATACAAAACATTTGCTAGACCAATACTCGAATACAGCTCATCAATCTGGAACCCATATCACATATCTGATATTAACACAGTGGAGAAAGTCGAGAAATACTTCACAAGAAGAGTTCTACACTCCTCCACTCGTTGAAGAATACCTTATGCCACTAGACTTGAAATTCTAGACCTAGAAAATCTAGAACTATGCCGTCTTCGGTCCGATCTAAGTATAGTATATAAAATCATCCATTGCAATGTCCTACCAGTCAATGAATACTTCAGCTTCAACCATAACTGTTAAGTTTGCATGAAGAGACAGACACGGAGTGCTTCAAGCTCTTTGTTTATTAGTGACTACAGCTCAGAACGAACCCACTTTGGCTAGGCTGCACCTGCTACTTATAGCCAGCAGCCTCAGTTGCCAGCCAATCAGAGTGCAGGGTTTTCCTGCACTTTTTAAACCATTCATTTCTAAAATTTTACAAGAACAGTTCAAACTAAACCAATGACTTTAAACCTGCATACACAACAATAACAATACAAGAGCACACAATAGATACAAACTCAAGGTTAACCGCACCAATCTTGATTGCAGGAAATACAACTTCAGCAACAGAGTGGTCAATGTCTGGAATACTCTACCTGACTCTGTGGTTTCTTCCCCAAACCCCAAAAACTTTAACCTTAGACTGTCTACTATTGACCTCACCCCTTTCCTAAGAGGTCTGTAGGGGGCGCTCATAAGTGCACCAAAGTGTCTACTGTCCCTGTCCTGTTGTTTCTTTTATTTTTCTTATATGTATTCATTTCATGTATTCATAACTATGAATACTTATTATCTTGTAAGCGATTGACAAAACAAACAAATAAATAAAATAAATTACTTTTCCAGAAATCCAATTAGTTTCGCCTTTTAAGTTGCATTACTAAAATAAATGAACTTTTGCACGATATTCTAATTTTTCAAGTTTCACCTGTAAAGAAGCTCTGCCCTCGAGGTCCCAATAGATGATGTTCTTCTAAGGACTTTCAGCAAAACCACAAGAAAGTTTAATATGAAATTATTCATGACAGTGTTCTTAAGGAGTTATGGGTGACTTGACAAGAAGCCCTGATCCAGTCCTTCTGGCTACTTCACCTGAAGAAGCATGGGCATGCCCTTAGCATTGACCTCACAGGCTGCATATTCAGAATTTGTTATGCCTGTGATCTTTGACTGAATCAGGACAAAATGTTTTCTGCAAGGTGAAGGAATCAATGTTAGCAGCTTAGTGCAGAAAACAAAGAACTTAATGCATGAGTGGAATGAAGAAATAGATATGAGGATGACACACAGGATAAACAGACCCTTTTTCTTTTGCATCTTTAACTATATTATTATGTGTTCATTTGCCTTGGAGCCAGTGTTGACTCCTGGCCAGTGCCTAAACTGGACAGATTTCTGAAATTTTGTTAGCAACCTTTTGGGAATCACTTGTTTCCTAGGGCTGAGAGAGAGTGACTGGCCCGAAATAACCCAGCTGGTTTCATACTTAAGGTGGGCCTTGGATTTACAGACTCCTCGTATTCTAGCCTTGTGCTTATAACCACTACACCAAATTAACTTCCATTATATTGTTAAGAAGCACCAAAGGAGATTCTTGTTTGTTTTTAAAACCATTCAATCTTTTAATACATTTTTAAAAAATAAAGCTAGTTTAGTCATGGGTTGTCAGTGTTGTTTACGTTTCTGTTACCTTTACATCCCATCGTTCCTCTGGGACCTTAAGGCAGTTTTCATGGGGAGCTCCTCATTTTTGTCCTCATAACAATAACACAGTGAGGATTGATTGTGAAAGGATATATCTAATTATATAATATGAAATAATTTAAATCATGAGTTTCTTTATAGTCTATAGCAGGGTCTTCAAACTCGACAGCTTTAAACTTGTGGACTACAACTGCCATAATTCCTCTTCCAGTCATGTTAGCTCAGGAATTCTGGGAGTTGAAGTCCACAAGTCTTAAACTTGCCAAGTTTGAAGATCCTTGGTCTATAGTCTAAATGAGAAGGTTCCATGGTACTTTCTAAAAAAATATGAAGTCATTATTGGGAACTGAATGATGTTTTCACAGATACAGCTGGCTTCTGATCTAGAATTTGCAAAAGTCCAACATTAACATATAACACCTGAGGTTAGCTGCCAGGGATTAGTAGCCTACTCCCTTTTATTTTTAATATCCCATGTTGACATCATCTTATTTTCAACAATGTCCAGAGGGAGCCTGTTGTAGCATTTTTTTTTGCAAAGAAGTCCAAAGCAGAGCTTTCCAGATAGTACTGGACAATGTCTCTCACCATTGACCAAGTTGGCTAGACATGGTAGGAATTAGCATTGGAAAAGTACCCAACACTCCACCCGCATTTAAAAAAAATATTTTTCTGCATTGCTGGGCTAGACTTACTTCTTCTTTCAGAGTAAATAACACTGTCTGTGTTAATACATTAAGCTGCCTTGTATTGAGTCAGAGCATTGCTTGGCTGTCCTAGGACTGACTTTGTCTACCCTGAAGTATCGCATGAAAAACCTCTACTCTTCCAAAGACAACAATAAGATAATAAGGTAAAAGTTATAGTGGACAAAGATAGATTAAGCAACGTAGACAAGTGTATAGATAGTTAAGATTTACATAAAAGTATGCATACCATCATGAAAGTGTTGTAATGAATGGAAATGATGTTGTATATAAGAAAAAGTGTTTACTAAAAATTATTTTTTTAAAAAACACATCTACCCTTCCTCTGAGCTATGACACCACTCTTTTTTCTCCAACAAGTTAGCCATAAGGACCTAAATCTCAAGCTTGATCCGCTTTCCATTCACATACTGTTTATTAAATCCAAGGTGATATTTTACGAAAGAATACATTGCAACTTGCTTAGCACCGCATAGAACAAGATGAAAAGAAAGTGGAGGTGAGTGTGGGTTTTTTGGGTTTTTAAAAATTTTTTTAGAAGTTTCATTTCTCAATTGCCAGCTGCTAATGCTTGATGTTCCTTGCCCTTCTGAATCTATTTCATAACATATCAACAGGCACATAAGGGATTTGGGTTTATTTTTTTGCTAGTGTGGGATAAATGAACCGCCCCTCCCCAGTGCGTTTCTGACACAGTGCCAAATACCTATGAGCAAGAAGCTTAAGAAGTGTGCGTTTCAATAAATCTTGAAGTTTGCCTGAGATTGATCGTTCTGATATTGTCATCCATTACTGTATTCAAAGGAACTGCCTGCATGAAAGTTGATGGAGGGCAATCAAACCTTTGGCACTGCTCAAAATTATATCATTAGGTGTCCGCCTATGGGCTGACTTGTTCTCAAGCCCCCAAAACTAAACACAGCTGAGATCTAAATCCCCTGACAAATGAAGGAAATGTGCAAGGATCATGAATAACACATGGCAAATGGAATTTCTAAACATCACTCTGCCATGTGGCATACACCTGATAAATGATTGTCTGCAACAGCACTGTTGAAAAGATACTGGACACCGGCCGAATGTCTTTCCAATAGAAGAAAGGAAAGAAGCACATTAAGAGAGAATTGTAACACACATTTTAAAGTTAGGCATCACACACACACAAACACACACACACACACACACAAAGAGAGAGGGGGGGGAGGGAGGGAGGGAGAGGAAGGGAGAGAGACTTTTCCATTTCCACTTTTCTTCCTCTGGTAAAATTTTGGCATCAATGAATGCAGAGACCAGGTGGGTCCTAGATGGCTGGAACAGTTCTGAGTTACAGTTCATTTCCTCAAACACCTGGAGGGTATCAGGCTGAAGGAAATGAGCATAGGGTAATATAACAAATGGCAGAACTTTAGACTCTCTCTGTATCTTCCATACGGATTCTTCTATCAAAATCTGGGCCAAAGCTACATACAAAATTTATCTCTGCAAATTAAAACAAAAACATGCCAGTTGACATACCCTGGCATATGCATATCCTGAATAATTTGGGATTGTTGCAATTAAATCACTAGAAGGGCTTGCTCTTCTGCCTGAGCTTATATCAAACACTACATTTTTTTAAAAAAAAATCCCTTTTGAAATCGTTGACACATGTCTAAAGGTTGAATCATGGCAATTGGACCAACCTTTGTTCACCCGAGATGTTTCTTTGCTCATCCAAACAACTTCATCGGTCAGAGCAAAATTAGTTAGGCAGAGAGATGTTGGAATGTACTCCTGCCTCACCAACTTCAGGGGTTCTCCCAAAATGGCTTGCAATATGTCAATAAAGATTCAATCACCCAGGCCAAAGGTAGCTAATGTAAAGATTGAATCATGGCAACTGGAGCAACCTTTGTTAATCTGAGATGTTTCACAGGTGATCTGCTCTCATTCTAATATCAACAAAAAAGAATGCATTTTCTTGTTTTAATATATTTCAAAAGCATAAGAAGTAGTGGGGGAATCCTGCTAGCAAGGAATGGCCTATATCCGTGATGGAGAACCTATGGCAAGTGTGCCGCAGGTGGCACGCAGAGCCATTTGTGCCAGCACGCAAGCCGCAGGCAAACTTGCCTCACTGTGCATGTCCATGCCTCACAGCTGATTTTCAGCTGGTTTGAGGCCTTTTTTTTGGCCTCCCAGAGACTTGAAAAAAGCCTCTGCAGGCCGAATAGGCCCTTTTTATCACCTGCAAAGGCTTTTTTTAAGCCTCTGGGAGGCCGAAAAAAGCCTCAGTCCAGCTGAAAATCAGCTGTGAGGCGCAGGCAGGTAAGGGGGGGTGGCCGCAGTGGGGGGATTGCATGCGCATACACTGGGACGTGGGGGGGTGCGCATTGCGTTCTGGGCGCTGGCACGCAAGCGTGTGAATGCCAGCATGCACACAATTTTTGGCACAGGAGCCCAAAAAGGTTAGCCACCACTGGCCTATTTCCATAATGGTGAACCTATGGCATGCATGCCAGAAATGGCACACAGAGCCGTCTCTCCAGGCACGCCAGCTGTCGCCTGTTGCTCTTCCGGGTTCCAGCATGCCGGCTGGTCTTCACACACACAGGATCACCGGAAACCAAAAGAGCATCTCCCTGTCGTGTATGTGCACACCGGGGAGCTGCTTCCGGTTTTCAGTGTGCACATGCACGCTGGCCAGCTGGTCTTCATGCATGCATGTGTGCCAGAAACCAAAAAAACAGGTGGCCAGTACACAAAACTGGAAGCTCAGCTTCCCAATGTGCTCCGGAAACTGCTCTTCCAGTTTCCGGTGTTCCCCTGTGCGCACGCTCCTATTTTGGCAGTTGGTGCCGAAAAGATTCGCCAACACTGTCCTATATTATTACCTATAAGAGAACCTGTTGTGCTCAAGTGTTACTTTCCTCACCTATCCTCTTTCCCTAGTTTAATTAATACCAGATTTCTTAGTCAGCAAATATTCCTAGAAATGTGGCATTAATATTTCATGTAACATCCAGCTAGACTCTATGACAGCATCCTTGGGCTGCTATGTTTAGGATGATTGGGATTATATAGGTGGTCCTTAATTTATCTTGGTACCAGTTGCTTGATAACCATTCAAAGTTATGACAGACCCAAAAAAAGATACCTCCAACTTGGGCCACTCCCTCATGGTCATGTGATTGCATTTGGGTGCTTGGCAACTGGCCATTTATGGCTATTTGCAGTGTCCCAGTGATTTGCAACATTTTTTTTTTGCTGGAAACTGGCCTTTTCTTCCAGTTTCTGGCAAAAGAAAAGACATCCATTGTGGACAATGGGTTCCCTTAACAATCACCACAGAAAAATGCAAAATTGGTTTGGTCACATGGTGACCTGTTTAATGACCAGCAGGATTTACAACCGCAATACCCGGGTTCAATTATGGTCACAAGTCAAGGATAACCTATAATTCACAGCATTCTTAGCAATAGGGAGCTATCATCTCAGTGCAACTCGTTTGCACAGGAGTAGGGAAAAATCACTGTAGGAAACTTCAGATTGGTCCCTGAATTTCTTTTCAACTTGCTGCTGCTTTTGTCCGATGATCACATCTTCTGAACAGGAAGTACCTATGCTAAACACGCCACCCATCTATTGGAAGATTGCAGAAATATTCAAGGATCACAGGAAAGTTTTCCTTCTGCTGCTCGTTTGTTCCAAGATGTGGCTGCTATTAAGGAGATAAGCTTTTGGAAGCAGCCGAATGTTCCCAGCTGTTGTATGACTTGCAGCAGCAGCAGCAGCAGGTTCTCATCGCTAGACAGCAGAGCAACCCAGAGCACCCACAGCCATGGCAATGTCGGGAAGAGCATATGTTCCCTGTACACAGTAGCCAAGACCAAGAGACAGCAATTAGCACCAGCCGAATGAAAATGAATGGTCATATACATAACCTTAATAAAAATGTCATAGATGAGAGGGGAAAAAAAATTGCGACCATGTCGGGTCCTTCTCCTTGATAAGAAAAGACATGGCTGGTTCTCTGCTTCTTCATTCACATTACCAATAACATAAAACTGCATTTCATTTTCTATCTATCTATCTATCTATCTATCTATCTATCTATCTATCTATCTATCTATCTATCTCTATCTATCTATCTATCTATCTATCTATCTATCTATCCATCTCTATCTATCTATCTATCTCTATCTATCATCTATCATCTATCTATCTTATTATCTATCTATCATCTATCTATCTATCATCTATCTATCTTATTATCTATCATCTATCTATATCTATATATCATATCTCTGTCTCTATCATCTTTATCATCTCTCTCATCTATTTCTCATCTATCTCTGATCCCTATCTATCTATCTATCTATCTATCTATCTATCTTATTATTATTATCTCTCAACTATCTACCAGCTATCTATCTATCTGTCTTATTAACTATCATCTACCTGTATTATTATTATTATTATTATTATTATTATTATCTATTCTGTCTCCCTCTGTCTCCCTCTCCCTCTCTCTCTCTCTCTCTCTCTCATCTTTCATCCCCTCCCATCATCTCCTTGGGGGACCATGATATTCTATATAATACAATAATTTTTTTGTCCTTCTTTCCTTTACATTCATCTTTGCATAGCTACTCTAGGCATTGTCAGTCTACATTTGTGTTCTTTTACATTCCAGGCCTCTGATTCCATTGTTAAATTCTTAACTAGGCTAGCCAGACAAATGCAACATTTCTTATTCACGAGTTGAGATCTTGTATATACTTTTTCCTTCAAAGGTCAATCGTTTCTAGTGATGTAGCCAAGAGGAGAATCTTGTTGTCATCATGGCAGATGTCTTCATTCATTTTGGCAATCCAAGGAAATGACAAAAATCTTGAATATCACCAGCTATGGAAATGAAGGGGGAGGGGGAGGGAATATTGCTATGAAAGCTGGGTGAGGACCAAGTGCAATTGAAGCCAAAGATTATGTGCAAACTAATCCAATATCGATGATCCATTCTTTATATGATGGGAGTGGCTAGCTCATTCAAGCTATCTTTGCAAAACATCTCTCATTCAGCCTCTAGTGCAGAGTATTTCATCTTTGGCAGGCAGCCTAGCTGGGGAATTCTGGGAATTGAAGTCCACAAATCTTCAAGCTGCCAAGGCTGAGAACCATTGCTCTAGTGACTCCAATCAGGACTGAGAAAACTCTTGCTTGAAGATCTGGAGCTGTTGCCTTTCAGCTTTGGCAAAACAACAGCAGCATCTTTCATTAAGGAGAGGCCATCCCAATGCTAACTCCAAAGATAATGCCTCTATTGCATTTGGGCTTTCCAAGAATTAATGCTCTGTGAAATGGTAGCTGGGAAAAGGAAAAAGTCCAACTAGGCAACACATAAATTGGAATAATATAGTTATGAGAGAAAAGATAGAAGGATCCCAAGAGAATCTTCAATAATGCCTACCACTTAAAAAAATTAAATCAATTTACCATCTGATAAAAGGTTTTAAGTTTCTAAAATGTGCATTGTACCTTCATATACTGTATTAAGATTTTGTTTGTAAACCTATATTTGCTTTAGAGTTATATTTGTTCTCTCCACACCCAAAATGGACGTATTAACGAAATAGCAATAGCAATAGCAGTAGCACTTAGACTTATATACCGCTTTATAGTGCTTTACAGCCCTCTCTAAGTGGTTTACAGAGTCAGCATATTGCCCCCAACAATCTGGGTCCTCATTTGACCCATCTCAGAAGGATGGAAGGGTGAGTCAACCTTGAGCCTGGTGGGATTTGAACTGCCAAATTGCTGGCTGCAGAAGTAGCTTGCAATACTGCACTCTTAACTACTAACAAATGAATGATAGTTGTTGCTGTTAGCATACAAGATGCCCTTGTGTGGAATTCCACAGCATATCCCTATGCAAAGTATTTTTTTATATTTGAATTTTTTGGAATATAATTATATAGCATATTGGGTTAGGGGTACAGGTTCTGCTCCTGTCTTGGTAGCCAAGTATGTATGTTATATCTTCTTTCTATTTTTTTTCCAACTGGCACCTCATTTCATGCAATGCTGTTGTGGGGCACACCATTTGCACACTGGGTTGTAGTGGCCTGGCTGAAAGGTAATGAAAGCCATTCCAACCTATCAAAACAAAGCAGTCACGTCCCATCCTTTAAGATGGAGAATATGGCTGAAAGGGAATGTGGGGGTGTAGGAAAAAGACATATAATAGCTCTTGATTCTGAAGCACAACCATATATTTAAATAGATAAAATATCAAATATACCACAAACCACAGGATGCAGTCATAAACATATTCTATAGGGGGTTCTGTATTGCTGAAGGTGGGAACATTTGTTCCACAATTATCTGGCCCTCTGAGTGTGCTGTCTAATTGAGCCTGGAGAACGGACTTAATCCAAGGCCAATAGCCAATCTTGTTCTATATGTGTTTCTAGCAAGATTGAAGTGGAACCCTGCCTCAAAGTACTTACAACCAGCTCTTTACAGTAGCCTAGGAAAACATGTATTCTTTTCTCAGAGAACATGGAGCCAAAATAGAAGCCAAGTAATTCTGCTTCTCCATTATTATCCATTAGTGTTTTGCCCACTTCATACTTAAAAAGAGCTTTTTGTCATTCTCAATCTCCTTTGTCATTCTTCACTTTAAATACACTACAATGAAAGTCAGAAAACCTGCCTTTTAAGCCAGACCAGCTTTTCATAATTAAAATTAAACTTTATAAGCTTGCACTCTTGTTCAAATGTACTCAAATAATTGTATCTCCAAGTTAGCTCTAAAATCTCATAGAATGTTTTGCTTGTTTACTAACTGGTCAGTGGCACATAGTGATGTGTGGCTAACGGTTTAAGAACTGATTCTGCTGGCTCCATTGCCATGGTGTGCCATGTTGCTTGCTGCAGAACATCTAATTAGTCTGCTGGGCATCAAGGCTCACGTATGATGTCAAATAGTTTGCAAATTTCAGAAAATTTAACAATTGGTTCTCAAGACTTGGTGTGAGTCTACTGCAACACTCCAGTGGCTATAATGTTCAACTAAAGAGTGGCATTAAGGAAATCAATCTTGAATGGTCATTGGAAAAGACCCTGATGTTGGGAAAGATTGAAGGCAAAAGGAGAAGGAGATAGCAGAGGATGAAATGGTTAGATGGTGTTATTGTTGCAATGAACATGAATCAGAGCAAACTCTGAGGCAATGGAGGACAGGGAGACCTGGTGTGCTATGGTCCATGGGGTCAGGAAGAGTCATATATGACTCAGGGACTGAACAACAATGAAGAGTGGCATTATTTTTCTCTTCATTAGAGTGTTAGGACAAATTCACTAGGAACATTATCAACAGCATTACCAGATTCCTGGTCAAAGGAGACATTGTAGTGATATTTTCCTCTGGGGCTTGGAACTGAGGGCCAGTCTAGAAAAACAGCTAATGGAGATGGAAATCTGAAGGACTGAATGCCACCATATCAGAGGTGGTATTCAGCAGGTTCTGACCAGTTCCGGAGAATCAGTAGCGGAAATTTTGAGTAGTTCAGAGAATTGGCAAATACCACCTCTGACTGGCCTGCCCCATCTATTCTCTGCCTCCTGAGTCTCAGCTGATTGGAGTCCCAGCTGATTGGCTGGGTCTTCTTTTGTTGCCCTGCATAGGAGAATGGAGCTGGAAAGTAGATTAGTGGGGTGTGGAGGGAACGGGATTTTTTTTTAAATTACATTTATATTTATATGCCGCCCTTCTCCAAAGACTCAGGGCGGCTTACAATTCTTGGGATGCAACCCAATGCGCTCAGCAATAGCCTTCATTCCATTGTATATGCCTGCTTATTACTAAGCGGCATTTTTACAAGGTCAGCTAATTGCCCCCAACAATCTTGGGTCCTATTTTGCAGTAACCTTCCCCTTGGAGTGGGGTGGGAATGGAGATTTTGCAGTATCCTTCCCCTGCCACACCCACCAAGCCATGCCACACCCACAGAACCGGTAATAAAAAAATTTGAATCCCACCACTGCACCATATCTAACTCTGCCAAGAATATAAGAAACCAAAAATCAGGAAGAAGGATGGGATTTGGGAGTAATGTTTGTTCAAACATTCTGCCTTCTGTTTGTGCTCTTAAGTGGTATTGTCTAGGGCTAATTATTGTTGTTGAAATGTTACATTCCCATGCTGTAATTGTTAGTGGTCTGTGCCAAGATGATGCTTTTCTTTACTGTTTTCCATAACACAGTGTTCCATTAATTTCAAAATACGTGATGAGATTCTAAATTCTTGAAATAATCTTTCATCCAGAATATACTCACATCTCTCATTCTTACTGAACATCCATCTCTGATGGATTCTGGAGGAGAAATCTGATTTTAGCACTGATTTATTTAACCATAACAATAAAGCCTCTATATCCATTATACATTTGCTAAGCCAAACAGATTTGGTAGGATCCAAGCAAGCAGGATGCTAGTTACAAATGATGATATGCAGGTCAACAGATGTTCTTGTGTTGATCTCACCAGATAAAGAAAAGGATGTAGTTAAAAAGAACAGAAAATATACAGAACTCTTTTTGGTCATTTCTAGAATCAGAGAGAGATACATTTCTTCTCCCTTTTACACTGTCTAAATTTCATGACAATCCTGCCTAAATTTTGCATGTCCATTTTAACAAACAGTGATATTAGAAATATGTGTTTATTTTATAGCTTAGAAACTCCATCTTAAATGTTAGTGTAAGTTTATGTGACAGTTCTATTAAATATAAAATAGACCCATTACAGAGAAAACCCTTTTTGCCTGCTTTTATCTGTGACTAAATGGCACAGGCAGCCCTGCAAGTCTTCAAGTAAGACATTTTTAGAACTCTATTTATATTACAGCCATAACAAACTCGCAACTAGAAAATTATAATGGGCACAAACAGCTAATAAAAAAGAGATTGTTGAGAAATACTTCTTAAGAGCAACTTACAAGCAATTCTGATAAAATAGAGACTTTCTCTGCTTGGAAAAAGGCCACTGCTGTAACTGGAGCCACTTGGCAATAGGTAGGTCTGTCTAGCCTTTCATTTTCCAAGGTTATTCTTGCCAAGCCATTGTGAGTAGGGGGCATTTCGTTTCTTCTTCATGTGATGACCTCAAAAGTAAACTGCCCACAATTTCTATATCTCTCCCAAATCAAAGATGAATGGCCTGTGGCCCTCCAGGAAGCAACCTCTGGAGAGTCCCACATCAAACACTCCATTTTTAGAGGAAGTAGAACTAACCAAATGACAGCAACTTCACTGGTGCATTTGGACCACAGATTCTTTTCTTCTTCTGATTATATCACAGAGCTCCTGTATGAGTTATTTCAGTGTCTTCTAGTGGACTTTTGAAGTAAGATACTGCATTAAGGATTAGAGGGCTTACTCCCAGTGATACTGATTTGATCATGGCTTGATATGAATCCTTATTATACCGGTGAAGCTGTGGTTTATGTTGCTAGATTCCAAGGACTTTGGCAGAGATATCAGATGGTGCTTGTACAGGGGTAGGATTCAAATTTTTTAACAACCGGTTCTGCGGGTGTGGCTAGATAGGCATGGCTAGTAGGCATGGATACGTGAGTGGGTGGGCATTGCTTTTTTTTTTTGCAGCACCCCCCTGATTTTTTGTCTCCTGGGCCTCAGGAGAGCCTCCTGGGGAGGTGTTTTTGCTCCCAGAAAGCTTCCCTGGGGCCCAGGAAGGAAAAAAACAGAGCCTGAAGGGGCTGCACCACATTCCCTCTGCACTCCATTTTTGGGCCTCCTGGGCCTCAGAGGAGCCTCCTGGGGGCATTTTTGCTCCCAGAAGGCTTCCCTGGGGCCTAGGAAGGCAAAAAACAGAGCCTGGAGGGGCTGCGCAGCACACACCCCCATGGTCCCCTTTTGGGCCTCCTGTGTCTCAAGGGAGCCTCCTGGAGGGCATTTTTGCTCCAATAAAGCTTCCTTGGGGCCCAGGAAGGCAAAAAACAGAGCGTGGGGGAGCACAGCTCCCCCCCTCGCAAGCCCTCTTTTGCCTCCTGGGCCTCAGGGAAGCCTCCTGGGCGAAGCAGTAAGACAGCAAGGGGGATCCTGGCACAGCTGATCATCGGAACAGCTGATCGTCGGGAGGAGAAAAAAAAGAAATACCTTAGAGTGACTGGCAGGGGAGAACACAGTCAGCAATGTCGGGCATGCGTGTGATGTCATGCATCTGCGATAAGGACTGACTGGGTGGGCAGGGGCGGGCAGGGAGGGGCAGGTGGAGAGGGCGGGGCCAGCCAGGGGCATGATTTGCTGGTTCTCCAAACTGTGCAGTATCATAACAACCGGTTCCATAGAACCATTTCGAACCGGTAGAATCCCACCCCTGTGCTTGTGGCTTCCTAATAGGATTTCTCCCTCTATTCTGTAGTGTTGGACCTTGTCAAAAAATAGTTCCCCCTTGTCAAAAAATAGTTCCCCTGTCATAGCAAAGAGCTGTGATCCAAAGTTACTCTTGTAGTTTGGGGTATCTCATCAAAGGATAGCAGCTTGTAAGTTGACGGGTTCATGTTCTCAGGAGATCTCAATATCGACTCAGCAGAAAACTGTGGAGGGCATATAGCAGGGGTGTCAAACTCAATTTCATTGAGGGCCGCATCAGGGTTGTGTTTGATCTTAGGGGGCTGGGGTGGGTGTGGCCAGGATGGGAATGGCTAGCTCAACATCACTCATGCACCTATCCCGCAGGCTGGAGTTTGACACCCCTGGCATATACTGACTGCACTACAGTGCTATGTATTGCTAAGAAGGCTGCCTGCCAGACAGCAGAATGTGTAAATTAAGGGAAGTGAGGATCATTTTGCCATTGCTATGCAATCATTGGTGTTTTGAAGGATATCATCTGTGCACAGTTGAATGATAATCAGGGATGTTGGAACACACATTGTCTTAGATTGGTTATCACTTCATTATGTATTCTGTCTGAGAATACACATTAGCCTTCCCCAATCTGGTGCTTTGTAAAGGAACTGGGTTTCATTCATATTCAACTTAATTGGACAGCATCATGCTAAAGAAGGTCGCTATATCTCAGTGCTTGAGCTTGCTAGCCCAGAAAAATACAGGAAGGAGAGATGTCCCAACTAGAATTAATCTGCCAATTCTAAATAAACAGGAAATCAATTGATGCTACTAAAAATGTTCATAAGGTATGCTAGTGCAAAATAGCCTTTGATTTCATATTTGCCTCATTTTTAGCATGAGGGCCTTAATCAAGGTAAATGTTTATCCTGGTAAGACATCAAAGGCAGTGGTTTTAAATGGGACCCTCAGAACACTTCACAAAGTCTCACTACATCAGTTATCACTAACCATCTGTGAGTCTGGTTTTCTACCAACAAAAATATAACCTGATGAATAATTGAATCGTCCAGATTTGAAGTGAAAGATGAATCAGAAGTCTGAAAACAAGCCAAGGTAATGTGTTACAGGGTGCTCGTGGCTGAATCAATGACTGTTTATTAAATGTGTAGATTAAAAAATTAAAGCTACAATATTCAACTTCAGATTCAAAAGCACATTTGTCATTACATAAGAACACACACACACACACACACACACAATGTTTTCATAGGTATTTATGAGAAACTCAAACTTTAGTTTGAGTTTACTGCAAGCACTGCATTTCATCAATACAAACTAATCACGTGGCACAACTGTCCTTTCCTATGGAGAAATGTCCATCAAGCCATGTGAATTACATTTCCCAGGATGGAAATGAAGTGTTTCCTTCTCATTCACCCAGTACACTCAACTGATTTGCTAAGTAGTGACTTTTAAAGTGCAATGACAGAGGGAGTATAGAACATACCTGACCATGGGATCAAAGCACTGTAAGGGTTGAGCAGGCAATCATTCTAAGTATACATTCTTTTGAAGAAATACAGTATGATTAGATTACATTGAAAACACATCTAAGTATTCTAGAAGGTTACACCAGCAGATTTGGCACGATAAGAAGGTTAGTCATTTTGTATACATAAAAAGGGGTGGGGGGAAAGAGTGGTTAGATCTAGATTTTCTATAAAAGCTGCTGTATTTAAACAAAGGCTACATCTGCACAGCTCACCCACCCCATTAGGCATGTAAAAGAATTCCACCATAAATTCTGCTGGAAACGAGGTTGGGTGTTCCATTTCCACTGGACTTTGTGAAGGAGTGAACGTGAATGTTAAGCATCCCACAAAGTCTGCTGGAGTTCATCATTTCCAGATCAAAAATCTACTCCCTCCCCTTGACTATGATCTCAGTGAAACTTGTGTGCAACCTTCAATATTTATGAAGAGGGTGCAAGGTCTCCCATCTGGAGCTTCAACTTGGGGCTCATCCACACAGCCTGCTTTCCATGATACAAAAACTCTCAGTCAACTCCCTATTTGCTGAGGATGACTCCTCACAATGAAACCATCACCTTATGGGCAACCCACAGGCTAAGGCAGGTTTGAAGTGACCAATGGATTCCATCATGAATAGAATTTTTATGGGGGAATAGAAGACTTCAATCCATGGTGCATGGAGAACGAGAATTGGGTGATATGATCAAGGATGGAAACCTTAGCTGCAGTTGGCCAACAGGTTTGGTCTGTGGCTGTGCCTTTCTGTCCAGTCCTTGGACTCTGCATATATTCTGCAATGTGGGTATGAGAGAGACCAGAACCCAGTTTCTGCAGATATTTCCTTTTTTAAATTGATTGCTTGGTCAATATAGAGTACAAACTAACTAGCTCACCCATGGCTTAATGTAATTAAAAGGACTCTTGTGCTTCTGTAGCATGCAATTCCCTTCCCAGTGGCTACTGTTCTCAGACAAATCTGACTCCTCAGTTCTCTCCTGTGATTTTTTTTTCATCATCTGTAAAGTGATTTCTATTTATTTGATGAATATGTTTCCTCTGCATGAATCCAACCGATGACCAAATGGCAGTCCCCAAAGATATGAAAATGCTCACTCTTTACTGTCCCCTAGTGGTCAGTTGTTTGAAGAGTGGGTTAAAATTCTGCCATCCCCTATAGCTAATGGGGAGTCTCTTATTCATCAAAATCCCTTTCTTCAACTCCAGCTCCATGAATACTTAAGCATCACATGCATCTGGCCTGCACAAATATTGGTGAGGATGAGAAAAGCACTCTGCCTACAAGTAATAGTTGTTAGATCAATCAGTTGACAATGTTTTTGATGAGTGGGGGAAAGAGACTCAAAAAATGAATTCAGTGGGACATCCAGTCCTTGTAAACACTACCCCAGTTCAGATTTTGCATGTAAAGAATATCCTATCCCCTGCTGTGCTCCACTGGTGGCCTGCAGAGCTGGCAGCAAAGTTGGACAGTGGGGAGGAACATGGGCCAGTTCTGGAGTTTGGGGAGGGCTCAGACGAGGGATTTATTTATTTTATTTATTTTGACTTGTATGCCGCCACTCTCCAAAAGGACTCGGGTCAGCCCACAGATAAAAACACAGAACAATAAATTATTTAAAAAGAAATTAAACTAGACAAGCCAAAATACAACTATAAAACTGAATTAAAATCAAATTAAAACCCACCCTCACCCTCAGGAGATCAGTCCAGCCCAGCCTGTAAAAACAACCAGGTTTTCAGATCGCGCCGGAAAGAGGAGAGATCGGGAGCCAGCTGGAGTTCAACGGGTGGTTGGTTCCATAAGGCGGGAGCTGATACAGAATAGGCCCTTCCCTGGGGCACCGCCAGCCGACATTGTTGTGCGGATGGCACCCCGAGGAGTCTCAGCCTGTGTGCTTGCACAGGGCGACCGGTATTTGATATCGGCAGGAGACGCTCCCGCAAGTACCCTGGACCCATGCCATGAAGGACTTTGAATGTTAATGTCAGAACATTGAATCGCACCCGGAGGGCAACCGGCAACCAATGCAGCTCACGCAGGAAGGGTGTAACATGGGAGTATCGGGAAGTTCCCATCACAACCTGTGCAGCTGCATTCTGCACCAGCTGGAGCCTCTGGATGGTATGCAAGGGCAGTCCTACATAGAGAGCATTGCAGTAGTCGAGTCGGGACGTAACAAGTGCGTGAGTGACCATGCGAAGGGCATCCCGATCCAGATAAGGGTGCAGCTGGTGAACCAGCTGAACCTGGGCAAAGGCCCCCCTGGCCACGGCTCCCACCTGCTCCTCCAAACTGAGCCGTGAATCCAGGAGAACCCCCAGGTTCCGCACCCTATCCACAGGGGGCAACACCTCTCCCCTCATGGCTAAAGATGGAATATATTCACTGGAGCGAGATGCCCATACGCACAACCACTCAGTCTTGGCCGGATTGAGCTGTAGTTTGTTCCTGCCCATCCAGATTCGTACCGCATCCAGACAACGGGACATCACAGAGAGGGCATCACTGATTTGGTTTGGGGTGGAGATGTATAACTGGGTATCATCAGCATACTGATGGTACCTCACCCCAAAACCCTGGATGATCTCACCCAGTGGCTTCATATCGATGTTGAAGAGGAGGGGCAAGAGGACTGACCCCTGTGGGACCCTACACATGTGAGCCCTTGGGGCCAACCTCTGCCCCCCTGCCAACACTGATTGCGAACGCCCCGAGAGGTAGGAGGAGAACCACTGCAAAACAGTGCCTCCCACTCCCAACCCCTCAAGGCGCCGCAATAGGATACCATGGTCGATGGATCTGCGTCCAATACAGAGATGGGGCCAGGGCCATCTGAGAGTTATGTGTGGACTCCGGAGCCTCCAAAATCTGACATCAGTGAGGCAGAGGAACAGGCGGAGACAGTTCCCAGTGCGCGTTTGTGCAGAGCTGCCAAAAGGCAAGAACAGTTAAGACAAAAGGGGCGACTTGGGAGTAAGGCTTGGAGATGATTGGCCCCTCCCATAAGACATAAAGGAGGGGCAAAGGGACATGAGCCTTTGCAGGAAGCAACTTTGTTTGTTCTGGTTGATTTAAACTCTGAAGCTCCATGTTGACTTTGGGCTCCATTTGGCCTTGTACAACTAATTGGCAATTTAGTCATTGGCAGCATTTCAAGGTGGGTGCTTATCAGCCTTATCCTGAAAGACTGTGGCAGACTTCTGTTGGACTATGCATAAACTGTTTGGGACTCATTACGGGCTGTGAATGCATATAATTCACAGCTGTTGAAATTAAAAAAAGGGTTTTCATAACAGCATGTGATTGTTACTGTCTTGGGAAGTCTTGGTCAGAACATACTCCCTCCCCCATTACTGCTTCTTTTCCCCATCATATTTGATGGTGAAAGTGACAAAGAATCTGTCATTGTCTCCTTCCAGCTCAAGTGACAAGAAAATGATAACACTGTGGTCTTTTCATTCATTCATTCATTCATTCATTCATTCATTCATGTTCTATAGATGCCCATCTCAATTAATGATTCTGGGTGGCTTACAGTTTCAAATCTATAAAAATAATAATATAAAAATTACAATAAATTTAAAACAATATTTAAATAATAAACAATAATTAAAACAATAAAAATATCCAACAGCACCTCCTCCCCAACCCCTTGGTCTGGGGGTATGTATAGGGATTCAGAAGGCTGGTAAATTTGGTCTTTTCAAATCCTTAGTCCTTTACCATGTCCAAACTAAACAAAATATAGTAGAATTCTTTATTGGCCAAGTGTGATTAGATGCCCAAGGAATTTGTCTCCGATGCATAAGCTCTTAGTGTACACACAAAAGAACAAAATAATAATCATAATAATGATTATTATAATAACAATAATGAAAAAAAATCCTTTCTGGAGTAATATCCAGAAAGGATTTTTTGAAAAGTAGGTTTCATTTCCAGTGAGATTATGCACTGGAGACAATATTGTTACCTCTGTAATTGGCTGTTGTGAGGTGAATCAAATCCTCCCACTTCCAAAGCAGATGCCATAGCACAATGTTGGAATGCACGTTTCACTCCCAGTATGGAAGACATTTTGGGAGTAAGGCTACACATCTGCATCACATTTGGATATTCTATACATTGGAAGTTCAAATGTTCTCCTCATGTGTGTGAATGTTCCTGAGAGTAGGAATTGAACCCAAGCAACGATTAGTGAAATAGGCTTTATAACGATAACAAAAAGAAGATTTATTTAGAAGAAGTATGTTTTATGGGTAGGCAAAGCCTAACCCTACCCTTTTACGGATAGGCAAGTCTAATTTTCCTCTTTCCAGTGTTTGGAATTAAAGCCATTATGTCTTGCTAGACCATAGTTGAGCAAATGTTTGACTCATAGGTAGGACTAAGATAAATGGACTGTCTGCGCAGAAAGCTCATGCTCATTTCATCACATGTAAGTGAACGAGAGACAGGCATGTTCCTAATTCTGATATAAAAGCAAAAGAAAAGAAGGCTTTTAAAAGTCTTAGACCAACCTCTCCCTCCCAAGCTGCATAGTCCTTTAAAAATAATAATCAGTCTTGACAGTCATTTAATAATGGTGAGTGCTGTATGGCACTATTATTATGTGTTTCATCTAATGATGAATTTCCTTTTACCCCATGGACAAAGTACAAAGCAGGGAAATTATCGCTGCGATACTTTTAATAACTTCCTATGGGAATGCAAATGCCATCCGGTGCTGTCTCTACAAAAGAGTTAAATCATGCAATTTCACAGATTAGACAACATAGGGTTACTAATGAGAAACTTCATTTCGGTGATAAAGTCCCCCCCCTTCAAGAATATTTTGAGAGGCCTGTAACCTTTGGCTGACACCCAAGGAGGCTATTAGTTTAACCATGGGACGCACCAGCAAATATTCACGAATCAGCAGAACCTCTCTTTTTCGGAAGGCAGTTCGTAACCTTCCCTACAAAGACTTTGAAAACTCAGGAAGAGCCGAAAGAAAGAAGAAAGTACATAGGGAGAAAAAAAAACATTTGACTTATCAGCTTCCGATGGCTGCTTTGCTTTAACTTCCAATGTCTTTTCGAGAACGTAGGTTCAACTATAGCCGCTCTGCATCCCCTTTAAAATGTCATGCTGCCCTCTGTTCTATAAACATGTATCATCCATCACTAAATATTTAGATCTGAATTGTTGGGGCTGAGTTCTGTGCCAGGGGTAAGGGGATTAATTCTTTTCAAGGTCCTGGTTTGATAGATTCTTCGCTGAAGTAAACATCCGAGGCAACCATATGCTGAGGCCATAAAACCTAGAAATCCGTTTTGGAAGTTTAACAAAGGGGTCATTTGAAGCATGCTATCATAATTTACAGGGAAATTGTCAGGTTTTTTTTTTTGCATGACTCATCAAAATAGGCTCCTCCCTGTTTGACAAAAGCCATTTCTATGTAAATGATACTATAGAAAGAAATATCCCCACTCCCCCACCCCTGGGGAAACACTTGAGGGTTCTGAAGAACGAGGCATGATGAAGTGTTTGCTATCTCACATCTGCCTAATGAACTGAGATGTTTTACAGACGCAGGAAAACTATGTCAGGGTTTACAGAAGAGGTGACAATGGGAAGTAGTTTTGAGTGAATTTCTATAAAGTTAGGTCTCTTTTCCTCCCCCTGCCCTCAAGAGTGGCAGAACATTTACTTTGGTTTTCTACCTAGGCCTCTGATTCTATCGTCATGAGCTCACATGTATTGTGCGTACATATAGATACACACACCAGGTTCACTTTCCCAAATTGATATCTTGGTTAAGGAAAAGGAGAAAAGTGGAAATTGTGGTGGGAAGCTGTTCTAAAAGTATATAATGTAAGATGTCAAATGGTCCATGACTCTTAAATCAACAAATAAAATGTCTTTTCTTCATCTCATGTCTGCTGAGCTGAGGAACAACCTCTAGGAATCTAAGAGAAAGGAATCTGAGAGAAAAACTCCTACACTGTACATTACGAAGAACTCATGGGCCCATTTGGTATTCAACAGCAACAAGGTTTTTCATGGAATCTATTAAGGTAGCCATCTGATAGTCCTAAGTATGATTGCCTTGCTGTATCCACATTTCTGAAACTCCTTGATGGGAAGCTTGCATGGATCCCTATGTATACTGGCTTGAGCATTAACATGATAGAATACTAGGAGGTACAGTGCGAAAGGATCTAGTCCCTTATCTAACCCTGGAATCCAAATTAAAGTATTACAAAAAGATTACTTTAATCCAATGTCCCTTGAACATTCAGTGAAGGGGACCTCTTGATATTTGGTGTCTTTGTTGAACTCTTTTTGTTTTTGGAAAGTCCCCCCTCCAGTATATGTGTTATTTTCTTCCAAACTTTTCCAATATTTTAGCTTCATGGTTGTGCTTCAGCATAGATTGAAAAGTTCTTTGCTTATTTATTTGTTTATTTTATTTATTTATTTTATTTGTCAAAAGCTTACAATATAACAGAAACAAGAATAAACATAAGTTTAAATACAAGAAATAGGAACTAATAACTGGGGACAAAGGAAAGGGACGGTAGGCACGATTCTGCACTTATGCACGTCCCTTACAGACCTATTAGGAATGGGGTGAGGTCAACAGAGGTTAGTTTGAGGGTAAAGGAGTGGGGGTTTGAGCAGGTGACAACAGAATCAGGTAGTGAGTTCCAAGCATTGACCACTCTGTTGCTGAAATCATACTTCCTTTGGAGTGGTTTACATTTAGTTTATATCTGTTGTGCGCTCTAATGTTGTTGTTGTTAAAGCTGAAATATTCATTAACTGGTAAGATGTAACATATGATTTTATGTACTATGCTTAAGTCTAATCTTAGTCAGCGTAGTTCAAGGTTGTCTAAGACACAAATCTCGAGTCTGGTGCTGTACGGTATTCTGTTGTGAACAGAGGAATGTAGTACTCTTCTGGTAAAGTACTTCTGGACTCGCTCAATTGTATTTATGTCAGATATATAGTGCGGATTCCAGACAGCACCCCCTCATTTCCCTCTTGACTTTAGATGGTTAACAACAGAGAACACCACCCTTGCTCCCAGAAAAAAAAACTACCACAAAAACAAAACCATTAAAACAGTATGCAATATGTGATGCACCAAGACCCACTTAAAGTAATTATTTCTCACTGAACAGCAGTGATTAGACCCCCCTAACATTCTGACTCTAATATTGAGGAAAAGACAATTTTAAAGGCTTTCCTAGGGATTAAAATGTTTGGGACCACCCAAATCTTGGGAGAATGGTTTTTTTCCCCCAGATAGCAGATACCACAATAGAGTAGGCATACCTCCTGGATCCCATTAGATAGCATGCCCACTGATTTTTCTATTGTACAATTTTCTAAATCTTCTTATGATCCTCTTCTATCTATGATACTTTTTCAAACAATTAAATGGCTGCTGCCCTATATGAGACCTCAAAATTTGTTCCAAAAGTTTGATGACGCATCCAGAGCTGATCATGAGATACTGCAGAAAGGAGAGGAGCTAAAAGTCCTGCAGTGCAAATAGTCATCTGGTCACATAATGTTGGATGTGTCAAGGCTCTCATAAGCCTTTCCAGTGACAAATATTACTACATCTTTCCAATGATTTGCTGAAATAGAAAAATGGTTTGCTCTTAACTAAAATCAGTAAGGATTTTTTTTTTTTAAAAACCCTTAACTTTGGCTGAATTTTTCTCTAAATAAGAACATATAAATGAAATTATGAATTTATGATCCTAACACCAGTATTTCATATTTCATGTGAAAAGATTCTTGGGTGTGGCCAATTTCTTTTTAAAATAAACCAAGAAAAAAAAAAGAAACTAAACAGTGCACATTTAATTTGCAAGGTTCTTTGGGTAACACCACAGAAAGAAATGCAGAATGCAAGAAAATCCATTCAGAATATGCCTGAATAGATAAACTCTGAACTTTATGAAAATTATGAAGTATTCTTGTAAGTTACAGAAAGAATTAATGGGTAAAAAGATTTGTCCATTTTCATTATGTAACATAATGCTCTTGATAAGACCTCTCCAAAATTGTTACTATTAGATAAGTTTTGCCACTAGGTGGGTTTTGAAATTTAGCCAGGGCTTAATCATCCTGACAGGCTAAAAGCTAAGGGAGTTTCTAAGTTTGCATGTTATTTCAAACATAATACAATCAAATATGTTTGATAAGATACAAGGAGGCCCACCTAAGAGGAATATCTGACAATTCAGATTCAAGGTGAAAGTGAAACTAAGAAGGGCTTTCTTCAAATTTGCAACAGTTATGTACTCCTCAATAGAAAGAATAAACAGTATTGTTCTTGGCATGCAAATAGATTTGTCTAACCAAGTGGTCATTTGTGAAGCCACTGCATTATAATGGCTTAATGTGCTCTTCAGTTGACTTTTAACTGAACGGAACATTGTTATAGTGTTCTCTTTCAGAAATTGTGGATAATAACAATATAAAACATAATAACAACAACAATCAAAACAACAGTACCAAAGTGGTTGATGTGCTTGGCCATAATCTGAATGCAACAGGAATATATGGAATCTCAATTCATCAATCACAAAAAGCTGCATTGGTTACAACAGCAACTTTATTAGAACATTATCTATGACTACTTTATATCCTGGGAAAAGATCTGATAGTCAAAAGGATCAAATCTAGTCAGAATTATCTGATCGGTTGTGTGTAAATACTGTAGTAGGATTAGGAGTAATAATAATAATTCAAAAGGATAAATATCTATAAATTGAAGTTGAAAGATTATGGCATAAACCAGCCATGGTAGTCCCAATGGTCATCAGCACACTGGGTGCCATACCAAAAGATCTTGGACGGCACTTAGAAAATAGGCACACTGACAAAATTTCCATCAGTCAATTACAAAAGGCCACACTGCTTGTAGATAATGATGATGACGTTGATGATGATGATATATATGATGATATATTTCCCCTGGATTGTTTCATCTATCTCTATCTCTACCTCTATTATCTATATCATCTCCATATCTATCTATCTATCTATCTATCTATCTATCTATCTATCTATCTATCTATCTATCTGGGGAAACGTTCTTAACGTTCTTCTTTGGAACCTGCTGATCAGCTGTTGGATATTTAAGCTGGAGGAACATTTATGAAGGGAGCCAACAGTAGGTATTCCTCTGTGGAGCTGGTTTTGCCAAAAAAGAAACTTGCATTTCTGCACCATCATGAAAGCAACCCCTTAGAATACTTAGATATCTGTTCCTAGCCACATTAATGCCAAAATAATACACAAAAACATGTGTCTTTATGTTGTGATGCAAGCTGGGCCATTTATTGTTTGTTTGTTTTTTGTAGGATGTATAATCTGTCTCAGGCCAAAGGACTATGAGTGCTATCCATAATTTCAAACAGCAAGAACAATACCCATAATACAAAAAGAATTAAAATCCAATTAATATTTAAAAGTGGCCACTAAAAACAAAGATAACATCTTAGATAAAACCCAAGATAGGTTCCAAAAGTCAGTCAGCTGGGATAAAAAGTACATTGAAAAAAGCAGTTTTTACTTGCTGATGGAATTGCGGTGGGGCTTCAGTTAACTCTGGGAAGAGAGTTAAAGTGAGGCTATTCCAGAGAAGCTTGGACTCTAACTTAACCCCCACAAACCTCACAAGTACTTACATCGCATCACTCACAAGTACATCAATGCCTACACCAGAACACTGCGATGTGTGTTGTATCACTTGCCCTCCCATGGGGCCTATGTTGGAATATCTCTCTGAATAGTGAAGGGGACTCAAATTCCAGGTTGGCCCCATCATCTCAGGCTGGCCAGACTGAGGTGGAATCATTTTGAACTATATATGCTCTTCCACTCACCTGTGGCATCTCCCTATAATAGATTCCCTCCAAACTTGCATTTTCTCACTAGAAGTTTTTCAGTTAGCCTAATTGGATCTGGGGATACATTTAAAAGAGTAAAAGCAGAGTTACTGGTCATACATAATGATGACCAACCAGAGGTGGAATTCAGCAGGTTCTGACCAGTTCTGGAGAACCAGTAGCAGAAATTTTGAGTAGTTTGGAGAACCTGCGAATACCACCTCTGACTGGCTCCGCCCCCATCTATTCTCTGCCTCCTGAGTCCCAGCTGATTGGCTGGGTCTTCTTTTGCTGTCCTGCACAGGAGAACGGAGCTGGAAAGCAGGTTAGTGGAGTGGGGAGGGAATGGAGATTTTACAGTATCCTTCCCCTGCCATGTCCACCATGTCACACCACACCATGCCCACCAAGCCATGCCCACAGAGCCAGCAGTAAAATTTTTTTGAATCCCACCACTGTGACCAACGCTCACTAAGCCTTCAGAGCTGAGCTGTGGGGGTCATCATGTACAGAACTGGAATGGGGTGGTGTCTAATTTTCCATCCCACTTTTATTGTTCCAAAGAAAAAAGAGATAATGTTTTACAATCTTGCTCAGAAGTGGTTGACATATGAGGGGAAAAAAGGAGTGCTTTTTTCCCCTGCCCTGTACTGCAGCACAGAAGCACTTGCTGAACTCATAGTTTTGAGCTCCATCAGCAAGCTACGTTAGCAATCTGGACAATGTTTAGAAAGTAGATTGTTCAACAGCAAGACCTAGTCAGCCCTAGGTATTTCTTTGAAAAACGCAAAGAACCCCAGCATTAGCGAGAGGTTTCTGGAGAAAATCAGATGAAAATGTGAAGAGCATGAGTGTCCAAAGGAACTGGCTACTTTTGTCAGAATGAGGAAAGCAATGTCATGGCCTTTAGATGAAAGCTCCACCCCCTTTCGCACATGTATGCAACATTGTGATGTACAATATTGTGATGCTGCTTTTGTCCTTGTGCCCCACCTGCAGTTGCTGCTGGTGCAGAGAAGGAAAGATACAGGAAGATTCACTTTGTCTGTTAAAAAAATGTGCTGTACTGTACTCACTGTTCATTTAGTGGGAAGCTACTGGGGAAAGAGAGCAACTGGAAACTGATGTTCTTCCTGCTGCCAACAATGGGGAATATGTACATGCAGGGGTGGGATTCAGCCAGTTTGGGCCAGTTCAAATGAACCAGATGTTACATTTATATCTGGTTTACCAAACTGGTAGTTGAACCGACTGGCTGGCCCCGCCCGCCCCACCCTGCCCCTCCCAGGAGTTTCCACATGGCCTGTTTTGGATGCAGGTAAGTGCAGGGTCCACGCAGAGGCTCTGGGAAGGTGAAACACAGCCCTCCCAGAAGTTCTGGAAGTCCAGAAACAGGCTTGTTTCTGGCTTCTGGAGACCTCCAGAGCCCAGGGGAGGCCATTTTCACGTTCCCAGAGACCCGAGGGAAGCCTCTGGATTCTGGGGAAGGTGAAAAATGGCCCTCCCAGAAGTTCTGGTAGGCCACGCCCATCATGGCCATGCCCACCCAGCAACCAGGCAGAGAACCGGTTGTTGGGATTTTTTAATCCCACCCCTGTGTACATGTCCTGGATGCTTGAATGACAACTGAAACTAAAGAGCAAGGGAATTCTTTAAATATCTATCTATCTATCTATCTATCTATCTATCTATCTATCTATCTATCTCTATCTATCTATGCCTATCTATCTATCTATCTATCATCTATCTATCTATCTATCTATCTATCTATCATCTATCTATCTATCTATCTATCTATCTATCTATCTATCATCTATCCATCCTTCCATCCATCCATCCATCCATCCCACCTTTCTTATTTTCTATGTAACTCCAGTGAACATTTCTAACACGCTTTCCTCCTCCTATTTTCTCCGCAACAGAAACCCTGTGGGCTGAGATAGAGTGACCGGCCCAAAGTCACCCAGATTTCCATACCTAAGGATGGACTAAAACCCACAATCACCTGGTGCTGAACCACTAGCCCAAATTTATTGCAAACTCATTGCAAATGAGATAAGTAAGTATGACTGTTATGGCTACAGTGAGGCAGCCTTGTTGCCAAGATCTTAGAAAAAAAATAAACAAGTAAAGTTAATTTGGCACAAGGAAGACTTGTTCCTCTTTTACAAGTTTACAGCAGTTTATGTGGTTATTCTTTTTTTTTTTTAATTATGGACCTCATGAACCTGGAGGAAATAAAACAATCTAGATGCAAAATTAAGAATAGTAAATGAAAAAATAAATTATTCTGACTCTAAAAATGTGAAAGCAAAACAAATATTGTTTGAGAGATGTTATTTATGTATTTTAACCTATATTTTTCAAGCATTTTTTTTTACCTCCAAACGTATTTCATCTGCAGAAATTGAGGAAATGCCCAACAAGTCAGAAAAAAATGCCTCAAATGATAGTAATATAACAATTTTGAAAAGTGCTTCATGCAACTTCAATAATTGAAAATGCAAAGAGACACGCCTTCGTATCTTTTCTAAAGGGTGAGGCTCTTCATAATTCTAAACAGGAGTACATTACAATGTTTGGAATCAAGATAGGGGGAAAAACATTTTTTTTCTGTAAATACCGATATACACAAAAGGGCAATGTCTTATTTTAATAGGCTTCTCCTAATACAAAGTCTGTGAATAGCAAGACAATGAACCACTTTTTATGTTTTAATGCTTCAAATCAACACTGGGAATTAAATCCAGAAATAAGGTGGCAATTAGAAAAGAAATGTGCCTTGTAATTTCTCAGAAGTCACCCTTGTTTGCAGAACAGATGCCTGTTTTCTTACTTTATTCTTAATTGCTGAAGGATTTATTTCCCATTTCTCTTCATTCCCTCCACACACACCGTTTCCTTTGATTAAGAGGGCTCAGCTATGTGACAGAACCTCACCAATTGGCTAACAATCTCAAAAAGCCATGCCAGGTTAAGCCTGTTTAGTAATCAGATTAGGGACCACCAGGTATTCCAGGACTGGAATGAAATTAAAAACCTATGAAATAAAATAAAAAATAAACCTCAGGAAAATGTACATTCTGTATTGTTACAAAGAAAGCTATATGGACATGTGTCCATGATGCCATCAAGAACTGAACACAATTGAAGGAGACTGCTTTTATTGAATGGGGCAGCTCCTACCACTTTTGTTTTGTTATTAATCTGTCATTCACTTTGAAGCCTTCATAGCTAACTTCCCAATCTGAATAATCCCTGTTAGAATGGGTCTATGTGATGTTTTCCTTTGACGTTTAAGGAAAGCATAATACGAGATTATTATAAAACTAAGACTGGATATGGACATATATCCTTGACCAATTCATAACTAAGTTCAGTGTAAGACTGCCACACTCCTTCAAGGATAATTTTACAAACTGTATCTCCTTTGAAATAACCTTTGAGCTTCCTTTCATCAAACTGGATGAAAGCTGATACAGAAAAACAAATATTGCTGAGTAATTTTAGCACTGTATTAATATGAACTCTGTGGAATGTAGACTCTTCAAGGATAATAGGATAAGCTTGCATAAGTGAGTACAATACTGACAAGGTGAAGGCACAGCCATTAACTGGATATTCAGGGATAGAACAGAATTAATCCAACCTATGAAGCTGAAATTATAGAATCATATAATCACAGGATTGGAAGGATAATAGAGTAATAGAATTAGGGTCCTTGGAGGTCTTCTAGTCCAACTCCCTGTTCGAGCAGGAAACCTTATAGCATGATGGCGAACCTATGCCACCCGTGCCAGAAGTGGCATGCAGAGCCATCTCTCCGTGCACGCCAGCCATTGCCCGTTGCTCTTCCAGGTTCTTGCCTATGCATGCACACCAGCCAGCTGATCTTCACATGCGTGGGAGTGCTGGAAACCAGAAGAGCAGCTCCCCAGAGTGCATGTGCGTGCCAGCCAGCTGGTCTTCATGCATACAGGAGCACCGGAAACCGGCAGAGTATCTCCCCGGAGCACATGTGCATACCAGCCAGCTGGTCTTCGCACACGCATGTGTGTTAGAAACTGGAAGACCAGGTGGCTGGCGCACATGTGTGCACCAGGAAGCTAAGTTTCCAGTTTTCAGCACATGCGCCTCCCATTTCTGCATTTGGTGCCAAAAAGGTTAGCCATCACTGCCTTATACCATTCTGGTCATATGATTGCCCAATCTCTTCTTGAAAACTTCCAGAGATGGAGCACCCACGTCTTCAGCAAACAAGCCATTTGACTGATTAATTGTTCTCACTGTCAGGAAATTTCTCCTTAATTGAATCTCTCTTATTGAGCTTGACCCGTGACTTCTTGTCCTGGCCCCAAGTGCTTTGGTGAATAAGTGAACCTTCTCTTCTCTGTAACAAATTTCCTCAAATACAGGAAGTCAGTATTAGTCATCCCCAATTTGTCTCTTTGTTAGACTAGGCATACCTAGTTCTCTTAATTGTTCATAGTATGGTTTAGCCTTCAGATCCCTTATCATCTTTGTTGGTCTTTTCTATGCTCTTTCTAGGGTCTCAGCATCTTTTCTGTGTCATGATGACCAGAATTGGATGCAGTATTCCAAGTGTGGCCTCACTAGTTTAGTATATTGCAATACTACCACTTCTTATGATCATGATGGTATCCCTCTGTTGATGCAGCTTAGGACTACATTGGTTTTTCTGTCAGCTGCAATGCTGGCATATACTTAAGTGGCTGTCCACTAAGACACCTTACACCCCTTTCACAGTTACTACTGTTGAGCCAGGTACCACCTATTCTATACCTGTGCATTTGATTTTTCTTGTCTAAATGTAGGACCTTACTTTTCTCATCAGTGAATTTAATTTTGTTGGATAGGGCCCAGTGCTCAAGTGTGTCAGGATCCTTCTGAATCCCTCAACAACTCAGTCTTTCATCTCTTAATCAGAATGGGTGAGTATTCCCAAATTTATTTATTAATTTTGTCTAAAAAGACTAGCTTTTCCCACTCAGAAGTTTTACAGAAGATGTGTTCTGAAATTTAATTCTGCATTGACCTATGATCTATGTTCCAACTTTCATTCAGAAGCTCAAGGTAACATACACAATATTCTCTTGTCCTATTTTCCACAAAGCACATTCCTGTGAAGTAGATTGAGCTGAGAGAGACCCATTGGCTTTCTCAGGAGTGGAGCAACAAACATATGGAAAATACATTGCTCATACTTTGTAATTCAAACTAATGAGGCATTATAATGATTTTTCTTGATTGCATTCACTGGATATTGAAAGAGAAGTTTAGTTTTGCAGAGCAATAGGACCATAACTATTTTTTAACTGTGTGAACAGCTCTAAGGACTTCATATTATTGAGTTTAGATAATGACAGGTCTGCTTTTTATCTCCCCTAAGATATTAAACAAAATCCAGTGTGAGAATCTGTGTGAAAGAAATCCACATTTTAAAAAAAATTGTTAGGTTCTGTTAGTCGTTTTTAAGTTTTGGTGGTGGTTTGCCTGCAAACAGTTGGCTGTAGGTTTATTAGCATATCTGTCAGCAATTGAAATGTTTAACAGGCAAATAATCCTATGCCCAGCTCAACTTTTCCTTTTCTGTCATTCCTGCAGGATAACCCAGACTGAGTTTGAATTTGGAAAGCTAAGAGAGGTGTTTTAACATTTGCATCCCATCAGGTCCCATTCCTTTTCCAGCGTTCCATATAGATGGGGTGCCTGGTATTAAAATGCTGCTGATGACAGTCTAGGTTTTACAAGTTATTGCTGCTCATATTCCACAGTGAATAATAAATCCTCAAGGAGATCTTTAATATAAACATTAATAGTTTCCCACATCTTTGTTTAGAGACTCAGCCAAGGCTTTCTAAACTTGAAGAGCTTATTCTTCCCAGAAAAATGGTTCTACTTATAAGCTCCCACATTTTAACCTTTCTAAGATCAGGCTTATTAAAAAAAACTCAGCCCAAATTTGCAAATCGTTGTATTGTGTGATTTTGAGATGTTTCCCAGGATCTGATTCCAGTTAGATTAGGCTAGGTAGGCAGGTAGATGTTTGTGTGTATGTCTGTGTGCCTAGGTGTGTGTGTGTGTATATACACACATGCACAAACAGTCTTTCCTTGTTTAGGGACTCCAGTTGGTTCCCGCAAAATGGTCACAAAGTAAACTGTGACCGTGAGAGAGAAATACTGTGAAGATCACTGGTTGTTGCTCTGTCACTTAGATCAGTGGTTCTTAACCTTTTTGAAAGAATCGCCCCCTTGAGCCATTGAGGAAGTTGTCATCGCCCCCCTCCCCCAACATAACCACCCCCCTGCCACCTCTTAGCATCCCCAAGGGGGCCATCAGAGGGGCGCTAAGAGGCGGCAGGGGGGCGGTGCATCGAACGCGGCCGCAGCGGCACATAACGTGCCACTGCTTCCGCATTGGAGGCGCCGGCTCCAGAGCAGTGCTAGTCAATGGGTGAACCTGCAGGACCAGCCGGCACCTCAAACGCCCCCCTGTCACCTCTTAGCACCCCTCTGCCGACCCCCTTGGGGACACTAAGAGGTGGCAGGGGGGTGTTCGAGGTGCCGGCCCTGCAGGCTCACCCCATTGACTGTTGTACCGTACCTGAACTGGCGCCTGCCCATCCATCCACCCAAAAGGTCTGTCTGTTTGCCTGTCTGCCTTCCTGCCTATCTACCTACCTGTCTGTTTTTTTGTCTACCTACCTATCTACCAATATAGATATCTCTCTCTCTCTCCCTCTCTCCCACTATATCTCGCTCCATTGCCCCCATATTGCCCCCTTCCATTCCTTTGCCCCCACGTCGTCCCTTTTCGTTCCATCACCCCCCTGAAAAACAAAATCGCCCCTTGGGGGGCAATATTGCCCAGGTTAAGAAACACTGACTTAGATAAAATTATCTCTAGTAGAAATGCCAGCATTACTCGCACTGAGTACAATGAGCATTGTTGTCAGATGCAGAAATTTAGCCAAAAGTGCACACATTGGTTGGAAATTGACTTGTTTATTACTGTGTACTACTGTGTATTACTGTTCCACGTGCAAATAGTCACTAATTGAGTAATTGCTAAATGAACAAAGGCTGCATTTGTACATCTATTACACCCTAATAAAAAGCATTTGGCCTTAGGTTTTAGTTATTTTCATCAATGTATACATGCTCATATTCAGAGTGGTGCGGTGGCCTAGAAGTGGAACTCTCGCCTCACAATCAGGAGGCTATGAATTTGATCCTAGGTAGAGGTAAATATTTCTCTCTCCGGGCACAATGAGAATATATCTGCTGAGACTTCCAGTGGTGAGGTCACAGCGGAGCGGAGCAGGAGAGCAATCTCTGCAATCCTGTATCCGAAGTTTCGTGCTTAGAAGCTCTCAGAGGCATCGTGAAGCTTGGAGAGACACATGACAATGTTAATTAAAAAGCATGCAATTTGGCAATAAATTTATTAAGCTGATTTCGACAATTGATATGACGCAGATGGCCAGTGTAATACTGAATGGTGACAGAACGGAAAATGAGATTATTACAGGACAAAAGAGAAAGGGGTTGCTTTGGACTCCCTGACTGGGAAATGTATTACCAGGCTGCGGCTATGGTATGGATTAAAGATTGGATCAATCTGGAAAATAGAAGAGTATTGTTGATAGAGGGTCACGACTTGCAGAGAGGGTGGCATAGTTTTCTATGGGATGGGAAATGTAAACAGCATGCATATTTTCAGAGGCACATGATTAGAGATTCATTAATTCAGACATGGAACAAGATTAAAAAGAATCATTATACTAAAATACCAAACTGGTTGTCAACTATGGAAGTACAAATCTACCTAAACGCAATGGATCTGGGAAAAAAGAAGAATTACAAAGACTTATTAGACACACAAGGAAGATTAAAAACGAGACAAGAATTACAGCAACAAAATATAAAGATAGATTGGTGGCCATACATGCAAATTCAGGTGAGATATAGAAAGGACAAAGAACAATTTGGTTTCTGCATGGGAAAGCATCAATTAGATAAAATTCTACAAGAAATGGAAAGGAAAATGATCTCAAGAATATATAATTTTCTACTAGACTTTAAAATGGAAGAGGTGGTGGTCAAAGAGACGATGGCGGTATGGGCGAAAAACATTGGCCATAATATAGACCTGGAAAATTGGGAGAGAATGTGGGGATTAAATTACAAATTAATTAGATCTACAGCACACAGGGAAAATCAGTATAAAATGTTCTACAGATGGCACCTTCCTCCCGCTAGACTGGCAAAAATGTTTAACTCAGACCCAAATTGTTGGAAGTGTGGAAAAGAAAAAGGCACTTATTTCCATACCTGGTGGACATGCCAGGGGGTGAAAAAATATTGGAATACAATTAGGCAATGGCTAGAAGAAATTACGAATCAGAAAACTGAATTAAATCCAGAAACTTTTTTATTAGGTATAATAACACAAAAATGCAATAAAACAGATAGATATATCATGTTACACATATTAACAGCTGCAAGGATTTCGTACGCACAACTCTGGAAAGAAACAGGGGTTCTACCAGAGGGCATGGTTATTAAAAAAAATAGATTGTATAGAGATGGACAGGCTAATGATGAAAATAAAAGACAGAGAAGATTCAATTTACTATAGGGCCTGGGATGCCTGGTATGAGTGGTTTAGAAATAAAAATAAAATAAAATGGCAATTAGGAAAAGAATGAGGGAATATGTAAATATGTAAATATACCATAGAGAAGACTGATGTGTAAGGATAAAAGATATTGATTTATAGCAAGAGTAAGATGTAATGGTAAAGGAATAAGTAAATACATATACTGAAAAATGTAAAGAGATGCAAAAGATGTCTTGATGTTGATAACAATGTATAAAGTTTTATTTTAAGTTTTTAAAATTTGAAAACTTAATAAAATTTATTATTTAAAAAAAAAGAGAATATATCTGCTGAACAAAACTCTGTGTTGGTGACAGGAAGGGCATCCGGCCAGTAAACACTCAGCACCATTCAGTTGCCCAGACTACACCCCGCAAGGGATTATTATTATTATTATTATTATTATTATTATTATTATTTATTAGACTTGTATGCCACCCTCTCTCCCTAAGGACTCAGGGCGGCTCACAGAATAAAAATACAGTACAATAAATTAATTAAAAAAGGAGTAAACAATACAAGCCTAATTAAGAACAAGAACAGTTAAAACTATTAAAATTTTTAAAAGACAGAAACCCCCCACCTTCTTGGTTCAGTCCAGGCCGGCCTGCTGAAATAGCCAAGTCTTTAAGTTGCGGCAGAAGGAGAGGAGATCTGGAGCCAAATGAAGGTCCACGGGGAGTTGATTCCACAGGGTGGGTGCCCCCACAGATAAGGACCTACCCCTGGATACCACCAGCCGACAGTGTCTAGCCGACAGTATTCCAAGGAGGCCCTGTCTGTGGGAGCTTACAGGGCAATCGGAGTGTGATGCCGGCAGGAGACGTTATGCGGTTATTAAAAGAAGAAGAAGAAGATGATACATGCTCATATTCAGTTTTGTATTCCGATTCAGTCCTTTCATTTTAATGCTCTCTTATGGTGAAAATTATGAAATGGTGAAAATAAAGAGCATATTTTTTTTAACATGTACATTTTTCAAGCGAAAGTTAGCTATAAAATGCCAGACAACTGTAGTAATTTTTAAAAAATGGAACGGAAGTAAGGAAGTAAGGAAGTTTCTGCAATACTGACTGGTTGGGGAAGAAAAGGAGAAAAGGGGAGACTAGAGAGTAAAGAAGTGAAAATGGAAGAATGCTTGGCAAGAAAATGAAAAGAGTTGAAGAAAACTTGGAAGGTTGCATGGGGCAAGAAAGAATATTTATTTATTTATTTATTTATTTATTTATTTATTTATTTAATTAATTAATTAAACTTGTATGCCACCCAACTCCCAAAGGACTCCGGGCAGCTCACAGCAAAATAAAAATAAAAAAAAAACCACACAAAAGAATTACATTAAAAAAATTTTAAAAGCAATTTAAAAACAACAAACAACAGAAGGGGGGATCTCTCTAGATCTCAGTCGCGAGATCAACAGCCCCATGCCTGCCGGAAAAGCCAGGTTTTGATTGCTTTATGGAAGGCCAGTAGGGTGGAGGCAGTCCGGACCTCGGGAGGTAGCTGATTCCAGAGAGCCAGAGTAGCCACAGAGAAGGCCGTCTCCCACGGGCCCGCCAGCCGGCATTGTTTAGCTGATGGAACCCGGAGGAGACCGACTCTGTGGTATCTTACTGGTCGCAGGGAGATGCAGGGTAGGAGACGATTCTGGAGATAACCTGGTCCTGTGCCATATAGGGCTTTATAGGTAATGACCAACACCTTGAATTGCACCCAGAGACTGATAGGAAGCCAGTGCAGCTCGCGGAGGATTGGTGATATGATACAACAGCTCGCGCAGCTGTGTTCTGGACCAACTGAAGTCTCTGAATGCTCTTCAAGCGTAGCCCCATGTAGAGTGCGTTGCAATAATCCAGTCGTGAATATGACTGAACCTCTAAAAATGTGCCTAACCCAAGTGTCTCCAACTCTGGGCACTGGGATAATAAGATTGGAGCCTGAAGATTAAAGTCATGAATAGGTATAGTTATGACTTTTCCTTGATTTTTTGGGGGGGAGGGCTTTATTTGTACTGATTTAATTGTGTTTTTATCACTATTGTTAGCCCTTCCCTGCTCCCAAATTGTGTGCTACAAGATGTTTGGCCATATAAATCTTATGAATGAATGAATGAATGAATGAATGAATGAATGAATGAATGAATGAATGTATGATGAACAGTTTTGAGATCTGCTTAATTCTCCAACTCTGTGCACACTCAAAGATGTTGAAGACCGAATAGAAGATCCATTTTACATGTCTCATCACCATAGTCTATCTCCTTCTGTTTAATGACTTCAGTTGTTTTACCAGCTGCGGTTGCTCCTGGAGAATAAGGTTCCAGCTACTGTCCTTTCAGTGCTGGTAACATCTAGGTAGCCTTGTTGTAACATGCTTTATGTGATGCTGCACTTGTTTTGAAACACAACTTGATTCAAACTTTGGCTGTTCTACTGATGAATAGTGAAAGGGCAGGAGAAGAGAGTAATACACACTGTGATAATTACCGCATGTCATATTCAGGAGAAGATAGGACTATATCAAATAAGCATTCATCCTAATAACGTAGCCAAAAAACTCCCCAGTCGAATCATAAGCATTACTAAGCTCCACCATAACACAAGTATCTAAGAAAATAAGGCTATGTTTACAGCTATCTTTGAAAAAGAAAAAGAAGCATATATTCAGACTAGGAAGTTAATAATAAAATTAGATTTTGATAACTGTTCTTTGCTCCTGGCTTTTAAATTATATTTATTTTTAAAGTCTCTTCATCCATACTTATGGCATGTGTTTAAAATAATGTGCTTGTAAAAGAAGGTTTTTTTATAAGATCAGGGAAATTATATTGAAATTAAAGAGTTAAAAGCCATAATTGGAGGTAAACTGGCAGTCTCTAATGGGACATTAGTATTTAATTGTGTCATGGAGCAACAATAAATTTTCTTCCAGAGCTCATATTCATGCTGTTTTTATAATGAAGATAAAGTACTAACAATTAGTTAAAATATGTAGGACACAACTTCTTTCAGGAAGATAGCGAGGGCTCATGTCCTCTTTATGGCATTTTCACTTTATAGTATAACAATTGTAGTGACCCTAGTGTGAGTAACAGCTCATTCTACAGGCATCCATTAACTCCGACACTTATTTATTTATTTCTGTAATCAGGATCTAATCTTCTGGAACCAAATCAATAAAAATAGCTGTAGTGAAAGGGGGAATTCCGCAAAGCTACACATGGATGTCTTATAGAAACTTTATGAGGATCCTGCATACTGTTTGATGTTTTCCCCAAGGAATGAAATGTTCTAACCTTCAGCACGAAAACTACATGTGGGTGGAACTCTTAAAAATTTCTCCATACCTCAGATCCTATCAGACTCTCAACATTCAGCCCCACAGGAAAACAATAAATGGTTTATCACCACATCTTTCTTACTGTCATGGTAGAAATAGAGAATACAACATATTTATTTATTTGATTTATATTTTAGTTTTCCACCAGGAGCCAAAGGCAACATACTGTAAGCCCCTCCATTTTTTCCCATAACAACCCAGTGGAATAGATGGGGTTGAAACTGATTGGCATAAGGTCACCAAATAAGTTTTCATCATTGAGTGTAGGTTGAATCCCAATCTCCCCAGTATAATTCGACTTATATGCCGCCCCCTCTCCCAAAGGACATAAAATGCAATACCTTACACTTACCTGGTTCTTTGTTGTGTAGAAAATATTCTCGTTGGTCCTCTTTCACCAGGATGAATTACTAGAACATCTGTAAATATAATTTTCTCTTAGGTGTGGAAAGGATTATAAATGTCATGACATCACTGTGTGACATATTGCTCTTGAGCAAGGGTCTTCAAACTTGGCAAGTTGAAGACTTGTGGACTTCAACTCCCAGAATTCCTGAGCTAACATGACTGGAGGAGGAATTCTGGGAGTTGAAGTCCACAAGTCTTAAATCTGTCAAGTTTGAAGACCCCCGTTCTTGAGTTTTCTGGTGTGTGCTTAAACTCTTAAGGAGGTTTCCACAAGAAAAAAGATTATAGCTCAGTTATAAAGATATTTCATGGTGCCAGTTTCAATTCCTGGGAAAGAAAAAAAACCCCTTTGTACATAGCCTCTGTCTCTATTTGCCAGTTTCCCTACTCTTCTATCTTTCATATAACTTGGAACTGCAGTTCCCAGATAACATGGAGGACAATGTATATTAGATCTAGAGGCTACAGGTTGGAGGAGGGACACTGTAGACTGAAGGATCAATGGTCTTACATGTTACATTCTTACAGTCCGAATACTGTAGAAATGGCAGGTTTTAGTGTTATGGGACTATCATGGCCCTCAGTTGCTAAGTATACAGACTTAAAAACTATACCTCTGCACTTCACTCTCATCCCATATGAACAAAAAGAGGAAAAAAGTTTGCTTTGAAAAATAATAGCTATGTGCATATAACTATTTTGTGAATAGTGTTATGAATATTCAACTGTATGTTCCTGTCCTAAAAATATTTAAGTAGCCATCCCATATAAAAATGGATCCTGTCCACTCAGTAACATTATTATGTTGGTGAACATGTCTTCAGGGACCCTCCAAAGCACATATAAAGGTGAAATATATGGACTGCCCCTGGTTTAGGTTTTAAAGGTTAAAAACCAATGTTTTAAAATGTGCTAGAAGGACAATGAGAGTATAAGACCCACTAAACAAAGTCCATGGCATTAAAAACACTGTTGTTTGGGTGAGCACATTTATTCTTCAAATACCCTGTTCTGGAACCTACTTTCAGGTAAGAGTGGCCTACAAATGTACAGAGTGGTATGGATGATATTGATACTCAAGAGTTCCAACAACTCTGAGACTCTTCCTCTTTTGAACTGAATCCAGTTTAGAGAATGAACTATCATTTTAGTTTGAGATTATAAATCTTAGGCAGAGATGATCTTCTTCTTCTTCTTCTTCTTCTTCTTCTTCTTCTTCTTCTTCTTCTTCTTCTTCTTCTTCTTCTTCTCCTCATCTTCCCCCTCCCCCTCCCATCCTCTTCTGTTAGCTTTGATAAACATATACATGATACAGTACATACATACATAGATACATACATGCAACTGTTATGGGTTTCGATTGCACATTAAAGCCTTTCCTTTGTGAAAAAAAAGGTATCTTTAGATTTATCTTTTTGAGAAGGTTCAAGGAGAAGTGTTAGAATTTTTTTCTTACCCATTAGGTAGAATGTGGAGCCTCTTGCTGCTTCCCCTGCATTGAAGAATCTCTTCTACTGATGGAAATATGACATTACAAGATTGTAAGAGCCCCTTAGAGGAATAGTGGATTCTTTATGCAATAACAAATATTTTCAAGCATAGAGACAAACCATGATTTGATGTTCCTTAGGCTAGAGACAAGGCTTAATTTAATTCAGGAAGACCCTAGCATTGGTTAGATGAAATTTCCTTTGTAGCATACGACAATACAAGCACCCCAACAAAACAGCAAAAAGCTCTATAATTTTGTTCAGTTCAATCCAGTTTTCGTCATTAAACTGTCATTTAAATCCCTTTCTTGAGTACTGCCTTTCTTCACACATTTTTATGTACTTTTTTTAAAAAAACTGATTTTACATTTTATTAATGAATATGGTAACTTTTATACCTTTTCAATTGGAAATCTTCTTTCCTTTCCTTTTTAATCTAAAAAAAGGAAAGAGACTTCATCCTGAGTTGTCTACAGAGTATAGAATTCGGTGCCACCAAACATTCTCACTTGTGACACCTATATAAACAATCAGAGTATTGATTGCACCTTTTTGTTATCCTGAGCTTTTTAAACCATACTTTGAGCATACATTGCTTGGGAGGGTCATATGGAGGCTGAGTTGATGCTGAAGGAGGGTTTCCATAGCTTCTGCCATTGTTAAAAAAAACTGGGAGAAAATTGCATTTCCCTTCACTGATGGTAATATAAACATGTTCTCTCATGGCTAGAACAAGGCAAGCAGAATAAAAATTGCATTTACAGCTCTTCTTGGATGGAAATGTTTACATTTTGTTCTGAAAAATATACTGGGCACTTTAATAGTGTAGCTCAGAGTTCAGCTTGTTCAATGTGAAGAGAGCTGTGTGGGATGGAGACCCTAAGGTTAGTATGGAGTGTCCTCCCTGAGAATGCTTGCTAAAATATTTCTTACAATTGGGTGCATCCCAAGGGAAATAAATTGTATCCAATATGAACTTCTGGTCCTCTCTGATAAAGAATGATCTGGCAAAGATGTGGTAAGAGTTCAAATTCTATCAGGATATTATATCAGAGGAAAACCCGAGACAATGCTCTGGCACATAACTCTTTAGAGCTCTAAAAGCCAAATTAAAGACAGGGTAAAAGAGTGGAAAGATTGCATGCATTTTCCTAGAAACCAGGGAAGAAGCACTTCCTCTTCTGCCCAGATCTGTGATCAAGATGGAAGACATATTTTTTTACACCTTAAGCAGAAGGCTCCACAATCAGCTCAGGCACTGAATAGCCCATTGGTTCTCAGCCAAGGGGCACATGGCCCCCAAGAGCCTTAAGATAATTCACAGGGGCCACAGGTTAAAAAAATGCAATGGGGGGCATGGCATATGCCAAGGGGGCAAAAGAAAATCAAAGTGAATCAAACTGCAACTACTTTCTTTCTGACACCAGAACTGTTAGTGTTTCATGTCCCTATCCAGAATGGACCTGGAGAGGGGCCCACAAGGGAAAATGACAGATGGGGGTCACAGGCAAAAACAACAAAACATTGATATACTTAATTCTTACTCGTCCCTGCAGGGTTTGAGTTAACCAGAGCTATCCTATTGTGTGCGTGTATGAGCTGGCTCCCTGTTTTAGTTAGATTTGATGACTTCTTCTGCATAGATTTATCATGCATTTTATTGGGGTTAAGGTCTAAGAAGTCCACTCAATTTCTGCATGGTGACATTTCCTTAGGATATATTGCTATCTGGGGAGGTCTGTAATTTGTCGTGCTTTGCATAGCTTTGGGGGTCTCAAGCACGTAAGATCCTTATCTGTTGCTGAATCTAGTCCAGTGGTATGCTAAGTTCGCTGTGGCAGGGCTTCCCAAACTTCGTGATGCTGTGACCTCCTATAATAATACAGTAATAAAACTGTCAGTCTGCATTCTGATGTGGCTCCTGAGCATGCTGGCCTTCTGTATTGACACATTTGTCCTGCTGCAAGAAATAAAGAGGTACAGTATTTTGATGGTCTAGAGTGGGTGTCCAGGCTTAGTGCCAAGATCCAATGGGATGCTCCCAGGAATGGCACCCTTGGAAGAAATAGAAGGTGAGCCTAAATACAAATTGATCTAAGGCGTTGCAAGAACTTTGATGGCCATGCAAGGATAATCAAAGAAGAATCCTGACACCTGCAATCCTAAATAGTATTAACAGAGGGTACAATCAAGATCAAGGGAGGTATTAATACCACTCTATAAAGCCTTAGTAAGACCACACCTAGAGTACTGCATCCAGTTCTGTTCACCACATTAAAAAAAGATGTTGGGACTCTAGAAAAAGTACAGAAAAGAGCAACCAGGATGATTAGGGGACTGGAGACTAAAACATATGAAGAACGGTTGCAGGAACTGGGCTTGGCTAGTCTAGTAAAGAGAAGGACCAGGGGAGACATGATAGCAGTCTTCCAATATTTGAGGGGCTGCCACAGAGAGGAAGGGGTCAAGCTATTTTCTAAAGTGCCTGTAGGCCAGACAAGGAACAATGGATGGAAACTGAACAAGGAGGGATTTAACTTGGAAATAAGGAGAAACTTTCTGACAGTGAGAACAATCAGCCAATGGAACACCTTGCCCTCAAAGGTTGTGGGACTGCCATCACTTGAGACTTTCAAGAAGAGATTGGACTGCCATCTGCCAGAAATGATGTAGAGTCTCCTGCTTGGGTGGGGGTGTTGGACTAGATGACCTACAAGGTCCCTTCCAACTCTGATTATCTGTTATTTGTTACCTAGACCTTGAAGTCTAGTCCATTGAGGCAGAATTGTGATAGAACACAGCTCCCTTTAGCTCAGCAAGACAAGCCCTGTGTGAGGATTGCCAAAAAGTGACGTAGTTCTTGAGTAGATGGTTTCTTAAGCAAAAGGGCCTGGATAAGATGTGGGTAGGTATGGATAACAGAAACAAAGGATGAGCCAGTAAATATGCACAAATGTGGACGGAACGGGGTGAACAATAAATGATATTACAAACTCGCTTTAATTCCATAGAAATGACTACATTGATTTCCAGAAGCCTTACGTGTTATACTTGATAGAATCCAGGGAATATTAAATAAACAAACCTCATACTTCCTCCCACTTTGGAACTGGTTTTAATGATAGATATTTGCAAATAAATAACTTTTATCTGCCTTAGGAAACTGACTACTTGTTGATAGCCTCCAGCCATTTTTAGGCTCAGTATATGTTTGATTACAACAGGCTGAACTGTTTTCCCCATCATTCAATTCCCAGAAATACATGTTACGTTTCTGCACAATATTCATTGGAGCTTGACCTATTCCCTGTTGCTTTATTGACCACTGACAATTGCAGCAAAAATGTGTGCTTATGGTGATACTTAGAGATTGGGCTTTTACTGATAATCTTTTAATATTCTATAAAGTGGAATTCAAAATAATGTCATTGCATAAATATAACGAGGAGGCCTTGTCCTCTTCCCCTGCTCCCCAAAATAGAGTAGAGCTGAAGCCAGGCACCAGGTTCTCAGATATTAGAGGACAATAGTCAGACATTACTCTGGAAGGTACAAGAAAGTAAAATATTTTGTTGGTTAAGAAGAAAAGAAGCTGCACTTCATCCTCTCAGTAGTTTTTCAAGTTTTGAGTCAATTGTAAGGTCAATTCTCAAATAATTCCATGTGCCAGGATCCTTATAAGGATTTCATTGAGGGCTGCATCAGGGAGGCCAAGGTGGGCATGGCCAGTTCAATATCACTTGTGCGCCTGTGGTGGCCTGGGCACTCTACCAATGAAAATGGGCTCCTGAGCTCCATTTTCAGCTGCAATGGCTTCCTGCAACCTCTGCTAGTGAAAATGGAGCTCAGGAGGGCCACCCGCGACCCTTGAGAGCTTTGTTTTCATCCGCGACAGCCTCCTGCAAACCTCTGACAGTGAAAACGGAGCTGGGGAGGGTCATGGTCTGGTCGTTCATTGTTTCCAGGTTGGCCCCATGGGCCAGATCTAAGCACCCCATGGGCCAGATCCGGCATGCAGGCCTAGAGTTTGAAAACCCCATTTTAAGGCCTTCTTGATATGAAAGAAACAATTAAAAATGTGATCATGAGGCTAAGGAAGTGTATTTCAATGATAAGTTCCTACTGCCAGTCTTTATTGTCTCTCTTCCAATCTGAATCCTTTTGGTGAGGAGACAGACTAGAATTCTGCTGTGGCTACCTGTGAACTCCACTGTCATCAGCTTTGCCGCATTCTTGCAGTACTAAACAAGGGTGGGGCTTGGTCCTTCATGGTTACTCACTTCTATTTGATCCCTCTGTCAGTCAGGCTTTCTTTGAAAGGGTTAGGGTTTTAAAGAAAAAGTGTCATGTTTAGAAATAACCCAGGGACAGGTAGTAGGCATGGAGCACCTCCACGTCTGCTGCCTGCCAGTCATTCAAAAAACCAACCTAAACTGTCTTATCCTGAAGCATCCTTTATTACACAAAATAATAATGGCTTTGATGGCTTTTCAATTTAATGGTTAATGTCAATGGCTTTTTTTTTCCATCAGCAGACAGTGCTTTTCAAGGGAAAAGTGAAGCCTAGGGGATTGAGCAACAAGGTTATGTGTCTCACATAAAGCCTCTAAGGGCAGCATCACCAAATAGACCAGGGTTGTCAAACTCAAGGCCCGTGGGCCACATCTGGCCCATGGGGTGCTTAGATCTGGCCTGTGGGGCTGACCTGGAAACAGTGAAGGACCAGCCTGCAATGCCTCTGCCAGTGAAAACGCAGCTCAGGAGGACTGCACGCAGCCCTCCTGATCTCTGTTTTTGCTGGCAGAGGGTTGCAGGAGGCCATTGTAACCGAAAACGGAGCTCGGGAGCCCATTTTTGCTGGCAGAGCACACAGGACTCCACAGGCATCATGACACTAGTGACATCGAGCTGGCCACACCCATCCTGGCCACACCCATCCCAGCTCCCCCAAGGTCAAACACAACCCTGATGTGGCCCTCAACTAAATCAAGTTTGACACCCCTGGAATAAACATTGGTGTTGAAGACAGCACAACTTAACACTGCTGTGCTTTTCAGCTAGCTCATGGATTAGAGCAGTGTTTTTCAAACTTGGTGACTTTAAAGAAGCGTGGACTTCAACTCCCAGAATTCCGCAACCATCAACATGACTAAAGGGTAGAGGTTTCAGTGCCCAGAGACTTGTAGATCAATACACTTTAGCTTATCTTTGGTTTGGCAACAAAATGGATTTTAAGGCTTATGCAAAGCTTTTTTTGCATAGTAGACGGAGCAAAATCTTTATATATTTACTGAAGAATGAAATGTAGCATATCTGTTGGCTGCATGCTTGCCAAAGAATGTTCTAAAGGCAGATGCTCTGGTGTTCCTCTGTTCAGAATGATAGTCTTCAAGAATTGGAATTGGAGGGATTTTCCTGCATTCCTGCAAGGGTTATAACTGGAGGGAATTATGCCATAAGCCTGGACTTCCTCAGAGACCGATCCACAACTCTCTCCCATGGATTTTCAAAGCTATCCATTTTCAATTGTTTAAAGAACAAATTTGGTGTACATGAATTAATTGCATTAATATAATTGCTGTACATTCTTGGCTGTACAGCTTCATTAATTTGATCTGTCAGTTTATTAAAAACACATACCGTGTTTCCCCGAAAATAAGACACTGTCTTATATTTTTTTTGGCTCCCAAAAACACACTAGGTCTTATTTTCGGGGTAGGTCTAATATATTTATGGTGCCAAATAGTGGGTGTGAGTGTGTAGGGGGTGTTTCGCGGGTGCACAGTTGCTCCCTGAAAAGTCTTCCTGGAACTGGAGATTTACACTAGGTCTTATTTTTGGGGTAGGTCTTATATTAGGGCAGGTTTAGAAAATAGTGCTAGTTCTTACTTTCGGGGTAGGTCTTATTTTCGGGGAAACACGGTAGGAGGATGACCCTGTCATCTAAAACCTATCATAGAAAATAAAATCAGTTTAGCTTTCATATAATGTAACATCTACTCGTTATTTTATTAACTATTCAAAAGTACATTGTAAGGTTTGAATAATTAGTAAGATTTGAATCAGGATTTCTTACTTTCTTGGGCTTCATAGTTCAGGCTTCATTCAAGTAGTTCAGGCTGAGCTTTTAAATTTATTTTTATGACAACAAACACTAGAAGTGATGTGCAATCCATACTTTGATATGGGACCTGGCAGTGCGATAATGTTGGTGACATAGACTTGCTCCTTACTTGGTCACCCATGGGAGTAATGAGAAGTTTCCATTGGAGAAATACTTTTGACTGCGCTATGTCTCATTTTTCAAACCTTGGTTTATGATTACATGATCAGAACCCCAGAATGAAAAACTTTGAATTGAGGAGGTGAGCTGTGATTCATCACCATTTCTCATCTGTCAGACCATCAAGGTGGAACTGAGTAGACAGCTAAACTGTGTGAGTGCTGATAAAGCCCAGGAAAGTCTGGATCGTGCTGATTAGCTAATCTGACGTGCCCCCCCCCGAAAGTACCAAGAAGATTGAATGGCACACTGATAGGGCTGTTTACCCAGGGGATCTGAACAGCCTTCCCCATTCATTCGGTGGCAGGAAATGTTCCACTCATATCATTCTGCGAATTGTTCTGAGCATTCTCTGACAGTGAAGTGAAAGTCTTATGTGGATACATGTATAAACAGCTGCGTAGATATGTGAAGCACCAGCTTTGTACCATCTCAAGCAATCCCCTTTTAAAGGATCTATTGGTTCCCAAATGGCCTGAAAATGCAGCAGGGGTGGCTGCAGAGGTTAACAGCAAGAAGCTCAGCAGCTGCAAACTGTCATATAACATATCACTTAAAATGTCCTGCATGCTACTTGGTTGAAACTGTCACCCCTCCAGCAATAATTAAAAAAAAACAATGCAGAGAAAGCAGATGTGTTTTCTATTTAGAATTAAACAGTTTATCTCAACCACTGTCATTGTTGCTGGGGGGAAATAAATAAATAGCCCTGGTAATGTAAACTTCAAAGGGATGGTCTTGCCAAAATGGCAGATTTTGAGTCTGGTATCCACTGAGAACCTTCATTTTGGCCATAGAGATTCTTCTCCCCCTCCCTCTTTCTAGAAAAAGAAGGGGGATATTGGCAGCTTGTGCTGGAGTGGAGTGGTCAGAAAGAATTTTTGGCTACTCTTAACATCCCATAACTCATGTCATTTGTATGTAATGGTCCAGAAAATTTAAGTAAACATCATAAATGTCTTCTGTTATTAAACTTTCCATTCAAGCATTTTGTTGAACTCTTAATGGGTAGTAAAGGGGGACATAATGAAGCATATAGTGATTTGCCTACACAGTCTTTCTGACTCACAGACCTTGAAATGGATAGCTGAACCAAAACCACGCCCCAGGTTTTCAGCTGCCCAAGTAAAAGAAGAAGCTACAAGAGAAGTTACTAATGAACAAGGCTTTTCCAGGTTTGGAAATTAATGTACTTGACTAGCTTAGGTCATGCTGAGGCTCTCTACAACTCCCATCATACCTAGTCCAAAAGGCCAAAGACAATACTGCTTGGGGGAGAAGAGAAATTGTTGCACAACGTAACTGGAAAATGTCAAGTTGAGAATGGTTGCACTAAATGCTTTTTCAAGGCTCTTATTACAATGACTACAATGCTGTGTTTCCTGGGAGACAATAGCTGGATTGTTCTTTGTCTTCAAAACAGAAAGAAGGGATCTTTAAGATAGATAAGCAAAATGTGCAGTATGTTGACTGTAATGTGCAAACACCTCAGAGCAAGGCGTAATCACTTTGATCTGACCACGTTTTATAAGGAAATTTTTAAAAGGTCCAATTATTCTAATGTGAACAGTTATATTTCTGGTGAAAACCCTCCAACCAAACTTAATGGAAATATTTCTTCTAAGAAACATTAGATTTTACTTAATGAAGAGAAGAGAAACCTAACTTTAAAGCTACACCCTATGCAGTGATCTTTTTAGATCGCTCTTCTTAACTGTAAAAAGTTCTTCCAAGCATGGCATCTCCAATGGAAATTATCCAACAAGTCAAAAGGTATTGGTGTCAGAGGTCATTTGTAGCCCTTGAAAGCTAAGATGATGGTATTGATGATGATGGCTTCATACCTTGACTATTCTTCTTAGAGACTGCCTGGACAAATCCCTTCATTTTTCTTTGCTAGACTTTTGGAAGTGATTTGTCTTTGCCTTCCTCTTTGAGCTAAGAGAAAGCGAGTGGTCTAAAATTACTCCTCTGGCTTTGTACCTAAAGCAGGACTTGAACTCATATTCTTCCAGTTCTTAGCCTTGTGCCTTCACCACTACACTAAACTGGATCTAATGGATATTTGAAAGCAGAGATGATGGAATGACAGTTCCCCAAACAGTGGGTGTTGTAGCTTGGAACTGATGGATTTTAATCAGAAATTAAATAAAGAGAATGTTTTGTCTTTAGACCAGAGTTCTACTTTGGTTTTAATTACAATATTTAAACTAAATACTTACTGGATTTCTGTTACACGTGATAATCATCTTGTGATAAATAGCAATAGCACTTAGACGTATATACCACTTCACAGAGCTTTATAGCCCTCTCTAAGCAGTTTACAGAGTCAGCATATTGCCTCCAACAATCCGGGTCTTCATTTTACCGACTCAGAAGGATGGAAGGCTGAGTCAACTTTGATTCCCATCAGAATCAAACTCCCGACTGTGGGCAGAATTAATCTGCAACACTGCATTTTAACCACATTGCCACCATACTAAAGCGGTACAAAGCAGAATGCAGCCTGAGACTGGATAGAGAATTGTACCAGGATGTTCTCTGCACTAGAGTTCTAAATGACTGAATGGCAGTCCTTCTCTGAAATAGCCCCACCAGCGTGAAATATGCTAGCTTTAGAAATAAACTTGGCTCTTCCATTCCTGGTTTTAGGAAATCTGTAAAGATGTCTCTTTTAAAAAGGGCCTCCTTTTTAGGTGGGCCTTTGATGGTCCAGATATTTAGTGAAGTATAGGGTTTTTTTTACCTTATTTTAGTGGTTCTTACAACTTCTGTGGCTCTGGGAATTGTGAAATTCTCCTGAACATTCCTTAGAGGTGTTTGATTGGGGTTGTAAATAAATCAGTGTAGAAAGAAAGAAAGAAAGAAAGAAAGAAAGAAAGAAAGAAAGAAAGAAAGAAAGAAAGAAAGAAAGAAAGAGAAAGAAAGAACAATGATGTTTTGCTGAAAGTGATAAGAAGGGACAATGTTGTATATATTAGCTATGAATGTTTGACACCTATTTACTCTTGTTTGATTATTTTGATAAGGAAAATTTAGCTCCACAAGGATACATAATGCTTCAGGTAGAATTTTAATTATATTTATTAATATTACGTTGGTCTACATCAGGGATGTCAGACTGGCGGCCCGGGGGCCAGATGCATCATGCGCAGGCCACATCTACTACAGTTCAGTGAAGGGAAAAAAACATTGCGATACGTCACATGATGCAACGTGACATGGCGAGTTGTGGTCTATATTGTTAATATGTTTTTACCCATACTTATTTATAAACACTGACAGGCATTAAATGAAAAATCGAATGAAACATTTCATACTGTGTATTCTGTAAATTCTAAATCTATCTTGAAACAAACATTATATTTCATTATCCTTTAATAAAAAGTAACCATTTGTCTGTAACATGCTCCCTACCAGATTCTTTTATTCCTTCTTATTAGAAACGAGGGAAGGAGGGACAGAAGAATTAATTCTCTTGAAATGAGGGACTTTTGTTAAGCTTCTAGAAGTTACCATACTGTGAACTAAGACTCACCAAATGAAACTCATTGTAAAGAATATATACATATAATTTAAATATAATGTAAGAATGCAATAACTTATTTATTCCAAATGAATGGAGCTCAGAGTCATCAACAGCTTCTACTATTTCTCAATTTCAACAGCTAACATACTAAGATGCCACAGCTAAGATACTTGTGTAAAACAACAGCCTGGGAGTTGGTGGGAGACAATGTTATTGAGACTAGGAAAAGGATATTGAGATCAAGTAATTTAAGATTAATATTATAATTTAATTTTATAATAAGCATATGTGTGTTCATATGTATGAATAGATTTGTTTCTATTCTATTCTATTCTATTCTATTCTATTCTATTCTATTCTATTCTATTCTTGCCAATGTTATCTTTCCTGTGTGTCAGTCATGGGTCCACTATTGACCAAAATTAGGAATCATAATACCTCCATCATTTAGAGTATCCATCTAAGACAGACGGATTGGCCATACATTGCTATTGTCCTTCCATCTTGCCCTGGGTTTACAGGAAAGTAATTTCTCAAAAATGTACTAAGTCTGAACTAAGCCTGTGCTATTACTTTAAAAGGAACATAAAATTATGCAGATGGTCAATAATGGAAGACCAGGTGGATTGCATCTGGCAATGTTTATCATTTTTAATATTTTGAAAGCAGATGTTGGTGCTGAGATACTATGGGTTGCATTCATAGGAAGCATTGTTGGACAGAGTGACTTACTAATCTCTTGTAAGAAACTGCAGTGTTTTGATCTAGTTAAGATTAGCTATTAATATACAACCGGCTAAGCATTGCTGCGGTTTTTTTTAAAAAAAATATACAACAGATGCTTAATAGAAAGAAAACTATCAGCCAAAAGCATTCCTGATCTTTATATAAAAATGTAAACTTAAAATATTTTATTTGTCTTTTAATGAACTGCTATGAAACAGCTTTAGTAGTCAAAATATTTCACAAGCTCATGCATATGCAAGTTGTCATTGGTTAACATAATCCACCTTTGAACAGTTGCTCTGAGAAAATAGACACTATGAGCTCTCATATGCCAGGATGGCAAATGAACCAGGATTTTCTGAAGATTTTCAGATCTAACATGTCAGATATACTCTCTACCCTCATTTGGAATGGCCCATTCTTGATTACATTGCTTATCTGGCAGCCAAGGCTTGACATAGAACCTAGTTACCCTGGAACCTATATATCCTGTGATTTAAAGAAGTGGTGCCAAGGTGTCACAGGTTGTAAGTCCAAATACCACTTGTGTCCCAGTGACAACAAATGATTTTTTGTGAAGCTGCCTGGTTTGGAGTTTGTTGAATGGAGTAGATTCCTCCAGTTACCAAGCTTAAAATCCTTCACAGGTGAAGGTTTTTAAGAGTACAAAGAAGGAAACTACTTCCCATGCTACATAAATACTGTTCTTGTTCACTTCCTCCCATTTAACCTGGAAGGACATTTATCTAGGTAGAACTTACGATAAAGCCACGAGTTGGACTTCTACAAGATAAAAACTTCAGTTTCTTTACCTATATACCTTTCATCATGATAGGACTGCATCAATAAATGTGACACAATAAAAAATGATAAAGAAACATAGATTTGAAACCAGAGATATTTTTATTGGGAATTATACCTGAAATATATAGTAAGGATTTGAAATATTTGATTGTAAATGTATTAACAGCAGCTAGGATTGTATTTGCTAAAAATTGGAAAAATGAGAAAATACCAACGCAGGAGGAAGTTATTAAGAAAATAATGGAATGTGCTGAAATGAGTAAATTGACATTTGATATTAGAGAACAAGAAGATAAACAATTTTATAAGATTTGGGATTTATTTTATCAATGGTTAGAAAATAAAATATGGTAATGAAATATGTAGAATTTGACAATGTAAGAACAGAATTATATAGAATATATAAGGATGTATTATTATATAATAATTATGGGATGGATCTAAGATGCTAATATGAATTGTTATAAGATAAATCAATTTTAAAATATGGAATATCTCGCATAACATGAATGAATAATAGTATAGTCAAATGATTGATTATCAATGATAATAAATGTATTTAGAAATATCTGTTTGATAATATGAGAATATATATAAACAATTGTAAGTGAAGACTATGGAGAAGATGCACAAAAAATTTGTAATCTACCGACCTACCTACTATATGCATGTAATTGGAAAATGGCTTTATGTTTTTATGTTTTGTCTGTGTATGTTTGTCTAAAAATTAATAAATAAATAAATAAATAAATAAATGTGACACAATACATAAAATGAGCAATCTGTGTTAAATTCATTTTAATTAATAAATGTACTGTAAGCCAGCATTCCCCAGCCTTTCTGGATTAGTGGTCTGGTCTGGGAAGGGAGGTGGAAAGAGGTGATGGTGTCAGGATTCTGGCAGTTACCCCCATTTAAATCATGAGTCTTGAGCCAAACTTGTAAAAGTTAAAAAGAATTTATTGGGAATTAACATGCTGGCACTGCCTGCACAACTTCATTTGTGTGAGCTGCAGATGTGTGCACCCATCACTTGCATGAGTAGGGCTCTGAGCACCAGCACTGCCACTCACACAAGTTGGCCTGATTGTGAATAGGCCATGGCCTGGTAGTCATGGCCCACAGGTTGGGGATCCCTACTATAACCTGTATTATTCTTGTTCTATGTATCATTAGCATCTATAAACTCCCTGGAGTTCACCAGGATTCAGATGGTGGTTAAATTGCTTCATTCATTCATTCATTCATTCATTCATTCATTTACTCATTCATTCATCCCCATCTAGTACAAATATCAGACACTGAGTCCAAATGCAGATTGGACCCACAGTAGAGTGAAGGAAAAATTAAAGAAAACTTACCCTACAAAATCTGACGCTAATAAAACAGCATTCATGCAAATTAATGACTACATGACTTACATCTTGATTTAATCTGGCCATCACAGAGATAGGATAAAATGTGCTTTTTCTCTTCCTAAGAAAAATTGTATTATAAGCAAGTATTTGAATATGTCAATAGGCTGATAATTATGACTCACATTCCTCTGAAACTGGGACTTTTTTCTTTTTTTCCCTTTTTTGGTGAGTCAACATTGGACAAATCTAGTTTGAGAAATAAATTATAATATGTCTCAAGCTACTTGCATCTTTCCTCTCTCATATTAAATCAGAATTCTGCACCGAAGTCAGCTAAATTCTATCCCTAAAGGAAGTCTAGCATAGAAGAATGCCTGCCCTTCTAGTCATAGGACCTGTGTAAGGTTTAGTCAATACTCCCACGCACCCAGATTCATAGTGTCAAGCATCTGGTGTGCCCACACACACTTCGAAGTCAAATAGTTTGAAGATAAAAAATTCTGGCTTTAAAAAAAAATACAAATAACACCATGGAGAAATATCAGTTGTGGAAAAGCAGACTTCAGTACTAATTCTTCTCAGTTTTTCATCCTAAAATGGTGTTTACCATCAAAATAACATTGAAAGCCTGGGATGGGCTAGCCTGGAATTAACAGAATAACAGAATTATAAGGGACCTTGCAGGTCTTCTAGTCTAACCTCCTGCTCAAGCATTACATAACTGATATTAATACAGTTGAGAAAGTCCATAAATATTTCATGAGAAGAGTTCTTCACTCCTCTACTCGTTGCCAAATACCTTATGCCACCACACTTGAAATTCTAGACCTAGAAAACCTAAAACTAGGCCGCCTTCGGTCTGATCTAAGTATAGTACATAAAATGATATATTGCAATGTCCTACCTGTCAATGAATACTTCAACTTCAACCAGAACAATACAAGAGCACACAATAGATACAAACTCAAGGTAAACTGCACCAAACTTGATTGCAGGAAATACGACTTCAGCAACAGAGTGGTCAATGTCTGGAATACTCTACCTGACTCTGTGGTTTCTTCCCCAAACCCCCAAAACTTTAACCTTAGACTGTCTACTATTGACTTCACCCCTTTCCTAAGAGGTCTGTAGGGGGCGTGCATAAGTGCACCAATGTGCATATCGTCCCTGTCCTATTGTTTCTTATTTTTCTTATTCGTATCCATTTCATGTATTCATAACTATGTTTATACTTATACATATTATCTTATAATCGCTTGACAAATAAATAAATAAATAAATAAATAAATAAATAAATAAATAAATAACCCAGATACCATGAAAAAAACATCACCTCTCCCAGCACCTTACCAAATTAAATGTAGCTTACTGTGGTTTTCTTAACATTATTATTGAGCCTCGGTGGCACAGTGGTTAGAGTGCTGTACTGCAGGCCACTTCTGCTGACTGCCGGCTGCCTGCAATTTGACAGTTCAAATCCCACCAGGCTCAAGGTTGACTCGGCCTTCCATCCTTCCGAGGTGGATAAAATGAGGACCCAGATTGTAGGGGGCAATATGCTGACTCTGTAAACTGCTTAGAGAGGACTGTAAAACACTGTAAAGTCTAAGTGCTATGGCCATGGCTATTACATATTATGATGCAGCTTCTACAAGCTAAATACAGTTAATTTCTTTTTTTAAAGGATAAAAATGAATACTATTGAAATATAATATTAATATGTAAGGGGTGAATGATGAGATATACAAGAATTTATCTGCTATACTCACTTCCAAGCACAAGTTTAGATGGAAATAAGTGTTAAGAATTTATTTTTCTTCCTCAGAAAAGCTAGGTATTGACACTACAGTTAAAGAGTATAATGCCCTCTTGTGTTATTAAGGGACATAGCTAGCTCTTAGAACCAGCGATAATGTATTACAAGTTAAAATTTTAAAATCTACAATTACGTAAAGAATTAAAAAACATTTGAATAACTGAAACAAATTTGGAAAGATTATTGTTGGCTAGGCACAGACAGTTTGGGAGTTATAGGTTTCCCCTTTCCCCTTTAGGATTAAAGGTTGTGAATCTGTTTTCAGATCACAGGAACTTATACAGAAAAAATGGCTTGCTTCTTCTTCCCAGCAGTGTCATTTGGACCAGCAAGACATGGTGGAAATGATATAGTTGCAACTGAAGTTAAATAATTGGAAGGTAGACATTTATTTACAATATTTAAGGACTACCCATCTCCCTTGCAGAGTAGTGTACAATTAAATATTAAAAATATAGAAACAGTAAATATAAAATTTTTAAAAAGACAAGGGATGTTAAAAATTGATCAAGAGGCAGAGTAAAAAAACTAACCAGCCCCTTGGCGCAAGGCCACCGAGCCATGTTTATATGCCTTTACATATCAAATAGTGAGGGGCTACCTCACCTCTGGAGAGAGTGTCCACTCTCTTCCTGGATGCCACCAATTGGAATTCTTTGGTTGACAAGGTCTGCAACGTACTTTACCTGCCTGATCTGGTGTGACAGACTGATGCAATGGGATGATGCCACCAGATAAAGACTGAATGCACCAATTATCACATTAAACAAGAGGAAAACCTTCTACACACCAATACCACCCGCGCTTTCTACAATTTTGTAAACAACAAACTAAAAGACTCAAGATCCACCCCACCCCTGAAAGGACCTAATGTTACAGACTGCAACGATGACACCATTAAAGCCAACCTCTTTAACACATTCTTTGGCTCAGTATTTGTAAACAGCAATGGCTCATGCCCAGTATTTCCTAGTCAAACCACAGACAGCTACAATGATCTAATACATATCGATTTTACAGAAGACAATGTTGAAAAAGCACTACACAATCTAAAACCATCTCTATCTACTGGACCGGATGGAATATGTGCCTATTTCTTAAAAAAGCTATCCACTGCCATAGCCGAACCTCTAAGCATAATCTTTGAAAAATCTTTCAGGACCAGCTCCTTGCCAAATGTATGGTCACAAGCCATGGTCATCCCCATCTTCAAAAAGGGAGACCCCAGTCTAGTTGAAAATTACAGACCAATCTCTTTATGCTGCGTCACCTGTAAAGTCATGGAATCAATTATTAACCAATCCATTATCCTCCACTTAGAGACAAACAACCTACTCTCAAATAAACAATTTGGTTTCAGAAAAAAACTATCCTGTAATCTGCAACTCTTACACTGCAAAAACATATGGACTACACAACTCGATCCGGGCAAAGCAATAGATGCAATCTACATAGACTTCTGTAAGGCCTTTGATTCAGTGGTACACGACAAACTACTACTAAAACTAAAATCTTATGGTATCTCTGGAGAACTGCATAACTGCATAGAAGCATTCCTGTCAAACAGACAAATGGTCAAAATTGGGAGCGTCTTATCAAATTCTGTACCTGTCAGCAGTGGTGTCCCCCGAGGCAGCGTTCTAGGACCAACTCTCTTCATACTCTACATAAATGACCTCTGTGATCATATTAAGATCATACTCATTGCAGAATACCGTATGCCACCAGACTCGAAATTCTAGACCTAGAAAACCTAGAACTACACCGTCTTCAGTCTGATCTAAGTATAGTATATAAAGTCATACATTGCAATGTCCTATCGGTCAATGAATACTTCAGCTTCAACCATAACAATACAAGAGCAAACAATAGATATAAACTCAAGGTTAACTGCACCAAACTTGATTGCAGGAAATACGACTTCAGCAACAAAGTGGTCAATGTCTGGAATAGTCTACCTGACTGTGGTTTCTTCCCCAAACCCCAAAAACTTTAACCTTAGACTTTCTACTATTGACCTCACCCCTTTCCTAAGAGGTCTGTAGGGGGCATAAATAAGCGCACCAATGTGCCTACCATCCCTGTCCTATTGTTTCTTTTATTTATTTATTTATTTTTAATTACATTAATATGCCGCCCTTCTCCGAAGACTCAGGGCGGCTTACAATTTTTGGGATACAACCCAATGCGCTCAGCAATAGCCTTCATTCCATTGTATATGCCTGCTTATTACTAAGCGGCATTTTTACAAAGTCAGCTTTTTGCCCCCAACAATCTTGGGTCCTCCATTTACCTACCGAGAGGATGGAAGGCTGAGTCAACCTTGAGCCTGATGGGATTCAAGCCTGCAGTAATTGCAGGCAGCTGGAACTTAAGTGCTAGGCATTTAACAGCCTGCACCACCAAGGCTCTATTTCTCTTATATGTATTCATTTCTTGTATTCACAACTATGTTTATCCTTATACCTATTATCTTGTAAGCGGTTGAGAAATCAAAACAAATAAATAAAAAATGTAGGTAACCTGGCCTCATGCCACGTAGGGCATTAAGCAGGGATGGGATTCTACCGGACCAGCTCTGTAGAACCGGTAGCTCTGAAGAGCAGCAGACATAGAACCAGTTCTATGTCTGCTGCTGTTTTGGCCCACTGCCCACCTGGGCTGTTACCTGACCTTTATTTCCTGCTTTTTCAACCTCAGCTGCTTTGCACGGCACAGCTGCGGTTGAAAAAGCAGGAAAAAAATGCTTTTTCAAACTCTGAGCTCCCATGCGCAGTGCTGCTCAGCTGTCCAGGCAGCAAGCTGATGATGTTCTACACACATGCGTGGTGCACGTCAGGCACATGTGCATGCGCAGCATGCATGCGCACGCAAAACATAAATCACCGAACTGGTAGTTATACCAGTCAGATCCCACCTCTCTCATTAAGGGTCATAACCAACACCTAGAACTGGACCCAGAAGCAAACTGGTACCTAGTACAGCTCAGGCAAAAGAGGTGCTACATGCACCATTCTTTGGGCGCCCAAGATTGCTCACATGGCTGCTTTTTGGACCAGGTGAAGCTTTCGGCTACTTTTCAAGGACAGCCCCATGTAGAGCGCATTGCAATAGTCCAAATGGAAGCTCTGAAACAATCCAAATGGGGTTTTTTTGTTCTTAAAGATCTTAAAGATCTGGAAGCAGATGAAAATTTATCTTCTTCCATCCACTATTGTATCCAAAACAAGGATTCAAAGCCTATTCAAGAAGGGTTCTCACAAACAGCAAGCAAATTGATATACATTATTCCAGCACTGATTAATAGGAATGAAAGCTCCTGAAACAAATTAAAGTTTCATTTGTCAGCCTTACAGATAGGTAACTTTATCATGATTAATTCTTAATTCTACTGTATTGTAAAGCTGCATTGACAGAATCTTGCAATTCTTAAAGTACAATCCTTTCCCCTGTCTCCTTTACAGCCTGAAAAAAAAACCTAGGGAGGTCCTTGCCCCATCTACTATCCAGTTGTGGGTTATGCTGTGTCTTATCTGACCATTCCCTTGGCAGAAACCCTTTGTCCAGACTCCCAAGATTTTTCCTATGCACCATTACAACATCAGACCAACCGGAAGCAAATCCTGGTCTCAAATAAAGTAACCTTTTATGTAGGTGAAGCTTCCCCCCCCCCAGTGCATACTTCTCTGAGCATAAACTTAATATTGTGGAGCTCCCTGAGATGAGATGATGCTTCGGCCCACACATCATCTTGGTGTGACTTAGAGGTTCTAGGATTTCTGAACTCAGGTTCAGAACATAGACAAATGGCCTGCATTTTAAAAAGAGATTAAGTGTAAAGTAAGCTAAGAATATGTGGAATAGACAGCATCACCACCAGATGGATTTGTAACTGGCTGACAAATTGTACTCAACATGTAGTCCTTAATGGAACTACATCTACATGGAGGGAAATAAATAGTAGGGTATCTCAAGGTTTCATTTTAGGCCCAGAACTCTTTAACATCATCATAAATGACTGAGATGAGGCAATAGAAGGGAACTCATTGAACTTTCAGATGACACTAAACCGGTAGGAATAGCCAACACCCCAGAAGACAGGCTTAAGATCGAGATGGATCTTGATAAACTTGAACACTGGCCCCTATCTAACAAAATGAAATTCAATGTAGTGAAAAGTAAGATTTTACACTTAGGCAAGAAAAACCTAATGTAGAGGTACAGACTAGGTCAGGGGTGGACAACTCTGGCCCCTTTGTGACCTGGGGGCTTCTACTCCCAGAATTCCTAAGCCATGCTGTAAAGGGGCCATGCTGGCTCAGGAACTCTGGGAGTTGAAGTCCCCAGGTCGCAAAGGGCCAGAGTTGCCCACCCCTGGACTAGGTGAAACTGGGCTTAATAGCAGTAACTGTGATAGGGAGCTTGGAGTCCTAGTGGACAACCACTTACACATGAGCCAGTAATGTGCAGCAGCCGCCCCAAAAGCCAATGCAATGCAAAGCTCTGTTGCATTAACAGAAGGATAGAATCAAGATCATGTGAAGTATTAGTACTGCTTTATAAAGCTTTAGTAAGACCACACTTAGAATACTGCATCCAGTTTTCTCCACTTTATTAAAAAAAATGGCTGTACAGTCTCTGGAAAGAGTGCAGAAAAGAGCAACAAAGATGATTAGGGGGATGGAGGCTAAAACATATGAAGAAAGGTTGCAGGGATTGGGTATGTCTATCTGGGGAAAAGAAGAACTAGGGTGACATGATATCAATCTTCTAATGTTTGTGGGGCTGCCTCAAAAGAAGAGGGAACCAACAATTTTGCTTAGTGTGGAATCTGTGGAGACATCCAATAATCTAATCTTAGTTTGAAGACCTCCAGTGTAAAACTTTACCACTTAACATGGCAACTTCTGACATCTAACATGAATCTACTTCCTTGTAGATTTAACTCTTGGCCTGCCCTTTGGGCCTATGGATAATGGATCCATCTCCAGGTATTTAGGTATTTTTTATTCAGTAGGAAATACAACAATCCTTCCAGGATTTCATGGCTTCAATCATATTAAATATCTCTTACAAAATTTGAGGTTTGCCTATATCCTTTGAATGAACATAGCAAAACCCTGGAAAGTTTAATTTACTTTAAAAAAGGCATCTGCTCCATGAACATCTCTGCATTTGTAGGATAAAAGTGCATTATCTCCATTTTTAACCAATCTCCCTTATTAGCCGCCAACATTATATAATAACTTATATAATAACTACACTCAGAATGCAAGTTTTCATAATTTGTGATGTCTCCAAATTTAAAGCATAACATAAGAATCATCTGCTGATAGCCTGCAACTTGACTATAAGCTCAGTCTGCCTCCACCTAATTTAAGAAAATAGTTCTGAAGTTCAAATTGTTTGCTGAATAACCCCCCACCCCAGGGGGTGGGATTCTACCAGTTTGCACCTATTCGCTAGAACCAGTTGTTAACATTCTAAACAGTTTGGAGAACTGGTTGTTAGAAGAAATTACTGACCTAACCCTGTAAGGAAGGCAGGAAGGAAACGTTCTGGTGTTGCTTACAGAACTGCCTCTCCGTTAACCCTTATTACATTCTTGGCAGGACTAGACTTCCTGTCTCAGGAACGTCTCTGGAGTTTTTTTCCCCTCCTTTGCTGGTACTTTGTTTGTGTGGAGTGACCATTTAAAGTTACAATGGCACTGAAAAAAGTGACTTATGACCATTTTTCACACTTACGACTGTTGCAGCATCCCCACAGTCATGAGAGGCCAGGCGAGGAGATGCGTGCCTCGATGTGAGTGATATTGAGTTGGCCACACCCAGCCAATAACATGACCACCAAGCCACGTCCACCCAGTCACATGACCACCAAACCACACCCATCAACTAAGCCCCCCGCACAGAACCGGTTGTTAAAAAAATTGAATCCCACCCCTGCCCGACCCCATCATATTAAGTGAGTTGTAAGCTGAAGTAGTTATATCCTGATGAAGTAAAGTAGCTTTCTCAATAAAAGCCACTTTCTCCAGCATTGAAATAAGTTTTTTTTAGAAACTGCCCCCAGAACTGGTTGAACAGTGGGAACTGGGGGAAGAAGATAGTTTTAGTTTCTTGAGAATTCCAAATGTAGCAAGCAATAATTCAATTAACATTCCTGCTTGTCAATTGTTTTTTAACAAGTGGTCCAAAATATTGTTTCCAACAGGTTACAGAGGAAGTGAGAAATCTTGTCAAATCAACTAAGGCTTTAATTTCACACATCTCCTTTTCTTTTGATAAATTCACTTGAATGTGTATGTACATATATGAGGATGCATATTAGAAGAGAAAAGTAATTCTTGAATTCAATGCTTTTCCCGCTGCTTTCTTGTGTGATCACCAAATGGTGCCAAGTTTGTTTTCTTTAGGAAGATCAGATCTTAGGATATCTACTCTTAAGGATTTGCTTTAACAAGCCGCAGCTGAGTGACTGCCATTTATTTTACCCATTCCCTCATCTTCAAATTCATTTGCATCCTTACCTCCTCCAAAACTGAGAGTAAGATGTTGATGAATTGTGTTCTTTTTTTTTTCATTTCAGACTTTTAAATAAAATTCATAATGCTTACCAGATGAGGGCAGCATTTGATCATTCTAGATTCTTACTTGCATCAATGGACAGCAAAAGCCTTGCTAAAAAAATTTAGGGTCCTCCTTTGGCTTTCCGGAGATTTGAATCTACCGTTGCAACTGATATCCTAAATTAATTCATTTTGTAGTTCAAAAAACAACAAGCAAGATGGAAGAGCTGGCAGACTGGCCCTCTGGGCAAATAATGGAGTCACAGCATTGGCAGAATATTGCCAAAGTACAAAAAAATGCTTTGTAGCTCAGCATTACTACTTACAATTTCAGGCATGGCCTAAATACATCATTAGAGTTAATACAGCAACAAATTCCTTCTTCCACTGTTCTGAAAGCTTTCTTTCAGGGCAAAAGGCACACCTGTCTTTGTACTTCATTCAAAGGATGTTTTTGAATCACCTTTGGCCGAATGGCTATGGGAGTACCCCTTGTTTTTTTTGCAAGGTGAGGTAATGTGCTAGTGGTTGTTGTTTTTTAAACATTTTTCTCTATTACTCTGTGATTGTCTATGTATTCAGATGTGTTCTGAAAATGTCTGTGGGATGTCTTTCCTTTCCCTTGGAATTTATTTGAAGCTTGGAAACTTTACAAAGCCTTTGTGCGGCTACACTTGGAATACTGTGTCCAGTTTTGGCCACCACAATATAAAAAAAGATGAGATTCTGGAAAGAGTACAGAGAACAGCAACAAAGATGATTAAGGGGTTAGAGGCTAAAACATATGAAAAACAGTTGCAGGAATTGGTTATGCCTAGCCTAGTGAAAAGAAGGATAAGGGAAGAGATGATAGCATGTTCCAATATTTGAGGGACAGACACAAAGATGAGGGGAGAGCAAACTATTTTGCAAAGCCCCTGAAGGAAGACAAGAAACAATGAAAACTAATCAAAGAGAGATTCAACCTAAAACTAAGGAGAGATTTCCTAACAGTGAGAACAATCAACCTCTGGAATGGCTTGCCTTCAGAGGTTGTGGGTGCCTTTCAAGAACAGAACTGGACAGCCATTTGTCTGAAATGGAATAGGGTCTCCTACTCATGCTGGGGGTTGAATTAGATGACCTCCAAGATGCCTTCCAACTATGTTATTCTGTAGGTCACTGAAGAGATGCTTGAACAATGAAAGCTTTCAGCCCTTACAATTTATTTTTTGCAAGATTCCATAAAGGCTTCAGAACGTCATCCTTGGAAGCAATTGGACAAGTAAAAGCCTCATCACAATAGAATTAAAAGAAAGATGTTCCCTTCTAGGCTTTGCTATCAAGATTTGAGCACCTGCAAATAGCAGCATTATATTTGGGGGGTAACTGATACAACAGTGCAACTTTCCAATGAGAATGCAAACACTTGCTTGTGCAGGGCATGTTCTGAACTGAGCAATCAAAATAGATGTACTTCTAGCAGGGATGGATTATTTGCCAAAAAAACAAAGAATATGTTGTTGACAGAAAAGAAGCTTTTAAATATTTCCTGCATTTTGAAATCAGGCAGTGTGAATAAGGATCTTATGCAATAGACTGTAGAGTGCAGAAGCAACTTGGTAAATAAGAGAATCAATTAACGTAGGGCATTAGAAGTCGGTTCTTAAACTTTGCTGGTCAGATGAGGACACAGTAACTATGAAATAGACAAATACAGTCAAAAAACAGAAATTAACATTATTTGGATTTCCCCCAACAACTCAGAAGCTCAGCTTGATAATGAGTACTTCAGCTGCTCTTATCAACTAAGAGCATTTTTGAGTGCTTTATTCTATCAGGAGGGGTAGATTTTAATTCTTTCCAGACTGAGAGCTATAGCTCATTTAGAAAATCTTACTGTGGTGAGTAGCACATACTCTAGATTGTGATTGGCCAAGGAATTGTGCATCTATTGTGCCACCAAAAGTTGCAGGATATTTCTACAAAGAAGTAAAGTATTTTAAAATATTACAATTTATTAGTTTGATTTTGTTAATTAATGGAATTCTAGTAATGTTAACATGCAGTGTTTTCAACCCACTTAAAAAAGGTGTGGCTCCCATTATCCTTGGAATCATACTAAAAGTCAAAAATGTATTTGCCCTCCGGCACAGCAAAACTAGGACCAATTCTCTTCATACTCTACATAAATGACCTCTGTGATCATATTAGGAGCAACTGCGTTCTCTTCGCTGATGGTGTAAAGCTATTCAACACCACCAACAATACTGCTACCCTTCAAAAAGACCTCGACTATGTATCAGAATGCTCAAACAAATGGCAACTTCAAATCTCAACAAATTAATGTTCTGTCTTACATATTGACAAAAAAAATCAGAAAATAAAATACAAGCTGAATAGTCAAGACCAATAGTCATGATCCAAACTCTGTCAAGGACCTTGGAGTACTCATCTCTAATGATCTAAGTGCTAGAGCCCACTGAAACTACATAGCCAAAAAGGCATTAAGAGTCGTTAAACTAATCCTGCATAGCTTTTTCTCTGGTAATATCATACTACTAACTAGAGCATACAAAACATTTGCTAGACCAATACTTGAATACAGCTCATCCGTCTGGAACCCGCATTACATATCTGATATTAATACAGTTGAGAAAGGATCCAGAAATATCCATAAATATATATCACTAATAAATGCAAACTCAGGTGAAAGCCACACCAAACTTGATTTGCAGGAATATGACTGGCAACAGAGTGATCAATGTCTGGAATACTCTACCTGACTCTGTGGTTTCTTCCCCAAACCCCCAAAACTTTAACCTTAGACTGTCTATTATTGACCTCACCGCTTTCCTAAAGAGGTCTGTAGGGGCATGCATAACGCACCATCGTGCCTACTGTCCCTGTCCTATTGTTTCTTTTTATTTTTCTTATATGTATCCATTTCATGTATTCATAACTATATTTATACTTATACCTGTTATCTTATAATCGCTTGACAAAATAAATAAATAAATAAAATAAATTCTCCACCTTTCGTTTTGTGTAGAATTCACACTTTAGGCAAAGATTTGTGTGAACGTGGATCAGTGCTGGGCCATTAGCAGGTTTCGACATCTAAAACAAACAGCAGACCAGAATCTGTATTTGAATCACAACTGAGAATCAAACTGGAAATAGTGATCATGGTAGTTTTTTTTACCACTCACAAATGAACATGGGTATCCCAGCGTGGAAAAAAAGCGCATCTTCCTTGCACCTCTCACAAATTGCTTTCTACAATTGACTCCATTAGGGATATAGGTTGAAATGTTCTCCTTCTATGTAACCTATACAATGCAGCTGAACAATGTAATCATGAATGATAGATACTTTATCTTTAAATTGAACTACCTCTGAAAGCAGCTAGATCTGCTAAGCACATTGTGCTGGCCAAGACATATACTATCATTCTAACGGCATTGACTTAACATTCTCAAGAGGTCTTGATTTCATGAGCCATCCAGGAAGTTGTGATTGGAGCAACTGAGAGTGTATGAACACCAAGTCTATTAAGAATGGCCCTGTTGATCTCTGAATCCATTTTTCCTCTCCAAAACAAAATATTGTGTGGCAGAAAGCGGGCTGAAGCTTTGTAAAGTTTTTATACCTAGAGCAATCCACACCATCTCAGGTTATTGAAACCTATTTTGCTTTTGAGCCTAAGTCAAAACATAATCTAAAACTTTACTAATCTAAAAGTATAATTACTGCAATGCTCTCTACTTAGGACTGCCCTTGCATACCATCCAGAGGTTTCAGCTGATGCAGAATCTTGACTCATGAGGTTGTGATGGGAGTTTCCTGGTACTCCCATGCACCCTCCTAGGCGAGCTGCATTGGTTGCCAGTTGCCCTCGGGTGGTCAAAGGTGTTGGCATTAACATTCACAGTCCTTCATGATGACTTGTGAGATGTCTCCTGCCAATGTCAGAATACCAATAAGCCTATTGCATGCATAGGCGGGGACTCCTCAGGTGCTGTCCTGCCGAGACAGTAATGGCTGGTGGTGCCCTCAGGAAGAGCTATTCTGTGCAGCTCCCACCTTGTAGAATAACTACCTTTAGAATCCGTTTGGCTCTAGTCTCTGCTCTTTCTGCCATGATTTGAAAACCTGGCTATTTGAACAGGCGGTGGACCTGACCTCTTGGGGGTGGGGTTTAAATTAATTTTAAATTAATTTAGTGATTGGAGCTTGCTTGGATTTAATTCTCTGTTAAATATTTATTGTTGTATTTTAATTGTAGGCATGAGTCTTTGATGACATACAGAAATCCAATTATAAATAAATAAATAAAATAAATAATTGCTGCCAATAATATATTGCAGATTCCTAATATTGTCATAAGCACTCTGGATAAATAGAATCAGATGAACTGATTTTTTTTTTAAAAAAGAAATATGTTGTACTCAAACTCCAGCTCCTACAACTACATACTCATTTTCCTTCATATGATATTTATAGATTTATAGTTGTTTCCACACTGCTTATGATACATTCATATATTCCATTTATGCTAAGTATTGAAGTATTCCTCTGTAGAAAGGGGGAAAAATCATGTGCTATGCAATTTTTAAAATCAATTTTGTGGTTAGTATAAACATTTTTTGGAAAGGGCTTTTTCAGTCATAGTTACTTCTGTTTCTCTAAGTGGTTTCAGTGGTGTTGTAGGAATATAATTTATATAATTAAAAATTACAGGTAGTTCTCAACTTACAACCACAACTGAGCCCAAAATTGCAGTTGCTAAACAAGACAGTTAAGAGAGTTTTGCCCCATTTTATGACTGTTTTTGATACAGTTGTTAAGTGAATCACTGCAGTTGTTAAGGTAGTAACAGAGTTGTTAAGTGTATCTGGCTTCCCCATTGACTTGTCAGAAAGTTGCCAAAGATAATTTCCTGAACCTGGGACACTGCAATTGTCATAAATAGGAGTCAGTTGCCAAGTGCCTGAATTTTTATCCTGTGACCATGGGAATGCTGCAATGATCTTAAGTGTGAAAAATGGTCATGTCACTTTTTTTCAGTGCCATTGTAACTTTGAGAGGTCACTAAATGAACGGTTGTAAGGCAAGGACTATGCATATATAAAATCTGAAACAAAATTGGACACAGTTTTTCCCAGACGCAACAGGTGGCAAGAGAAGATACACTGAATTCCCAGCTGGATGAAGTTTCTTGAATCTGTTATTGTAAGGATAAGAGGCATGAATAGAGGCAGATAGATAAAATGAAGATCTATGTCAGGGGTCTTCAAACTTGACAGCTTTAAGACTTGTGGACTTCAACTCCCAGAATTCTCCCTCCAGTCATGTTAGCTCAGGAATTGTGGGAGTTGAAGTCCACAAGTCTTAAAGCTGTCAAGTTTGAACACCCTTGATCTACGCATGTTTCTTCAACTGTTAGAAAGCCCATAGATCAGGGGTGTCAAACTCGCATTGTCACAGCGGTGTCACATGACGTATTGGGACTTTTTCCCCCTTCGCTAAACCGGGCATGGACATGGCCAGCACGTGACACATCTGGCCCACAGGCCGCAATTTTGACAGCTCTGCTATAGATCACATCAGACGAACTCTGAAGCTGGCTTAGGTGAAAACACCATGCAGGGATCCCACCATGCAGGCTTTCTCTCAGGGATGAACTTGTCTGTCTGTTCTTCTGGGTTACTCACATCTGCTGCTTTGAAAAAATTGATTCCCAGCAGCTGGCACACGCCTCAGACATTCCATCACACACGGATGAAAAGAAGTCAAGCTAACCATACCAGTCAACCCCCTGCTCTGGATGGTGAAACTTGGGATCGAAAATCTGAAATCTTGATAGGCTGAACTAATTCATGAAGAGTCTGGAAGAAACCCTGACATTATGCTATGCTGATTATCATGTCCCAAAAAAGCAAAGGCAGAAGAAATAAGATTCAAGACATCAAGTTTAGTGCAAAAGACCGTTTTTAAGAAAATCAACCAAAGGCTTATCTGTCTTGTATATCATGGCGCATGGCAAGGTCACATATTTTAAAGGTGGAAGATTTTTTTTAAAAAAAGAAACAGAATCAACAATTGCATCAAAGAACACACAATAGTTTTAGGCTAATCAAAAGAATAAATATGAGGTGGAGAAAAGGTGAAACTCTAATCTGAAACCCAGGTTATACGAACACCTGATGAAGATGAGTGAATAAAGCATGTGTGTAGCTTGCTTCTATGGACATAAGGTCAACTTTAAAAGTTTCAGAAATTGCTCTTAGGCTCATTCTGGAGGTAGTAACAAATTACAAATAGTAATTTATTCTTCATTGTTGGTTTTAGTTGTGAGCCTTGAGTCTTGGAGGCTGACATACAAGTCCAAGTAATAAATAAATAAATAATTTAGATCACAATAATTAAAATAAACACCATTTATAAGAGAATTCGAAGAATATGTTCCTACCATGCAGCAAGAGCAAATATAAAACAAATATAAAACTGAGTCATGCAAATGGGATTTTGGTGTATTTTGTTTTGTTATGTATGTAGGTTTGAATGTTATTGGTTTATTTGAACTGTTCTTGTAAAATGTCAAATGGTATTGGTTTAAATAGTGCGGGAAGAAACCCTGCACTCCCATTGGCTGGCAGCTACGGCTGCAGGCTATAAGAAGCAGCCGTAGCCAAGCCAGGACGGGTCTGTTCGAGCTGTAGTCACTAATAAACTCTTTGCTGGAACTCCTCGTCTGACTCTTCATGCAAACTTAACACTGGCGGCGAAGGTGGGATTTCCCTGAAGAAGACGGCGGCGGCGAACAAGCAACTGGCGAGATGGCTGCGCTGAACACCCCAGCACCGTTCGATCCGGCGGCGGAAGACTGGGAATCGTATGCGGATCGTTTCCACATGTTCCTGGAGGGAGCGATCTGGCCCATCGAGAGACGGAAGAGCGGTCTTTCTCACGCACGCGGTCGGCAGTCTTCAAAATGGCGAAGGCGTTGGCGGGGAACAGAGCTGAAGGTAATGGAATGGCCCGATTTAGAAAACTTTTGAGAGCCCATTACGCCCCACAAGTATCGTGCCTCATTAAGAACACGAATACCGTCGGGATCAAGGGATAGCGAGAATGTTAATGACTTCGTGGCAAGTTTAAGGGACATTGGGGTGCTTGTGACTTTACCAACTTAGAAGAGGCCATGCGTGATCGGTTTGTTTTAGGCCTAAAAGATAAGGTCTTACAAAGCAAACTATTAATGAAACCTAAGATCACGTTTAAAGAGGCCATTGAAGAAGCTGTTTCAGCGGAAGCCACCAAGTCCTCAGCAGCGGCCATGAAAAAGATTAACAAGGCCTCAAGCCAGGCCTCAAGCCATTCTGATGGGGAAAAATCCACAACAGCTCATTCTTGAACAAATAGACTCTGATTCTGATGGCAGTGAGGCAGAGGAGGATTTTAAACTCAGAATGGAGAAGAAAAAGACTCTGGGAAAAACAGGCAAGGGTTCTATTGCAGAGGCTGTGGGAGCCACCCGCACTGAATAAGTTCTTTGACTCCATTTGCCTACGTTGAGAAACGGGGTCACATAGCCAGAGTCTGCAAATCATCCAGAACTCCACCATTAGGAAGAAATTCCTGATAGAGACTTTAAGCCCAACAATTTCCTTGAAAAATGGGGCGAAATTTAGAAACAAATGGCAAGAATGAAACTCACCAAACAATCACTATTGGTCATTCTTCACCCTTAAAAAGCAGAAAAGTACATGTGAAGGTGTTTATTGAAGGAAGGCCTTGCCAAATGGAAGTGGACTCAGGCTCTTATTTATCTATGGTGTCATGGGACACTATCCACAGACTCTTTCCCAAAATTCAGAAAAAGCATTTCCAGAAGCAAGCACTGACTCTCAAAGACTACCAAGGAACAAGATTCCAGTAGTTGGAGCGAGAGATTTCAACGTGCAGTTTAAAGGCCACACCAAGCGTTTGCCCCTGACCATCGTGGACAAGGATCCCAAGTTTGCTGGGACTTGAGTGGTTCAAGCCACTTGGCATCGAGGTGACTGGCATCCATCACGTGAGCAGTTCTGACTGGGAAGAGTCCTTGAAGTCTGAGTTTCCAGAGGTCTTCAGCGAAGGACTGGGCAAGTATATGGGGACCCCTATTGCTTTCAGCCTAGACCCCAAGGTGCCCCCAATTCGTTTAAAGGAAAAAATTGATGCACAATTAGATAAACTCATTGCTCAAGGGGTTTTAGAGCCTACTGACCACTCCAGATGGGAAACACCCATAGTCACACCAGTCAAGGCTGATGGGTCAGTGAGAATCTGTGGTGACTACAAGGGGACACTTAACCATGCGCTGCAGCAGAGCATATCCTGTACCAGTTGTGCATCATCTGCTCCATTCCCTTGGCAGGGGTACAGTATTTGCTAAACTGGACTTGGCTCAGGCATATCAACAATTAACAGTTGATGATGCCACTGCAGAGGCACAAACAATTGTGACTCATAGAGGTGCCTTCAAATGTAAAGACTACAATTTGGAGTAAGCGTGGCACCTGGCATTTTCAAAGCCTTATGGAAAGAATGTTGCAAGGACTGCCAGGGTAGTGCCTTATTTTGATGATGTATTAATCTCTGCTGAAAATGACACTCAGCTTCAAGAAAGACTCAGAGAAGTCCTTACCAGATTCAGAAAAGCGGGTTTAAAAGTCAAGGAAGACAAATGTACACTCAAAACAGACAGAGTTGAGTTCCTGGGGTATATGATTGACAAGCATGGCATCCATCCTACTGATGCCAAGGTTAAAGCAATCAAGAAGCCCCTAAACCTCGATGCAAGGCAGATTTGCAAGCCTTCCTTGGACTTATTAACTTTTACCACATGTTTCTACCTCACAAAGCATCTATTGCTGAGCCTTACATCGCCTGCTTGATAAGAAAGCTGTTTGGATCTGGGGCGGAAGGAACAGTCAGCATTTAACAGTATTAAGAGACTAATCACGTCTGATGCTGTGTTGATACAATTCTCTGAGAATTTGCCTGTTGTTCTGACTTGTGATGCATCCCCTTTTGGAGTGGGGGGGTTTGAGTCACAGGCTTCCCAATGGAAGGAAGCCCCAATTGCATTTACTCGCACACTGTCCAAAGCAGAGAGAATTATAGCCAATGGACAAGGAGGCTTTAGCAGTTGTTGCAGCTGTTAAGAAATTTCATGAATATCTGTATGGCAGGTCATTCACCATTGTTACAGATCACAAACCTTTATTAGGCATTGTGGCAGGAGACAAACCTACACCTAATATCCTGTCACCAAGAATGCTGAGGTGGACTGAATTTCTTGCAGCCTATTCATACAAACTGATTCACAGGCCTGGCAAGGACATTGGACATGCTGATGCACTGAGTCGTTGCCCACTACCTTGCCACAAGGAGGACTTTGAACTTGAAACTCACACCTTTTCCTGGAGACCGTTGGCTTCCAGTCCATGCTGCTGAGATTGCCAGAGAAACTACCAAAGATGCTGTTGGCACCTGTTATGGGCTGGATTAAGAAAGGTTGGCCTCTTCAAGATCTACCTCACCTTGCCCAACCTTTTAAGTCCAGGCAAACTGAATTATCTGTATTAAGAGGATGTATTTTGTGGGGTAACAGGGTGGTTATTCCTGCAAAACTGCAAAGGGAGGCTTTGGAAATGTTACATGAGGGTCATCCTGGGATTGTAAGGATGAAAGGTTTGGCCAGGAGTTATGTATGGTGGCCAGGTATTGACAAAATGGTTGAAAACTGGGTAGCCTCTTGTCCCAATTGCCAGGTAGTCAGGCCTGCCCCACCTCACGCCCCACACACAGAATGGGAATGTCCTAGGGGCCCATGGTCTAGAATCCACATTGATTTTGCAGGCCCTACAAGGGGCACTTTTCTAGTGATAGTAGATGCATACCAAATGGCTAGAGGTAATTCCAATGACATCCACTACAACTGAGGCTGTCATCAAGCAGCTCAGAAAATTGTTTGTAACCCATGGGTTACCAGATGTCCTTGTCTCTGACAATGGCCCTCAATTCACATCTAACATTTTTGATCCTTTCTAGCTCAACAGGGCATCAGACATGCCCTCACTGCCCTGGGCACCCCGGCCAATGGCGGGCTGAACGCATGGTGCGCTTTACCAAAGAGCTTCAGCAGCTGGGTCCTGGGGACATCACTGAGAAGCTTGAAAAACTTCTTAGTGTTCAACACATCACTCTAGCCCATCAACTAACTTGTCCCCAGCAGAGTTGTTGATGGGCAGGCTTAGTCTTCCCTTGACCGCCTTCATCCCACTACGCACCCAATGCCACTGGATTCCACTTCCAAAGTTCTTTCTTTTAGGACTCTTCTAGTCAGAACTGCTAGGATTGATGGATGCAGTCACCTCGTGCCAAGTGGCTTGAACCACTCAAGTCCCAGCAAACTTGGGCGATCCTTGTCCACGATGGTCAGGGGCAAGCGTTTGGTGTGGCCTTTAAACTGCACGTTGAAATCTCTCGCTCCAACTACGGAATCTTGTTCCTTGAGTCTTTGAGAGTCAGTGCTTGCTTCTGGAAATGCTTTTCTGAATTTTGGGAAAAAGTCTGTGGATAGTGTCCATGACACCATAGATAAATAAGAGCCTGAGTCACTTCATTTGGCAGGCCTTCCTTCAATAAACACCTTCACATGTACTTTTCTGCTTTTAAGGGTGAAGAATGACCAATAGTGATTGTTTGGTCGTTTCATTCTTGCCATTTGCTTTAAATTTCGCCCCATTTTTTTCAAGGAAATTGTTGGGCTTAAAGTCTGTATCAGGGAATTTCTTCTAGCTGGTGGAGTTCTGGATGATTTGCAGACTGGCTATGTGACCTGTTTCTCACAACGTAGGCAAATGGAATCAAAGAACTTTGCAATCAGTCTTGAAGTGCCCCACAGCCTCTGCAATAGAACCCTTGCCTGTTCTTCCCAAAGTCTTTTCTTTTCTTCTCCATTCTGAGTTTAAAAATCCCTCCTCTGCCTCACCATCAGAATCAAGAATACCTTGTTGCGCCAATGGTAGATGTGGATTTATCCCCATCAGAATGGCTTGGTACAAGCGAGGCCTTGTTAATCTTTTCATGGCGCTGCTGAGGACTTGGTGGCTCGCTGAAACAACTTCTTCAATGGCCTCTTCGCGTGATCTTAGGTTTCATTAATAGTTTGCTTTGTAAGACCTTCTCTTTAAGGCCTAAAACAAACCGATCATGCATGGCCTCTTCTAAGTTGGTAAAGTCACAAGCACCCAATGTCCCTTAAACTTACGAAGTCATTAACATTCGCTATCATGATCCCGACGGTAAAAATTAAGTGTCTCTTAATGAGGCCGCGATGCAATAGTGATAATGGGCTCTCAAAGTTTTCATCGGCCATTCCATTACCTTCAACTCTGCTGCTCCATAGCCATTTTAAAGACTGCTGCGGACCGCTGATGCGTGAGAAAGACCAGCCCTCTTCCGTCTCGGGGGATGCGGTGAGATCGTTCCCCCTCCAGGAACATGTCCGCCGATTCCCAGTCTTCCGTGCCGGATCGAGCGGTGCTGGGGGGTGTTCAGAAGTCATCTCGCTCAAGTTGCTTGTTCGTCGCGTCTTCTTCTCTTCAGGAAAATCCACCTTCTTCCTTCAGTGTTAAGTTTGCATGAAGAGTCAGGCCTTTGAGGAGTTCAACAAGAGTTTAAGTGACTACAGCTTTCGAATGGACCCGTCCTGAAGCAGCTCTGGCTGCTTCTTATAGCCTGCAGCCGTAGCTGCTGCCAATAAGTGCAAGGTTTCTTCCGCACTATTTAAACCAATACCATTTGACATTTTACAAGAACAGTTCAAATAAAACCAATATTGATAAACCCCATTATAACAGATTCCTAACTTGACTTGACTCAGGCTGCTGTTTCAGAAACACTTTTCTAAAAATAAGATGACTGCAAGATTGCACAAAGAATTTTTCCCCATTTTATTTGTAAAGGAAGTAGTAGGCCTAGTTTAGCCTGTGAATAAATCATAGCTCCTGGCTTTTACATTTGGCTGACATTCAGAAACTTTCTGGGTTGCTTATCATGCATGGTGCCAATGCCAAATTTTTTAAACAGTTATCACACACATTTTCTCTTCCTTTCTTAGCCAATTACAGACAACATAGCCTGTGCTCTGTTTAAACTTAGCTGCATCATATCCAATGTGCTCAGATTCCAGAAGAAGATCCCAGCTCACATTTATACTGTCACTCCATCCAATAAATCTCTGGGTCTTTTAAAAGCAATTCCTATAAAGTACTTTCAGGAAAGAGGCCCTAGAATACGATCTGTTTTATCTAACCCAGAATAGAAGCAGTCACTCCTTAAAAATAGGCAGAGCCCCTAGCAATATGCTTTAGTCAGTTGTGTTGGGGTTAATTTTTCAAGCTTTGCATCTAAAATATTTAGATTTTATTTTGTTGGCAGCTTATTTTTAGCTATATTTGCCTCAGCTGTTCAATAGCATATACCTTTGTTGTTCTTATACTGGTATATTTTTGTGTGCTGCCAATTAAAAAGTTAATCACCTCTATAAATTGACTTATGGTTTCTTATGCAAGAAAATTTTCATTTCAAATTTATACCCTGAAAATGTACCAGTATATTTTAATTATTTCCATTGCAGTATTGTCTTGAAAGTTCCTACTCTATATTATAAAATGAAATATTTGATCTGCGGAGTTTTTGCTACTAGAGCCTTTCCTAGCTGCCTGTCTTCTGTGTGCAAACCTTATGGAATTGAAGCCAGTTTAATACTTTTAAACGGTACAGTTTAAAGCTTTGTCCTTTTAGCACAGTTCAGTCCTTCTAATAATTTTTGCAGTTTTCAATTTAAGAAATGCAAGAATAAATGCACACAACTGAGCAGCTTGCTACAAGAATCACTCTCTCTAAATGAAAACTCCAAAAGTTGAAAATTGAAAAGTTACACTGGAGCATATTTTCTGCCACAGACTGGCACTGAAATATTGAAATCAGTAATAAAAACCGGTATCTACATTTTTCTTGTTCATAAGAGTGGGTGAGCATATCACTTTCCAATTTGGGGTGTGTGCATCAATGTTTTGTTGATATAAGAACTTCTGAAGAGGCCTTAGGAGTATCTGCCTATCTTAGCTCTCTTTTCAAAGGGATATTTCTTGCCTTTAATTCAGGAAAAAGGGAGGTTATTTGCAGCCAGTTTGTAGAACATTGGAGAACAGAGGCCTTTATCACAGGGTATCACAAGTAAAATTCTGTTTACAGGAATTTGAGGATTGTATAAGCTAAACATTAAACATGCAAATGATGACAATATTTCATTATCCATTGAAACATATGCAGGGAAATTTAGTGGTAACTGAAATTAAATGCCATAGGCCAGCCTATTATTTGTATGATGTAGTTATATAAGTTCACCTTCCAATGAACAATTTTGCCAAGGGTGATATTAAGTAAGGCTGATTTCAGTTGGAAAGAATTCAAGTTGTGCAAGAGACAGTTAGGTTTAGTGGTTAAAGCAACAGGCTAGAAAGCAGGAGTCATGAGTTCTAGTCCTGCTTTAGCCATGAACGCCAGCTGGGTGACCTTGGGCCAGTCGCTCTCTCAGCCCAATTCATCTCAGAGTTTTTGCAGTGGGGAAAAAAGGGAGAAAGGTACATTGGATATGTTTGTTGCCTTGAGATGTTTGTAAAAATAATAAATGTGGCATATAAATAAATAAAAATGAAAAGATGATGGAACAATATTAGAGCAAGACTCCATTTTTTTCTTACAGATAAATACTAAAAGCAACATCAATCATACTTTATGGTTTCAGGTGCTGTTTAAATCGGTACATCAATTACAAAAGCATAGTATTCAGTAGAGGTTTAAGTACCCAAATACTATGTACATGTGTACACAGGCACACATGAGAAAGCTATAAAGCACCAATAGCAATCCAAATGATAATAGATTTAATTTGCACAAGCTTTTTTTAAAAAAAATCTGAAATTATTTGATACACTTCTTTTAGCTTCTTTCTCTAATCTTATTGCATTATTTTGATCTCCCTCAAGCCCAAGTCCAAGACCTCCCTTGGGCTGTAAGCCCGAGTCAGCATACAGAAGTCTAAGCTTTTCAGTAAAACATGTTGATAGAAAATGTCCCGATAGATCCCGAATGCTCAAAAAACAAATGCCTTAAGTGTATAGGAGAAAGGAGAACTGACTTTGAATTTTTTTTAATGTGAAGAGAAGTTTATGTAGAGCAATCAATTGTGGAAAATACTCTTCTACCCAGAAATCTTATTTTGACATAAAACACATGAAATTAAGTCTTGAATGTATGTTCTAACAGCTGAGATTGGGATGCATAAAATCCTTTTTCAAGGGTTAATTGTTCAATCAGAAAAAGGGCAGGATATCATTTCTGGCTTAAACAGCTGATCAGCAGGGCTTTTCATTTAGGGAATGACTATATTAGAGGCACTCCATTTTGGATCAGGCCAATTGTTTCTACAATGCATTGCAAAACACGACATTTCAAAAAAGAAATCAAGGATACAGGACTATTATGATTGTGCAGAAAATGACAATATTTCCACATGTATTTATTGAGAAATACTAAAGATATACACATTTTGTACAAGCTTTCAATATTAATTTACAATTTCTTAAATAATATTATCCCTAGATAAAATCATGATTTACATTACACAGGTCCTTGGCTTTAAAAGTTCCATAAGGCTGCTATTGCTGGGCATTCAAATGCAATATTGGCTCATGTCAGTTATGCCTCATGCTAAAGTACTAAATACCACATTGATTCAAGCATTTAAATGTGGCTCCAACCCTCCCCCCCCCAGAATCCAAAATGAAAATCACATCTAAAATCGAAATGGACACAGCCCCATATTTTTCAACATACAGAAAGATTTAGATTGGGTTCTGTGGCTCAACCTATTTGAAGAGCAAATTTACCTTGAATTACAACTCTTTTTAAATTTATGTTTGGTTTATAATATTTGAGTTGGCCCTAATTAAGATGTTAGAGAATTTGCCAACATATTTACTTATTTAAATCTGCTCCAATTGTTACCATTATTTGGGAAGTATGACAAAAACTATTTAAATTGATCTGTACAGGGACAAAAAAAATTCTCTCCACACAACTGGATACAGACAATGGAAAGCCATGAATAGGTCTGTCATGGCAAGGAACAGTTGATGCATATGCCAAAGGCTAATGAAAAGGAGAGAAAGGAAGACATATTAAGTCCTAAAGGAAGAGACTGTTTGGAAAAATGTAGAAAATTGTCTACATACTTCATTTTTCCCATCTCACTATAGTAGTTTATTGATTTGAACCTTCTATTCCAGGGCTCCCCAAACTTGGTAACTTTAAGATTTGTGGACTTCAACTCCCAAAATTCCTCAGCCAGCATATGCTGGCTGAAGAATTCTGCAACTGAAGTCCACAAGTCTTAAAGTTGCCAAGTTTGGAGACCTCTGCTCTATCCATTATTACTTTGTACTTTTCTTAAACTAAATTGTGCTGTTCCTCTATCTCAAGCCCTATATTTAAAGTGCTTCATATTTAAGTGCCATTTCTGTTCAAATTGGTATAGCAATTGCAAAGCATAATCTTCAGAATATACTGGTTTAAGTGCACAACTATTTAGCAAACCGTGTATGTGTGCATATGCACAGGTAGATCCAAGAGAAAAGCTATAAAAATACCAATGGCAATCCAAACGTTTATATATATATTAATTAAATTGACCCGATTTTGGCATTTGAGAAAGGTTAAAATAATTGTAGTACAAGTAAGAGGTTATTCTAGATTTATACATATACATATACATATACATATACATACATACATACATACATACATACATACATACATACATATAATAACCTTCTCTTACTTGTACTGCAATTATTTTAACCTTTCTCAAATGTCAAAATCAGGTCAATTTAATTCATCTCAAATTTTAATTCAGCAGCAGTGTCCTGTTTTTCTCCATTATCATTTTTTAAAGGAATCATTTAAAAGATCAGTATTTGACACAGCTTATTTCTGCATCTAAAAGTTTGGCAATTCTGATCCTTGTTATTATGCATGGGATTTCATAAATTTTTGTCAAAACATTAATGGATACAATAATAGCGGAGCAATGTTTAGCAAACTCAAATGTAAAGCAGAATAAACAAAGGTGATTGTGTCAATTGAAAACATTGCTATATCTCAACAGTACATCGCCAAATAAACCTGTACTCTATAACAGTGTCATTCTGTAATTTTGATAAAACAGCTTCCATTTACATTTTATCTTGAATCTATTGAGGAACACTTTTTATAAGAAGTTTGATTTTATAGCTGGATTAAAAATACACATTGTTCAATGATTCGTAGGTACTTTTTATTATAATCTGAGACCAGGGATAAGAGCTTATGAATTTTCACCTTAACAAACTAAATTATAAGACAAGTATAAAGTTGGTTGGATGGCTTGCAGATGTTACGAACATTTTATGGACATTTTTAACCTATTTATTTCTAAATATCCAAAGATGGCCAAAAAACATTTCTATATTGAGAAGCTGATACAATAATTTTCAGTGGGCCTTTGGGCAAATAAAACAAGTTTAAAATAACAAGTTTGAAAAAAATAAAATGTTTGCTGCGTTAAAAATAATCACAAGTGAAACTGTGAGAAACACCATCTCTAAGCTCTTTTAAACTAGAATGAATTTTATTAATATGGAGGGTAGCATAGAAAAGAAATTCACTTCAACTGATAATAGGTTTTATATTCATATTGAAGACCAATTCATACCTGAACACTATTATTTTGTGCATTCCCGAGATACAAATATTAAGTATCTTAGTCTTAGTACTCATCAAAGGATCTTACCTCTGAAAAAATGAACATTTCATTCCAGAGTACATTTTGTATTCTGTAAGGCAAAAATGGCACCTGTGTTTTTCCATTATTAAGTCTCTGAATTTTGCAAGGATTTTCACTCGGCCAATAATGTTACAGGTAGACCTAGCTTACCAACTTCCTTGCAGTGACTGCTCAATGTTATGACAAATTTATGACTGTTCTTCATATTTGTGGCTGTTGCAGCATTCCCACATTACTAGAGTATAATTTGGGCACTTGGCAACAGTTGTACATTTGCAACAGTCATGTGATCACTATTTGTGGCTTTTACAGCTGGCTTTTAACGAATCAATGGGGAAGCTGGATGATAGTTGAAAGTCGTTGTCGCACGTAATGTTTGTGGGGACTTGCTTAATGACCACAATTCATTTATGAGGTTGGGCACAATCATCTGATGCTTCACTCTACAACCAATCCACCACACGTAATTGTGATTGGTAAATAAAAACTACCTGTGTAGAGATCCACTGTCCTATCACACAAATGGTTACAGAAAAATGTGTTAACAAGGGGCCAATTCATCTTGCAGATTCTCAGTTTTATCTTCCTTCATTTTCTTATGTTTGCTCAAGGTGTTTCAGATTTTCTAAACTCTTGTGGTCGTGGTTTTTTAACTTGATTTGCTATAACAGCTAATTAATTTGGAAGCCCATTCTCTTTGTCCCATATCCAACTGACCGTCAGCCATGTGTGCAAAGCATAACAGCCATTAATTACATCAAGAGGCTGCTACCCTGCTCTTACATCCTACCCAGTCTCATTCCTTTCCCCCATTCCCACAAGGCTTGCCCATACATCACTAGAAAAATCACAGAATCACTGAATTGAAATTAAGAATTTGTGGCAACTACTGTAGAGAGGAGAGAATCTGGCCCTAAGAAAGGTATACAAGGCAGTTAAGAGGAAAATATCACAAAATGGACTTTAAAAACAAAATCAGTACAGGTAGTCCTCGACTTATGACTACAATAGAGCCCAAAATTTCTGTTGTGGAGACATTTGTTAAGTGAGTTTTGCCCCATTTTATCACGTTTTTTGCCACAGTTGTTAAGTGAATCACTGTGGTTGTTACATTAGTAATACGGTCATTAAGTGAACCTTGCTTCCCCATTGACTTTTCTTGTCGGAAGGTTGCAAAAGGGGATCACAGGACCCCGGGATACTGCAACCGTCATAAATATGAGTCCATCTGTCAAGCATCTGAATTTTGATCATGTGTTCAGGGGATGCTACAATAGTCGTAAGTGTGAAAAACAGTCATAAGTCACTTTTTACAGTGCCATTGTAACTTTGAACGGTCGCTAAACGAACTGTTGCAAGTCAAGATCTATCTGTAAAACCGATCCTTAAACTAAACGGAGTGGAGTTACAACTACCCATCTCATATTAGAAATCCTTAGAAATGAGAAGGAACGAAAGTACTCTTGTTGCCCACCTCAAAGTCACAGCTTGTTTCAATTCTTGGGGAGGGGTGGGATTCTAAAGTAGGTGGGGTGTTGCCACAGGCAGGGTAGCACATGCTGCCCACCTCCTTTGTAACAAATGACTTGTACACTGTTATTACGCAAACACGAGATCAAAATAATATGCAGGGCTTGAGTTTACACATTCAAGTAAGTGATAATATGACTGTTTGATTTTGACATCATATATTGTATGAATCAAACCAACTCTGGTTTATTCAAGAACCCATAATATAGTGCAATGTTAGAAAAACCATTGCTGCAAATAAATGTAAGCATAGTCAATATGCATAGGAAAAACTATGCATATTGCATAGAGAGGAACGGAGCATTCCAACTGAGATTCATGCTGACCTACAACTACAAAATCAGTTATGAAGGATTTAAGTGCTGGTAGAAACTCATGAACTGAAAGGATCTTTTTGAATGGACCACATAATAGGCAATTTATAGATTGTATTTTTCTTTACTTGACAATTTTAGAAGAACATTATGGTTCATCTAGTGATCTTTTTGTATGTCTACTTGTTTTTTGTTGCACACATAGCCAACAATTCCTTTTCTTTCTTCCTTTTTGATTTTGCTGTTTTCTTTTACTTAAACTTTCCACATTCAGCCATGTTTATATGTACCTTACTGAATGTTAAGTATACTACATTATAATTTGATACCAGGTCAATAGGTAAGAGTAACCTGCTGGTTTTTTTTTTGCACATATACCATAAATTAAACTCATTGCAGCACAAGTTATCCATGTGTATAATTTTTTTTAAAACGCAAAAATTAAGGAAAAATTGTCAAATAATTTGTCATGTCAACTATTTTCTCACAATACCGAATATTCCAACCTTTTGACATTTTTTTGAAAAAAAATATTTGCATACAATCAGTGGAATTATTAAGAATCTAAATAAAAGCACTAACTTTCAGTTATATATTTTTTTCTCTTACTGCAACAAACACTTAAAACTGCTTTTATGCAGTACTGATTAATTGAATTTGAAATTTGGTCATGTCAAAAATTATCACAAAGATTTATCTTTTTATCTACATAATTTTAAACCAATGTTACACTGTAACACACAAACAAGGTCTTGTCATTTAAGGCACAACACATCATTATGCACATTCTGTCTGCCAAGTTTATAAAAGAGACAATTATTATTATATACCCCCTTCCCACACACCTCCAAAACAAAACAAAACAATATAATAAATTGCATCCACTTCCAAAGTCAGTTGCTAATGTCACAGTAAATTATTTTCATTAATAATTTACACCTATTATGGATTGAGACAGGACTGCCATTGTATAGTCCAAGTGCATCCCAATTCTCTGGGTCAGGTAGGTAGCCTAAAGTTTGATTCAAACCTCCGTGCTGAGAATATATCCCATTGTGAGGAATGTTGTTGAATACCACCCTTGTCATTCACAAAATGCATTCATTCTTCTCTTTCTCCTTGTCTACTGCAAACCTTGTTCACTCTGGCTAGGGCTCATTTGGTGTGGACCAGCAATCATTTTGCTAGTTTTTTTTAATCATCAAAATGCTGAATATATAAGACCATGGACAGAATCCTTATGTCATATTAAAACGTTTTTCTTCATTCGATGATCTGAATTCTTTACAATGGAATCCATATATTGCTCTTTCTTTTTAAGACGATAATATGTGTAAAGCCAGAGGCACCATATCCAAAGTTAAAAAAAAAATCAGTGTACTTTGAAATATGTATAAAAAGGAACAGTTACAAATATTCTAATTCCAGCGCTTGATGTAGAGCCAGGAGGTCGGAGTGACTAGATATTCTCCAGAAGGGCATGTTATGCTGCATTAGTTAGAGGGGAGAGAGAGAAGGCAAGAAGAATGAACAATATATCTATCATACATCGCATATTTTCTTTTTATACATTATGATTATCCTGATTTTTCTTAGTAAGACACAGACAAGAAAATAAAACGAAGCAAATGTCCAAATAGATCTGAAAAAATATACAAAAAACTAAGTAAGTACCTTAATAAATTCAACTTTTTTTTATCCTGTTCAATTTTATCTGTTTCTCAGAGATTACCTAAATCAGTCCTTGTAGTTTTCTTGGCTTGGCAAAGTTTTTCAAAAGTGGTTTGTCTTTGCTTCCTTCCTAGGGCTGAGAGAAAATGACTAGCCCAAGGTCACCTAGCTGGGCTTTGTGCCTAAGCTGGGGGCTACAACTCAAAGTCTCCCAGTTTCTAGCTTGATGCCTTAACTACTATACCAAACCGTTACTTCAACTTTATTTATCAAGCATATGTTAGGAATAATATTGTTTATATTTCAAAGAAGTAAATTTAGTAAATCAAGAATGTAATAATCTTCATTACAAAATATATTTTGTATAATACAGGGGGGAATCCATGATGTATAAAATATTAATGACTTTTACTGTGCTTAGTTTTATTTTACAACTATCACGCCTTGTGATTTCTTCAGAAAGTACAATTCTTGAGAATAAGCAGGCAAATGAATGTACCACACATTTAATTTTAGTGCTTGCTTTCAGTTTAACCTTTACAATACAGCATGTTTTCTCAGTGATTGCCCATAATATATCTCCAAATTGAACCTATACTTCTGTCTATATGGGAGATACAAAAAAAACCCTGTATTGGTTATATATGGAATTAAATAGCTGTCATGTATGAAACTTTCCTTGAAAGCAACATAGTCACTTAGACTGTATTATTCAATAATCAAAACTTCTTCTATGATTACCTAGTATAACTCTGACTTCAGTGAATTTAGGAAAGTAAACTCTTATAAGGAATACCCCTTTTCTGCAATTAAAAACATTGCAATAGGTCACGAGCATGTGTGATATGCATGTTAATAACTTTATTTTTAAGGACTGCAGATCTATTTGAATAATTTGCCTTTAAAAAAAAACAACCTACAAATGTTCATGCACAGAACAGGTAAAGTTAGAGGGAAGCATGCCAACTCTAAAATAACCAATCACCCAGTTTTATAAATAGGCTACCAGACAACCTCAACACCATATTGGATCCATAAGGCAACCATTTGGAGCCAGCACTGGATCTAAAGTTGCTGAACGAAAACCAGGAAATAATATCTATTATAAATCTCCTTTATGTTCTCCAACTCTAAGATTGCTCTAGATCAGGTGTGTCTATCCTGCAGCCCTGGACAGCTAGTAATGCAGCCCCACAAGTTCATAAACGTTTAACATTACTATGTGACTGATATACATTAACTATATTATATATTTTATATGCAGTTCAAGACAAGTCCTCTTCATTCAGTGTGGCCCAGGCAAGCCAAAAGGTTTGGGCACTCATGCTCTAGATACAGTATATCTGAATGTATTTGCTTTCTTCACTTTGCTAATATTTATTCTGAAGTACCATAGGAAGTGTGTTGAAGTACAGTAGACTTCCTGCTAGATTTCTTTAAGGACAATGTTTACTGGGCGCTTATATGATCATAAATTACTTTAATAATCAAGTATACAGTGCTGAAATCTTCTGTATGACTGTTCTACTTGAACACACAGTGTTCAAAGATCAAATATTCAATTTAATAGAAATCACAGCTTTCTAAATGTAAATGAGGGATACAGCTGTGCCTGTCTCAAGAATGAAATCAATTCAAATTTTAATCAATTTCTTAAAATACATGTATAGCTTACATTCTGAAATAAGTAGCTTTTGGCATATTATTTAGAAGATCAATGTGCTTTTTCCATTAAATGACACAAAATACACTTTTCTGGGCCTTGCAAATCCATGTAATATGTTTAATTTGCTTACAGTTATTTTTTTTTAAAGATCTATAATCAGTATATATTTCATTTAATTTCCATATCTTGCCCATCCTGATAAAACTTGTGCTTGAATCCAAATGGTTTGATTATGTCTTATTCTTATGATCTTGGTATATGAAATAATTTGACAATGTGCCATACTAACAGAAATGCAAACAAAATAAGCTTGCATAAATATCTATAGAACACACCAACATTTCATGAAACAAGTTACCTTTTTTGCTGCCTGTTCTTCTTCTACACCATCCCCAATTACAACATATACTACTTTTCTGCCAAACCTTTGCATTATTCGTTCAAAGCAACTTTCTTTTCCTGGAAGATAAATGAGATAAGTGTTCAGAGAGAAGTTACCTGGTTAGCTGCATGCTCTTCATCTCGGCCATCTCCAATCACAACATAAGTTATGTTAGTGCCAAACCTGGACACTACACGCTCAAAACAGCTTTCTTTTCCTGAAAAATAATGCACTATTTATTTGAGCTCTCAAAAAAGAAACATCACAGTGATCTCTAAAAATGCTAAGGGATACATTATATATATACAAAATACCATACACTAGCAATAGCAATAGCACTTAAGACTTATATAGTAGGGCTTTACGGCCGTCTCTAAGTGGTTTTACAGAGTCAGCATATTGCCCCCCACAATCTGGATCCTCATTTTACTGACCTTGGAAGAATGGAAGGCTGAGTCAACCTTGAGCCTGGTAGGATCTGAACTGCCAAATTGCAGGCAGCTGATAGTCAGCAGAAGTGGCCTGCAGTATAGCATTCTAACTACTGTGCCACTGAGGCTCTAGACAAGCCTTTCATAGTATTGGTGCTTTTAAAATTTATTTTCTGCCACAGCTCAATGGAAACTCATGCATGCTAATGTTTGGTATGGTAAGACAACATACAAGGTGTCCTGCTAGAACTCTAACAAAGCAAATTTTTTTTTTATTCCTCTGGACATAAACAACTTCTCCCTTAATTTGGGTATCTCAAAACCTGTGCTTGCTTTCTTAGAGTAGCCTTTTTATTTTCAAAGTTTAACATTTTCTAGTTCAATAAATTTTCCATCCTGGGAGAAGGTCAACTGCTTCTGAATAAGGATGTTGTGAGGCAATGAAGCATGCGAAACATTTTAAAAAAAAGATGTACCACAATATGCAGAAAAACATATTTCTTCAAATCATCAAAGCAGCTGTATATTTATACAGTTGCTTTGAAAGCCATTCAAGCATGCAGTCACTTTGCTTCAGAAATGTGCCTTGCAAAAAAGAGAGCTTATTTTAATGAGAATACATGTTTGTAAAGTACCTCTTTCAAATGATTGAATAGCCTTACTAATGATAATAGTATGGTTGGTACACCCAAAGGTAGCTCTGTGTGTGTGTGTAACTAGGAATCTCACTCTAGTTATTTGCCTCTTTATACATAGTTTTTACGTACAATTCTTACAAGTGAAGACATTTCTTAACTAACTGCCATTAGTAGATTAGAAGACATTTGGAAACCATCAACAAATGATATAAATTGAAAAGAATTGAGATACGTACCTATTTTAGTTGCACTGTAAATATTTTCAATAGGAAAAACACCTCCTAAACTATACAGAAGCACTTTTGCTAAGGCTGGTACAAGTTGAGTTGTTGTTACCAAGACATTTACACAGTTACTCCTATAGAGAAAGACAAGAGTATACATCTGCATAATGATAAAACAAATTAGCTATAGATCAGCCATCAGTTACTACTTCAATTATTACTGCAGTAATAATAAATATTGCAATATTCTGTATGTTGCAAATTTCATGATTGTGATGATCCATAAACACACACCTTCAACTGAGTTTCTAAATTCATAGAATATGAACTACTTTATGAATGGAAAAACAGCATTTTTGTCTGAGATACCATTTTCATTTATCACTTTCTGAACTTACAAATAAATCAATATAATTTTACAGGCTATACAATTTATAGAGTATGATAGATGGGCAAATAGCCTGGCTTGCTGAAGAGCAGTTCCCTGTACAGTAGTCCTTGATTTACTGCAGCCAAATTTGGAGACCAGAATTTCCATTGCTAAGTGATGCAGTTGGTAGGGGGTCCCCAAAGTTGTAGGTCTGGGAGACAGTAGTGCAGTTGTGGAAAGTGCGTGAGGATGTGTGTGAGAGGCACGGCACAAGTGCAGAGGGATTTGGAAAAAGCAGGCAGGTGGTGGAAACTTATCCCCGTGATATGCGACCTTTCCTGCTGACTTCCCAAATCACTTCCTGGGGAAGCCAATAGGAAAGGTTGCAAGTAGCAATCATATGATCATCAGGCACTGCAACCAGTCAGAAATATGATCCACTTGCCAAGCTTCTGGATCACAATCATGTATTTCCAGGGGTGCTGAGATGGTTGAAACTCTGAGGAATAGTTATAACCATTTGTTCAGTGCCATTATAATGGTCGCTGAACAAAAACCCAACTATTCCTTATATAATGTAAAGGTGATATTGTAAGTAGAACATTAGGTTGGGAACTACCTCAATGCCCAATGTTCTACTTACAATGTTACCTTTACATTATATAAGAAATAGGTAGGTATTCTGTTGGCCAGTGGATGCCTTTGAAATATTACTCTTACCAAATTTTGATGTTGAGTGTAGTGAGTCAGTAAACACTCACCTCTCCCTCTCACCATTCTAATCTATTTTCAAGGGGCAGCTATGCTTCCACACCAAGTATGGTGTTGCAGTAATCCTCTATTTTTATTTTCTAAGAATGCCCATTCCTGTTAATAAAGAGAATACTATCTGCTAGCATTTTATCATTTATTTATTTATTTTTGATTAAAACAGAAATAAAAAATGCCAAGTCAAAAAATGCAGGAAACCTAATGGGTTTGCAGAACATATCTACAGGAAATTGAGCACCTACAAGCATCTTGTTGTCTGCTCTTGCCTTTAATACTGTTTTGCTTCTGCAATATAGCAAATTTGTTTGTTTTTAAATTAAGTTTGTACTCACCTTGTACTAATAATTGATAATGATTTAAGTGCATTGGTCAGCCAGGAGTCAGTGAGAGCCTCAATCTCTGCTCTTAACTGTAGCCATGCATCTCTTTTTGCAGGGCCAAGAAGTCCTGATTCATAAAGGAAAAGGTTCTTAAAAGTACATTCTGTTTACCAGGAATTATAGTCCCATGTCAATTTAGGCCTACAACATATTTTTTTACAAAAATATTTCAGTTCACTTGTTTGTGAATAGAATAGAATAGAATACTTTATTGCCCAAGTGTGATTGGACAAACACAAAATTTGTCTTTGATGCATATTACTACTACTAAGTTACCTAATAATACACATTAAAGGTTATTTTGTTCCAGAAGTAGTCCAAAAGGTGATGGTTCGTTCATTCATTCATTCATTCATTCATTCATTCATTCATTCATTCACTCACTCACTCACTCACTCACTCACTCACTCACTGGTCACCCACCTTACCATAAAGTCCTCTGCGTGGCTTATAGTCATAAAAATATATATCTACATTAAAACGTAAATAAATTAAGAACTGAAGAAGCTTCTTGGATGAGAAGAGATACATCTTTAAGGAAAAACAAAGAAAGTCCAGTTGTCCTTTGAAAAAGCACCTTTGGGATAAACACTTAAAACCAAAGATTAAAATCAAAGGACATATGGGGATGGTGGCAGCAGAATGGGGGAAGGTGGGATCTGTTGTTACTTGAACAACCACCTCCACTGTGCTGTTTCTCCACTGGGGGCCCAGGTAAACTAGCAGAGCCAGGTGTTTAGGGCCTTACAAAGGATAGGAGGGCTGGGGTTAGTCACACATCATAGGGAAAGATGTTCCATGCACTAGTTGGGGCAGGACATTAGGATAAAGTCAAGGCCGCTGATGGCCCTTGTGGGAAGGCACATGAATTGAAGGAAGACAGTATTGTAGGAGACTATCTTAAATGGGAAGCCAATCCTTGCTATTGAGATTAGGGCAGTTTGGAACAGGTACACAGTCTGGCTGACTGAAGGGAAGGAGAGAAGAAAAGGCCTTGGGAAGATGAAGGGATGGGCTGGCAGGTTAGCTGGGTTCAACTGTACTGAATGCTAAAGGAGTGGGAAGCTACTGAGAAAACTGGGTATGGATCAGCCTTGAAATATAACATGCATGACTGATTGGCAGTGGTGCTAATAATGATTGGAATGAGAAAGGGAAGATGCTGAGAAGTTTGTGAGCAAGGAGGCTGACAGGCTGTGTCATGCATGGATGTCAATAAGGGGTCCTTGTTGCTCTCTAAGCTTGGTTGTTTTCTTGCCTCAAAGAGTCTCTAAAAGAATGCAAATGACCAGCTGTCTGCAAGGAATATAAATTCTTCCATTCCCCACCATCTAGTCAGAGCTGAAGAAGCTTATTGAATGAGAAGTGAAATGTCTTCAAAGAAAAACAAGAAAGTCTAGTTGCCTCCTGAAAAAGCACCTTGGGACAACCATGACCTGGATGACTGAGAATTTCCATAGACATTTACTCCAATGATGAAGCACCTACAACTTCCAAAAGCAAGCTGTTCTACTGGTTAATTATTCACATCTTTAGGAAGGTTCTCCTTAATTCCAGGTTGCTTCTCTTCTTGATTAGTTTCCATTGTTTCTTGTCTTGCCTTCTGCTGCTTTGGAAAATAAGTTGATCTCTTCTTCTTTGTGGCAGCTCCTCAAATACTGGTATACTACCGTGTTTCCCCGAAAATAAGACACTGTTTTATATATTTTTTGGCTCCCAAAAACACACTAGGTCTTATTTTCGGGGTAGGTCTTATATATTTATGGTGCCAAATAGTGGGTGTGAGTGTGTAGGGGGGGTGTTTCGCGGGTGCACGGTTGCTCCCTGAAAAGTCTTCCTGGAACTGGAGATTTACACTAGGTCTTATTTTCGGGGTAGGTCTTATATTAGGGCAGGTTTAGAAAATAGTGCTAGGTCTTACTTTTGGGGTAGGTCTTATTTTCGGGGAAACACGGTACTATCATGTTACCCTAGTCCTTCTTTTCTCTAGACTACCCATACTCCATTCCTGGAACCGTTCTTCATGTTTTAGTCTTCAGGCCTTTAATCATCATAGTTGCTGTTCTCTGCACTTTTTCAAAAGTCTCAACATCTTTTTTGTAACACGGTAACCAAAACTGGCTTCTGCCAACCTAGCAGTTCGAAAGCATGTAAAAATTCAAGTAGAAAAATAGGGACCCCTTTGGTGGGAAGGTAACAGCGCTCCGTGTGCCTTTGGCATTTAGTCATGCTGGCCACATGACCACGGAGACGTCTTCGGACAGTGCTGGCTCTTCAGCTTTGTAATGGAGATGAGCACCGTCCACTAGAGCTGGAAACAACTAGCACGTATGTGTGAGGTTTAACTTTTAACCAAAACTGGATGCAGAATTCAACCTGTTAATGAAAGACTGCAAATTGTTTCTCCTTTTTCTTCATCCACTTTTTTCACAAAATTTCCAAACCTCCCCCCCATGGTTATTTTGTTCTTATATTTTAACAGTAATGTAAAATATAAATAATTATTTTCAGAAGACTGTAAGATTGATGTTAATGTCAAATAGAAAAAAAATCCCTCTTACCTCCTACATTGTTTTTATAAGTATTATATAATTCTTTGACTCTTCTGTAACGGAATGCCAGCTTCCTCATCCAGTCAACTCCTCCTCTTACACCTGTTGGCAGACAAAGGTTTGCACTACTTGCAGCTGCATGGAAGCCATCAGTTGCAAAACTGTAGGTACTGCAAACACCCAAAATATGCAAAAGTGAATACTATTTCTTCCTAAAAATACATACTTATTTAAATTTGCTTCATTTTTTTTCAAGGCACATCTTACCTTAGGTCTTGTCCATTGTCATCAGAGGAGACATCATCTATATGTACTTGATCACATTCCTAGTAAGAGAGTATGTTTTAGAATAGGGCAGCTATATCTTGTTTAATGTTTTACATTGGTGCTTTAATGTGAAAAATCTAAATGAGGATTGTCACCTTTATTGCCAGCAGATGGCAGAATATGAGCATTTACAATTTCATAAGGTAAAGCTATAATTTCTTTTTCCCCCCACAATATGATCAACTGGTATATTCCTAGATATATTGCAATACTTCAAAGATTGCTATGGTTATCAACAATTCCATGTAGTAAGTGAGCGCGTGCATGCACACGCTCACACAAATGAATGATTCCTCTTTGCTCAAATTAAGATTTACAAGTTTTAACACAATACTTAAATATATGTTTTCTTGTCCTGCACAAGAAGCCCCAATATAAAACACAAAATGAGAAATAAAAAGTTATTATTAGGACCATGTCAATAAACAGAACTTCACATCAATGTATTTATATAAATAAAAGAAGTAATGTATAACTTTCAAACTCTATTCTTTCATGTCCCATTGTTGACTGCCCTGGCAGGCAATCATATTTATCTGTTTGACAAATAGACTTTTAAAAGAAAAACAACTTTTAATAAAAATGTATCAAACTGCAACTAATTCTTGATTGTGCATGGTTTTATCAGTGGAAATAATATCTGAAAATATTGAATTTATCAGACCTGAACACCAAATTAGAAAAACCACCCTGCCTGGAAAATAGCATCTATTTTCTTAGATGCTACTTTATTAATTCTTAGGCCCTTGGTTAGGACCTGAATTGTTAAGCTTCCACCAGTCTTAGACTCTGAATATAAGTGTTAATTACCCATATATAATAATGATTATGTGATATTCATAATATAATAATACCCATGTTTACTGGTTCACTAAGTTGGGACTTGAGCACTCAGGGTTATAATAGTTCTGGTCTTGCTTATAAGACCAAAGACAAATTTTCAAAAACGATAATGGTGACATTTAATCATTGTCATAACCAATGATCTCAGTGCCCTCATGAGAGAAAACAAATCTTTCTTACAGTGATACTTACTTTAATTTAATAATAACTGGACTGCTGCACAGAATTTTCTTTAGAGTAGTTAGAACTGTAACCAGTCCAGAATTTGATGGACAGGCTGTTAAAAGGGAAAGCATGAAGGAAACGAACAACTCTTTTATTGCAAAACTATGCTATCTTCCCATATAAGAGTTCAAAATGCTATTGCTGGTCCTTGAAGCAGTTGTTAAAAGAACCGAATTGCATGTCTGAAAGATTTCTTCTCTATATAAACCTCTTCCGCCTGGTGAGATCCTCCTCTATACTAACATCTCCAGAAACCTACTCAATTGGGACTAGATAAAAAGCCTGTTTGTGGCTAAATCTAGGATCTGATACTGTCTTCTATGGTGAACTGAGCTTGGAAAGCAACCAATGTCTTGTTCAGTTGTTTTGACTCAGGGGAAGGTAGTGTTAACCGCTCCAAACTTGATTGCAGGAAGTACGACTTCAGCAACAGAGTGGTCAATGCCTAGAATGCACTACCTTACTCTGTTGTTACATCCTCTAACCCCCATTCCTTTAACCTTAAATTATCCACTATTGACCTCACCCCATTCCTAAGAGGTCTGTAAGGGGCCTGTATAAGTGCACAATCGTGCCTACCGTCCTTGACCTATTGTCCCCATTTATTCATACCTATTTCCTGTATTCTTACTCACGTTTATACTTATACCTATTATCTTGTAAGTAACTGACAAATCAAATCAAATAAATAAATAAATAAATAAAATATCATTTGCACTGCTTCATTATGGGCCAGAGGCAATTTTTAGGCTACTAGGGACAAGCTATAAAAAGGACACTGCAGTATGCCTTGATATTATCAGGACACGTTATCTCTGATGCTGGGTGTCCTTTCTTGATGCATGAGCACAACTAGTTTTCCATCTCTAGTTGATTAAAAAAAATCACCATCACTGATGTAATATAGCTATTTAATGTCAATATCAGAGCTAAGTTTTTGGGCTCTAACAGTAGTTACTGAATTTGTACTTTTTTACATTTATGGTTGCTTCCTGCTGCTTCTAGAAAATATTTTCGTATCAGGTTCTAAACAATTGTGTCACAGCAAACTTTATTGTTAATTACCTTGAATTCTTATAAAAGGGCATGATGCAAAAGTTTCAATAGGATAATCAATATAAACATAGTTTTTTTAAAAAAAAAATCAGATTAAGATGTCTTTTAAAATCTGAGCACTACATAATAAAAGTTAAATAATGAATGAAAGGAAAGTTATATGAGAAAAAATTCCTGTGAGGAATTGTAATTTCTTCCACAATTTGAGTGTGGAATAAATTTTTCTATTAAAAACTCAACTTTTCTTCTAGAATTTATAAAACTACAAAGATTCTGAAACAGAAGATTTGGGCCATAGCCATGAAGATGTAAGTGGTCAAATTAGGAACAATCCTAACCGAAAGTCTTTTTCTCTTAGTTATCTTAGTCCCTTGCTTCCTTTCTTTAATTTCTTTTCTGCTTTATCTGTCTACTTGAATCTGAATCTGCAATTCTATTTCATCTTGAATTATAATTTCATTTTCCATTCATCATAAAGCAGAATGAATTTGGAATTTCAGACCACATATCCTGCCAATGGTCATGTTCCTGCTGCTACTTTGTTAAATGTTCCATTTGAATTGAGAATGTGTGAAATATTTAGCTTAATGACATTTCTCTCCTATTCCAGTAGAGTTAGATAGATTATAGATTACAGATTTCCAACAAATACATTGTTGATTACATTTCAGATCACACTTTCCAATCAAAGTAGGTTTCCTTGGTTTCTTCTTCCTATTCTTTTTTTCCTCTGGCATTTATTTCCATTGTATCTGTTTATCTCATTGCTTTTCATTCTATCTAGCTGAACCCACTTTTAATTCTTTGAGAACATAATGTTGGACATAAATTATGCAAAGGTATCTGGTCCTTCCATCAGCAGAGTAACTTTCCAAAGGCTGAGAAGCATGGAACCAAATTTGGTGTCAGGGTACTACAATAAATAGTCAAATTCAAAAATGGGCCAGACGCTACAGAAAAACAAAAGTTCCCAATGGATCCCTATGGAGGAGGAGGCTGAGCATTGTGTTAGAATATTGGCAATTGCAGAATTCTAAGTTCTTAACTATCAATCACACGATCCAGAATGGAACTATTATTAAGGAGTTACACAGGAGACTGCTAAGGTATAAGGTATAATAGTAATAGTAACAATAGTAATAGTAATAGTTGCAGTAGTAATAATAATAATAATAATAATAATAATAATAATAATAATACTTATATACCACTTCACAGTGCTTTATAGCCCTCTATAAGCAGTTTACAGAGTCAGCATATTCCCCCCAACAATCTGGGTCCTCCATTATAATGGAAATGTAAACTTTGAAAAGAAAGCTCTTGCAAAGTGAGCATTTTTCCCAGGTTTGTCTTTCTGAGATCCTTGCAATGTTTACTACTCTTATGCTAGACTGATATTTTTCTTATTCCTAATTGTTTTTTGCTGATCTGCCTGATGTTACTTCATGTGAACTCATTTGTTTTTCTCTGTTAGTCCATTTTATATTGTTCAACTCTACACTATTATAGAGCAGTTTTGAACATCCACTTTACCCTTGGCTCAAATATACAGTGTGGTGTAACATGCAAGCAGTGATGAAGGGGATGGAAATGATTGATGAGTGATGCCACCAAGACATTTCAAACTTTCCTTTGCCTTTGTACTTCCTAGGGACAAAAAATCTTGCTGTTAATCTCCATCTAGCAAAAAGGCAAAGATTTTGGATACAAACAAAAAAAGCATTCTGCCCCTTTTAATTTCTCGTGATGTCTCTTCCCAGCACTAGGAAAGCAATTTAGGAGGCAACACTAAATAGGCAGACTAGCAGACACATGGCTATTAATACATAAGATTTTACAGGGGTGTTTCGGTCTAGCTAGAATATATTTAAGTAAGTCAAATCCTTGATGTGAATCCCAGTTGAAGCTATTCGTACATGGATTATCAAGCTATCTTTCATTAATGATTCATGGGTCTTTTGTTTTCATGTACTATTTTCATTTTGAAAAAAGATTATAAATTTGCCATAGTCTTTAAAATTAGGATATCTATTTTGTCTTCTGTTCTCTTTCTTTTAAAAATCCATTTATAATCTGGAAATATGATGTAAATGTGGCTTATCTATTTCTCTGACTTATGTGGTACACTCTTTTTATTATTTTGTCATTTTCTATTACATACTTTGAGGCACAAAATAGTGTTTTGTGCTCTACACTGTTTTCAGAATTATTATTGAAAAATTATATAGTTATTTATGCTAAATCCCAAGCCTGTCAAGATTTTAGGCTAACTATACATAAATCAATTCATGTATAATGAAAGATTTGAAGGACATCAACCTAAATTAATTCCCTCCCATTCCCAGTGGAAATTTAAAATCTGCTTGCATAGTATCAGAATACTGCTATGTGGTTATAATAGAAATGAGGTAGAAATTGTATTGTAAGGAAGCTCTCTGTTAATGTTAATTTAAGGTAAAATACCTTTTAAAACGGCTACAGAACTGGCTATACTCAAGTCACAGTGGGCCACTGGCTGTGCAAGTTCAAAACTAAGAAAGATAAAATATATTTTCCATTACTGAGCGTTGACAAATTCATGTGCAAAAACTGATTTTGACTGCTATAACATTAAATTAAATTATGTCTCAGTACAACTAGTTTCTTACCAAAGAATTCTTCAGAACTTGACATTTTTACTAAGAAGTATAAAACCTACAGTTGACCCACAAAAAAATACCATTTTGGAAATATCAGTAACTTCATTATCCAATAAAAACAATGACTCACTGCTAGTAAAAACAAAAACTCTATTATGCAGATCTTAGCAGTTACAGAATTCAGGGTGAAGAACAAATTCTATTCATCTTTATCTGACAGATAATAACAAATTTGGTATAGATTAACTGCCAAATATAAGAGAAAAGATTTCCTTGACAGTAAAGATACAATGTAGGCCAACTATTTATATAATTTAAAGAGATAAGCAAAATAAAATTGGGCTTATCAATCCAACATGTAAATATAATTTTAGCAAATGTAATCATTGAAATGTTTTCTTAAAATTCATTATAAAACTATCCCAATGCAAAATTCTGTAACATTAAGGAACAATAGCATCAAAATTTTATTTTGCCTAAAAGTGGAACTGAGTCTAGAAACTGTTCTTCTCTGTACAGTGCTCTTGTGTATCTTTCTAAGTTCAACACTCATTGCAAGTCAGAATGTTTTCCTGTATTAATTAAAATTTACATAAAGGAGGCTAGCGTACAGAATGTTCCCTGATCAGAAGATGAATACCCTGAATGTCAGGATTCTGATACGTTTTATGAGCAAGTGAAAATACATGTTTAAGGTAATAATGAGAAATGCCTGTCCTTTCACCTCTTCTTGTTTTGTTTCTGAGCTATCAGTAGCTGTTTTTGTTAGATTTAGGAATTGGAACTGTATGTTGAGATAGGACAGGCTGGAAAAACCATGAATAGATGTTGCTCCTCTTGTTTGCTAGGGGAGTTTCAAAAGTTCTTCATTCCTTTTTAACACCATCCCTTGGCAAATATATTTGTAAGTTGGGTGATAATAGAACTGAGCGTACACTATTAGCCCACCTATTTTAATGTCTTAGGATGTAAATGAGAGAGCAAGAGGCTTCTTTTTAATTCTTATCATATGCTATAATAGAACAATGGAAAGTTAAATCTAATGAAATTTTCCAAATAGACCTGCTTTTCTTTTTAAAGCTAATAGCAACATAATCTAGTTAATTATATCCATATTTTGCCAATCTGACTATATTAAAAAATATCTGGGAAAATGATATAGTTAACCTGGTTCACTTTCTATTTCTGGTTATAAACAATTGGAAGAAATCGAGATTATTGGATATAGGTATTGCAATATATATTTAATACATACCTCTAAATCATTGAAAAATAAATGAGTATCAGCAAGATTAAAAATCATTTCTTCCATGCGAAGTCCAAGAGTCACTGCTACAGGTGGATCCTGGTTGGTTTGGAAGGAACAGAAAAGGTACATATTCTCAGTACCATGTAATGGTCAATACAAACTTTATACAATATACATATATAATAGAAAAATTAAAAACTGCAAATAATTGCACAATAAATTAATAAGAATTGTACATGAGAATGAAATAGGTGTTTTCTTTGTGGAGTGTAATGTTACACTTGAAGCAGAAATTCTTACTATCAAAATCTTGAAAGATAAGCAACTGGAAAGAATGTAAAGGTAGTGAAATCAGGCATTTTAAAAATGTATACCATGATTAACCTAAGATAGAGCAATGACGTACTAGTTACAATCTAATTGTTGTAACTAAAATATTACTGTGACTATTAAAAAAGGCCTATTAAGGGCCTTGGTGGCTCAGGCTGTTAAATGCCTGCATTTAAGTTCCAGCTGCCTACAATTACTGTAGGCTCGAATCTCACCAGGCTCAAGGTTGACTCAGCCTTCCATCCTCTCGGGGTAGGTAAATTGAGGACCCGAGATTGTTGGGGGCAATAAGCTGACTTTGTAAAAATGCCGCTTAGTAATAAGCAGGCATATACAATGGAATGAAGGCTATTGCTGAGCACAATGGGTTGTATCCCAAAAATTGTAAGCCACCTGAGTCTTCGGAGAAGGGCGGCATATAAATGTAATTAAAAAAAATATATTGCTATGAGACAAAATACTTTTTAAATCCAAATTAAAGAGCTTATCCAAGAATTATATCCTCAGTGCAGAAAAGAAACTTCCAGTTTGTAATCCCATCCCTTGGTAATGATAGATATATAACCAGCAAGAGGGAAAAGAATATTCTAATATAATGGGAAATCACTAATGAAAGAACAGGAAAAACTGAATTTGAGTTGGGAGTGTGGAGGCCATAAACTTTTGTTAAGGTGTGTGAAAATAAAGTGATAAAAGGTAAAACACCTTAAAGGAAAGATGTAGTGGCTTCCCTCTGTGTTCCCCCTTAGATCATCAGACACAGTGAAGAACTGGATTTCAAGTAGTGTGATCAATCATGACATTCTGCCTAGAGCCATGATGGTGAACCTATGGCACGCATGCCACAGGTGGCACACAAAGCCATTTGTGCTGGGAGGAGGGCGGAGCTGGTGTTGCGGTGGTACGATGGGCGATCTTAATGCGCTAAGATCGCCGTCGGTATTTCTGCTGCTGGACAGTCCAAATGGACCTAAACTGTCCCGTAGGGACGGTGATAGGCACAGGCACGTCCCGTTGATCCCAGGGACACCACAAAGTCCCTGGTTGATCCGGGAGAAGCCCTTTTGCTGGCAGCGGAGAGGCAGCCATTAAAGCTGCTGAAGCTGGGACAGTTCCGAAATGGAAGAGATCGAGAGAAAGTGTGTCAGTTTGGTGAGAAGGTTTTTTATTCATTATTTTGAGAGAACACCCTAAAAGACTTAAAAGCAAATTAAAAGTGAAGATAAAAGAGACTAAGCAGCGAAATTAAGCTATGTTTAAATTGAAGGGTTTTTTTCTTTCTTTTTACCAGAAATTGAAATTTGGCAAGTTTTTTTTTTAATTTAGACTAGACTGGTCTTCTCTAATTTTTACTATTTTTTTCTTTTTGATTATTTTTCCCCCCCTTTGGAAAGTTTGCTTTGACTAAGGCTTTTCTTCTTTATTTGAGGTTTATTTTTTTTCACTTTCCTTTTTAAAAGATTCTATTTTTTTCTTTTTGTTTCTGGCTTGGGATATATGGGGAAGTGAAAGCAGAGAGAAATAAGTAGCACTGCCATCTAGAGGCTGGATATATTGTTTTCTTTTCTTTCTTACTTGTTTATGTATGAGAGTTACACTTCAAGGACTCTGAGCTTTTTACTGAAAAGTGGGAAGAGCATGGTAGATTGTTTATACAGGTGCTCCTCTATGTAACTATTGATAGCCAGAGTCTGGAGTTGAAGTTGAAAGAAAAAAGATTGAAGTGACCTTGAAAGGACTGGAACTGAAGAATTTGAATTGTTTTATTTTAGAGCGTTGGACATTTAGTGGCAGTGACTCGCCTAATGGAATGATTTGTTATTATTATTATTATATTTTTTCACTTCCCCGCTAGTTGGATTTTTATGTTGGGATTTTAGCTTTTTAACCAAGGAACTAGATTATATTTTTTCCTTTTATTCTTTTCCTTACCTATTCCTTTTTATTCTGTTTTTGGTGGCCTTTTTTTTCTTCCTTTTCTTTTTCTTTTTTAAATCAAGGGATTATTATTTTTCTCTTTTTCTTCTTTCCCACCCCCCTTTTTTGCACATAACTGGAATTAATTGGATTAAGGTGTACAAGAACCTGAAGATTTTCCTTTCCCTTTAATTCTTTTTACTTTTTTCTATTTTTTTCTTTCTTTAATCATATTTATTATTGGGGTAGCAGTTGTTTACTCCTGTCCTTTTTTTCCTGTTTTTTTATTTTATTTTTACCCATCTCTCATTTTTGTCTTTTCCTGATTTTTGTTTTTGACTTCTTTTTAATTTGAAAATAATTATAAAATGAGTAGAAAAACAACAGCTCCAGTTTCTCAAATACCAACTCCTTCCTCCTCACCATCTGGGGGACAACAATCAATACAGATGATATTGCAACAGGAGAAGGAAAAGGAGAAGGAAGTGACATTGCAGATGATTATGCAAGGAATCCAAAAATTAAAAGTAAAAACATAATATTGAAATGAGAATAGAGAATATTGAGAAAAGAACGGAAAAGACAGATGAGAAAATCAAGAATATTCAACAGAAAATTGAAAAGACAGATGAGAAAGTGGAAAATATTCAACAGATGATGATGAAATATGAGGAAAGGCTCAAGAAAATTGAAGAACAAGAAGAACAAAGAGACAAGGATATTGGAGATATCAATACTAGATTCAGCGAAGTTGAAAAAGGCAGGAGTGAACCATTGGGATGGGAGATAGACAAGTCAGAATTCTACCTGTGATTTCAAAATGTGGAGGAAGAAAAGGGTGAAAACCTTGCTGAAAAAATGATAGAAATACTGGTGGAAGCACTAGAGATAACTGAAGATAAAATGATGGATGGAACGGATGGAGAGTTTCGTGTCTATACAAGATATGCAATGAGGAATAAGTTACCAAGAGAAGTTCATATTAGATTTACTAAGAAAATTATTAAAACACAAATACTGCAAGTGGCAAGAGAACACGTTAAAGTATAAAGATAAAGAAATTGTGGTGCTGAAACAGGTACCAAGAAGAGTAAGAGAGATGAGAAGGGAATATCTTTTTTTGACTAAAGAGTTGCTTAAAAGAGGAGTAAATTACAGATGGTTGATATCAGAAGGTCTCTTGTTTACTTGGTGGGAACAAAGACACAGAATTGATACGGTTGAAAAGGCGGAATTATTTTATCATGAATACATTAGAGGAAAGGAGGAAGATATAAGAAAAGAAGAGTCCTTGATCGAAATTCAAAAGAAGTGTATAGCAGTAATTGAAAAAGAAAAAGTAGGTGCAGTAGGCAGTGTGCCCAGAGACCAACGAGAAGTAAGATCTACTAGAGCAACAAAACTCTCTTATAAAGTCTAAAATGGAGGAGAGAAAATTGATTACAATGAACATAAATGGACTTAATTCAATTACTAAAAGAAGGAAAGTATTTCACAAATTAGAGATTAAAGTTCGATATAATTTGTTTGCAAGAAGTACATATTAAAAAACAACATGAATATATATTGAAACAAAAAAAGTTAGGGAAATTTGTCATGTCATTGGCACAATGTAAAAAAAGAGGTGTGGTCTTATATATTAGAGACACAATTTTGGCAGAATTAATACAGATGATGATGGAAGGATTTTAATGGTGGAAATAATGGACAATAATATTAAAACACTTTTAATAGCAATATATGCCTCAAATGATAATCAAGAAGAATTTTACAAGAAATTGTATAAGAAACTAATTGAATTGGACTATGCTAATGTCTGTAAGATGGGAGACTTCAATGGAATAATTAATGAACAGTTGGATTATAAAACACAGAAAGCAACAAAGAAAGCTAGAAAGACGCTACCAAAATCCTTTTTTCAAATGATAGAAGAAATAAATTTAAAAGATGCATGGAGAGAGAGAAAGATGGGAAATAAGCAATATACCTTTTATTCAAACAGGCATGAATCATGGTCAAGGATAGATATATGGACATCAGCTGATTTATTTTCTAATATGCAAGAAATTGAAATAGAAGCAAGTACTTGGGCAGACCATAATCCAATGACAGTTACCTGGAAAGGACAAAAGACGAGATCTAGATGGACTCTAAATAACATGATATTAAAGGAAGAAGATTTTAAACAGAAAATTGAGAGAGAATTGGTATTCTTTTTTAAAGAAAATAAAGAAGAGGATACATCTTTACAGAATCTCTGGGACACGATGAAGGCCTACACAAGAGGTTTGATAATTGACTATACAAGGAAAAGAAATATTAAACAGAAAAAGACTTTTAAAATACTGGAAGATGACTATAAAAAATTAGAAAAAGAATTACAGAAATCTCCGCAAAAAAAACCCCTTAAAATTAAAATGGATATAACTAAACATAAAATGGGATTAATGGAAAAAGAGGAGATAGCTCAAAAGATTAAAAATGCTAAACAGAATTATTTTGAAGACACAAATAAACCAGGAAGATGGTTAGCTTATAAACTTGGAAAGGAAAGCGAATCATGGAGTCATTTAATAGACGAAAAAGGATATGTTTGCTATGGAAGTGAAGAAAAGAAAAGAATTATACAAGATTACTATGGAAAATTGTATTATCAAGAAAACATTCAAGAAGAAAAAATTAAACAATATTTACAAAAGGCAAAATTACCACAGATACCCAAAGACATTGAAATAATGCTATAACAATGATGGAATTAACAGAAGCTCTAAAGAAACAAAATACAGGGAAAACACCAGGTCCAGATGGTCTGCCAGTGGAATTTTACAAGACTTTTCAGGAGGTGTTGAACCTCCAATTATTAGAAGCTATGAATGAAGTTATGTTAAAGAAGAGAATACCCAAGACATGGTCAGAAGCTTATATCACACTTATACCGAAGGAAGATAGATTCACAGCAAGTTAAAAACTATAGACCTATTTCCCTACTAAATTCAGACTATAAAGTTTTTGCTTCAATTTTGGCAGAAAGATTGAAAAGATATTTAAATAACTTTATACATGTGGATCAAAATGGGTTTCTGTCAGAGACAAATTAAACATAATATGAGAATAATTCTGGAAACTTTGGAATACTATGAGGCACAGCCTGAAAAGCAAATGGCTTTGATGTTTTTAGATGCTCAAAAAGCCTTTGATAATATGAGTTGGCATTTTATGTTATTGCAACTGGTACAAATGGGCTTTGGTAAAAATTTTATACGTGCCATTGAGACGATATATCATGAACAAACTGCAAGGGTCTTGATAAATGGAGAATTGACAGAGTCTATAGATATAAGAAAAGGGACTAGACAAGGTTGTCCACTGTCGCCTCTGCTGTTTGTGTTAACATTAGAAGTGTTGAATAGGTGTATTAGAGAAGACAAAGAAATAAAAGGAATGAAAATTAAAAAAGAAAAGTATAAGTTACAAGCTTTTTTTTTTTTAATTACATTTATATGCCGCTTCTCCGAAGACTCAGGGCGGCTTACAATTTTTGGAGCACAACCCAATGTGCTCAGCAATAGCCTTCATTCCATTGTATATGCCTGCTTATTACTAAGCGGCATTTTTACAAGGTCAGCTAATTGCCCCCAACAATCTTGGGTCCTCAATTTACCTACCCGGAGAGGATGGAAGGCTGAGTCAACCTTTTGCAGATGACCTGGTATTTATACTAGAGGATCCATTGGAATCAGCACCTAAATTAATAGAAAGGATGGAAGAGTATGGGAAGGTAGCAGGTCTGAAAATTGATAAAGATAAAACGAAGATACTAACAAATATGAAAGAATATGAAAGAAAGAGTTGGAAGAAGTTCTAGAAATACAAGTCACAAGCAAGGTTAAGTATCTAGGGATATACATTACATCAAGATGTAGTACACTGAAGAAGGACAATTATATTAAACTCAAGCAGCAGATAGCGACAGATTTGGAAAAATGGAAAAATTTACAACTATCATTGATTGGGAGAATATCAACAATTAAGATGAATGTACTGCCTAGAATTTTATATTTATTCCAGACAATTCCAATTAGACGAGGGAAAGAGTTTTTTTGAAGATTTAAATAAAACTGTGTTGAAATATATATGGCAAGGCAAAAAAGCAAGAATAAAACTTAAGCTGTTAAAGGATGCAAGAATAAGAGGAGGGTTTGCATTGCCCAATTGGGAATTATACTATCAGGCATCAAATTTGATGTGGATAAAAGAATGGATAACACTAAGGAATAGTAGACTATTGACTTTAGAAGGACATGACCTGCTATTGGGGTTGCATGCATTCCTTTGGTATAAGGGAACTAAAACACAAGGGTGCTTTAGAAGGCACTATATTCGAGAGGCTTTGTTTTTAAATTGGGAGAAGATTAAAAAGCAATACTGTTTAAAAATTCCATTATGGATATCTACTATTGAAGCTTTTTCATATCCAGTAATATACAAAAAGGAACAAACAGTTAGATATGGTGAGATATTGAATGAAAAGGGTGAACTTAAATCTATGCAAGCATTGGAAGAACAAGGTATAAAAATGAATTGGTTTTCATATTTGCAAGTACAATCTAGATTTGATAAAGATTTTAAAGTAGAAGGGATTTATGATAAGTTGACTGAGTTAGATAAAATTTTGATGGGTACTGATGAAAAGGTAATTAAAAACTTTATGGACATTTATTAGAATTTAAATTGGAAGAACAAGAAGTTAAAGAAACAATGATTGCTTGGGGGAAAATTTTGGATATGGGATTGATTTAAAGAAATGGCAAAAACTATGGTCTCAGAATTATAAAATGACAATGTCAACTGCTTATAAAGAAAATTTGTATAAGATGTTTTACAGGTGGCACTTACCCCTGACGAGAATTGCAAGAATGTTTAAGAATAAATTGGGTAAAATTTGGAAATGTCATCAGATACCTGGCTTGTATTACCATATGTGGTGGACATGTTCAAATGCAAAAAGATATTGGACTAAAATCCACACGTGGTTGGAAAAAATGATAAAACAACATATAGACTTGAAACTGGAAATATTTTTATTGGGAAATATACCAGATATTTACAATAAAGAGTTGAAATATTTGATTGTAAATGTTTTAACAGCAGCTAGAATTGTATTTGCTAAGAATTGGAAAAACGATAAAATACCTATGCAGGAGGAAGTTATTAAGAAAATTATGGATTGTGCTGAAATGAGCAAATTGACATTTGAAATTAGAGATCAAGAAGATAAACAATTATATAAGATGGGATTTGTTTTATCAATGGTTGGATAAAAAGACTTGGTAATGTACTAGATTATATAATTTTGTAATAGAAATTTAATAGATTGATATAAAATATAATATAGACATATATAACCATTGGACGAAAGTATAATATAAACTTTTTAATAAAATGGAGAATATCTCGTATAAATGATGAAATAGTCTAGTCGTGTATAAATAATAATTGATAAATATATAAGAATGTTTTATATTGATATGAGAATCTTTTTTATAAATTTTTTAAAAATTACATTTATATGCCGCCCTTCTCCGAAGACTCAGGGCGGCTTACAATTTTTGGGATACAACCCAATGTGCTCAACAATAGCCTTCATTCCATTGTATATGCCTGCTTATTACTAAGCGGCATTTTTACAAAGTCAGCTTATTGCCCCCAACAATCTTGGGTCCTCAATTTACCTACCTTAAGAGGATGGAAGGCTGAGTCAACCTTGAGCCTGGTGGGATTCGAGCCTGCAATAATTGCAGGCAGCTGGAACTTAAGTGCTAGGCATTTAGCAGCCTGCACCACCAAGGCCCCTTAAATTGTGAGTGATGACTACGAAAGGATGACACAAAGGATTTGTAACCAACTGACACAATGTATGTATATAAAATGGAAGATGGTTTTTATGTTTTTATGTTTTGTTTGTATGTTTGTCTTAAAATAAAAACTTTTAAAAAAAGTTATTTGTGCTGACATGCGAGCCTCAGACAAACTTACCTCACTGCGCATGCGCGCACCTCCCAGCTGATTTTCGGCCTCCCAGAAGCTTGAGAACAGCTTCTGCAGCCTTTGCAGGCCAAAAAATAGGCCCGTTTCGTCACTTCCTGTAATACCGGAAATGATGAAACAGGCCTATTTTTCAGCCTGCAAAGGCTGTAGAAGCTGCCCTCAAGCCTCTGGGAGGCTGAAAATGAGCTGGGAGGAGCAGTGCAAATAAGGGGCTGGCAGGGAGGATTGTGTGTGCATGCACAGAGGGCATGGGGGCATACACATTGCCTTCTGGGTGCTGGCATGTGAGCGTGCGCGCAAGCACTATTTTTGGCACAGGAGCCCAAAAAGGTTAGCCACCACTGGCCTAGAGTATGAAAAATAAGGGACTAATATTTGCTAAGCTGGATGCTTCTGTTGATGCAAATATGAAGTGGATGCCATCTAGTCCAGTTTTCTTAAATTTATTTCACTTATTGAAAATCTGAGGACAAGGCAAAGACAATCAATGGGATGTTTTATTTGAATGTTTTTTAAAACTCTGAACTTCACACCTGATTCCTTTTAATAAGGAGGTTAGCATATGGGCCCCTTGTATACTGGATGGAGGGATGTAAGTTTGAGAGAGCTATTTCAAGAAAGTCACAGTACTTTTTGGAGTTCTTAATTATTTACTAGATCTAGGCTGGAAAAATCAAGATGACCACTAAATGACAGGAAAAAAAGTTTTAATTCTTTGCTATCCTCTATTAGACATCTGGATTTTTGTGTCCTAATCTGATAGTCCTACAGTGGCCAACTACCATAATCTCCTATAGGAAGATGTTTGAGAGAGTAATGCCAATACAATTTCAAACCCTTATAGAAGAAAGTAATCATTAGACCCTACTGATGTTTGATTCGACTTACTTAGCCATGATCGCCCCAATGGTTTACATCAGGGGTGTTAAACTGGTGGCCAGTGGGCTGGATGCATCACATGCAAACCATGCTCAGTTTAGCAAAGGGGAAAAAAGCCACGATACATCATGTGATGACACCGTGACGATGCGAGTTTGACAACCCTGATTTACATTAATAATGAAGAGGAATACAAGGAATACAGTCTTGCTGTGACTATTCTTGAATCTTGTCCTTGTTTTCACCATCTAAGAAAAGAAATGGGTCTTTAGACTAGTGTCTCCACATCCCAACATTCAAACCTGCTGTTTATCTGCTTAATTTGCTTACAGCAAAAGAGCAGCAGGTCCCTTAGTTTATCCTCCCAGAAGTGGGAAACTAGCAAGGAGAATCTATATTGATTTAATATTTGTATGCTAATTTGGCCACAAGTAGATTCAACTCAAAATGTCTCTCAATAATAAAATGTTTATTAATAAGTTGAGACAGAACAATGAAAACAACAATTTAGATCAAATGCAATAAATCTCGTTATTTCAAAATTAATTTATTTCAACACTAGTATTTTATATGAACATATGATAAAAGAAGTCCAACAACAATAAATGTACTTTATTGTATAAACATGATATAAATTCATACAGTATATGGAGCCAATTTGGTCTAGTGGTTGAGGCACCAGGCTAGAAAATGGAAGACACTGATTTCAAATTCTGCCTTAGCCATGAAAGCCAGCCAGTGAATTTGGGCCAGTCACTCACTTTCAATCCAATCCATCTCACAGGGTTGTTGTTGTGGGGAAGATATATCAGATATTTTCACTGCATTGAGTTATTTGTAAAAATAATAAAGGCAGGATTGAATCAATCAATCAGAGGAACAAGATTAAGATATGCAGATGCATTACAGGATTATATAATAAATGCAAAACTTAATTGGGCAAGAATCAATTCCTTTCTAACAACTAATCCACATAGATCCTTGGTGGTATGGCTATCATCTAGTTCACCCAATACCCAATTAAATCTGTTTATAAAACAAAAGACATAGTTTTAGCAGAATAACAGAGTTGGAAGAGACTTTGGAGATTTTTCTAGTCCAACTCTGATCAAGCAGGAGACTATTATTTTAGACAAATTGCTGTCCAATTGCTTCTTAAAAAACTCTAATGATAGAGACCCACAGGTTCTGGAGGTAATTCCCTGATTAATTGTTTTCACTATCCTTTTTCACTGGTTTGAGTAGTTAAACAAAACAAGGGAAATGCTTATGGCATTTACGTATGAAAATAATCCTTCATCACTTGTTGCTTGCATATAAACTAAGAGCTTATTCGCCGAAGACAAATTCCTTGTGTGTCCAATCATACTTGGCTAATAAAGAATTCTATTCTGTTCTATTCTTCAATGGTATTGAGTTTTAAGTGGGTGCGCAAAAACTGAGTAGTAAGCTTTTCATATCACATTTGCTGTGCTGTTTCTTCTTTTTAAATAATAAAATGCTGCTTTTAGTTTAAAAAGAATGATCAATACTTCCAGATTGGATTACTGTAATGCATTCAATGGGGAGCTGCCCTTGGAAAGCTCTGGAAGCTAAAATTAGGGAAGAATGTGGCAGCTAAGTTACTGATAGAATTTTGTGGCTCAAAGTCCCAGATCAAGTTACACTGAAGAACATATTCAATTACATCATCTTTGTGGTTGCTATACTCTTGGAGGGGAGAGGAAAAATCCTGCTCTGTGTGTCAGACAGTATGGTCTGCTACTTGCTGAATTATGGATGTGAATCTTTCCTATCTTTGTGCAATGACATTTCCCTCCACTCCACATCTTTGAAAAAAAATGATATCTTTTTTATAGCCCCTTTCCAGGCACCAACACATTATCATCTTTCCTTTTTAAGGAATTACTTTTATCTTGCAATATTATTGTTATAATGTTGTAAATTATTCAGGATTTTATAATGATGAGCAGAATGGAAATATATTAAATACAAAATAAGAAAGCACAGCTGCAGACAACTGGAAGAATATAACTGTCACATTCTGGTGTCCCGCGTCAAGAAAAGCCAGCAACACAGGTCAATGTGATAATGTTTATCTGGGAATGCGGACCCGGCATGAAGTGACCAACCAGAAAGAAATCAAAGTTTGTGCTACCATGGTTACTTCACCACCCCTTATATCATGCTCAACTCACCCATGTAACACCCCTCCCCTCCCACTGACTGCTTACTGCCAATACAGCCACCGTAGTCTGACCACGCCCCCAGCTGCCCATCCCAGTTTATAACACCCAGCCTCTTGCTTCCAGCCACAATATGACAACCAGCTGTTTTTCCACCATCTGACATTCAGCTGTTCTTCCACGATCTGACAATCAGCTGTTTCACCACGAGCCAACAATCAGCTGTATAAAGTCTCGGCCTCCACTAGCCAGCCAGTAGCTCCATGGATGCAGAATCCATGCGATATGGGATGAAGGCATGCATCTGGAATGCAGTTCCAGCTAGCAGCTCCTCCCTGCCAGGAAGGCAGTCAGGTGTGGCTGTTGATGCCCATGCACGCGCGTCCCAGCCGGCCACTCCTCCCCTGCCTGAATGGCAGTCCTGGGCTGTCTGGCGGTTCAGGGCCAACAACAACTTTCTAGACCAGGGGTCGCCACCAAACTCATAATTTTAAACCCCATGGACCAGAGACCCTGGGAAAATCCCAAAAAAAGTCTGTAGGAAAATTCCCCACCCCGTTTTCCTACCAATCGATCATTCTTTATTTGGGATCGCAGGATACCGTCTCCAGCTTCCTTCTCAGGGGGAGAGAGAGAGAGAGAGACTTTTGGCTTCATGTAAGGAAAGCAGCAGAAGCAGCAGAAGTCTTTCTTTCTCTCCTCCAAACTCCACCAGAAATGAGTCTTTGCCGGTGCAGCCTCTTGGAGCAGGATGCCTTGCAAAGACTCATTTCTGGCAGAGTTTGGGGGAGAGAAAGAAAGACTTTTGCTACTTTCCTTGCATGCAGCCAAAAGCAGAAGAAGAACCGGAAAGAAGCAGCCTGGTGGCCAGGTGAGTGGTGCAAGTTCCCCCCCTCCACCCTTTCCCCCCTCCCCTCACTACCTTGTTTTGTTCGCAATACAAGTGGAGCAAGCCTTGTGTTCCCGTGGGCCATGTGGGCAGCGTAGCCTTGTCTTCCTGCACAGTCTGGATTAATTGCTTTGGGGGGGACATTTCTCTGCGGACCACCAACATTTTCTCGTGGACCACCAGTAGTCCCCAGCCCACTGGTTGGTGACCCCTGTTCTAGACTGCTATGAAAGGGGAAGAAGTTACAGAAGGATATTCCAAAATGTTATATTATTTTGGAAATACAAATAGAGAGAGGGAATGTGAAACAAAGATTAATTTAAAAAAAAGCTATGTAGTAAGTGACCAGAATAAAAAGATAAGCATCTGGTTAATACAGAACTAGAACAAAAAAGCCAGGAATAGCATTGTGATTAAAATGAAACAGCAGAAAGAATACATGTACCAGGGTAAATATTTGAATGATAATAACATCCTATAACAAACTGAGCAGAGTGGGTTATTACTTCTTCCATAGATAAAGTGATAATATTCCAATAAAAATAAGAGGTACACAAATTAGTCAAGATCTGATCTGACATATAGGTATTAACATTCTAATCCTATTTGCAATTAAGGACTAAAGGCAACAAGACCAGATTCAAATTGATTTGAAATTCAAGGTTCAACTTGATGAAGTATTTAATCACTACCTACAATAGGGAGACATCATAAATGTGTTCAGCAACTTCATTTGAAGGCAAAGGTGGATGAAAATAACAGGGAGGAGAGACACTGCAAAGTATATAGTAAAGTATCTTCAAAGGTTGCACAGCAATACATTTTGTAAATTATTCCTTTCTCTTTTAAATGTTAGTGTTATTCTTCTTCTAGAACAACAAAAACGAACATTCTTATCTATTTAAAAGTTAAAATAATAATTGCTTAATTTTATTGCAAAATCATTGATTACATAACAATTGAGATGTGGATTAATAAAAAAATTTCAATTGCTACATTAAAAACAAATACAAATTTAAAAACAATGAGTAATCAGAGGCAGGAATCACAATTTTTTCAAATTTGGATAGATTTTTATGGTTTACCTCAACAGCAATAGATTATAATATAATACTTTATATATAAGGCATATTTGTACATGTTTAGTACACTCTGTTTACATTTGTTTGCATTTTCTATATCTTTTCTCTATGTATATTGGATCTATGTTATTTTAATTACTTGATGATGCTTGTTAATCATAGTTCAATAAAAATAATTTTTAAAAATTAGTGACATTTTGGAATAATGTGTTATATGCTGATTGCCCAACAATTTTTTAAAAACAAATCTGAGAATATATATATATATATATATGTGTGTGTATGTGTATTTGTATGTGTGTATGTATGTATATATATTCACTATTGCACATATAATACACAGTGCCAATTAAAAATACTCTTAAATATACAGTACATAATCTACCAGCAAGCATACTATCTCAGGTCCACAGGACAAATAGAGAATTTGTCAGAGATAACAGCAAGGTGATTAAAAAAAACAATAGTGCACTAAATTAAGTTTCTCTTTTCTCTCTCCAACCTAATCAAATTCAAGAAGAGTGAAGCAGAAGAAACAGAGCACATTACTCCAGTACAGTTTCCTTTCTATACTCTATCTGAAGGCCCTGAATTTATGATCTGCATCTGAAGATTCAATTTGAAAGGTCAGTCAATTCCCCCTACCCAAACTGAGTTATCTCTTGGAAGTTTCATACCAACAAAGAATATTTTATTTGAGAAAATAATATTTTCAAAGAAAGTCAGTTTTATCCAGCAGTTAACATACCACGCTAGAAAACAGGTGGCTGTGAATTCTAGTTCTGCCTTAGCCGTGAAATCCAACTGGGTGACCTTGGGCCAGTCACTCTCTCAACCAACTCATCTGAAAGGACTGTTGTTTTGGGAAAATAGGGGCAGGAAGGTGTTTGGATATATGCACTACCTCGATTTATTTGTAAAAATAATAAAGGTTAGCTACAGATAATTAACTAAATAAAATATTTAGAGTTTTACATTAATAGAAGTTTAAAGTAAATTAACTGTTAAGTACCATTTTACTTCTTTGAATATTTATGCAATACATCATTATATTGAATTCTTGTCAATTCTCCAGTCTGGAAATTACAAATATATTTCTGTAGCAGATTGTGCAGCTTTTCTTCCAAAGTAATTTATTAATCATGCATGAGATGAATTCCATGCATTTGCCCATACATAAAAAATGAAATGTGAGCAATCATTTTTAAATGTAATATATTATAAAAGGACATTAAGAGACAGTAAAGAAATCATCATTTTAAATACATACTACTGTCAAATTACTCAAAATCCAACAGGAATGGTTCTGTGTTAATCTGCTTTGACTTTTCTTGCAGGTATTGCTGCTATAGATATATGGAAAAGCCCTCTCAGGTTATTGGCTCATGGAAATATGGGCCTTATCCAGAGATTGCCAACATTGCAAGGGAGATAAGATAAAACTACAACACTTCCCTATATCAAGATACAAATGCCTTTGGCTGCATTAGCAGTTGGCACAAATTGGAGCCAGACAGTCTGTCTGTTGACTTCTGTGCTGGACTGGGCCATCTCTACTAGAATGTCCCTTAGGAGACAAATACTCAAAAGTTCTCAGGAGGCTGAGAAGGAAGCCTGAGCTATGTTAAAAGCTATGCCAAAATTTGAAAGTTATGCAATGACATCAGAAGAGAATCAAAGCTTGTTTGGAGCAAAAGAAGTGAAGAAAAGATTTTTTAAGGAGAATTTGGTACCAATTTGATTTCCAAATTGTTTTGTGGGAAATATTAAATAAAGCAATAATCATATTTGATATAGTTTGTTCCTAAGCAGAAAATGGCACTTTTCATATGTTAATATTCTTTTTTTTAATTGTACTGACTCTCCCTAAATTGCTTAGCTATTACAACCTATGTTAAGTTTTTGCTGGGTTGTGAATGCACTGGGCTATTTGGAAAGTGTTTGGAATCCTTCCTTCCTTCCTTCCTTCCTTCCTTCCTTCCTTCCTTCCTTCCTTCCTTTCCTTCCTACCTACCTACCTACCTACCACCTACCTACCTGTCTCTTATTAAACATGTTTTTAAATTGCTGATTATTTTACTGTAACTTGTTATTAAAAGCAGTAGTTACATAGTGTTTGAGTATTTTCTCAATCAATCACGAAGTATTTCAATAGCAGTGTTCAAACTGACACCTAAATGCTAGTAAAATTAAGCAAAGGGAGCTGATTTTAGTCAAAAAGCAGCAAAGCCTTGAGAAGTTATAAGAACAATGGGACAAAGTATTACTAAATATCCAGTTAAAGCAATCCTGTATTTAATGGGCTAGGAGTGGGAGATATAGGGAATGGTGTCCATCAAAATCAAATGTATATCATGTATGTGAAGCTATATTACTTGACTTTTATGTAATTAGTCTAAATAGTATTATTTGCAATAAAACTTCTAAAACTTAAAGTCTGAATGAAAAAAAATCTGTCAAATCTAGGACTACTAAAATCAAATTTTATTTATGTACCAGAAATACTGCTAAATACTGGGGATGATTCAAGGACTTTCAACTTAGCAAATAAATTATTGTACTGCACGATAATCAGGTACAATAAAAGTGCTAGTATTTCTCACATACCTTTCCATATTTCTGTGCATAAGATCCTGTAAGAAGCGAATGGAAGACAATGATAGTTTCATCCAAATCCCAAACAAATACACGCTGAAAACAAAAGAATCAACAAATCAATATATACAAATAGCACAAGAACTAGAGGCAGCTATCCAGAAATATGTGTAGCCCCGAACAGTCTTAGTGGGGGGGCAAAGGTTGTTATGACTCAGTATTTCAAGTCAAGAAAGACGTTACTAAAACAAAAGGCAGCTGTGTAGTTCCAGAAAAAGTTGCAGATGCTTTAAGGAGCTGCAGACAGGTGATACATGAATACTGGACTACCCTCCAAAGCATCTTTTTAACTCCAAAGCATTGCCCAGCCCTCTCACTGCTTTTTTATATTTGAATTATCAAGCCAAAAATAGAGATTAAACATACACATTCTAATTTTCTTCTTTGTGTCCCACTTTCAAAGAGCTTTGTTAGGTAGAAATATCTAGCAATTATTTTAATTTTTATAACATAATTTTTTTTATTTATGATATATTTTTATGGTCATATTAAAGAAGGCAATTATGCTTTTTAACAAATGATCAAATATACTATTCTGTGAAATTACACATACATTCATACACAAACTCCTTAATAATACATCCCATACAGATGTACTTTGTAATTTGGCTGTTATCTTAGCACCAGGAAGAAAAAAGTTTTCTATCCATTTTCAATTCAATAAAAGATATTTTAAACTTTAATAATTGTTTGAAAGGGAAAGAATGTGTCAGGGAATTTATTCAGGGTGGACATTCGAAGTGCTCAAACTATTTCAAGCTTGAAATAGAGAGGTTTCAAGTTTGAGATAGAGATCTGTAGATTCCCTGGCTTCTGATACTTCAATTACATTCCAAGAATAGGCATAATGAGGGAAAAAAGGAAATGTTATCAAGTAGCAACTTTATGGAATTAATGTTTTAAAAGTTCTCTTATACAGTATTTAATCTAATTTTGAGTGAACAGCATTTTCTATTAATATGTATTCATTCTCTCTCCCTCCCTCCCTCCCTCTCTCAAATGAATTACTTTTGACCTTCATATTGCTATTAATTTAAAAGAATGTACCTCCAAGTCACTATCAGGAGGAGGAGATGGGTTATTTTTCCTCCCTCTGCCCCTTGATTTTGACCCAGAACTCCTACATGTTCTTTCATCAAGATCTTTGATTGGAGTTGAAGGGCTCTGCACAGCATCAAACTCTCCTGCAAAATAAATAAACAAATAAACAAATAAACAAACAACACTTATCAAAAAACAAAGTATTCCTCATTCAATTTTATAGTTTAAATCAGGGGTCGTCCGGGACGTCTTTCTTTCTCTCCCCCAAACTCCACCAGAAACTAGTCTTTGCCAGCACAGCCTCTAGGAGCAGGATGCCTTGCAGGGTCCCAAAGACTCATTTCTGGTGGGGTTTGGGGGAGAGAAAGAAAGACTTTTGCTGCTTTCCTTGCATGCAGCCAAAAGCAGAAGAAAGAAGCAGTCCGCTGGCCAGGCAAAGCATGTGGGGCAAGCTCCCTCTCTCTGCCCCACTCCCCTCACTACCTTGTGTTGTTCACAATCAAGCGACGCAAGCCTTGTGTTCCCATGGGCCATGTGGGCAGCATAGCCTTGTGTTCCCGCACAGGCTGGATTGCTTTGGGGGGTGCTTTGGGGATGACATTTCTCTGCAGACCACCAAATTTTTCTCGCAAACCACCAGTGGTCCCTGGCCCACTGGTTGGCGACCACTGGGTTAAATAAGATACTCCTAAACAGTGGTGGGATTCATTTTTTTTACTACAGTGGGTGTGGCTTGGTGGGTGTGGCAGGGAAAGGATACCGTAAAATCTCCAGTCAGAGGTGGTATTTGCCGGTTCTCTGAACTACTCAAAATTTCCACTACTGGTTCTCCAGAACTGGTCAGAACCTGCTGAATACCACCTCTGCTCCTAAAGCTTTAAATGGAGAATTTGGATTATCTGTAAATCCCTAATTATTCAAGAAGAATGAAAATAATATGCTTATTGAAATTCCTCACGTTCTTTAACTACGAGCATTTGCCAAATACAAAGACTGAATAAATAAATATAAAGGCAAGTGTTAGAGGATATCCTAGGAGTATAATCTCGCCGTATAATCTCTCACATAATCATATCTGAGCAGACTTATTTTTAAAATTAGAAACAAATTTAAATCAATCAATCAATTTTCCATACTATAGGATGTACAGTTCTGTTCCAGGATAGGGGTCCTTTAACATTTCATCTTTCAAATATTATGCAATACCTACTTCATAAAGGTCAAGCACTAAGTGGAACATGCCAAAACAGTTGTTTACCAAAGGAACTCCCATCTCTGAAACTCTAGGAGCAAATGTGAAGGCCACCAAGCAATAGTTTTTAGCGTTACGGATATTAATGAAACATAACACTCTATTGTGCAGAAATAGAGAAAGTATTCAGATTGAAAATGTCTACCACAACATAGTAAATGATTTCTATCTAATAGTAACCTCACTTTTTAACTTTATAGTCTAAGAGAGTAACAAATGCAGACAGTTCAGCATTAGCTCTTTTCTGAAGAGTAGACTGAAAATTAAGACTCCCTGACTTTGTATTCTATTTGATGAGTTCTTCCCCAGATGGTGTATCTTATGTGAGCTTTATACTCTATTAACAGAAGACCTGGAAACTAGCAGGGTAAAATACATTATAGTTTATCAGTAGCAGCAGCTACAAAATAGTTATATGGTATATTTCTGGATGCAAATCTTTGAGATAGCAATAGCAATAGCATTTAGACTTATATACCGCTTTATAGTGCTTTACAGCCCTCTCTAAGTGGTTTACAAAGTCAGCATATTGCCCCCAACAATTTGGGTCCTCATTTTACTCACCTTGGAAGGATGGAAGGCTGAGTCAACCTTGAGCCTGGTGGGATTTGAACTGCTAAATTATAGGCAGCTGGCAGCAGAAGTAGCTTGCAGTACTGCACTCTAACCACTGTGCCACAGAGACTCTTACAGAGATAATATTAAGTCAGAAATTCTTCTCAAACTGGAATGGCTGAAGTTGTTAATACTGTCCAGATCTGGAGATATTTCCCCTTTGATCTTGAATGGGGTGGCACTTCCATTCAATGGTGATATTCAGTTTGGGAGTTTTCTGGACTCGTGGCTTCTGCTTGATAAACAGCTGTATCCAAGAAGGCCTTTGTCCTGCTTCATCTGAGCACTGGCTGTACCCTTTCATGGATTGGGATGGGGGAGGGAGGAACACTTCAAATAGCCACTCAAGCTCTGATCACTTCATGGCTTGATACTTCAATGTGTTCTACATGGGATTGTGCAATTTCCCCAATATTTGACTAATTCCCATCCTTCTGGCATTTTGAAGAGCCCTTCAAATATGACTTGTCATGTAGGCCTTTGGCAAGGATGATTAATGCAGTTTTCTTATTTTTTGTTGTTTGCAAAAGCTTACTCCCAAACCTTTTATCTTTTGATAACTTGTTGGGGACTAAAGGGTTGATTCTTGCTTAATGGATTTTTGCTGATTAAGACTGGATGAGATTTGTCAAATTTATACTAACGGAGTACACTTAGCTACAATTAATGTTCACATGAATCTATACCATGATTCTAAAAGACTGGAACAAAAATCAATGAATGGTACCTGGTTGGGTAGTAAGACCTGGAAGGGATTCTTGGAGCTGGTATGTTGATGAGGATGAAGAGGTACCATCTGTGGTGTTATTTGACGTCATGTATGCTCCGTATGTTGATGTTGAATAATACTGTGGATATTGATTTTGGCTGAAAGCTGCATATGATGGATAATCCTAGAATGTTACAAACAATATTTTAATGAAGACTTTACATCATTATTAACCTGAAAATAGAAATAGGGCAACAGTCTTGTCCAAATCAATTGCCAAATCAACTTCATAATAGTTTGTGCTTTATAGACAAAAAAAATCATACCTGTTGTGAACTATTGAAGTTTGTAGAATTTGATACTGAATTGTTTGCATAAATAGTGGAGGATGGTGTAAAACTAGAACCTAGAGTTAAAAGAATAATTCCCTATAAGAGCTAAGCAATACATTATTCAAAATTCATACAAGTAAGAAATGAAATTTGCAGATGAAACTTAAGAGTATGTAATTAAAACATGCACTTATCTCACTTCAACTTTTTTAAAGAAAATTTGATATACTTAACTATAGCTTAGTATAGTATTATTTGTAAAGAACATGAAGTTTAAAAATTGAACAAGCTATCTATGTTTGTAATTGCTTTTATATATTCCACATATTCATCTTTCATAAACAGCTTGCTATCAAGCTTCACAGACATTTATGTATCAGCAAATCTACTCCATTTCAAAACTTGTCCTTTCTTGATCCCCAGACTTTCCCTTTCTTTAATACAGCTGTTGCAAACTACTGGCAAAATATATTGATAATAGTTTGGGAGGTACAGGATGTTTAATGTAGTTTCAAGGATTAAGAGAACTTCTAGTCCATGAAATGGCCATATTTAAGATGGCCATATAATTATCAAACAGAGACTAGCTCATAACTCTCCAACATTCTCAACATAAATAGTTAAGGAGTAGAATCATGGTGAGGACAGGAAAAAGATGTCTTCAAATATTTAACAGCTAAGGCTGAGAAGCCTGTTATCTTGGGTTGCGTAGAATCTCATTTTATTGTTTTTGGAAATCTCTCTCCTCCAAGGTGCTTTAAACCATTGGGTTTTTTTTGTATATGAACATATGAAAATGGTATTGTGAGCCCTGAACCAGGCATATCACTATTAAAAAACCCACAAAGAAAACTCTGGAAAATCTTCTCTAAACTCAGCCTTGACTACATCTTGTGACATGCAAATTGGACTACTGCAATGCAACTTGCGTAGGGCTGTCCCTGGAAGTTTCAACTGGTGTAAAATGTGCTGGCAGAGGCAGTCATTCATGCCAGTTACTCAGCACATGTGAACCACTGCCCCATGAGTACATTGGCTTTCTTTAAAGTTCTTCATGGCATAGGACTGGGTTACTTAAGGGATTATCTCTCCCAAGTTGTTTCTACTGGTCCTATTTGATTTTGAGCAGGAAGGACATGCTCTGGGTACCATCAGCTGGGGAGTGTCAGCTGGCAGGGCCCAGAAGATGAGTTCTTGCTTAATTCCCTTGAAGTTAGATTGGCCTCATCCTTGTTGGCCTTTCGTCAGGTGGTGAAGATCTGGTGTTGAACTGGGTGGGTGTGGGTTAGAGCTCGTATCTTGGTTGTATGGATGACTGATCATGCCTGGCTGCTACATGTTTTTACTGCCTATTACACATAAAAATGAGTTCGGAGACTATGTAAATTGAGTGAACGAATATTTAATGTAATGTGGTTTTACTCATTTTACAGCCTCAATAAGCCTCCCATCTTCAGTACCATCTTCAACCACTAAAATGTTGCTTATCCTTGTTGATTCTGTTAAAACAGAATCCAATGTTCTAATGTGGAGTGTTCTAATGTGGAGACATGTTCATCCTACTCACGATTCTATTCCCAGCCATTAAACCAAAGTAACAGAATATGCATTATGATGTCATAACATAAAGTCTGTGCTTTAATGCTTGTGTCATAACACTATATTTAACAAGTACTGCTTGCCCTGTGATATGTATTTTATCACTTGCCATACCTTCCCAAATGCCTCTGGATCTACAAGCTTTTTATTATTGAAACTTTTGGGAACTGAATAGAGTTTAAATTTAAAAACCCATTATAGCTGCTTTTTGTCAGGGTACAGCAGTACATAAATATAAAAGTGTCATAAATATTAAAAATATTAGTTTTGTGCATAGTATTACAGACCAAGAATTTTAAAAGGTGCACAAATTATACAGAGATACGCTCAAGATATGGATCCCCAAAAACTATTTCATGTAGGCTTTAGTTATGATTATTGCCATTATTATTCTCATTATCAATATTTTTTTTTAATTACATTTATATGCCGCCCTTCTCCGAAGACTCAGGGCGGCTTACAATTTTTTGGAGCACAACCCAATGCGCTCAGCAATAGCCTTCATTCCATTGTATATGCCTGCTTATTAATAAGCGGCATTTTTACAAGGTCAGCTAATTGCCCCCAACAATCTTGGGTCCTCAATTTACCTACCCCGAGAGGATGGAAGGCTGAGTCAACCTTGAGCCTGGTGGGATTCGAGCCTACAGTAATTGTAGGCAGCTGGATCTTAAGAGCAGGCATTTAACAGCCTGAGACACCAAAGCTCCTTTTCATATTAGTAGTATGATTTATTACTATCAATGAATATTTTTGAACATTTTTTATAATTTTGGTAAATAACTCTTCCATAAATTTTAAATAAGTTACACTAAATGTGTAAAAATATCAACTGAATTATCTAACTAAAATTTCAGATCATTTTAGCTTTCTTTTTTTTTAATGAAATGAAAGACTCGGACCAATAATAAATTTTATCCACAAAACTTACCAATTATGTAAGAAATGTATGAATCTTAAGAAAATTAAAAATCTACAAGGAACTACCCACCTGGCATTTGGTATGAATATGGTGCTTGGCCTGGCTGTGGTGTGGAGAACCCTGGGCTGTAACTAAGACACCCAGTCTGCAATGGTGATTGTGTTTGTGAAAGTCCACTTTCTGTCTTGATGCCCGGCAACATTACACCCAAATCTGTGTAAGAAATTAATATTCAACTGATTTTTAACAATGGAGCAGAGAGGGGAAGCTTAGAAATTCCATGATGCCAAAAATATTCATAAGAAAATAAAGAACAACTGGAAGTTAAATACCGTAAGCGGGTAGGCTGTAAGGTTGCCCAGTCTGTGAGTAGGCTGTATACACTGCTGGTTGTTGCATTCCTGAATACTGAGTCTGACTGGCATAGGCAGACATGGTTTGAGCTGCTGGAGTAGAAAGAATATGTGGATAGGGCCTAAACAGCAGGAAATGGGAGAAAAACTATCAGTCACATAAGATAATATACAGATTGTTGATTCAAGCAATCATGCCTTAGTAATCCCAGTGGATTACTGAAACATGTTCTACATGGAATAGCACGTGAAAAGCACTTGGAAGCTGCAGTTGATCCAGAATACACTGATAGGGGCAGCGCTTGGCATTTCTCATTATACCATATAACACTATTTCCAGTGGGCTTCTAAGTGCAATTCAAAATGCTGGTTATTACCTATAAAACCATACATGGAATAACAGCCAGGTTATTTGTGGGTCTGGCTACTGCCCATCAAATTTAGCAACAAGGGCAAGCTCCATATGCCTTCTATCAAACAATTGCATCTTATTGAACCCAGGAGTCATGATTTCTCTATGGCAGCAGCTGCCTTGTGGAACAGCATCCCTCAAGAAATCCAGATCTATTAGATTTTCATAAGGCACTGAAGACATGGATGTTCTTACTGATGTTTGGAACAAGATTAGGCAAGCTCTACTGTTTTTATAAGTTGGGATTGGTGTTTTGACTGTGGGCATGAGGCTTTAGACCAGGGATGACAAACTCGTGCTGGCTACCTCCACCCTCAGTTTAGTGAAGAGGAAAAAAGTCGTGATATGTCATGTGACGACATGATGCTGCAAGTTTGACACTCCTGCTTTAGACTGTAAAAGGAAAGAACTAGGAATGTATAGTAACTAAAGTGAAGGAATACTAACAAGTGTATTTTTAAGAATTATAGGAAATTTACAATAACATCTCAAATGTTGGAACTGAAATGTATAATTTTATATTAATAATTGAATGAGAAAATGACATGAATGTATGAGTGTGTTAATAAATGGTAAAAGTTAAGACTTGGGTCCAAGTGTTGATTTAAGAGTTATTTCAAAATATATGTGGATCCACACTTGGAAATTGAAAGAATCTTTACTGTTCCAGCCCACTTGGTCTATGAGTCCAAATTAGATTAAAAAAAGTTTACTGGATGTTTGTTGATATAGAAAATATATGATAGGGTGTAAAGGCTTGAATTTTGGAATTTATTACCCAAATATGGAGTTGAAGGCTGGTTGTTCAATGTGATAACAACAACGTATGATTGAAGTAATGCATGCACGACAATAAACATGGTGCTCAAGAAATACTGGCAATCATTTGTCTGAAATGGTATAGAGTTTCCTGCCTAAGCAGGAGGCTGGGCTAGAAGACCTCCAAGGTCCCTTCCAAATTGGTTCTTTTGTTACTCAACATTGAATAGAACAAATATTCGGTTAAGGTTTTTAAAAATTAAATGTGGGAAGGATGGCTATAGTGATGTTAGGGGTGCATTGACTGGGGACTTGAATATGGAAGTAAGTTTGTATGGAGATGGTGCTGTGCTACTAGCCGAGATCCAACAATTTATAGTAAATACTAGATTGACTGCAGGATACAGCAAGGGATATGGTTCTGAAAATTAATGCATTAAAGACTAACATAGCTGTGTTTGTCATGAAAAATGAGATGAATGAAAAATAAATGATTTAAACTAAATTAAGTAATTTAAGTCTGTTGTAATCTATTTTACTATACAGGTTAATGTATTTCTATCAATAAAATTACCTACAAATGCAATAATGGATTAAAATGGCTATAAATTATAGTATAGGCACATTAAAACAATGAAGTACATACACTTAAGTAGTGAGGAAATTGATGTGTGAGTAGTTAATTTGCACATGAAAACTCAAAATCTTTTACAATTATTATCCAATGCAAAGATACAAAAATAAGATTAATAGAGGGCTATGTCTAACCATAACCAGATTTAGAGATATATACAATATGGTGCCATTCTTGTCACCATTACTTCCCCTAGTCTATGCGCCCCAGATTCAGTCAGGAGGATTTCATCATCCTCCAAGCATGTGTGCTTTCTGAATAGTTGTGGTAGTGATGATTGGAGTATACAAATCCAGAAAATAATTATGCCAGTGCACATAACTCAGAATTTTAAAACTTTGATTCTTCATATAAATAAATTACTCTAACATCAATGGCATTTAACCTAGCAAGAAATGAGTTTAAATTGGGCCAAAGTGCAAATCTCCGTATAACATTGCATTTTATGCAAACCCAATGTAGTTTCAAAATTTAAACCAATATTTAAACCAAGTACTTGCAGAAACTGATATACAAATAAAATATTAGGATATACATGCAAACTAACTTGGAAGGATATAGCTGCGGTGAGTATTGATGTGATGATCTTGGACTGTAGCCGCTACTTGTTATCACTGTAAAACAGAAAGCATTTACAATGTTCAATTTATCAGCTGTTAAGATTTTTTTAAAGGCTAACAATTTTTGAATATTCTAAATAAAATTGGTAGCATTGTGTTATTCTTCACAATTTTTACCAGGAAACAAACTAATGCATGTAGCGCCTAACTTTTTATGATCTACTTTCCACACTAAACTCAGATTCAAAAGCTCTTGTGCTGAATGGCACAGAACTATGTTGCAAAGAAAACTAGTTTAAAATAAAGAAAATGAAGCATGGGTATCTACAAGCCCATGTTACTTAAATCAAAATGATAAAAGCAGTGTGGGATCATAGATGCTGCTCATTTTGGACCTGTAGCACTGTTTTTTGTCACTGGCTAGTTTGACACATCCCATCCCCCTGCTAATACTGTTGAAAGGATTCGTGAAAATATTTTCGCATTTCTTTGGATTTTGGTTAACAGTGTTGTTCTTAGTCTTAGCTAGGGAAAAGGATTCTGGCTTATGTTGACAGTATTTATCTTATTATCTCCACATATAAAAATACAATGTTTCATGAAGTGAGAATGAAAGCAGCACTAATTTTTCTTTAGAAAGTAATACATTTATTTAATTTTATACAGAAAACGCACCAGCAGGATAACTATCAGTTGCATATATGCCCACACAAAGAGCAGCTGTATTTTTCTGCAGAAGCTTAAATGATGATAATCATATCCTATTAAAATCCTTCAAGAATATTGCGTAGTCTGGACTGATTCCAAAAAATGTCAAATTTCTCTTTCGTCTAACCATCTGTCTTGGCTATGGCAAATGTGTTCCAAATATATATACCAAAATGTGAACGAAACCTTTCAGAGCCATTCCGTATCAGCACTCTAACATAGAGAGTCTTTATTAAGCCATCTGCATTTCATTCACTTTTAAAAAGATAAAAGCACTGTATAAAAGATAGCACTGAAAAGTCCCTTAGTGTCTAATCAATCATACTTTTACTTCAAAGTACTTTCCTTTTTTCAATATGCCAGCCTTTAGCATTTTACAGATACTGTAGGTAGCAGGTTCCTCATCATTTTGCAAAACACACTTTAGGCAGGAACCAAAGAAACATGGAGTAAATGCCATGTACTTAAGACTTTTAGTTTCTGGAACAAAATTATCTGAATATCACATTTATTTATTTAACTATAATTAAGCTTCTTCCATTTCAGCTTCATGGCATCTCAAGAAACACGTTAATTTCAAAAGCACTGTGTGATACAATATGAATGGGCTGACAATGAAAGAAAATCAAACCTTTTTGCTGGGTATATTGACAATTTTTGTCTCCCTCTTTAGAAAGTATTTAAATATCTGTTTAATACATAACTTTAAAATAAAGTCTAAATATTATAGACTTTAAATGCTATTTAATGTTTTTTTAAATGTTGAAAATATTTGAAATGGCTTTTGAAGCCCAGCAGAATGATATACAAGGTTTTGTAAGTAGTATAAAAGTCATTACATTACAGTATACAATTCTAAGTTTTGTGAAAAGTATGAACTTAAGATGATGGCCATTCACAAAAATTTTAGAACCTAATTAATCTGAGAACTGAGTATAATTAATGCATTGTAACTACATACAGCAAAGCCAACTTCCCATATTATCCTGAAACTGTTTTTGTATTCTTTGTATTTTAAATATATTTGTTAGATGAATGAAGTTCTTTTTATGAACTTAAACCAGAAAGTCTTCTGCTTCCTTGCTATCTGGGTGATATTTGCAACTTTTAATAACAATTTTATACTTAATTTTGTTTAATAAAATTAATGATTTTAAATATTAAATTCTGCTATGTCATATTTATTTCCACAATATTTCCTAATATTTCATATTGTGAAGATAGTGCATAGAAACTGATTTTAATGTATAATAATATGTGAGATAATAATTGTGGAAAGCAGTCCATAGGCAAAATTACACTTCCCCTAAATTCTTCTGGCATTACTGTTACTGTCATTCATTATATCTAACTTTAGTAGCAGAAAAGCTTGTCATCAGATATATAGTGTATATATAGGCACTTTTTTGAGCAAGGTAATAAGAATGGTACAAACTAACTGCCGACATATTTTGCCATGCATTAGCTGATTTACTGTTTATTTTTGTAAACAATACTTTGAAAAACTATACAGATATACATGCAGTATTATAAGCAAATTATGTGTTTTACCTGACCCAGTAAAATTGTCAAGAGATCCATCTCCACTTGTTGTTGTTGTTGAGTCATTACTGTTCATAGGCTCTGTTTTGACTGCAAGAAGAGACACTGTATAGAAGAACAAGCAGATGTGAGATTGTGTTTTTATATTTACATATATCATGCCAACTAAAGCAAAAAGTCAGTAAATTTGAGATATGTCAAACTATACACACACTTAAAAAATTAGTAAGATTCTTAGAATAATCTTCAGCCATAGAACTATAGCTTTAAAACCATGCACTACTTTTTAAAATTAAAAATGCTATCCGTCTAACAAAAAGAGACTGGCTTTTCAAGACTATTTCACCCCCCCCTTTTCACTTTCAGGTTCTTGATCCCACCTCCTTTTGATTTATAAAATTTATTCTCTCAGAGTGATCTATGTCTTAGAGCAGGGGTCTTCAAACTTGCATGCTGGCTGAGGAATTCTGGGAATTGAAATCCACAAGTCTTAAATTTCCCAAGTTTGAAGACCCCTGTTTTAAGAGTAAAAGATAATAGACTCAAACAACTCTATCCCCAAACTCTCCACATAAAACATAATGTGCTTATGATGTTTACCTTTCTTTTTTGAGATTTTTTCATATCTGTCTGTAGCATGTGTTTTGTATATCAATAATATGGCACACAGTTTCTCTATTAACCTAGATTCATGTTTTTAAAACGTTAGAAAATATATAAAGTGAAACTTCAATAGCAAATTTTTTTGCTTGCATTTTAACTAACTGCAATTTATGTCAGAGCCAAGATAAACTTTTTTTCTAGTAAAAAGAGATAACTTTAAATCACAGATAATTTATTATGGATTGCTTTTCAAAATGATAGTGTAAATTAAAAATAATTTTAGGTTCATAAATATAAATATACTATGATGTTGTTAACAGCAATTCCAATCTCTACTTCATAGGCAGTCCAGAAGAGCAAGGAAGTGATTGTTAGACATAAATTACCAATTTAATTTCCCGCTTTTACTCAGATAATACATGATTAAATAAAATTGTAGCTTAACTAAACATAATTAATTCATTTTCTTCCTCAGAATTATTTTCCTTTCTCAGGAAATCTGAGGAAGGAACTTTTAAACTATGTTTACTATAGATATGAGGTATATTTTACTATACTTATTTTATTTTATTTATTATTCAATTTATAAGGATATCCAATTCCATGATAGCTCTGGTGGCAATAAAATCATTAATAAAAAAGGTAAAAATAAAAAATGACAGTCATGCAGAAGAAGAAAGGCCATTCATTCTAAACATAATACAACACACAGTACCCATCATCTAGTCTAGCCCAAAGCCTTGAGAAAAGACCCAGGTTTAAGACTCTTATAAACATGGTCAGGGGAAGGCACAACGGACCTCGGAGGGAATCTTGGTCCAGGGAGTGAACACTGTGACAGAGAAACACATTTCTCAGGTTTCCTCAGCCTGGCGCATGCCAACTCTGATCATACCTACGGACAGAAACTACAGAAGATAGAAGATCTCTTAGATAACCAGGCCCTATTTATAGCTAATCAAAAGAACCTTGAATTGCATCTAGAAATCTACTGGTAACTATTGTATGAACCAAAGGTGTTACATGGGCATGGCATGGCATATCTATAATTCTGGGTATTGTATTCTGGACCAGGTAAAGCTTCCAAATTGTTTTCAGGGGCAGGTTCATGTATTGCAGTAGTCTACATATAAGGTGCTCCTAGCACAACAATTGGCTGTGAGATAAAGAAAATTCTTCTTCTGAAGGGGAATTATATCTCCATTCAGAATTAAAGATAGAACATTCCCAGTCCTGGTGATTCCAAAAACTCTCAGCTGCTCTTAATTACATTTATAAAATTTCTCCAAATACCTTTGATACCAGTAGTTAGCAGTATATTATTAATGCTATTAATATTCTAATAATTTGTGTGTAGTACACAGCTCCATTCTCTTCCATACACAATGTTTTTTTCCTACCAGAAGCTGAACCTGTGTTTGCTTCTTTTTGTTTAAATATATTTTATATTATATATATTGATGTAAAATATAGCAGGAAATCTGTTGCACCAAATTTACAACTTCCTTGTACAAAATTTATAGAAAGATTTATAGAAATAGAAGGGGATGCAGCTATGAAGCAAAAACAATAAAGCAAATTATCAGATGCTCAACACAATAAATCATCAATCCAACCACACACATGCATTATGCTAGGATTGCTCATACTTGTTGCAGAAGAAGGAGTGCTGCAACTCAACAACCAGTCTGCAGTGTTTAAAACAGTCATGTTGTCTCCTGAGAATTGAAATGGTGTACAGTGTTTCATTGTCTGAATATCTCCTTAATGTAAATATTTTTCAGGATAAAAAAAAACCAACCACACATTGCCTTAACATTGGGCTCTACGGTATGTTCACATACAGACAGATAGACCTATACAAGTTAAAATAATTACTAATTTTCAGTTTTTAGTTACCATGAAAAATGGTCTGAGTTCACTATAGCATGTTTTCAGGGGTCACAGTTCTCAAAACAAACTTCTTTGACTCATATTGTTGGAAGTGGGTATATAAAATAAATGCATACTTCAAGGTAAAATTCAATATATCCAGTATAACTAGTCTTCGAATTATGACAGAAATTAGGACTGGAATTTCCATCACTAAGCAATATGGTCCTCAGGCAAAACTTCATGTGAAGTTAAGGTAGGAGGCTGCTTCCTCAGCTTCCTCTTGACCTCCTCTCATCCAGCTATCAAAACCCTATCTTGCCTTTTTGGTTGCTCTACACAGCAGCACTCCTCAGTGGCAGTGCTAAAGCTGAAGTAAAGGTCCAGGGCCTTCAGCAATTTCAGCCACCCAATATCATGGCTGGGACTCTACTTCAGAACTTCTAAGGTCTTCCCAAGCATTGTTGAAAATGGGACACATTATGTGGAGAACAGCAGCAGCAGCCTCAGGAAGAAAGACTGGCGTAGCCAGCAGCTGCCCCACATAAGGAGAAAAATAGCTAAGAAGAAGCTGGGCATAGGGCATGAAGCAATGAATGTATACAAACAAATTTCACCTATTTGTAGTGAAGTAGCAAATTTGGAAAAGGATAATGAGATTACAATACAAACGATATGAAAACAGGCCCAATGATCAATACGAACAATATGAAAGGTATTAGTGTCATACTGGAAATGAAAGGGAAGAAAAGCAATATCTACAATATTGCTATCTGCAATAGCTAGGGTATTCAGAAAACCATAGAATGTATTTTAAAATTATACAATAAGGCACTACAGTAAACAAACAAACTATATTTGTATAGTGCTTACTGCCTCATATTTAATGGATTTTTAAAATAAAAAATGTATACTTATCTAAATTTTTCAGCTTTTTAAAGAATCTGATTATTGTTCCCCATAAAGCAGTTACATGTTGTAAAATGCTACAGCATTTTCTGGATTTAAACTGAAAGAGGTAGATTTTCACTCACCGCCTGTTCCATTTGTTGTAACAGATGTGGTGCTAAGATTAGATTTGTCCAGTTTAGAACTACCTGGTGCTTCACTGCTTCCCACAAGATTATGAGGACTTGCTAGATCCTGCATTTCCATAGATCTATTAAAGGACAAATAAAAAGGAAAGAAAAAGAAATACTATCACTATATTATTTGCATCATAAAAGTACTCAGACTCCTCTGAGCTAGCCATGCCTTAAAGTAAAAATTGAAAATGAACATTTCCTAAAAACTTTACATATGAAAACAAATACTAGTCTGTAATTAGCCTCATGATTATCATCATCATTATCCTTGAGAGAGAAAAGGAAAAGACAAGAGATTAGAAGCATTCCACTTAAATCATATTCTTCTATGGGTGGTGGGATAGAGAGGGGGGCATCTAAAAATTTTGTTCAAGAAACTTCAAATGCCTTTTGGATAGCAGCCTGCAATTACTCATGCTGTGATTTAACTGAAGTTCATCTTCAATTAAAAGTGGAAATTACAGGTAGTAATTGTTACAGCTGATTTCACTCAGAATGTAAATGTGGTACGTGTGTGTAGTAATATAGATATTTTGAATTATTCCAGGGGAGTTGAACAAAGACCTGAGAAAAATTACATTAAAATAATAATAATAATATTAATAGGAAATATTCCTCTCCTGAAACAACAGGGACAATATTGGGATATAATTTTAATACAGTATTTTTGTAAAAATAATATGTAATTGGCATTTAATAGCCAATTAATGTAAGGGCTTTCATACAACTCTCCATGTATTTCTGGAACAGTAACTAAGATATGGAACTTATATCTCAGTGAAACAGTGACATGAATAGCAAAAGGCAGCAGTATTATGAAAGCAAATCTCTAAGAACTGGTATGCTAATTGGAGAAAATGACAATTAACTAAAAGTTACTACTTTCCAAAAGTATTTGCTGAGGGTAGAAAATTCATGTAGTGGAAATTAAACACCAAGTATATTCTGGAATAGTGGAAAATTCTTGCAAATGAAAACTTCCTACAGTTTGTCATAATAACGATAACTGTATAAATTTATATAATGGGAAAGACTGACTTTTTAAAAGAAATCATGCATCTTGGAAATAGGTGGCTGAGTCAGACAACAAAACTAAGCTTATGGTTTCATTGCATAGCAAAATGCAGAGACTACACCTTTGAAACAAAAATATACTATGAATATTTGTCTCAGAAGGAAACAGAATTCGTATCCCATCTCATATTTATACATTTTCTATGACCACTTTTTAATTTTTTTTTCAAAGCCTTGCTTTATGATGTAAGAATGCTACAGTGGGCTTTTATAAGCTATAACATTTATATTTATGTATAGTATATTTATAATACCATTCCAGCTGCTCCTCCATTCTCAGGTTTCATTCCTGGCATTTTCAAGTACAACTATTATTCTGGTCTAAAAAACTAGATATTTGTTGCCAATCAATATAATTAGCAATGAGTAGGTGGACTAATAATTTGACTGAGTATAAGAAAACAGTGTTCTCTGTTTTGAAGCAAAGGGTAAGAATGGCAAGGCATATAGCTCCAATGAGTGGAAAGATAGTGATTTAGTGAGATAGTTCTAAGTGAGTTTTGCCCCATTTTATGACTTTTCTTGCTATAGTTGTTGAGTGAATCACTGCAGTTGTTAAGTTAGTAACATGGTTGTTAAGCGAATCTGGCTTCCCACATGGCCCTGGGACACTGCAACCATCATAAATATGAATCCGTTGCCAAGCATCTGAATTTTGGTCACATAAGCATGGAGATGCTACAATGGTTGAAAAATAGTCATAAGCCACTTTTTTCAGTGCCATTGTAACTTCAAACAGTCACTAAATGAAGCGGTATAAGTCGAGTACAGTACAAGTTGTTATGTATGTAGGTTTGAATGTTATTGGTTTAGTTTGAATTGTTCTTGTAAAATGTCAAATAGGATTGGTTTAAATAGTGCGGGAAAAACCCTGCACTCTGATTGGCTGGCAACTACGGCTGCTGGCTATAAGAAGCAGCCGTAGCCCAGCCAAGTCGGGTCCATTCGAGCTGTAGTCACTTAATAAACTCTTCACTGAAGCTTTTCGCGTCTGACTCTTCATGCAAACTTAACACAAGTAATTTATTTTTATCAGTATCTTGTGAATGATAAACTTCAGCTCTGTTATATTGATCTAACAGAATTCTAAATGTAGAGGCAAAAGAAATAGCCGTTCCAACATCTCAGGAAAAAATACCGCAGAATTCATACTTTTTGGCTCACTGCCTTTGTCAGTATTGTAAATGTGAATACAGTCAGCTAAGCCCCCCTCTCCACCTATCCAGATTCCATTATTGATGCGTGCACTTTCTAATATACCTCTTCCAGCTTATAACTTAATTGTGACCCGCAACAACCTCATTATTCTAGTTCTGGGCCTCTTTTGAGCAGCAGACATGAAACCTCTAAGGACTGGACGGAGACCACCATACTCACTTTCACTTCTAACCAAATCCAGATTTCACCTTTGAAAATCTAAGGTAGAGAACTGATTACAGAAAGGCAAATCCATTTCTGCTGAAAAAGCTGGGTACAGTTACTGTTCTTTGGGAATTGACCTTACATTTAGTCACTTTCAATACTTTTCCACAAAAATACAGCATGGAGAATACTGAAATACATCCATTATATTGTAAAATCTGATTATAGTAATGTTGGGTGCATACTTAAAATATATAGAAGCCTGTTGGCTGTTATATGAAATATCTCAAGAGAGACTGTATGAAACTCATAAAGAATCTTATCTACTGAAGAAAGAATGTGGGGTCAAGAATTAATGAAATGGGGAGTGGGAAATAATCCTTTGGGATACTTGCTTTGTGCAAACATCCCATCTGTGGTTCAACCACATAAGAGCCTCGTGGGCAAATCCAAACACATTAAGAGAAGTGCTTGAGGAATCTGCCAAGAAGCCAGATGCACTGATTGCAGAATTTCGCTTTTAGCTGTCATCTGAATCTTCTAACTGCCATCCAAAATATGGGCAATATGAAAAATTGTGACCTATAAAGCGAGATGCAATAAGTACTACTTAAGTACTACCAAATGACCATCTGCATCCAGGAATGGATTGTTTAAAAGGATGATGTGAAAAGTAGTGAAGCTATGTGTGCTGATGATAGCATTATTTATTAACCGTCCCTTATATTATTAAATTGCTATTAAAACAGGATTTCCTGTGCCCCTATTTAAGCAGAGTCCATGCTGGTTTTATGTTTTCTTTTTTTAACTCCCGCGACACTTACTTTTCTTTACCACTGATTAGATGCTGCTTCATAGTTATTTTATCTACCTAAAAAAAACTTTTACATGCTATTCATGTCTGTTCTGACTACCACCTTCTATTTAACACCACTGTCAATACTGCTACCCTACAAAGTGACCTTGACTATGTGTCAGAATGGTCGAACAATTGGCAACTTTGAATCTCAACCAACAAATGCTCTGTCTTACCCATTGGCAACAAAAATCAGAACACCAAATACAAACTGGGCAGATATGACCTTGTAGACCACCCTACCCTGTCAAGGACCTAGGAGTACTCATTTCAAAAGATCTAAGCCCCAGAGCTCACTATAAAAGCTTTGCCAAAGAGGCATTAAGAGTTATTAACCTAATTTTGCAAAGCTTCTTCTCTGGTAACATTGAACTGCAAACCAGGGCATACAAAACTTTTGCCAGACCAATTCTTGAATACAGCTCATTTGCCTGGAATCCACACTGTATAACAGACATTAATACAATTGAGCGAGTCCAGAGGTATTTCACGAGAAGAGTACTCAACTCCTCCCCCCGCAATAGAATATCTTATGCCACCAGGCTTGAAATATTGGACCTAGACAACTTAGTACACCGCCATCTACAGTCTGACCTAAGCTTAGTACACAAAATTGTCTGCTACAACATCCTACCTGTAAACGACTACTTCAGCTTCAACCATAATAATACATGGGCAAACAATAGATACAAATTCAAAGTAAACCGCTCCAAACTTGATCGCAGAAAATATGACTTCAGCAACAGAGTGGTCAATGCCTGACTCTATTGTTACATCCTCAAACCCTCAAAACTTTAACCTTAAACTGTCTACCATGGACCTCACTCCATTCCTAAGAGGTCTGTAAGAGGGCATGCATAAGTGCACCAGCGTGCTTACTGTCCCTGTCCTACTATTCCCATTTATTTGTACTCGTTTATTATGTATATACTTATTCCTGTTTATACTTATATGTTTATATGTTATGTTCATACTTCTACTTGTTTTCCCATACATGCATGACAAACAAATAAAATAAATAAATAAAATTCCATCCATCCTTGAAAGTTATTGCTGGAGATGGGACATACCGTACATACAAATTTGATCTCACATACAAGCACTTTTTGAAGCAAAGTGACAATTTAACATGAAGGTTTTCCAAGTTTCAACAAATCTGGAACAACCAAAACTGCTTCAAAATACACAAATTTGACTTTATCTCACTTGCATTTGGAGTTCTTGGATGTGGAAGTGACCTGTGATTTTCTATAATTCTCTTATTTTTACCATCCCCTTCTGACTGTAGAACATATAGTATAGAACATGTAGTGCATAGTTTGAAGCTTCAGAGCTATATGCAGTTGTAAATGGTTTCTTGAAAATGGTTTCTTGCTATTTTTCATGTAATAGAAAGAGATAATGATTACATATTTAGAAGGTATTCACACACACTGTATACTCTGTGCATGAAAATTAAAAATTTAACTATCGTCCCAGTACCTTTTACTTTTTGGAGAGTGGTTATCACTGAACGGCAAATCTCTCAGCTCATAAAATAATGTGCACCCCTTCTGCCAAGGGAAGGATAAATTAATAAAAACCTTTCAGCCCACAAGAACAGTCACATAATGGTGTTCTGCTCAAATGTGCAGCTAATAATACATCTGTATTTAAATGTATTAAAAGTTAAAGCTGAATATACTTCTGGTGCACTACATTTTTCTCTGATAAACTATTTGCAATTTTAAAACAAGCTATTATTTGGCAATAATAGTAGCAATTTTATTTCTCATTAAGTCATTAAAACACTAATAAAACAGACAGAAATCCACTTTTCATTATCCAATACAAGAGAAGATTGTGGTGTGCTAAAATGTACAGACAGCATATTCAAATGCAGCTCCACTGTCTTCCATTTATAATTCTAGGCTATCATATCCATAACTGCCTATATAAATTTAAGAAAAAAATTATGAGAAAGTACCCTGATCCTTCAATCTAAAAAAAAACCACTTTAAAAAGAATGTTTTACAGAATCTCAAATTTATACCAAGTGACTTCAGGCTTCCCTATCTTATTGGCACCGTTCATTACTGCTACCAGGTGAATAGCTAATTAGTGTGCCAGTTATTTTTGGTGGCCCACATTTATTTTTAATATGCCATTGTGATCCTTTCCACTCTACTAGTTATGCAGGCCCAATTTAAATTTTTAGAAGTTAGAACTAAAATGGATTCCATTAGAAATAAATAGAAGTCAGTATATACCAGATAGTTGACTTGCAACTGGTTGCTTAGCAATCACTTGAAGTTACAGTGGATCTACCAAAGGCTACGTAGGAGCTACCTTTGAAGTTCTGAGAGTCACATGACTGAACTTCAGACACTTGGCAACCAGGCTACGTTTATGGCCATTTGCAATATCCCAGTCACATGACTACATTTTACGATGGTTTTGCTAAAAACTGGCAGTTACCAAATGGCTGTGGTATTCACATAATGACCACCACAAAAAAGGTTGTAAAATTGTCAGTCATGTAACTGACCCATTTTATGACCATTACTTTACAACTCATGACCGTGATGGACTGACTCCATTAAGTCAAGGACTACCTGTAATGGTTACAGCTCCATAGATTTAGGTCTAATAAATAACTTCACATCTGAATTCTTAGACAACTGAGTTTTCAAAAAAAAAATTCAAATGTGTCTAAATACAGAGTTCTATTAGTTTTAGTTACATTAGTATAACAATACTAATGTAAACAGGCTACATATTATTATCTTTTCAAAAATAGAAGTTCTATCCATGTATCATCATCAGCTGGAAAAAAATATTTCAGTATTTCATTTTTCTCTATAAATCTGATTCTTTACAGGAAAGCCTCCTTACAGCTAATGATTCTCCCTCCCCCCTCTCTCTCCCTCCCTTCTCTCTCTCTGTGTCTCTCTGTCTCTCTCTCTCTCACACACACACACATTCAGATACACACATTATCAGACTCTCAGCAGTCACTTAAGACTCTTCAAAGTCTTCCAATGGTGGATCCATTGCCACTTTGTTGTTATTGTCATCTTTTCCCTCTTACTTTTCACCTTTACCAACACCACAGATTCCTCAAGGGAGCTGGGTGTTTTCATAATATATCCATACTTGAGCCTGGTCATTTGTACCTCAGATGAGAACTCTGAATCAATTTGTTTTCTTGGCAGTCTGTAATATTCTCAAGAATTTTGCCCAACACCAAACTTTGGAAACATTAGTACTCTTTTTATTCTGTTTCTTCAATGTCCAATTTTCACTTTCCTATTGTGTCAGGGGGAAAATAGTGCCTGCACAATACTGATCTTTGTAGATATTGACCTGTCCAGTATCAGAATATTTTTTCCAAGGCCTTCACTGTCACCCTACACACTTCTGGTTTGTAATATATTTCTTGATTACTGGTTCCTTTATTGTTGATAATGGATCCTAAAAGGCAGAAGTTATCTCCGTATCTGCATTGTTAAAGTTAAGGATGAATAAGTTGTCACTAGTTTGATCTTTATATTTAATTTTTGTCAATCTTTTTCATTGTGCTTCTTAATTTTAATGACTAGAGCATGCAGATCATTAGCATTTTCAGATATCTACAAACACAAATACATACCCACACGTCATTCTCCAACTTAAGGGTTCATGCACATCAGTTCCATTAATGAATTAACCCACCTATATAATTAAAAGTAGGTGGCAGGTTCAACTGGACCAACAGAATACCCACTTAGTTCTCTGATGGTGTTTTTAGTTCTAAAATTATGTTTTACTTCTGAAGACAGATTATGATCCATTTCAGTCAACAGCATTCAGAAGTTTTTGAAAATAAAATGCCATTGTCCCAGAACATAGCAAGGATAGGCACAAAATAGGGCATACTTGTCAAGCACAGGGAAATACAGGCAGTTCAAATGTATATAAAGGTTTATTGCTAATTTAAACTCTCTACAATAACCTGAACTAATGGTCAAAGCAAATTGGAAGGAGATAAGAATCAATGGAATTTAAGGTGGGCTGGAGTTAGATATCTTGTGAGTGTGAAGAGACTCAAGACTAATGACATGTTTGACTCCTCCCTCAGATTCAGTCTGGTCATCTCCTGCACTTTTTGTCTTGCGCTCAGAATAAAACCTGACAAATTTTGACTACTTCAGCCATTGTGCTTAATCTTACAACACCCGATTCTTCCCCTTTTTAGCAGAGATATCAGCAAAGAACAACACAGATCCTTTTGCTGAACTATTTCCTAGATGGTAGGTTATGAAAAAAAAAGAATTCAAATTCGTTCCTTGTTCTTATTAAGTAAGTAGATATCAAAAAGGCCAAGAAAATAATGTATAAAAAATAAGAAAAAAAGCATAATTATATGTGCAAAAAGAAAATTATGATGTTAAATCAATTTATCTTTCTTCTATACTTTAATTTGCTGAACTTCTCATAGGGTCTAATTAAACTGAAATTATCTTCATTTATTCTCTCCCTTGAGAAGAAGAAAATATTTTTCCTCCATGGGCAGGAGTAAAACTGATTTAAAAATCATCCCCTTGGCTAAATTTTCTAGAATTTTGGTGACAGAGAGTTTATAGTATGAACTAAAACTCCATCTATTCTTTTAGTTCTGGAATTACAAAAATGGAATAATGTTAAAGACATTTGCCCTTTCTTCAATTGCCTTATAAAGGGACAGCCAGTTTGCAAGTTCAGAGAAAGAGCATGAGAAACAAATTGAAGAAATCTCTGACATAAGAAGCTGAAAGATAATTGGATTTTAAACTGAAAGTAATCCAGTTGCTGAAATTTCTGTAACCTAATCTTGCTTTCAGTACAGCTGGCTGCCAAGAGTCAACTATTCTTTTAACGGCGTTGTGGAAGGAGAGCTGTGCTACTCTGTGCTAGTCAAAAGAAATAGTCTGGTACCAGCTTTTAGAGATTAACAAATTTTATATAAGGCATAAGATTTCTTACAAATTCGTAACGTGACAGCTAAACATTAGCACTCATGAAGTTACCTAATTTGGGTAAAGAAATGTTTGTAAGAAAACAACCAAGCTCAGACAATATCAAGGTCCCCTCGTGACAGTTTAATGTTTAAATATTATAGTGCAAATCATAAACCTTAGAATAAGAGCAACACAGTTAATAATTGCATTGAAATAGTAAACTTGAGAGAGTATATGTTTCTACAAGAAGTATATGCTTCTTAATTTTTTTCATAACTATTGGGTATTTTATTAAAAAGTCATAGCTTAAGTTCTAAACCTTTGAATTTGAAAACAACCAATTAATTGACTGTTGAGGTCTTGAGTCTCTCTCTCTCTCTCTCTCTCTGTGTATAATTTTCTACAAGTATCTTTGAAATATGCATTTTTAAAGCTCCCATTAGGAACTATGAAAGTACTGCACTTAGTGTAATACACAATATCTGTAAAAATGATACTTAGCATATTCAAACTGCAATACAATAATTCTAAAACTGCTCTTCCCATATCTTTTTATGAAATTGCTTTGTAAGTACAGGTAGTCCTCAGCTTACAACAGTTCCTTTAGTGACCATTCGAAAATTACAATGGCACTGAAAGAAGTGATTGATAATCATTTTTCACACTTACAACCAACTGCAGCCGCTTCATGGTCACATGATCAAAATTCAGATGCTTAGTAACTGACTCATACTGATGACAATTAGTGTCCTGGGGTTATGTGATCACTTTCTGTAACCTTCTGATGAGCAACATCAATGGGAAAGCCAGATTCACTTAATAACCCTGTTGCTAACTTAACAATTGCAGTGATTCACTTAACAACTGTGACAAGAAAAGTTGCAAAATGGGGCAAAACTCACTTAACAACTGTCTCAAATAACAACAGAAATTTGGGGATCAATTGTGGTCATAAGTCGAAGAATACTGTATATTAGAAACATAGGCACATAAAAGCACATAAACACATATTTCCACAAAGGTCACCATATGTTGTTAAGGGAAACCTGTCACTTATACTTTTATTATCTGTAACCATCTGTTACTATACTCACTTCCTTAGCATATCAATTGATGGCCAAAAATATTTATGAGCAAGTTTTAGGGTCAAGAAATTAGAAACTATCTATTTTTCCCTATGGATTTTAACAGATCACTGCCAGCCTTAAGTGCCTCTGGTTTTAAAAGAAACAAAAAATAGAGAAAAAGAGCAAAATACTCTAGTAAATTATTCTGCTCAGTAACAGAAGCCTAATTCACTTGATTAATTAGAGATATATTTCATTTATTTATTAATACTATGTCTTTCTTCTGGAAATTCAAGAAGATATGCAATATGTAATACCTTATTCATTTTCCTCACAATAACCTCAAGTCATTCAGTAGCCTTACCATCATATGAAAAAGTACTCCCCATTGATTTTTTCAACATTTTTCAACATTTGATTTTCATTTAAATAATGCTAATAGTGTAACAGTGTCATACATCTTTTACATTTTGTAGTCCATTTGTAGTCCATTGTGTAATTTATGTAAACATAAATGCATATGGAAAAAGTTAAGCACACTCCTACATTCATCACTGTCTCAAATACCTAAAATTAGAATCAAGTGTACCAGATCAGGTATAAATGATTAGAATATCATTAGAGACAACCTGGGAGGAAGCTCTTTAATTTAAACATCAGACAATTACTTTGATTTGCTCTTTGTTGTTGAACTTTGTGGTATCACCATTCATAGGTCGAAATATCTCTCTAAGACCTTCAGAAAGGTTACAGATGCCTATAGGTCTTGGAAGGGATTTAAAAGATCAGCAAACAATTGGACATCAACCATACCACTCTCCAGAAGATCATTTATAAGTTGATTTCAAACCACTATCAACCTATCAACAGACCAACACAGCAAGTTCAGAATGGAATGTAAGATGCTGAAAGAAATCACTAAGAACACCAGAATTTCATCACTTCACCTACATTTCATTTTCCTCACAATAACCTCAAGTTATTACCAAGTATTACCAATACTCAAATACAGCTCATCAGTCTGGAACTCATATCACGTATCTGATAATAACACAGTTGAGAAAGTCCAGAAATACTTCACAAGCAGAGTTCTATACTCCTCTACTTGTTGCAGAATATCTTATGCCACTAGACTTGAAATTCTAGACCTAGAAAACCTAGAACTACGCCGCCTTTGGTCCGATCTAAATATAGTATATAAATACATACATACATACATACATACATACATACATACATACATATATATATTTATTTATATTTTATATAGTATATAAAATGGTCAAAATTGGGAGCATCCTATCAAATTCTGTACCTGTCAACTGTGGTGTCCTCCAAGGCAGTGTTCTGGGACCAACTCTCTTCATACTTTACATAAATGACCTCTGTGATCATATTAAGAGCAACTGCATTCTCTTCGCTGATGATGTAAAGCTATTCAACACCACTGACAATACTGTTACCCTTCAAAAAGACCTCGACTATGTATCAGAATGGTCAAACAAATGGCAACTTCAAATCTCAACAAATAAATGCTCGGTCTTACATATTGGCAAAAAAAAAAAAATCAGAAAATAAAATACAAGCTGAATAGTCAAGACCTTGCTGATGATCCAAACTCTGTCAAGGACTTTGGAGTACTCATCTCTAATGATCTAAGTGCTAGAGCCCACTGTAACTACATAGCCAAAAAGACATTAAGAGTTAACCTAGACAACCTAGAACTACGCCACCTTCAGTCCAATCTAAGTATACTACATAAAATTATATATTGCAATGTCCTACCTGTCAATGAATACTTCAGCTTCAACCATAATAATGCAAGAGCACATAATAGATACAAACTCAAGGTAAACCGCACCAAACTTGATTGCAGGAAATATGACTTCAGCAACAGAGTGGTCAATGTCTGGAATACTCTACCTGACTGTGGTTTCTTCCCCAAACCCCAAAAACTTTAACCTTAGACTGTCTACTATTGACCTCACCCCTTTCCTAAGAGGTATACTGTCCCTGTTCTATTGTTTCTTTCTTTCTTTTCTTATATGTATCGATTTCATGTATTCATAACCATGTTTATACTTATATCTGTAATCTTATAATCACTTGACAAAATTAAAATAAATAAATAAATAAATAAATAAATAAATAAATAAAATGAGTGAGAATAGATTTGGACTTTGCTCCCCTACATCTTCATCTAGTACTTTAACATTACATTTTAACATTTTAGAGAAATTATCAAGTTAATTCGAGTTTCAGTATAAATGAAAACAATGTACAATATGGAAAAGCGGAAGATATAACTCTTCTAGACAAAGCCCTCTGATTTTGTCAAAACAATGAATATATAAAGTAAGAACTGGGGTTACTAAGAAACAAAAAATATATAATTTGCAGTAACTCCCTCTCCTTCACCCAGAGAGTTTTACATAACAGAACCAAGCACAATGCAAAATGATACTGAATGAACATGTACTTCTTTGTAAGAAGACTAGTTGTCATAGACATTTTGTCAATATATTTCAGGAATAATCTTTTCCTTATAATATAATATTTAATAATATTAAAATACTACGGCTAGATATGCTCAGTTTACTGTAAAGGTAGGCTTTCTTATAGGTTTACCAGATAACTATGATAAATAGTTTAAATGGAATAAACTATAGATAGTTTTCCTAGCAGGGCATGATTATGAGATCATACATCAATAATGTCTCAGCTAGTAGCAACTCGAATAACAAGTTAAAGGAGAGAGCTTCTAATTAAAAGCAAAGTCACTCTGAAGAGTCCCATTCATACTTTGGCAAACACAACAAATATTTTCATATATTTGGATGAATTATTGGGGAAAAATTATCATAAATCAGGTGACTATAGGAAGCACTGCAATGTGATTTAAAATTAGTGAAGAAAGATCTGCAGTCCAAGACTACACAACTAATACTGAAGCATCAGTTTTAAAGAAATCATTTTCATGCTGTGTATCTTCATAATGTAAATGAAATTTATTTGATGTTTCAAAGTACATATATACAATTTACTTAATGATAACATAAAAGTATTTTAAAGTTAACAAGACCCTATTTAAATAATCACTTTAGTAAATATCTCCTTGAATTTGCAAAAAACAGATATTAAAATATTGTAGAAAATCTAATGAAAATTACTAACTTACAAAAAGATAACATTAACAATTCATTATTATTTCCTTTTTCCCTTTACTAAACTACAAATTAAATATTCTCTTTTTTGTTCATAGCAGGTATATACTGGACTCATTCTTCCCCTAGATGTATTTTTATATCAGTAAATTCCTTCAGATAATTATGTAGGCCACAAATAACAGCTTGCATATTTCTTGTAAAAGAAAAGCTAAGACAAAGAATTTGCTGATACACTCATGTCGCTCCAAGAATTCTCCTGACAACGTTCCCACACCCAGCCTAATTACTTCCCTACTGTAAAAACATATTCCATCTGCACTTATTCTAATACTCTCAAGTCCAAAACCAATACACAATAAAGTCAGTTAAATAAATGAAAGATTGAAACCCATGTAAAAAGTCCTCAGCTATTCTGCAAGGGAAAGCATCTCCAACACCCATTTTTATGCTGACATTTCACTTTATGTATAATATTTTCTTAAGCCCTGTTTATGAAAGAATTATCATGCTCCAGGAATATATTCTCTACCATAGCACACTCTTAATGCCACTCTGGTTTAAGGTTTATTGTTGACTTTATATAATACTTTGCTCTACTTTGTACCAACAAATTTTCATTTGAAACGTATACAGCAGCAATCCCCAAACTTTCTGGCACCAGGGCAGAAAGGCAATTTTTCCACAAACCAGGGAGGGATGATTTCGAGCGCAATCTAGATCCTGCACATGTGCAGATGAAGTTTTGCTTGTTCTCCTATTGCTTATATAACCCAGTGTCTAACAGGCAAGTAATGGTCTTATTTTGTTGCAAAATTAGAGACCAACACAATAAGCATTGAAATATATTATATGTAATATTTTATTAATATCTGTTCCAGTTTTATTCCATGTAAAAGAGAGAAACAGATGTTATAAATCGTAATTCATATTTTGCCTTAGTTTTAATCTTGGCATGTATGTATGTATGTATGTATGTATGTATGTATGTATAGTCCAAAACATGGCATTTATGTGTAGCATTTACATTTTTTGTTAATAATCCACCCTCTTATTTTCATTAACTTTTGGCTTTAATTATTATTTTTATAAATAATTTAATAGCTGCTAATCACTTAAATTTGTCAAATACCTGGAATTCTGAGATTCTGAAACATCTGAATCTGGGCACGTTTTTTTCACCTGCAAAAAGAAGAAATAAAAGAAGAATCATGCTTACAAGTGATCATAACCACAAAGATTTCCTCATCTGAAGTCCATGCAAAAGGAATATTTATTATTCACCACAATCTCTGTAAAATGCTTCTCATATTCTACAATACGGACATATGATGTACAGAGTGTTTAATTATCCTATAAACAGATTCTAAACGGCAGTTTGAGAAAATTTGAAGAAGAGAAATCAAACACCTAAATTTTTCCAAGTCAAAATCCAAAAGCTAGACTGTTTTCAATTCTATATAGAATTATTTTCTGAACTGATGTCATTTATATTTCTTACTGACTCTTGTAATAATAAATACTAGATTCTGTGAAAAAAGTGCAGGGTAATGCAGAAAATTTTGGGAGTTTAAATTCAAAATGAGAACACAGCTGTTCTTACTGGGTATAATCCTAGAAAAAAAATCAACAAAAAACATCATGGGATATATGCTTACAGCAGCAAGAATAAATTTTGCTCAACACTGGATGAGCATCACAATTCTGGTAATATTTGATTGGGAATTTATATTTGGAAATATGCAACAGTAGCAAAACTAACAATGTATGTATGTGCACACACGGGGGCAGCATAGCAAACTTAATTATAGTTTGGCTTCTAAGGGGGCCTAAATGTCTACAAATTATTCCATGTGATCATGTGGTGTTGCAACCAGTTATAAGTGCAAGCCAATTGAGAAATGATTGCCCAAATTATGAACACGTGATTGTGGAGGTGTTGGCCCAGCCATAACTGTGGGGATTGTATATAACCGCCATTTGTTCAGCATTGACATAATTTGGGACAATTACTGAACAAATGGTTGTAAGTCAAGGACTAGCTCTAAAATGGAAAAAAATGGGCACAGCTAGTTACTAAGTTTTGTCTTCTAAAATGGGTAAAAAAATTGCCATTGTGTGGTGCTCAAGTTCAAATATTTTGCAGTGATCTAATGATATCTATATTATATGATTCACTTTTTCAATCTATCTAATAGATGCAAAAACAGCATTCAATGAATTTATATTTTAAAAGAACACAAATGAAGAGGTTCAATTTTTATGGTTTACATAGGGTTTGAGTCTTTTGAAACTCATGTAAGCAATTATAATTGAGACTTACACAAAATTAATGCAGTTTGGATAAAACTGTCATAAAAGCCCTACCATTATCTTACATGTTACATGTTTGATAGAAGATACTTTATAAGCCTAATCATATTTATACTCTTCTAGTAAAAGAAATACAGTTCAATATTGACAACCAAAAGTTAGAAACCAAATAACATAAACTCAGAAATATTTTTTCAAGGATCAGATACAAGCTTCTACTTCAAGCTTTCATCAGTAAGAAATATTTATTGACAATGTTCAAAATACAAGTGAAAATCATCGCTAAATTTTATTTAAGAGCAATAAATAGCAAGCCTTAGCTTCCCCCTTTCTCTTCTTTTGCACCTGTTATCAAAAACTCAAAAGAAATTCATTGCCAGTGTTCAATGCACCAAAGTACATGATTTACAAATATACAGAATGGTTTAATACTTAGAAATGGGGGTGCAATGGCTCAGTGATTAAAGACACTAAGCTTATCAGCTGGAAAGGTGGCAAGACCTGAGCACCAGGGGGAGCTCCCATTATTTGCGCCAGCTCCTGTCCACCTAGCAGTTCAAAAGCATGCAAATGCAAGTAGATATAAATAGGTACTAATTTGGTGGAGAGGTAACAGTGTTCTGTGTGCCTTTGGAGGCCGCTGGCCGCATGACCATGGAGATGTCTTCGGACAACACTGGATCCCTCACTAAAAAACAGAGATGAGCACTACTTCCTAGAGTCAGATACAACCAGAGAGGGGAAACCTTTACCTAATACTTTGAGAACAAACTAGGGTGCTCAGTAGAGTAAAAAAGAAAAGTATTAAGAGAGGAAAAATAGGTAAATGTTTCATAAGGAAATGAAAGTACTTCAGACAGTAGACACAATAGAACTGTGTTAACAATTTAAACCAAGTATTTGTAGAATGTGTTGGCACAAGGAAAATAGTCTCTGTGAAGAGCTAAGGTAGCCACATCCCACAGAAGGTCCTTCCAGGGCTGACTGTCCATATGTGCTTGTAGAGATAATTACATTTCTGGGGACACTTGTGAAAAGGATTTGTATGCACAAACACAACCAGAGCTAGAGGAAGACTTTGATGCAGCCCAGACCATTAGTCAAGAGGAAGTAGCTGCTTTAAGAGGAGTACTTCACTTAAGTCAACATACTCTGAGAAGTGTCCTTTCTAATACTTTGAGGACACTTCAAATCTTCAAAAGTTATTTATTTATTTATTTATTTATTTATTTATTTATTTATTTATTTATTTATTGGACTTGTATGCCGCCCCATCTCCGAAGACTCGGGGCGGCTCACAGCTAAAAACAACAACAATAAATAATTAAAAAAAGATTAACCCAAATTCACAAGCCCAAAAGACGAATTTACAATACTTAAAAATATAAAAACCATCCCCCAAGAAGGGTCACAGCCCGGATTGGTCAAACAACCAGGTCTTCAAATCATGGCGGAAGGTGCAGAGGTCATTTATCTACATTGCTTCTATACAGGTTTTTACTTCTCTCCAGACCAAACTTATAAGACCTGCACATATAAATGGAATTTAAGAATATATTATGGAATATCTCTGTTGTATTAGTAAACAAATCCTGATATCAAACACTTCCAAGACATTAGTAATATTAAATCAAAGCTAGAAGAGGACAATATGTTCTCAAGTATTAATCTCCTAGAGTATTTAAAAACACTCATTGTTAGAAATGGATTTTACAACAAACAATATTGTAATTTCCTCTTACAACCCACCTAGCCAACCTAACTTTCTCCCATTTTTTTCTGATCTCTTTAGAAAACAGCAGTATTTAACTCCCATTCCATTCTTCCCAGCTGGCTTATTTTTTAGATGCTTCAGGCCAGTATTTGCTAGAATAGAAAAGCAGGGTGTAACATAATTTAGTCCACTTATTTATGGTCACTGACCAGTCTATATCTACCCAGAAAAACTTGAAAATAAAAAATGAAAGTAATATGCTTCGTTCTCATGGCTAGGAAGTTCTCCAAATTGGGGTTGATTAATTCTGACTTCAGATGTTTATAAAAGTTGCAACAGATGTGTAACATATTATTCTCTCACAATGGGAGTGATGGTGTAAATTTGGAAAACAAGTTCATTGAAACTATTTTATTAACATATATGAGTAATATTCCTGTCTCAATAGTGGGATCTCAATGCAAAGTTTAATGATTTCATATACAGGTAGTCCTTGACTTACAACAGTTCATTTAGTGATCATTTAAAGTTACAATGGCACTGAAAATGGGCGTTGGTACTTACCTGATACGCCCTTTCTCGGGGAGCTGCGACGAGCATCCAGGCAGTGGGAGGTGCTTAGTCTCTCCGTTCTGATAGGCTGGGCTTTACTGAAGGACGTTTTGACTCCTCCTCTCCTCCCTTACGTCCCCCAGTTTAGCGAAGATGAAGGGCCGGCCAACACCGAGCCGACAGAGTAGACCCCAAGCTATCTCAAAGTCAACGAGGACACGAGGTCGGAACAGGAAGAACCCACCCCAGACGGAAAGGAAGAAAGGGAGGGGCTGGATGCTCGTCGCAGCTCGAGAAAGGCGTATCAGGTAAGTACCAACACCCATTCTCCAGCGAGCTGCTCCGAGCATCCAGGCAGTGGGACATACCAAAGCTGGGCCTGTCCTACGGGAGGGACTCTGTCTGGGCTGAAGACACCCCGGGCGAGTGGACCCGTTGCAACACTCTCCTGCCAAAGGAAGCGTCAGCAAGCAAAGACGTCAACCTTGTAATGCCGGACAAATGGCGATGGCAAGGCCCAAGTGGCTGCTCTGCAGATCTCGGAGATAGGAGCCTGAGTGGCCCAGGCAGCGGACGTAGCGGCACTCAGCGTAGAGTGGCGGTGATACGGAAGGCACTGGCAGGGACTGTGAAATGTATGCTTTCGCAATAGTGGCCCGCAACCAGCGACCAATGGTAGAGGAAGACACTTTCCGCCCTTGGGAGGTTGGACTAAAGGAAACAAATAGAGCCTCAGACTTCCAAAACGAAGCTGTACGCTTAAGGTAGACACGCAGGGCCCTGCGGACGTCCAGACGATGCCACTGGAGGGCACAAATTGGTCGCGCCCCGAAGAAAAGCCCTGATTCGAGGATGGTGCAAAATGGAAGGAAGGCCAGGCCAATGCACCACAGATGCAATGGCTGCCACTTGACGCCTTAGGGTGTTGGGCGAGAGGCCTTTGTCTAAGCCTGCCTGAAGAAAATCCAACACCTGAGCCACCGATGGAAGAAACGGATCCGCCTCATGGGAGCGACACCATGTAGAGAAGGACTTCCACGAGGCCTCATATATCCTGTTAGTCGAAGGGCAGCGAGCCGCCTGGATGGTGGTGATGACCCTCGACGAGAGGTTCTCTGCCTCTAAATGTTGCCGTTCAGCCTCCAAACGGCTAGTTGAAGCCACTGCGGGTCTGGATGCAGGAGCGGACCTTGGGTGAGACACACTTTGTGATCTGGGATCCTCCAGGGTTCTTCCGTGGAGAGGCTGCGGAGGTCCGCAAACCACGGCCTCCTGGGCCAGAAGGGAGCGACTAAGATCAGGGAGGCCTTCCCTGCCAAAAGCTTTTGAATTACCCTGGGGATCAGTGGGATGGGAGGGAATGCATACAGCAGACCGGGAGGCCAAGGGCAGCGAAGAGCATTGACTTCCTCCGCGCCTGGGGCAGGGTATCTGGACACAAACCGGCGAAGATGAGTGTAGAGGGGGGAGGCAAACAGGTCCACGTCTGGGCAGCCGAACCTGAGCATCAGCTCTTGAAACAAGTCGGGGTGAAGGCGCCACTCGGACGGGTCCACTGTTGCTCTGCTGAGCCAATCCGCCCGAGTGTTTTCCACGCCCGATATATGTTCCGCCCTTATGGAACCTAGATGGCATTCTGCCCAAAGACACAGCCGCTCTGCCTCCTTCATCAGGAGGACAGAGTGGGTACCCCCTTGCCTGTTCACATGTGCCTTCGCCGTGATGTTGTCTGTGAGAATGAGGACGTGGTTCCGATGGATGTGAGGAAGGAAATTGCGGAGGGTGAGATGGATCGCTCTGAGCTCCAGCCAGTTTACACTGTTCCGCTGTTTGTCTGCTGACCAGCGACCCTGACATGACCAAGACTGAAGGTGTGCACCCCATCTGAACAGACTGGCGTCTGTGGTAATTATGAGCCTTTCTGGCTCCCGTAGGAGAGATCCTTTGTTGATGGACGGATTTGTCCACCAAAGTAGGGAGAGTCTCACTTTTGTAGGCACCCGGACCTTTGCTGTGGAGTTGCTGCGACCCGACCTTTGGTATGGCAGGAGAAACCACTGGAGCTCCCTAGCATGGAAGCGAGCCCAGGGAACAATAGAAATGGAAGAAATCAATTTACCTAGTAATGTTGACAAGTCAGCTAAAGGACCTGCCGCGAGGACCTAACACGTTGGGCCAAGTTCCTTATGCTCTCTAAGCGATCTGGGGAGAGGAAAACCTTCTCCTCTAGAGTATCAATAATAGCCCCAGATGGGACAACCGGGTTGACGGGAGAGATGGCTCTTCTTCCAATTAATAGAAAACCCGTGTTGCTGTAAAATCTGCAACGTGAGTTTGGTGTCTATGTGAGCTTGTCTAGCTGAGTGGGATAAGATTAGGATATCGTCCAGATAACACTGGAGCCTAACCGGAATGCCCCTAAGGTGAGCTGCCAGGGCCGTCAGGACCTTCGTAAACGTTCTCGGGGCCGAGGAAAGACCGAAGGGAAGGGCCACATATTCATAATGGTGATTATTATAACAAAATCTAAGAAATTTCAAGTGGGCAGGCCGAATTGGTATGTGCAGATACGCCTCTGTCATATCGATAGAAGACAGGAAATCACCTCGTCTGACGCTAAGAAGGATAGACTGGAGGGTGCTCATCTTAAATTTGCGATAGACCAATGATCGGTTAAGCCGTTTGAGGTTCAAGATCGCCTCCAGCCCCTGAGGCTTTAGGGACAATAAAGAGCAAAGAATAGAAACCCTGTCCCTGCTGGTCCTTGGGAACAGATTGAATGGCCCTGATGTGTAGCAAGTGGTTAATGCGGATTCCATCAAGGCCTTTTTCAGGTACCCTAGAAATGGGGCATTGCATAAAGAAACTTGGGGGGCAGAAAGGAATTCTAACGCTAATCCAAAACGAATGGTGTCGCGCACCCAGGCATCAGAAGTGGACAACTCCCAACAGTCAGCAAAGAAACGAAGCCGTCCACCTATAGGGGCTAGAGCCCCCGATTAGCGGGATCTATGAGATCCTCGACTTTGTGGTCCCCTGAAGCCCCTCTTGCCCTGACCCCCCCCCGTCGACCCCTGTCTGAAAAATCTGACCTATCTGACTGTTGGCTGCCCTGTAACCCGATCCCCTGAAGGACCTGGAGGAGAAAGAACTCTGGGAGTAGGGGGGGAGGGGCCCCTGCGAAAGGGCTGTGAGAACCTACTGTCAGTACGACAAAGAAGGGAAGGGAGGATCTTTCGTTTGTTCCTAGTCTCTATCAACAGAGGATCTAGGGCAGGACCAAATAATTTATTAGTAGAAACTGGGGAGGAAACGAGTTTCCATTTATTTTTACTATCCGCCTGCCAATGCTTAAGCCACAGTAATCTACGGGCTGTAACGTGTGAGGCAATGGCCCTGGCTGAAAACTTTACGGCATGAAATGTGGCGTTGGCGGAGAATTCCGTAGCTGCAATTAGCTTTGCTATGTCCTGGTGAGCCCTAATGTTGGAACTTGGGATGGTATCCCTCAGGTGGCGGAGCCACCTGAGAGATGCTCTGGTGAAAAAAGATGCCGCCGTGGCTGCCTTGATGGCCCAGGCATCTGCCTGGTGTGCTTTACGGAGGGCAATCTCGGCCTTCTTATCGTCAGCCTTTAGGCATCCTCCGCTCGGTGGGGACAGTAGAAGAGGAGGCCAGGGCTACCACTGGATCATCGACCTCGGGTGTGACCAAATTATTAGCGAAATCTGGATCCAGATTGAAAAACTTCTTATCAAAATTTGAAGGGGCCGGAAGGATGTTGCTGACATCCACTGCTTATGGAGGAGGTCCGAAAACATTTTGGGGACCGGAATAACCTCCTCCTCATTAACTGGCTGAGAGAAGACCAGATCATCCTCAGTCTCAGAATCTGTAGTGTGTGGGACTGAGGGGGCTTTGAAATGCGGGCTGTGGTTTTGCTTTGGAAAGGAGGGATTTGAACAACTGTGGTTGAAAGAGGCCCGTGAAAGTTGGATGGTCTGGTTTACGCCCTCGCCATCGGACATCCCTTTTCAGTGGGCGGAACCCGAGGGGTCCTCACTTTGATGAACAGAGACCGAGTCAATCTGAGCGAGGGGATCCTCTTCTTCCCCCTCCTGATCCTGATTGAGATGAGGGTGAAAATCTCTGAATTGAGATACCTGTGAAACGACCGAGCCTGCTCTGACCGAGGACCTCATGGAACGCGAGTCACCTTCTGATCTGTAAGAATGTCTGGCCGCCAGGGACTGCTGCACCCCGCTGTGATTCCCTGGAAATCGCCAGTTCCATCCACGCCTCATGGAATCAGGGACCTCCTGTGGGAGGAATTCTTCCTGTCGCAGTCCAGCTGCTGTAGGGGTGAAGGTTGCTTCCAGCACCCTCCGTGAAGGGCGTGTGCTTGATGTGACTGAGAGGGTAGGTCTACGGGACGTGGAGGGGTCTAGAGGCCTAGGAGATGGAAGGGTTTGGGTGGGCGGGGTAGGGTCTGGTAGCTGGGGAGCCCCCAGAGAGCCCTTGGTATTCTTCTGAATCTGTTTCTCCAATGCCTTCTGGTGCCGGGATGCCTCCCTTTGTGCGGCCTTAGAAGGACCTTTAGGAATGACAGATTTGTCTAGGCCATGAGACTTGTCGCCACCCTACTTGCCATGTTTGGTAAGAGATATCTCAGAAAAATTGGGCCAGAGAATTGTAAATAGATATATAATAATATTTGGTGGCTGCCTGGACGGTTGGCATGTCCCGGGTCCCGCTCCAGTCACTGGGCAAGGCACCCCAATAGAAAACACACACACTCTCCCCTTTTGAATTTTTATAGAGACTCGTATATGAGCAATATGGATTACAATTATTGCTAATATGGGAATGATTAGAAGATGAGATAAACAAGGAGTCTCACAAGAAAAAACAGGTAAGCCAAATTGAGAACTAGTTCATAGGGCAGGAAAAAAAAATACAAAATAAGCCCTTTGTCAACCGTTCCCACAGGCCCAGGCCTGGGGATTAGTTGGATAATATGACTGCTGTGCTGTAGAAAATCAGGGTAGAATTTACTCAGAGTAGACCAGAATTTTATAGAAAAACCACCTGTGAGAGTGCCAACTTTGAACAGGTCACACAGACCAACAACAATCCTTTATTATTAATACAGTAATGTACCCTAGGCTTCTTCAGAAAGAGAGCCTGGGGAAAAAAACAAAAAGGCACAGAAAGAGACCAGGAAAAAAACTCTCACGGGGCTCTGGCATCAGCCAGTCTGGGCTCCCACGAGGCCTCGTGGAGAAAAAAGCCCTGGATGAAGGGGAGTGCGCACTTGCAAGCCGCAACTACCCCCAGGGAAGAGAAACGGCGCCAACTGCTTCTTCCGGCGCCAGCACAGCTCTGCCGCCCCAATGGCTTCGCTTGAAAAGAGCGGCAGAAATGGGGAATCGACTCCTGCTACCCCAGCGTTCTCAGAGGGGAGGAATCAATAATAAGAGGAAGAAACCCCAAGGGAAGGGGTGTAGCAGCAGCACCAAGGGGTTAAGAGAAGCGGCAAGTAGAGGTTGCGAGAGGGAAAACGAAAGCAAAGCCTCGCTTCCAATAAGGAGAGAAAAAAAAAAGGAGAAACTGCCCCAAGCGGCTAGCGCCACAGCGCGCCCTCGCTGACTGCTGCAATCGTCACAGTCAGCTTCTCAAGCACAAGGGAACAAATTGCAAGCCGAATTGAAAGGGAAAGAAATTTTAAAGAAGCCAATTGAATAGAATACCTCTGATTGTTCCTGCTCCGACCAGAAAGAGAGAGAGCTGCCTATCCGAACCGAAGGCTGAGCTAAACTGGGGGACGTAAGGGAGGAGAGGAGGAGTCAAAACGTCCTTCAGTAAAGCCCAGCCTATCAGAACGGAGAGACTAAGCACCTCCCACTGCCTGGATGCTCGGAGCAGCTTGCTGGAGAAAAGGAACTTATGACCATTTTTCAAACTTACAATGATTGCAGCATTCCCATGGTCAGACACTTGGCAACTGACATGTATTTATGACAGTTGCAGTGTCCCAGAGTCATGAGTCATTTTTGTGACCTTCTGACAAACAACGTCAATGGGGAAGCCAGATTCACTCAACAACCGTTTTACTAACTTAACAGCTGCAATGATTCACTTAACAACTGAAAAGTCATAAAATGGGGCAAAATTATCAAATGCCTCTCTTAGCAACAGAAATGTTGGGTCCAATTGTGGTAAGTCAAGGACTTCCTGTATGCTTTTGCTTCCCTGTATGAAAATGACTTGAATTTCAAGTATCAACCACATTTCTGAAGTCACTAATAATAGAAAGATATAAAATACAGTTCAATTCAATATTTTCTTTAGAATTCAGATACTGAAACTATGTTTAGAAGTGAGATGTTTGTGTAGTGCACCCATGGCTCCCAGCCTGGAATTGCTGGTGGGATCACATTGCTTTCAATGTGTAGAGGACCAAAAATTTACTCCCTTGCAATCTCTTTCTTTCTAATCTCCCTGTTCTCAGAGGTGGTGGGATAGAAAGATGAGACAAAGAAATTGCCTACAGAAAACACCTGTTTTTCTCCTTCCCTCCTCATTGTAGAATGGAGAGATTGGAGAGGAAAAGATTTCAAGAGAGTAAGCTGTTTGAATAGCATACCTGTGGTTCCCAGCCCTGGGTTTCTGATGCGATCGCATTATTTGTGATGGGTACAAGATAGCAAGTAGGCACTTGAACATTTCAAAGAGCAGGGCAGTGGTTAGGAGGCAAACAAAAACCAAAGGTGTGAAATAGAGCATAGTAGTCTTTTCTTTTTCTAGTCTGAAAACTCAGTCACAGGCATTTTTTTAAAATTCATATTTATATGCCGTCCTTCTCTGGAGACTCAGGGCGGCTTACGATTTTTGGAGCGCAACCCAATGCGCTCAGCAATAGCCTTCCTTCCATTGTATATGCCTGCTTATTACTAAGCGGCATTTTTACAAAGTCAGCTTATTGCCCCCAACAATCTTGGGTCCTCAGTTTACCTACCCCGAGAGGATGGAAGGCTGAGTCAACCTTGAGCCTGGTGGGATTCGAACCTGCAATAATTACAGGCAGCTGGAACTAAGTGCTAGGCTATTATTATGATTTCCTATTCCGCTTAGCAGCAGAATTGCTGGTCCCACTTAGAATTGTCTGTATTAAAAATTATGGAAGTAAATCAGATAAGATTTACATGCTCTACTCATGCTGCTTGGTTTACAATAGAACATGTACTGTATTATTTTACAGCAATCCTAGAACATAAACTATAAGCTCTATTTGCACAAACTACAAGAAGGAAGATGCTCAAATTGATACAATGATTTATTACTCAGTCCTAGGAAACTCCTGCAATTTCAAACAGCTTTAATCAGCATACAATTCATATCACTAACAAATATTAAATAGCATAATGCAGTTTTATTTTATATTTTCTTTAAATTATATTGGATTACAAAAACAAAACAAAGATTAGCTCAAGTAGCTAAAAATAATTAATGCTCAATCCTCTATCTTGGTATGGAATGCCGCTTGGGGGCATTCGATTCTTTATTTCGATTCTTCGTGTGAGCCGCTCCGAGCCCCCCCGGAGATGGGGCGGCATACAAATCCAAATAAATAAATAAATAAATAAATAAATAAATAAATAAATAAATAAATAAATAAATAAATAAATAAATAAAATAAAATAAAATAAAATAAAATAAATTAAAATAAATTAAAATAAAATAAAATAAAATAAAATAAAATAAAATAAAATAAAATAAAATAAAATAAAAGCCCTAGTAATAAGCAGGCATATACAATAGAATGAAGGCTATTGCTGAGCACATTGGGTTGTGCTCCAAAGATTGTAAGCCGCCCTGAGTCTCCGGAGAAGGGTGGCATATAAATGAATAAAAATTAAAAAATTAAAATAAAATAAGATCACGTTCCAAAAACTTGAAGGAGAAAGAAATGGGTGTGGCTAAGACAAACTGGATTTACTTAATTATTTAATTATGTATAAGTCATATGATTACATCCTATGTATGTAACAATTGCATGTAATGTTATTTCGTACTCAAAGTATATTTCCCTAAACATCATTTTCAAATAAGCAATAATAAATATGTTCCAGTGACATATTTTATAAAGCTTCTGAGAGCTGCTGTCCACATTTCAAGTCTACATAAAGAAAATTAAAGAGCTGCCAATAAATGCTACTGAATTCTAAATTCTCAAGTTTTTAATTGCTTATCTTTTGTTTTTTTTAATTTTGCATTGTACACACTTATTTGTCATTCTGTATATACTTAATATATGCACGGTGAATGATTTAATATTTTTAAATGATTTTATGTAGTTTTTAATAATTCTTTTACAACTATCTAAGCATCGACTTCTTTTTCTCAGCATATACTCTTTTGTGATTCAGGCTAGGAAAATAGTTCTACAAAAAACTATTTTTGAGGAGGCAGTATAATTCTAAGTAGAAATATGCCTTTAAAAACAATGCAAGCATCAAGGTTTTATCAGAATAAAATACATGAAATCCTATTTTATAAACTTTTACTTTAAAATTTGTAACTGATAAAAACATCAGATCCACCCAGTGTGCATCCTAATTAAAGAAACTTGCCATCTGATACTCTTCCATGCTGTTCACTGGATCATATAAGCTAAACTGAGGAACAAATTGGTTATAATAATTTATCATCTTATTCTACAAAATACTTTCCTTTAGCAACTTCCTGTAACTGAAAATCTGTTTTCACAATCTGTTTTCTTTCTCTCTAAAACTTTTCTGTAATAAAATACTATACCTATATAACAAATGTTAATTAATTTTTAAAATCCATAAATTATCTTGAATATAAATTATCTTGAAGGAAAGGAACTTTTCAAAATCAGTATTTGTTAGAATCTACTAATATTATAGAATCTGAATATAATATACCATTTAACTTTATACTTGTAGTGCACATTCTTTTAAAAACATTTTAAGAAACTGCCAAAGCAACAATAGGCAACATTGTGTTATAGACAGATACATTAGTGAAATCTCTACAGTACTGAATCTATTTCTAAAAGGAACAAAAATATTTCAATGCTTTATACAACTCTTTTAAAGTACTAATAAGAAAGGCATGGGTCATTGTTTGATTTAAATAGCAACCGTTTATTTGCTATCACAATTCACACACACACACAAAATCTTTATACACACACATACATTTTGAATATTCATTAAACAACAGGATTTCCGAGTAATTGTGAATATAACTATGCTGTTGTTATTTAGAAAACCACTTTCTCAAATTATAGATAACTTAACATTGCTTTCCCCACAAAATAAAACTGAATAATTCAATTATAAATTATCTGAGTTATCAATGATCATTTATATTTTGTCTATAAATATACGTTCAGATTATACACAGCTTAATAAAACAATGCTAGATATATGATCAGTTTTGAAGTTCTACAAGCAAATTTATATTTCAATTTAAAAAGATCTAATTCATGACAACACTAGTTCCCTTAACATATCAATAATTAAAATCACAATCATTCTTTAAGATATGTATATTTTTGTCTTCCCTTGCTTCTGATAAATAAGAAAAGATATGGAAATAAATTTCAAGCTTACCTCATTTTCTTCTTAAAAGACTTAAGTAAATTAAGAGAATTGCTAAGCACAACAGTTTCATTTTTTAGCAAAACATACACACATTATATTAGGTTTAATATTCGGCTACCATGCACAGAATTATACCAGATCAGCTAAATCTGCAGAGAGCATTATTGTCTCATTTCAGGTAGAGCTAAAGATACTTCCTTCCTCCTTGAGAACAAATTCTAAATTAACCAAAGCCAATTCTGAGTTAGAAGCAAATTTGTCTCAGACCACAAGCTTTCTACATGCTTCTGTTTATATGACTTGCGTTCAGAGGTCGCTCACATCAACAGCTTTTGTCTTTCACCTATCTGATGTGGTGCATATATTTCAAGGCTCTTTTAATGTACCCAGTTCCACAGTTCCTACTTGCCTGCTGTCACTATGGCACATGTGCTTTGTATTTTACAAAGTCTTTTAAATTTAAAGGCAAGTAGGAGATCTACATAAAGTAGTATTATATTTCATTATGGACAATGTTTTTTTAAAGATTGTGAGGTTGGAATTTTTTTAAAGGAATAGTAGTAATAATAGTAACAATACCCTACTCCTACTGCAATGTCTCTTATAGAAAATATCAGAAATAAAGGAAAGACTGACTCTCTACTACAGCCATCTACTGAAAAGTGGAATACCAATCCAACTGAAATAGAAAAATAACATTTGAATTTACAAATGAGCAGAATAAAATGTATACAAAGAATACAATAATTTTATTTCATTGGTATCACTGTTGTATCATTTTTCATTTATCCTTTAAAAAACACAAATATAAATTCAACAGTCTGGTGAATATTTATAAATTATTTAAAACAATAACTACTACTATGTTGAGATACAGTATAAAAACCCATACTGAAAATATTATGTAAACATTAAAATTCTTGAGACTATTGAAAGTAATATACACAAAATATTTATAAAGTTACAATTCAATACTAGTAATATTAATCAATATAAATGTATAAATTTCCCATCCTAAATTTCCCTTTATTCCTATTTGCATAAAGCAAACAGGAATAAATTTATATTCAAAGGACAAAAAAGCAACAACCTCAATACACAAACATGCTCAATGTTATTCTTCAATAGACATTTGAAACTGAAGATGGCACTCTCTCCAAACTTAGATACTAGTTTGCTACTGGAGAATAATGTTTGAGTGAAAGTTACACCTGCAGACCACTGCCAGCACAATGTCCCAATACAAGCAACATTTAAATGACAGCAGCTTGCAGTTGTAAAAGCTAATAAGTATGATTGATGACTTGGATTAAAAAGCTATCTAAATAGATTAGGATATTTGTGCAATCATTTGGCAGTTCCAAGCCTTTATTATTAGAAAGAATTGCCAGGACTACAAGTATCATTAATAATAGTTAAATTTAGGGCTATTTTTCATGTCATTATTTATAATGTGTTATAGTGAAATAATAATAGCAAGGGCAGCAGTTGCATGACAAAACATGGAATACAGCTATCTAATTATGTCCTTTAAAAACAATTTACAGTGTTTGAAACTACAGAAATATTAAAAATATAAGAAAGACAATGCAATGATAACTAGAATAATCCATACAAAACCCTAATACAATACTGGTCTATGACAAAAAACAATTATTAAGTGGCTTTCAATTTTTAAAATGTTTTTACTCATTCCGTAGTGGCCTGAGCCATTATGCTAAATTAAAAGTCTTTTTCTCATTTCAGAACATTCTGAGATCAATAATAGCAAATTTACAGTTGCTTAAATTACAGCTTCCATAATCATCCATGAAAAATTAAATATGCTTGCGAAACAGATGAAAATAAGTGCTGACCCAAATCTAATACTATGATGCATTAATTTAATTAATGTAATACAGCATTAAAACAGCAGTTTAAAAGGTCTTCAATAAATATAATACATTAAATGTTTTTTTGTTTAATTGTTTTGTATAAGACATGAATTTGTTTTAGATGACATATAAGCTGAAACAAAATAGAGTTGGAAGTATATTGCTGAACTCTAAGAACATAATGACAAACATCATTTTTACATATTAGAAGACCCAAACAAACATTCTACTAGGATTATTCTATATTCTGTACATTCAAATCCGTGTAACTGTAAATATGAGGCAAAACTTACCCATTTGGCCTTTTCTGAACTTTGCCCAAATAGGAACCAACACGACAATACTACAGCCTAATACTAATTTTCCTCTGGTGATGTAAAGCTTACATCAGTTGAAAAGAGATGAGTGCAATTTTTTTCAATCTCCCTCTTACCTGTAGATGCTAATGATGCCTCCTTCCCAAAATTTTGAGAGCCCACTCCAATACAGTAGATATAATGAGGGAATGCAAAAGAAGGGGATGTTCAAAAGGGTTAATTCCCCCTCTTTTTTGCATTTATCTACCTGTTATATTTCTCAACATCTCAATTTATTTTATAACCCCGAAATTATTCACCCTAAATGGCTTCAGAATAATTTAAAGGGCCAAAGACTTAATAAAATTTGACTACCGTACTATCTAATTTATATGAGAGTGGGATATAATACAGTATATGCTACAAACAGTGAATGCTGTGAATACATTGCATTAGACACAACACCAAGATCCTATTCAGTTTATTTTTGTGATCATATGAGGTATGAATATACCTCATATGAAAAAATATATACCTCAGTGAAAAAATATACCTCAGTGAAAAAATTTGGGATTCAAAGACTGATTTCTAAGATCACAATATTCAATAAGAGTTCAGGTTAAGAACCAAGATGTTAAATTCATTCATTCATCCATTCACTCCTTCCCTCCCTCCCCTTTTCATTCATTCATTCATTCATCCATCCATTATTTTATATAGCCCATCTCACATTTATTTGATTCTAGGAATTCACAATGATTGATTTAATTACTGTATTTTTTAATATTAGTTTTTTATTATTGTTCTTTTATTTAATACTGCCCAGTATTAACGAATCTGTGAGAAGGCCAGCTATATAAACGTAATAAATAAATAAATAAAAATATATAATATTAATATTAAAAAATAAAAACAGAAACACATAGTACCTGAGCGTAGTTTAATCTATCATCATCATACAGATAAATAGTTGTTTCTCTGTCTCTGTCTCAGATAACAGATAATCAGAGTTGGAAGGGACCTTGTAAGTCATCTAGTCCAACCCCCCGCCCAAGCTGGAGACCCTACATCATTTCTGACAAATGGCAGTCCAATCTCTTCTTCAAAGTCTCAAGTGACGGCGCTCCCACAACTTCTGAGGGCAAGCTGTTCCATTGGTTGATTGTTCTCACTGTCAGAAAGTTTCTCCTTATTTCCAGGTTAAATCTCTCCTTGTTCAGTTTCCATCCATTATTCCTTGTCTGGCCTACAGGCGCTTTAGAAAATAGCTTGACCCCTTCCTCCCTGTGGCAGCCCCTCAAATATTGGAACACTTCTATCATGTCTCCCCTGGTCCTTCTCTTCCCTAGACTAGCCAGGCCCAGTTCCTGTAACCGTTTTTCATGTTTTAGTCTCCAGTCCCCTAATCATCCTGACTGCTCTTCTCTGTACTCTTTCTAGAGTCTCAACATCTTTTTTGTAATGTGGTGAACAAAACTGGATGCAGTAATCTAGGTGTGGTCTTACTAAGGCTTTATAGAGTGGTATTAGTACCTCACTTGATCTTGATTGTATCCCTCTGTTAATACAACTTAGGATTGCATTAGCTTTTTTGGCTGCTGCTGCACACTGCTGGCTCATATTTAGCTGGTTGTCCACTAAGACTCCAAGATCCCTCTCACAGTTACTGCTATTGAGCATGGTCCCCTTGCAGTGAATACAATGCAACCATCATAAATAAATGCCAGTTGCCAAATCCCCAAATTTTGGTCATATAACCATGGGTATGCTCCAACAGTTGTAAATGTGAGAACAGATTATAAGTCACTTTTTTCAGTGCCATTGTAATTTTGAACGATCACTAAATAAATGGTTCTAAATTGAGGACTACCTGTACAAAGAATATATCTAGTGTCTAATAATACATATTGCCATTATGTTATAAACAGAGAAGCCAAATAAGGCCACTCATAGATGAGCATTACATAAGTAAGAACTGCTACAAGAAAAAAAAATTAACACAACTTATAGTCTTCAAAAAATTTTATACGGGAAAATGTACCATAAAATACAATATATCACACTATATAAACACATTACAAGGAACAGGAGAATAAGATACCATTACTTTTTGCCTCTTTCCCTTTCTTCCCCCCTGTTCTATGAACCATACTATGGAGATACTCTAGGTACACTGAAGTCCTAAAAGCCTTGAGATAGATTTTAACACACAGCTTCAGGTTTCCCTAATAACAGAGAATAACAGAGAACTCTTTTAACTTGTAGGAAGCTACAGCAGATCAAAACAAACCTGAAGGATTTATGCCAAAAAAAGTAGGCACCTTTAGATTCTGCACAGATAAAGTAAAAGGAAGGGCCCCTTCCCTCAACAAATTTTGTCCACTGCTCAGTGTAGGAATCTCAGATAAAATGTGTCCTGCATTTGGTAATATGCTGTACCTTTTATTTAAATATATGAAGGGGAGCACACCATTCCACTAGTAATTGGCTTCACTTTCAACCACTAATATATGGGGCTTCTTACCAACCAGCCAGAATCACCATATGACCATTCTAAAAACTAGATACAAAACAACGGAAAAAGGACAAACATAGTACAAGGACACAAATGTTTTATTTTTCTATAAATGAACAGAGCAATCTATGAGTATAATGGAAAAGGTCAAACTGGAGTATTATACTGCACAATGCCAGTGATATATATTTTGATAATGTCAATCAGATTATTCTTCTATTATTTAAAATTTAACTTGTATATTTAAATATATAATCTATAGTGTAAAGCAACATGGATCTTGTGCTTTCTACTGCAACATAAATAGAATTAACAAACATTAACAGCTGGGTCCCTATATTTAACTACTCTATTTCTCAACATCCATGAATAAAAAAAAATCTTTAACAAAATGATGTCAATCTGAGCCAGATGAACCAATCATGTGATTCAGTATAAATAGCTTCCATGCTCTCACAAATATGTCACTGAGGGGATAATTAAATGTGACATAAGGTAGTTGATTTTAAAAATAGAAAACATTTTAAATCGTTAATTAAACCTGTTAATCAATGATGGGTTTTTCATCCAAAAATGTAAGGCAACCAATATGTTATTTGATCATTTAAACTCCACCCTTTTTTCACCCTTTTCTTCCTCCACATTTTGAAATGTCAGGTAGAATTCTGACCTCTCAATCTCCCATCCCAATGGTTCACTCCTGCCATTTTCAACTTTGCTCAATCTGGTGTTAATATCTCCAACTTTCTTGTCTCTTTGTTCTTCTTGTTCAATTTTCTTAAGTCTTTCCTCATATTTCATCATCATCTGTGAATATTCTCAACTTTCTCATCTGTCTTTTCCGTTCTTTTCTCAATATTCTCCGTTCTCTTTTCAATATTATTTGTTTTTGCTTGTATTTTTTGGATTCCTTGCATAATCATCTGCAATGTCACTTCCTTCTCCTTCTCCTTCTCCTGTTGCAATATCATCTGTATTGATTGTTGTCCTCCAGATGGTGAGGAGGAAGCAGTTGGTATTTGAGAAGCTGGAGCTATTGTCTTTCTACTCATTTTGTAGTTGTTAACAAGTAAAAAAAAAGCCAGAAGACAAAAATAAGAAAGAAAGAAAAAAAAGGACAGGAGTAGGCAACTGCTACCCCAAAAACAATTTTTTTAAAAGGAAAAAAAGTAGAGAAAAGAAAAAAAAGGGGGGGGGGAAATCTTCAGGTTCTTGCACACCTTAATCCAATTGGTTCCAATTATGTGCAAAGAAAAAGAGAAAAATAATAATTATATATATATATATATATATATAGAGAGAGAGAGAGAGAGAGAGAGAGAGAGAGAGAGAAAGAAAAGGATGAAAAAATATGATTTTTTTTAAAAAGGAAATAAAGGGAGAAAAAGGAAAAATAATAAAAAGCCACTAATAGTCTATATATATATCCCTTGATTTAAAAAAGAAAAAAAACCAAAAAATAGAATAAAAAAGAATGGGTAAAGAAAAAAAATATATAATCTAGTTCCTAAGTTAAAGAGCTAAAATCCCAGCATAAAAATCCAGCTAGCGGGGAAGTGAAAAGAAAAATAACAAATCGTTCCAAAAGGTGAGTCACTGCCACTAAATGTCCAAGGCTCTAAAGTAAATCAATTCAAACTTTCTAGTTCCAATCTTTTCAAGGTCACTTCAATCTTCTTTCTTTCAACTTCAACTCCAGACTCTGGCTATCAACAGTTACACAGAGGAGCATCTGTATAAACAATCTGCCATGCTCATCCCACTATCTTTTCAGTAAAAAGCTCAGAGTCTTTGAATGTAGCTCTTGTACATAAACAAGTAAGAAAGAAAACAAAATATCCAAGCCTCTAGATGGCAGTGCTACTTATTTCTCTTCACTTTCACTTCCCCTCATATATCCAAAGCCAGAAACAGAGAAAAAAAGTAAAGTCTTTTAAAAAGAAAGGGAAAAAAATAAACCTCAAATAAAAAAGAAAAGCATTAATGAGAGCAGACTCACTCTCTCTCTCAAAAAAAAAATTAGTCAAAAAATAATAATAAAAATTAGAAAAGACCAGTCCAGTCTAAATTAAGAAGCTTTTGCCAAGTTCCAAGTTCCAGTAAAAAGAAATAAAGAAAAAAAAACTTCAGTTTAAACTCAGCTTAATTTTGCCGCTTGATCTCTTTTATCTTCACTTTTGATTTCCCTTTAAGTCTTTTAGGGTGTTCTCTCAAAATAATAAATAGAAAATCATCTCACCAAGCTGACACATTTTCTCTCAATCTCTTCCGTTCTGGAGCTGTCCCAGCTTCAGCAGCTTTAATGGCTGCCTCTCCGTCGCTGGCAAAAGGGCATCTCCTGGATCTACCAGGGACTTTGCAGTGTCCCTGGGATCAACAGGACATGCCCTTATCAACCACCGTCTCTACAGGATGGTTTAGGTCCATTGGGACCGTCCAACAACGGAGATATTGACAGCGACCTTAGAGAGTTAAGATCACACGTTGTACCACCGCGACACCAGCTCCACCCTCCTTGGCATCATACTGAAATTCTTGATGGATAAATACAATTCAGTTGCCTTGATATCATGGATAAGAGTGAAGCATAACTGTATAATAAATATAATAAATATCATTCAAAATGACAGTAGAAATCAAAGAAACTAAATTTATAAAATTGTGCAAAATACTTTAAAATTCAGTATAGTATATTCTGAGTTCCAAATAGGCACTTTGAGACAGAAATGTTTTAACTATTTGAGAACTGTTTTAAGTCAACACTTCTCATTTTTAATACACCTCTACACACACATTTAGTTCTTTTTTCACTCTTTTTAGTCATGGATACTTTTTTGGAAGCTGAAATTAAATACCAGATATTAATCAAAACTTTTTTGACAGAGTTATGAAGCCATACTGATAGTGGTGCCATCCCATCATAAAAAAATACAGATACTTAAAAAAATACAGAAGGATGGGAAGGATGAGCTAACCTTGAGCCTCCTGAGATTCCAACTGCCAAATTTCAGGCAGCTGGCAGTCAACAGAAGTAGCCTGTAGTACTTCATTCTAACCACTGCACCACCAGGGCTCAGGCACCCCTTTCTTGCTTGCTCTACAATTTGCTTGCTTGCTTTCCTCTTTTAAAGAATGCTCAATGGGACTAGATGATTGGCTGAGAAAATTACTTTATCCATTAGCTACAGAGATGTACAAACACCCTCCCCCCGTCTTTTGTCTGTGTGTTCAGCAAAGTAATAAGCATGCATTGTACTCATCCAGAAGAAAACTCAACCCTTAATCAGGCAAGTAAGCTTCTCAAATGTAACTCAGAAGTTCCTGCTTATTTCTGCATTATAATTAATGTATATTTTCCCCCTCTTCCTTTTTCCACTTGCTATTGGAGTTTGACATGGATTGATTACCATTTCATTATCTCTGCTGAATGTTGAGTATACTAACGTATAATACTGATTGATCACTATGGCAAATATAGAATATGGGGCACAACTTTATTTTTGCATTGAGCTGTCATTATTATTATTATTATTATTATTATTATTATTATTATATTATTGTTATTATTATTATTTTATTACACTTGTGTGCCGCCCTTCTCCCGAAGGACTCAGGGCGGCGAACATACAAAAAAGAATATATACAATAAAAAGATATTGAATGAAAACAAGTCTAAATTACAAAGAACAACTAAAACAATTAAAATTACAATGATAAACAAAACTATTAAAACTACCCGCCCCCATGGTCAATCCAGGCCGGCCTGCTGAAACAGCCATTATTACTTTTACTGCTACTATTTTTACAGTTTTGTAAAAATAAGCAAACTATGGTTTGGATTAAAAGTAAGCAAACTATAAATATACTGGGATGTTGTATTTTAGGAATTGAGGAATGATAAATAAGGAACTTGGTTAATTTCAATAAAAGGCCAGTTTCCACTATAATTTTTGGACTTCTGCATTGACCCAAAAACAATTTAAATTAAATATAAGTAAAAATTAGATAAAGTTCACCAAAGCTGTTTCATTGTTGTTATCTGAACTCCTACAAGGTTGAGTTTAATAAATCCACTAGCAGGTCCAAAGTACTGTATTGGCAAAAATGAAACCAAATATGGAAACATAATTACATATTTGATTGTCATGCAAAATTTCAGTGGTTTTGGAAAATCAGTCTTATTTAAATTAGAAAATAACTAACTCCGATACTGGACTACACTGGACTCAAGGCTGGATTTATTGTCAGCATTCAAAAAAGCTAATGCAGAATAATGAAAAAAATGTGTTAGACAATTTCTAATTCATGTATGAAAGATAGTGCAAATGAACAACAGAAGTTGTAGAACAATAAAAAAAGAGTATGAGCCAAACCCAATTGGCACCAAAGGCAGGAAGGACTTTCGAAAACTTAAACGTGATGTTCCTGTATGTCAGGCAGAGGGGTTCCACCATCATCTTCAAGACACATACTCTGAGCTTTAAAGTGGACATCCAGCATTTTTCCCCATCATCATCCATTGCTTTTAAATCTGTCTCCTCCCAGGCTGAACTTTCAATGAATACAAAGGAGTCATCTGTTTTTCATATCTGCATCTCTAAATATTCTTAGCTTAGCAACCTTTTTTGGCTATTCGTATTTCTTATAGGAAGTTGTTTGCTTAGTGTTTCGAGTTTGAAAATTATTTACTTATTTATATACATTTAGAAAAAATTGCACAATTGCATTCTTTGGCTGTGTGTCCTCCTAGGAATCTGCACCAACTGTTTAGTTTACAGGACCAGCTTTACTGAAGGACATCTACCCCAGATTTGGTAGGGTGGGCCTACTCTTAGTCCCATAACGTTTGAGTGAATTAAAGCAGGAAAATCTCAAAAGTTATCAGTGGCAAGAGCTGAGCAGAAGTATCAAAAGGAAAGTGCTGAGAGTAGCACAGGGCAGGTGCATCACTGGTATATGTTGTTCTAGAGTTTCGAAATTAGTAGTGGAAACACTTAAAAAGTCTTGTGGGACACAGTTCATATAACATTAATAGTAACACTAGGGGAAGGGAGGAAGGGAAAATAATGCAATAAAAAATTCAAGGATTAGGTTGGGCCTGTGGGATATGTATTATTGGAAATTGCTAAGGGAATAGAATGAGTAATGTACACTATCCTTGGTTACTTACCTCCTCTATATTTTATAGTAACTGAACATGGAACAATCAATGTGTTCTGGGTTTTAGTCCTGCTGAACAATGGTCAACTGGAAAAGATCCAGCAGATAGATTGTTCCGGGACCAAAATACTCCTAAAGTTTATTGACAATAACTAGTATGAAGACAGAAAGTTAAGAGAATAGAAGGCAGTTTTTCCATCTATTGCTCAGAATATGAGTTACTGCCTTTTGAGCCTTGGTAGCTCAGGCTGTTAAATGCCTGCTCTTAAGATCCAGATGCCTACAATTATTGTAGGCTCGAATCCCACCAGGCTCAAGGTTGACTCAGCCTTCCATCCTCTCCGGGTAGGTAAATTGAGGACCCAAGATTGTTGGGGGCAATTAGCTGACCTTGTAAAAATGCCGCTTAGTAATAAGCAGGCATATACAATGGAATGAAGGCTATTGCTGAGCACATTGGGTTGTGCTCCAAAAATTGTAAGCCGCCCTGAGTCTTCGGAGAAGGGCGGCATATAAATGTAATTAAAAAAAAAAATTATGCTTAGCATAATTGTGCACTTTCCTGTCAGGGAAGAAGTTCATTCATTCATTCACTCAAGAGATTGAAATGGAAACAGCTAGACCACCAAGTAAATAAAGATGAGATTCCCCAGGAAGTGAAAGCCATTCAGACAGAAACAGCTTCCCTTTGTCAATCATTCAGACAATACAGAAGTCTTACAATCATATACTATACACTCTTAGAATAAAAAATTATACAAAATAAGTCTTATTTCTGAACATAAGAATGTGCTGGAAACATTCTAGACAATCTTCTCTCACGTAAGTTTATGACAATTTAGATTTGTCATGTACTGTATATATTTGCAAATGAGTAATCCATTTCTTAAAAGACAAACCAGTCTGCAAAAACTAACCAGTTCAGATTTTTCAAAATATTGCTTTTAGATGTTTGAATAGAGGAAGGAGGACTAAAATTACAAAACTGGGATACAAAATCATATCTATGCACAAATGCCAAGGTGTGTGGTTTTCCAGAAGTCTAGCCACAATTAAAGTAATAGTCTCAGAATTATCTTGATTTTGTGCCAATATAATTAGGAATCCACTGAAAGTTATCACTTTGTGAATATAAAGAGACTACGTTTTTTCAGAAGTATATTTCTATAGCTAGACTTGCTCATATGTTTAATTTGGCAAAACAATGAAACTCTGGCACTAGACTATTAAATATCAGTACATAGAAAGGTTTGTAGGTCTGTGGAATATTTGCTAGAATGCCCAAATCTCTCTTTTAAGAAGCTGAATGCAAATGCAAAAAGGTTTAAAAATAATCTGTTTCTATTTATAACATTCTGAGACAGACAACCAAAATCAACCAAATCATCTTATGCTTTATTAAGAAATAAAATTCCTTATATTTTACAGGCAAATCTTCATGTCAGAAGTATTTTTGTTCACAGGTTAACAAAGAGAAACCTGAGAACTTCGTTTGCTCGACTCTTGGAAATATATATATATTGTATAGCCTCTAACTGAGATAATGCTTTATATATATCTCAGTTAATTGAATTATTATCCTTTAAAACATTATTATCCTTTAAAACATTGATTCAAACTTAATGTTCTTAGAAGTATCTGACTGATATCATTTAAATAAATAATTGGTCCTGAAAAACAGAGAGTGGAATCCTGCAATTCCAGGGAAAGAATTTACTTACGAAGTAACTCAGTAAAAGCCATTGTTTAAAATAATATATTTAAATTAGAGACATAGTTTATATGACAATAGAAATAAGGGCCAAACTAGATATTATACAGAACAATTGAGCTCTATAGTATCCTACAATTGAAAATATGATCACAGCTTATAAGTCTCTGTAAAAGAAAATAACTGTTTTAACATAGCATTTCACAATTTGCCAACTTATTCTAATTTAAAATAGAAAAATACTCAACAGTTTTATAAAGCCTAGCTTGGTCTTATTTATACTAGCTGCACAAACACTGTTCCTTTTGCTGAATCCCAGGGGGACAAAAATTTCATGCCAGAGGCTAGAGATTCACACAGATAGAAAAGCTGCTGATTCTATGTTACTATTTGCTTGGTTCCAGTAATGCTCTGCCAACAAAAATAATGAGCATGTAAGAATAATGTACAATGCTTTAACTTCTAAGTTTTATCTATATTTTTCTATTTGACAATGTTCTGGCATTCATATATTTGAGCCTGCAAGTCTGTCCAGATAGCATAACACCATTTCCAGTCCAGATGTCCATATAAATCTATTCAAGGTTCCTCATTATGTGTAAAATAGTAACCAAGCTTAACTGTATGTGACTTCAATCTCTCTTCAGGTTTTCTGGTACAGAACAATAAAATTGGTAAGGGGAAAAATGTAAACAATAAGGCCAGCACAAATATCCCCATATCCTTTCTGCACTCAGACTTTTGAACATACTGTATATTCTTATGCAAGACATATCCATTGCTTTGGTTCATTGTTTATAGTATGTGGAAAAATCCATTGGCTTGGAAAGCAGACTGAAGGCTCAAAACCCCAGTTTCTACAAAATAGAGTGAATATAACAGAATAAATGTTCTTTGAAAGTGCTTGTTGTATACCACTTGCAATATGCCATACTAGCCAAAATGTGCCAGTAATTAATACTGTCTTTACTGTTAGGTGAGACTGCTGCATGGTAGCAATTTGGTCGATATCTTCCCTACCATCACTAGAAACATTTATGTGGAAGTCTCAATTGACTGAGGCCATGATGGCCATTGAACATCAGTGTCAATGGGTAGATCAGGTAACGATTATGAAATACTAAACACACTGACTTATAATTTATATAAATAAGTGGTACAAGATGAAATAAAGAAGAAAAAACTAGACATGTTGTGTGTCTATGAAATGAAAAGAAAGGGAAAAGATGAATGGGTGTGGTCTGATTTCATGGAATGGGGTGGGTGAATATGTGCAGGGAAGTGAAGCTATAGGCTTAATTATGAATGAAAGTGCTAAAACATTAAACACCAATTGGTGTTATTTAGGCAGAGGGTGCATATGAAAGTAGGAACCAGCAACTACCTTGATGATAGTTGCCAGATGATAGTTGATGATAGTTGGATGGTGATAATGAATGAATTAAAAATGACTTTAGGGGAAATTACGGGACATTCTGAATGACTGCAATCCATGTTTGTTAAGCGACCTGAATAGATGGAAATGAGACAAAAGAGTGGCCGAGTCACTTAAGGACCCAAGAATTAATGGGAATGATTCTGTTCAGTAAGCATATCCTTAGAAAAAAAATATCAGCTTACTTGAATATGCAGTATAAGCATAAGTCTATACAAACACGGGGCAAAGGATGAACACCAGTCTAAAAGCATGATTTGTTTGACAGTATATGATGAAAGGGTGATGAGAGATTCTGAATGCAAGAAAGAACATTTTGGTAGTGCCAAAAGTACATCTTGGGGGGAAAACAAATCAGACATTGGAAAAAGAATAAGAAAAGAAAGTAAAATAGAACAAAGGCAGGAAGAAGCAATTTGTGTCCTGAATGAGAAAGTATTAGGAGACAGATTGGTTTTCCAAAAAGAATGAGAAGCATAAGAAAAAACAGGTGTTAAATCTGCCTATTGTAGAATGAAATGAATTTATATTATAGAATGACATAATGTGGGTAGTCATGTTAATGAGAAATATGAAAAGGGATCTTAAGGTAAACAAGATTATGAAAGGAAGAAAAAGTATACAGCAATTGTGATAGATTTTAAAAAAAGCTTCAGATGTAGATACAGAGGGTTATTAAGCAAGGAGTTTTCATGAGACTGAATGAATTAAAAGAAGTAATGAAACAGTTTGAGAGGAGGCTGAAATAAAGGAATGTCAGAATGGAAAGAAATGTTAGTCCAAAAAAAAGAAAAAGAAAATAATAAATGCTGTGAAATTCATTCAAAGATAACAACAGGGTAGGTATAAATGGTGGGTGGTAAGTTTAAACTTCATACACTTTAAAATATGGTTTATTTATAAAAAGCTTTGTGACTTATTTGTCTGAGCCTAATGACAGCCTAATAACAGCCTAATAACAGTATCCTTCTGAAGGGTAAGATAGCAATATTCGTGTTATCTTTAATTACACATATACATTTGTTTAAGTGTGACTAGGAAGATGTTGGCCAGTAACAATCTAAATTTTAGACTCTTGCAGATAAAACAGGTTCTGATTTTGAAATCTCTAAGAGAGAATGCAGCAGTCCTCTAAAGGAAGAGCCACAAAAGTTGTTGATTCTCCACCAGAAGAAGCTGAAACAAAGCTTTAGCAAATAGACCCACTACTGGCCTCATGAAGTGTGTTTGCTTGATGACAGAACAACCTCCAAGTGTGATGATAATTATTTCTTCTTGATGATACATGTGGTGACAAACGATGCTGCAAACAACAGCAAAAAGTGTACCTGTACAAATAATATTCAAGATAAAAAAGGACTCGGTATATACCAGCTGTTCAATGAACAAACAAAAAGCTAACAGAGGTGGAAGAGCTATTCAATTCTGATTTTGGTTTAGTCATCTTCAACAAAAACTGCATGTTCTGCTAGGAATCTGTGAAAGGAAGAATGAAGGAGCAAGGCTAAAGCATGAGACTAATAAAACATGACTAGGAAATGCCACTTTTACTTGAAAAGAACTTAAATCTCAGATGAACCTTATATTAGAAAAATGAAAAAGTCAAGTAATGGATACCCTCTATAATTTGTAAAAAAAACACCTTTGACTGGATAACATCTAAGTTTAAGAGTTGTCCTCAGTACCTAACTGAACATCATATAGCAACAAACCCAAAATTTTAGCTTTAAATAATTAAATGATGAAAAGAATAGTTATTTCTGAAGTGACTTGTGAATTTAACAACTAAATGGGGCTCTTATAATAAGCTTTCTCACATTTAAATATATTTAACCTATTTAGTAAGTTTACTACTGAACACCCATCTACTTGGAGATTTAAAGGGTTTCCTATAGAATATCAAGACTTTCATTTTGGAATAGTTAATTTCAAGATGTTCTTTAGCACATCTTCTTTAGCACACTTAGCACAATAATGATTCTAGGATATTGCTAGGTGCCTCCTTGAGAAACAGACAGAATGGCTGCATCTTCAGCCAACACGCAGACATACAGAAAAGCAGCAGCACCAGCAGTGCATATTTACATTTAACTGTGTACATTTAGCCTTGAGAAAAGATGACTAAAGGGAGATACATAGCACTCTTCAAATAGCTGAAATGATGTCATATAGAAGGCAGATTCCAATTGACTATTAAAGAAAATTCTAAAAATTTGTCATTGGAACTGATTCCCAGAAAAGTAGTAGATTTCCCTTCACAGGAAGTGTTCCACTATTGCGCAGGGCATTGGATTTGATGGATTATAAATTCCATTTCAACTCCATGACTCAATAATCAGAAACAGGAAAACCATGAAGATATTTTTATTTATTTATTTTTATTTTAATTACATTTATATGCCGCCCTTCTCTGGAGACTCAGGGCAGCTTACAATTTTTGGGATACAACCCAGTGTGCTCAGCAATAGCCTTCATTCCATTGTATATGCCTGCTTATTACTAAGCGGCATTTTTACAAAGTCAGCTAATTGCCCCCAACAATCTTGGGTCCTCAATTTACCTACCCCAAGAGGATGGAAGGCTGAGTCAAGATATGAGAAAAGCTTTGGGGTTACTTGCAATAGTATAATCTTTTGGGGATTTAAGGTTTGTTTTTATGATGTTATTGCATTTCTGTCTCTGTGTGTATCTCCATATACTCCTTTGATAGTTTTTTAAGAAAAGTAGTGAAAACGAACAGATAAAACGCAAGTCTTGGGGAAATTAGTATGGAATAAATTAACCCAAGAAATTCAAGAAGCACACCCAAATTTCTCTTAAATACTGAGAGCAAGATAAAGAAGGAAGTAAATGAACACCAGAAAAAGTATGATGAAAAATAAAGAAAAACTAGAATGGAGTCATTGGAGATACAGGAAGACATAAGTTTCTCCCAGTATATGGTTCTTCACATAACTTCATCATTTCCCCCCCCCAAAAAATATTTAAAGTTCTATAATATTTTCAAAGTAATAATAATACTTTAGGTTATGATTTGCTAGTTTAAAACATTCCATCAACAATGGAAGTGTTACATTTAGGTTCGCAGTCTAAAGAAGGTATATAATGCCACTACAGAAAGCCTAATGCCAGTTAAAAAGTATTTCTGCAGTGAAGTAGGTCCTCAGCTAGAAACAGCAGACACAGCCTTTATCTATTATTTATGCTGCTTTGTGCCTATGTCAGCTCTTGATTAATAATTGATTTTAATTTCATTATGGCAGATTTTATTACAGTCTAATTTAATTAAACGGTGAATTGCCTTCCAGATGCCACCACTTGAACCATCTTTTAAATAAAGCTGATACAACACAGATCTGATTGCAGTTTCATCCCAAGTAAAAACAGCATAGAACCAAATTGACTCAAACATTTTATATTGATATATGCAATGGATCAAACTGAGGTTTTGATGTGCAAAAATACATTTCAATTCACAGGCTCAGTGAAGTAATAGCTTCTGTGATTCTCAATTCCAAATATCTGGATTATAAACCACTTTCTCTCCAAAGAAAAAGACAAAAGATTTAATATGTGAACATGGTGTTAAGCCTTTATATGAAGATTGTTTCAGGCTTAGGGTGGTAATGGAAGGTTACAAGCTTAATTAGATAGTACTTTGCCATGTGTTAAGATCTCAAGTTACATAAAGGCATTCTGAGATAAAGAAGCAATGAAAGGACTTCCTTTGAAGCTATAAATATCAGTCTTCAGACTTGCCTGACTTTAGCACAAGAAAGTTCTGTGAATTCTCATCAAACAAAACAATATGTATGTAATCATTACATTATTTTTAAATTTTCAGGCTTCACCAATATTACACACACACACACACATACATACACCCCCCCCAAATTATTTCAAATTAACTATTTTGTGCAAGGTTTGTAAAGCATTGATGTGAAGCTTTACTGTATTAAATGTATGTAATGTAGAGAGTTGTATTTAGAGCAATGATCAGTTCTAGCTTTTCTATACTATTGGTATCAACATAATTCTTCAAGAGAACTGTATGTAACTTTAGAATTCATCATTATTACGATCCCTCATTGACAGAAAATGTTATTATAAACTGAGCAGTAATTTACTTCTTCATAATCAAGTTAGTTCTCAATTCATGGTGTGGGTAACTTCATATGATAAACATACTCATCAAAGTTTCAAGTAGTAAAAATGTTACTGTGGTAGATCTGTGATGTGTAGATACCCAAATGATTATTAGCCTGTTTACCTTAATGCATTTGATAAAAAAAATCAAACGAGCTACTTTTGATAAAAAAATTGTTATAACCACTATGAGCACATTTCTTAAAAACAAATAAATACCAAACAAATTATCCTATTCTATTTTGTCCTATCATATTCCAACAACATGCACTACAAGTATAAAATTATTTTTAATTTGCCATATAGTTAACACATTATTTACAGCATAATTCTATACATGTCTACCTACAATTACATTGTACCGAGTTAAAAAAACCCAACATGCATAAATTTGGTGTTTAAGGGATTACAACCTTAATCAATATTTTTATATCAAGATACAGGACACTCTAATTTGTCTTGAGAATTGTTCTATGAATTAAGTTTCTGTTCAAACATTGAGATACCATTTAGGAATCCCAAGACATTTATATCTAAAATTAAACCTCCAACTTCAACAAGTAATCCTACATATTGATTGCCTGCTAGTTTCCAGAGTTTTCATTACATATATAGACTTCCTGCAAATGCCCAAAAGAAAAAAAATGGAAAAGAAAAAAGAACGAAAATTAGCAAAAGGAGAAAGCTTTAGAAAAGAAACAAAAACAATAGAAAAATGACTTTAATGTATTTATGGCTTCTCTGGAATAATTGATCTCATTAGAAGGCTCCAATTACTGTATATTATTACGAGAAACAAAAAAGAAATACAACTTCAACCGTGAATTTTTTAAAATGAATTCTTATGTTCACATTCAAACCTGTTTTTGTACCTTAGCTAAAATATATGTTCTTTGCTCTTGTAAAGAAAACCAGGCAGCTTTTAAAAGAATACAATTTGGGATACTTTTAGATGACATATAATCCAATATTATTCCCAATTTTATTTAACTGAAATCCTCACGTTCTCTTAGAAAAGAATAGTCCCACATACTCTTAGAAAAAAGTGCTTATATCTTTCTAAATACAATTTTCACATTACTATTAAGGTTCTGCTCACCCTTTTTAAAGATGTGTTGATAGTATTTACCTTTATGGCTTGTTTTTATTTTAATCACTTAAAACGTCACTTAGATAATGCTAAAATTAGAAGTCCTTTTATTATTCATAATCTAATATGAATTATTCATAATACTCTTGGACAAGAAAGGAATGTCCCTTATCAAATGATATGTTATGTCCACCAACATCCTCCATTAAATTGCTGTAACTAAGGCAGCCAGATCTACATTTGGCTGAAAAATAGAAGTGCATCCCTGCTAGGTTCCTAAGATAAAAAGCATCACATTGGCCTATAGCAGTGGACTCCAACCTTTCCGATTTGGTAGACAGTCGGAGGTGGAGGCGGTGTGGGGGAGAAGGGATGGTTTTGTGCACATGCACCACTTTCACAAATGCAGCTGCACCTGCTCTCTCACACACACACTCATCCACCACTTCCATGGCCCAATTCTGAATAGGCTGCAAATTCTTGTGATTTTAATTCAAAGCATTCTTATAGCAATACAGTAGTTATTTCTTCAAAGCAATACATGAAAGGCTTACAAAACTTTTGCAAAAGAAGAAATAGTCACCAACATTTACAATCATGTATTAAATAATTACATACTGCAGTGCATATGCATGCAAACACACACACACACACACACACACACACACACTTCAGAGTGAGGTGGAGATCTATTTAATTTTTTCTGGATTTCCCTGAGAACAGGAATACTAGCTCTTCATGACATAGCTAAAGAGTTTAAAGCAGCTTTAATGTTTAAGGGTATAATTTCAGAACATATTTTCAAAGAACTGAACAATCATGAGATTATGTTTTGTACTAGAAGGCTGAATGAGATAGTACAGTGGAAGAAAAGTCTCACCCCACCTTGTGTTCTGCTTTCTTAGTTAATATTGAAAAGCAAGGAATTGGAAGGAATATAATGAGAGGTTTTTATTCCATTATTTAAAAAAATTGCACTGGGGAAAACTTTTGCCTTCCTGCTTCTATTCATGAATCTTTCCTCGTAATCTTTAATCATTCATTTTGCCATTTCAGACTGAAAACATGTGTTACAATGGTGTGTGCTTCTGAAACTTGAAAGAAAAACAATTTTAGGATTTGTAAACTTTTTCCCAAAGAGATAATCCTTCCATGCAAGACATTAGAGCGTACAGTCCACAAACCTGGAAGCTTTGCATTAGTTTTTGTTTATTAGAAGGATATATGGTAATCTTGCAATAGAACCTGTTGTCATGAAATTATGGAAATGTGGAATTGGGAAGGCAAATTAAGAGTGAGAAAATAACATAGAAAAGTTATTTGTAGTACAGATAGATCATGATTAACACAAGTTTATTGTGAATAATGAAATATTCTACTTAGTGCAATTTGTACAATGATGCCAAGTCACATTTAATGTGGACCAAAATTTAGTTTAAGGCAAGGCATGCACAGTTGAAGTTACCAAGCTGCCACTGGGATATGTTTTATTTTTTTGTAATTACTTTATATAAGTTAGAAAAAGAAATGTCAGAAATAGTATACTTTCTCATTAGCTTTCCTTTTGTAATGTTACATGAAGAGAAAGCTGTCTCATAGAATACCTAGAATTACATTATTGGTACTGTTAGTTGCAACTTAGTATCAATATTTATACTTGAACCAGAAGGTATAAAGTTGACATACATTTTGATAATTAGCTTGTTAAGTAAAAATGGGAAAACTATGATTTACAATGCAACCTCCTAGTGTGTATATTAAAGATTCCAGCTAGATACCTAATGTATCAAATTGAACAGACTTTTAGTAACAATATTATGAAATTCTTTCTAGATGTTAAAGATATGGTGGGTAATCCTTCTTTCATCTACAGTAAAAGAAATAAAACAAATGTACATGTATGATATTAATGTTCTGCCCTCAATATTATCATCAAATTAAATCAACCGTAATTGCATAGTATTGTGAATGTATTATTTCCAGTTCTTGGATCTATTGTTTAAGTTAAAAATGAGCTGGAATTATGGTTGTAAGTCATGGTAGTTGTTAAGCAAAGTAATTGTACACAATTTTACAACATGTTTTACTGATATGGTGGACATTTAAGCAAAGCTGTTTTCACTAATGGACATTTTTTGCTTGAAATTGGAAGTAAATGCTGGAAATTGGCAAAAAATGTTGGAAATCTTGGCCATGTAACTACAGGAAAATGCAGATGGCTGCAAATGTGAGACAGATGCCAATTGTTCAAAATGTGATTGTATGGGGAAAACCTGAGTTCTTGGATCATGCAAGTCTATCAGTATTTATTTATTTATTTATTTATTTATTCGACTTGTATGCCGCCCTATTCCCTAAGGACTCAGGGCGGCGAACATTAAAACAGAGAAAATTTACAGTAAAACAGAATTAAACAAGTAAACAAGCCAAATAAAGTTAAAATAAAACCCACCCACCCCCCCCGGGTCATTCGAGGCCGGCCCGTTGGAACAACCAAGTCTTCAGGTCGCGGAAGGAGCGGAGGTCAGGGGCCAAACGGAGATCCACGGGAGCTGATTCCAAAGGGCAGGTGCTCCCACAGAGAAGGCCCTAGCCCTGGGGACCGCCAGCCTACAATATCTGACTGACGGCACCCCAAGGAGGCCCCTCCTATGAGAGCGAACAGGGCGATCGGAGAGTGATGCTGGCAGGAGGCGTTCCCGCAAGTACCCTGGACCCAAGCCATTAAGGGCTTTATAAGTTGTAACTAATACAGGTATTGAATCTCTGATTATCAGAGCCCAGATGTAATAGGTGGGACATGGCATCAGAATGAATGACTGGTGTATGGTCCATGAGTCCAAGAAGAGACTTTGAGGACAACCACATGAATGCTACAAAGATACTATGAAAGAAACCTTGTGCCATTTATGACATCCAGCCAAGAAAACTAGAAGCTACAGCTACTCTGCTATGAAAACCTCACCAGCTTTTAAGACAGCCATAATCAAAAACTAATAGAAAACCATGAGTGGTGTCACAGAATGATACTCTCAATTACTACAACAATGGACTTCCAATTCTCCTCTATGTCCAGAATCCACAGAAAACAATTATAATAACTAGTGTTATGGAAGGGGTATCCTTTGTCGGAGGCCTCCTGGGTACACAGTTCCAATATGACAGCACCCCATCTGATTGCCAGATTTCAGCACCAGAATCCCATGAAACCAGGAGGTTCAGAGTGTAATGGATTGAACTAATTCTATCTTTTGTCTTATAGCTGCCATCTCTGTGGTAGGGGGGCTGCATGCCAGCCCTGGGACACACGGGCTACCATTTCGGCGGTGGATGATTTGCTCAGCACTGATACCTATCTTGATGGCATGGTAGTCCTTCCATCCTTCCAAGATGGGTAAAATGAGGACCCAGATTATTCTGTTCTAAGATCAGAACCAGACAGACTGAGGCAAGGCAGCTTTAAAAAGCGTGCTAACGTGACAGTTTTTGTTTAGCCGTGAAGCAACAGCTGTTGGCCTGTTTGATAGCTCCTTTTATACTGAGCTATAAAAATGGCAGCCAATCAGTTTGTGGCAGTGTGCTCCCTGCAGGCACGGACCAGACAGAGAACTTTGGACACAACACTCCTTCCCACCTTGACAGCACATGCGTAGTCTTGGGAGTCTTGGAGGTAAGCATGGTGGTGTCTGGTCCTCATGGACCTGTGCAGAGTAGGTTCAGTCATCACTACTGGAGGAGTTGAGGTTTCTGGAATGGCCGGAGACTGCATCGGTGCTTCACCTGGAATGAGTTCGACTGGAGACAGAGCTGGAATCTCTGCTAGATGGCATGTTGCGGGCATGGTCAGCTCGAGCTCTGTCGGTAGGACCTTGACATTGTTCCAAGGTGGATAATGTTCAGGCCCAGGGTTTCTTCACTCCCTTAAACTGGTTAATATGGTCTCTCCACACTCTGCCATCCTTCAACTCAGTTACGTAAGAGCAGGGCCCTATTATTTTTATTATAGTGGCTGCTAGCCATAGAGGGTTGCCTGCATAATTCTGCACATAAACCGGGTCCCCTATTTTAAAAACCCTGGTCTTGCTGAAGGAGCCAAGCGGCTTCTCTGGAGCATAATTGGGGTGAAGCCTGTCTAGGTCAGTCCTCAGCCTTCGGCCCATTAAGAGTTCAGCTGGACTTAATTGGTTGTGGAGCAGGGAATAGAATGCTGTACCATTAGGAACTGTGCTATTTTAGCTGGCCAGTTCTCTGGGCCCATTCTGGCCAGTGCCTCCTTGGCGGTCCTCACCATCCTTTCTGCCATCCCATTTCCAGTGGGATGGAAGAGGGCCACCAATGTGTGCTGGATCCCATGCCCTATTAAGAATAACTCAAAGGTTCCGGACATATATTGGGGCACATTGTCTGTGACTATGAGATCCGGGAGTCCATGTGTGGCAAAGAGTTTTGTAGGGTGGCGATCAGGGTCTCAGATGTGATTGAGGGCATCAACAGCACCTTTAGCCACTTTGAGAAGACGTCAGTCGCAATTAAGAAATCCTGCCTTTTAAATGGCGCTGCAAAATCTACATGTAAGCGGGACCAGGGGCCTCGAGGGGTTTCCCATTCCCTGACTGGCACTAGAAGGGGTGCAGGCCTTGATTCCTGGCACTACTAACAGCCTGACACCCATTCGGAGACTTCTTGGTCCATTCCTGGCTACCATACATAGCTCCAGCCCAACCCTTTCATACGGACAATGCCTGGATGACTCTTGTGAAGGGCTTCCAGGACTGGGCGACATAATGGGGCTGGGACCACTACTCTACTTCCTCCTAAACAGCCCTGAAGAGTGGATAGTTTGTGCTGACGGCTTTTAAAGGGGCGAAGACCCTTGCTCACCAGCCCCAGTGGCCACTTGTTTGGGAAAATATGCTGACTCTGTAAACCGCTTAGAGATGGCTGTAAAGCACTGTGAAGTGGTATATAAGTCTAAGTGCTATTGCTATTAAGCATATGGATTTTTACTCTGGTATGAAAATTGCATCTTCAATGGTACAGTTCTGTAAATCTCCCCATCTATATTCTGCAAGGCTATGGAAACTTCCATAGGGAGACCCAGAGGAATGACAAGTGAAATGAAAAGTCTGGCTGTTTGAGCAATTTTCTCACATAATGTTGAACCAATCCCATTCAAAATAAATGTGTGACAATTTAACCAAATATTTACTTACTGACTGTTCATTTAAATCCTGAGTATCTTCCATGGAGATTACTCACTTTTCTTCCACAAAGAGAAGCAGCTGAGAAGTAACTGGATGTCCTAATTTTAAAAACAACAAGACAAAGCATTACTTTGTTTCTACAGTTGTACATATATATATGTGTGTATATACAACTACATATTAGAAACTAGGTTCTATGCCTATACAGTAGATTCATTTGTTCATAGCTGAAATAAATTTTAAGTACAGCAACTAAATGGCACTGGATGTTCAAAACAAATCTATAAACAATGTATATAATACATTGAAATTGGAACTGATATCAATAGTAGAAGGTTCACATTTTACTACCACTATTTTTTTCATTTTCAGCCATATCTTCCTTCAAATCATTTTTTGTTCATGGAAATAGAAAACTGTATCAAAAATTTCAGAATTTATCTGCATTTTCAATTTTTGGTGGCAACTCCATGTGAAATGTAAACCAAATTCCAGTTTTCATATGCAAATGAGAGTCTTTGGTAGAAAAATCATTCCAAAATCAATCAGCAAAAGCATTAGATAATAATCAGAACTAAATAAGCTTAAGATTTGATGAATCCCTATCCGAACGTAGAAAAGGTTATAGAAATATCCAAGACATTTTAAATTTGTGATCCAGATCTTAGAAATATAAATTAACAGTTCCATTTAAAAGAATTACTTGGATTGCTAATGTTTGTATCTAAAAAGGAAGATACACAAGGATAGTTTTTTTTTGAATGCCTTCACTCTGCTAAAGAAATATTTCCCTCAACACTGTTAAACTATTTACTAAGTCTGCATTACTATTACTATCAATCCTCCCATTTCACCCATCTCCTCCCACTTATGACTATATTACTGTAACATTATTGCTTGTATCCTTACAATTTATATTGACTGTTTCCTAGTATGATTTGATTGCTTACTGTACCCTATGGAGGGGTGGGTTTCTACTGGTTCTGTCTGGTTCTGTAGAACTGGTAGCTCTGAAGAGCAGCAGACATAGAACTGGTTCTATGTCTGCTGCTGTTTTGGCCCACCCGCCCGCCTGGGCTCCTACCTGATCTTTATTTCCTGCTTTTTCAACTTCAGCTGCCGTGCGAGGCACAGCTGCGATGGAAAAGCAGGAAAAACGTGTTGTTTCAAATGCTGCTGACGAAGGTTTACAGGCGCATGCACAGCGTGCAGAGAAACACATTGTAAATCACCAAACATTGTAAATCACCAGGAACCGGTAGTTAACCCTGTCGGATCCCACCCCTGACCCTATGACTATTATTAAGTATTATAACTTATGATTCTTGACTCTTGACGAATGTATCTTATCTTTTATGTACACTGAGAGTATATGAACCAAGAGAAATTCCTTGTGTGTCCAATCACACTTGGCCAATAAACAATTCTATTCTATTCCTCATGAAATTATTTTTAAGTTCATACATGAAAATTTACTCTCTTAGAGATGGGGTTATTGTTGATATATTTGTATACTGCTTTATTTCAAAATGAGACTCCATGCAGTTTATAATAAAATAAACATATTCACTAACAATTACACAAACCTATCAAAATGGAAATAACCAATATTTTCATGATGGCATGAGAGATAATTAAACTTGTCCATAGGACCTCTGAAAAAGCCTTTCTGAAGTTACTCCAAAGGTTTATAAACCCCTTGGATTTAAAACCTTAGGATTTTAAAACCCAGGGAAAGTCATGAGTATATGGTTACAAGTTGCATCTGTTTTCATGAAACATGCCTAAAAGTGTACTCCAGTACTAGACAATAAAGTTGCTCCCCATAGCAGGCCTTAGTCAACAAAGCATTCAATCTAGCATTCTAAATTGGCTGCAGTTTCAATACCATGTAGAAAGCATTAAAATAGGCCAAATGATAGTCAGATTTGGGAGGTTCAGAATTACTGTATATACAATTGACACAGAGGGCATAGTTGTGCAAATACAATCCTATTTTCAAAACTGGAAATTTAAATAGAAAGGTTCTTGTATATGTAAATAAAGTTTATTCTTATTGAAAAACTAATGGCATTGAACTCTAAAACCGAAAATGTTTTCTAGTGAAACCATGTCACCCTTTTTCATTCCTTCAGGCGAGCAGCCATAGCATCAAGAAATAAGGTCAGTCCCATTCTTTGAAATCACTTGAGCAGGATAGATTGAGGCAGTTATAAGCTAATGAGTCTAAGTCACATCTTAATCAAGTAAATAATTATAATGAAAGTGATCCACTAGAATTTACATCTTATAACCAATGTATCAAAGGTGAATAAAATAACTTCTTTTTAATAATTAATAAAATTAAAATAGATCCAGAAGATATGCTTTGTCTATTAAGCATCAAGAGCTGAAATGACACCAAGCATAGATTTTTTGCTCTCAGAAAACAGCAACAAAGCAGTTAGATCATCTGAACAAAACAAAAACAGAAATGACAATTATTTCTCCAGCACAAACCCCATCAAGCAGCTGTTCTTTAGAAGTCATGTATCAGTTTCTTCTGAATTTGCTATTGATGTTCTAGCCATCACCTAGTTATATTACTGTTATGTTGTAGCTTCAATATAAATGTAAAATATTTTTGTGGTTATTTTATTTTTTTCCATTAAAAAACTTCACTTAACAATGATATAGCATATTACACACATACATACCTCTTTCAAGAAGTACATCAACAGTGCTTTCTTTATTATGGATGGTAATATTGTTAGCCAGATTACTATCTGTTCATAACAATGTGAAGTCACAACTGCAAATTCCTTAGTCAGTGTTGACCTTCATACGCATCAAGAACCTTGCATGTTGTAATGAATTGGCATAGTATATGTCTGGATACAAGCTGTGGCCTTTTGCAATTGACAGATGGAATTTTATTGATGTGCAGAATTTCTAAGTACCATCCAAGATGTTTTTGTATGGCACCAAGTGCCACGTATTTCCCAAACATTTCTCTGTTTGGATGATTATTTAACAGGCAAAACTAGAAGTTAGGCTATTCTTGATTTATGCTTTTATACTTTACTCTTAATCAATATAGGCACAACTACTCCAAGTAACAGTGGTACAGTCATTATAAGACCTGACTGCTAACATTACACAGCAAGAAAAACTATCAGCAGGCACAGAGCAGAGGTGGTATTCAGCAGGTTCTGATCAGTTCTGGAGAACCGGTAGCGGAAATTTTGAGTAGTTCAGAGAACCTGCAAACACCACCTCTGACTGGAGATTTTACAGTATCCTTCCCCTGCCACGCCCACCAAGCCACGCCCACAGAATTGGTATTAAAAAAATTTGAACCCCACCACTGGCACAGAGACAGCGATCAGGAGAAGGAAACACCATGAAGCCATTAACCCTTACTGTTCAGGCAATGATATGATTTAATTAAAGATTCTAGGATGGAAAATATCCATAATGTATAAACAACATGGCAACTAAAACTGTCAAGCATCAAAGAAAAGGAAACTGACAAATATGATTTTCTGAATTCTACAGAGCTCTAAAATAACAATTACAATTTGAAAGGTCAGAGATATAGGCCAGACAAAGTACCAATGCAGCCACATTTGACAGTTTTATCTCAGCCTTTCAGGTGAATTTTCTAAAAAAAAATCTTTGAAACTAAGAGCAGTCTTCAAATGGATATTATTTTGTTGTCTAATACACATATACAACATTGTTTCCAACATCTTGCGCCTTTCTCATTTTGTTCCACTAAGTCAGCGGTCCTCAATCTTTTTGGCAACAGGGAACGGTTTCATTGAAGACAATTTTTCCACAGACCAGGAAGAGGAGTATCACATGCTACCTAGATCCCACACATGCACAGCTGAAGCGCAACTCTGTTCTTAACAAACCATGGACCAGTACCAGTTCATGGTCCAGGGTTGAGGATCCCTACATTAGTGATTTATTTTACTCCAGATCAATAGAAAAATACTATCAGAATGCTAAGATTAATTTACATTATCGTGGCAAATGTAACTGATACATACGGGGATAGACAACAATTTCTCTTTTAGTTTATTCGGAAAGCAAATTTTGCTGTAAGAATCTAGAAACCAAGCAATAGTCATAATAAAATTGAAGTAACCTTAAGAAAGTACCTTCCACACAGAATATATCCACTCAATTAATTAAGGAGGTCCTCACTGAAGCCAGCCCATACACTTGAGATGATAGTGTTTCAGTGACTAAACACTGGGTATAAAAAGAATACTATGCAAAATGACTATTAGTGCCCCTAACAGTTTGCATAACACATGTGAAAATCATTCAACACTAATGATAAAAATATTAGGTTTTAATTAGTTAAAGGGTGCTTGTTTTAAAATTAACTGTGAACCATTCCAAACTAACTCATCACAAAACATTTCCACTGGAACCTTGCCACTTTCCTTACAACATTCATTTATGAGAACATGTTTAATTGTCTTACAGTTAAAAAAACATAAAAAGAACAAGTTAAATGACAAAAACCTGAAATTTAACAAAATACCACCATTTAAATTTAGCTATATTCCCATATAATGATCCAATATATCCTAATAAATCATGAACAGATATAGATCTGCAGGCAATTTATGTATATTATGGTTAGCAGTATTATCCATATAAATTAATAAGCATGTGTAGTATAGAATTTTCTGATGTTATTGTTATTTGCTTGATAAATTAAATGTATAATGACCATACTATATGTATCTTCTATAAATACATGGTTGCTATTTTCCTAATGTAGGAAATATCCTAATCTTATTTTTACATTCCCTAACTCATAGATAGTACAGCAGTGTGTGGACACACACACACATTCACAATTTACTGTACACACACACGCATGCAAGCACTTGTAGGAGCTACTTCCTCAAGTGTTCACATACTTCATCAGATGTTCACGTCACTATATCGTAAATTAAAAACAACTACGCTTTAGTATGAGAGTAATGAAATTCTATCTTTGCAACTGACATAAAAGTTGATATCTGATCCTGAAGTCACAGGCCCGTATAGACTTTCAAATTAGTGCGTTTGTACCTACTGTATAGAATATTCATTGCATGTGCATACATACATACGTATATACATACATTCATAGTTTTTAGAATACTGTATATGGCAAACATTGCAAACTTTTCTTTCTATATTGAACTTTTACATATCCAACATTTTAAAATCACCTCCAACAGTTTTATCATTTACAAGATAGTCTGCAAATCTAAACTGATCACTAAATATCTCCAGCCAAAAACAACAAATCATTACATTATCATTTTTTCTATTTACATATAGCTTTCTCATTCATTTCTTCTTCCATATCAGACTTGTTCCATGTATAGAAAACTACCCTCATATGAAATGCCATTCATACATTGCCACATACAGAACATGTAGTGAATTATTTCCAACTGGGTTAATATACATGTTTGGCTAAGTAATTAGAAATATAGATGTAAATAAGCCTTTACAAACTGCAAATGTCTTGGGCCCAAATTTACAATATTTGAACTGACTTAAGCATTTTATTTTTCTTGAATTATTTTTTCTTGAAGGTAGCAAAATAGCAGAATCATGATAAGAGACAATAATCAGAATGTTATGTTTTTTCCATTTTGGCTAAGGAATAACAAAAAAAGCAGTTATTAACTGCATATAGTATACAATGTTTCAACAACACTACTTTTCCAATTCTTCTCATTCTAATAGGTCATTAGTTGTATACATTTCTGCTCAGAAGGATGTCACATTAAGCTAAATAAAATTTACTCTCAGGTGCAATTTACTTTCAAAGCTACTTGACAAAGTATATTTCAAAGTAGATTTGTTCAGAGGCACATAAAGAATACTTTAAAAACTTATCTATCCCAACAGATGAGGTTCTTATTGAAAACCTCTAATATATAACACTAAAGTAGAAAGAAAGTAAATTAAGGCAGCTGGCATGGGCATACAACCAATGAAACATCTGTGCCTGTCCTCATGATATATTTATCACATTTTACAAGTCTCTGAAAACTCAGAGTTTATATCCACTCATGCTGGTTTATAAATCTGTTTTGTAAAGAAACTGCATTATCCAAAGTACTCAAAATTATGAAAAGACTTTTTTTAAGCATTCTGCTGTGGTTTTATTTATATAAGTTTATAATTATACAAATACACACAACTATGTGAAATTACACTTAGAGTGGTAGGAAAGGAAAACATTTAGCTCACCTAAAGAGATGACTGCCATTAAAATACAGTTTGTGATGCAGTGGAATTGTTCATTGCTTTATTTTACCGACCATTATCCTATGCAAAACAATTAAAACTTATGCCTCAAGTAAAAGGTACAAAAAATGTTGGGCTTGATTCCTGATAATCTTACAAGCATGTTCATAAAGCTTTCTTGACAACAGAAGATGTTTCTTGTTGCCTACAAGCTTTAAACCAGAGATCTCCAAACTTGGCAACTTGTGGACTTCAACTCCAGAATTCTCCAGCCAGCTATTCTGGGAATTTTTTTTTTAATTACCTTTATATGCCGCCCTTATCCAGAGACTCAGGGCGGCTTACAATTTTTGGGATACAACCCAATGCGCTCAGCAATAGCCTTCATTCCATTGTATATGCCTGCTTATTACTAAGCGACATTTTTACAAAGTCAGCTAATTGCCCCCAACAATCTTGGGTCCTCAATTTACCTACCCCAAGAGGATGGAAGGCTGAGTCAACCTCGAGCCTGGTGGGATTCGAGCCTACAGCAGTTGTAGGCAGCTGGATCTTAAGTGCAGGCAATTAACAGCCTGAGCCACCAAGGCCCTATGAATTGAAGTCCACAAGTCTTAAAGTTGCCAAATTTGGGGACCCCTGCTTTAAACTATTACATTCAAGGTATATTTGATTGTATATACACAAGCAACTTGCTGGGTTGAATTCCCAAATGGATCAGTCTTCTAATTGTAAATTTAAGTAAATGGAATTGGTATAACTTATAGCTACAGTTCACCAAAATTATTTAAACAAAACACAATAGTTACATTTGTGTATTCAGAATTCAATGAGTGATTTATCTAACAATTTTAAAACTTTCTGATTATCAGAAATTGCTTTAAAAGTGTCTCAATTCCCAAAGTGAACTTTTGATATAGTTATCAGCTTATTACTGTTTTTTTTTTCAAAATATTTTCCCCATAGCTTCTGCTTAGCTCACCAGATAGAGCACAAAAGGCATGTGCTGGGTTCTCTCCATTCAACAGGGTCATCCTGTTGGATCCAGAAGTTGTGTTTAATTGTGAAACCTCATCCTGGAATAGTATCTCTCCAGAAATCCAGATAGATCCAACCATGTTAGCCTTTCCCCAAGCTTTGAAGACCAGATGTTTGGGTCAGATAGTTAGGTGTGGGCTGGTTTTTCAAATTCGGTTTTTGTGTTTTAAACTTGGACATCATGGGTTACATACGGAAGCAATAGCTGTTCTAATAATTGAACGCCACCAGAATCACTGTTCTGAAATAGGTGGCCATGTAAACTATTTAATTAAAAACATACAAATCCTGGCTTTTAGAAACGTTATTATATTTGACTTCAGTTTATTTTCAGTTGAAATGAAACTATATAAATGGTTTACACAGATAGCAAAGATAATACAATAGATCATATTTTGGCTCTTCTGTGAATATTGATATTATTTTATAGGTATAAAATATACCACTATTCTAAACTTCCACAAACTATCAATCATATATTCTCTATTGCACTGAAATATTGTCTAACAATATAATGAGCAATTACTGTCACTTCAAAAGGTGTAGATCAAAAAGCTCTATTATACATGTTAGTTTTATATACTATTAACCGACCTAAAAAGTAATTAATGTTCCTTTTGTTTATGAAGACTTATCAAAAATGAAAGGAATTTGTTTTAAGTAACTTTATAAAGTGCTAAGAATAAGTTTTGAAAATATGTTGAAACTAACGTTCTACTGGAAAATGAATAGGTAAATATTATATAAGAGCAAGGGTCAACACTCTACCTGAATAAAATTTCAAAACTAGCATGTAGTAAAATAATAATCCAAAAGGTTCTAGATATCTAAATATTGAAGTTAAATGGAAAATGATTGTTACATTTGGATCCCACTATTAGTCATGGTCTTATCCTGAGGACCTTTCTTCTTCCTCTTGCGTTTTGATATGGGGAGCTGAGGAGGGGAGAAAGAATTGCCATAGCTTACTATTCCATAAAGTATAATTTCTTTTGACTGTCATATTTTTGAAGTACAGAAATGTCAAGCCCTGATTAATACAGCTTGATTGGTTCAATAGGCCATAAAGGTTTAGGATTCAGGCATAAACTTGCATAATTTAAAATGCATGCAGAAATATCTTGTCACTGATGTCCTGAAGCACAAAATTTAAAAAAAAGATTATACCCAGTTTTTAAGAAAAATAAATGCAAATACATGATTAGTATCCAGATGTATTATTAAATCATAATTCCATACAAAACAATGAGATTAAAAAATACTTTAAAAGAACATGTTATAAGAAAGTTTGAAGCATCAAAATAAGATATTATGAATATACTTTAAGTTTAACAGTATCTTAATAATATGCAAAAGTTTCATTCAGCTAAATACCCAGTTTTTGAAAAGAATTCTTGGTAAAAATATTCCATTTACAGTTAAATCAGTGATCAAATATTCATGAAATAACTTCTGCTAAACAATGTAGTATTGTTGATAACTATCTGCTATCCAGAGAAAAAAATACTTATATTTATAATCAATACCTTTATGTATTATTCCCAAAATATAGCCTGAAGCCATGAAAATGTTCATGCCTTTAGTGTACTCTATAATACATTATGCAGAGCTTTTTATTGCTAATAATCATAAGGTCAACAAATGATACTTTATTATGCTTGACATCAAATCATACTTATTTGTTCTTGGCATTATAAACAGATTTATACAATGATATTTGCATTAATTCATAATAAAATAATGAAAATGTCAATATAACAGTATGGAAATATGTAGATTTCAGATGTTATTGTATAACAATTGCAATTTTGCAGTGTGAGTTTGGGAAATCAGTTAAGATTTCATTGCACAAAGAAGACGAATATGTTCCACACTGTAGATTATTTATTTTAAACTAATGTTAACTGGAGATAAAACTGATAATGAAACAATTGCATTACAAAATACTAAACAAATATATATTTTAACCATTTCTTTGCAGTGGAGTCACTTTTCAAAAGAGACTGAAAGCATACAGTATTACATCAAGAAAATAAATTTCAGCTATTCTTTTTGTTTAATTTTAAAAGTGTACCTGCTTTTGTTTAGAGATGGATTTTAAAGAATAACTCTTCCATTTATTTCTTTAAGCAGCAATTGAAAATATTTACTACTAGGCAGAACCTAATTTTAGGCTTTAAGTGCTTTAACAGCTCTATGAAATATGATCAGCAGCTGCTATATAAAAGTATGCCGAATAAACTCCTCTTGTAAAAAAAAAGCCCTCTAAGCAGTTTGGATATTTTCATTTTTAAAGGTTACACCACGAACTTTATCAAAAATCACTTCAATAAATACAATTATGTCCCAGGTATGATATTACCTGAAAATGAGAAGGTAAACATCTAATCAACCTTCACTTTCATATGTAGATTTTCCCTCTTCTGTAAAATAACCACAGCAGATTTTGTTCATGATAACTTGCAAAATAATTTGGTTCTGCAGTCTTCAAATGATTACAATATTGTATATAATAATTTACCTATTTTTGGAGGAGGCTCTTTGTTATAGTTAAGCTTCTGTACATCTCTCATTTCCATCGGTAGTATTAATAATACTGGGATGCTTAATATTCATTTTTAAAAATTCTTTTGATATCAGAACTCCCATATTTCTTTCTTTAAAAATAGATCTTAAAAGTCTATTATTATATTAATAACAATATATAATTATAAAGATTGCACAAATAAGGAGTAAAAATGATGGCAAAATGAATTAGATGAGTTAAAATTTTATCAATCAATTCTTTCTTACCATCAAAACAAGTTCCTATTACATAAAAATTCAAAATTATTGTACCTTTGCATCATTAGAAAAAAGTATTATTTAGTGCTAGTATTTATTTAATTAATTTCTATAGTATACCTCACTATAAATATACTCCATTACCAATAATGTTTATAACCAACATGTATTTTATAATAAGGATACCTTAAAAAACACTGCCACAAACAAAACAGAATATTGGTAATTGATGGGATACTGCTTAATAAAAACTCTTAAGCTAAACAAAAATGCCAAGCATTTTTAAAACACAGACTGGATGAAATTAAGAAATACATCTGCATTCTTAATGAAACTACTAGAATGAAATATGGTACATTCACATATTTATATCATGACTATGTTCACAATGCTGATAAATGAAAGGAGAAAAAAAACAGTGCTTGGATCTCTGTTTCCCTAATCACAAATGCCTGGCAGGAAAATAAAGGATATACAAAAGTCTCAAGTGCAGAGAAACCTATGTATGCTGGAACTGGATTCAAAATATTCATATAAATATGAATTTAAAAAAACCAACCTAATACATCCATTTATGAAAACTAATCAATTAATCAATCTTTCTCTTACTAATCTAATGTAAAGTTATTTTTAAATTTCAAAAGGACTAATTATGTTGCCTGCTGTCCATTTTGCCAACCTTAGCTCATTCTAACAATGCAGATATAAAAACAGGAATAGATCAGTTTTACTAACAATAATTTTCTGTCAGGTGGATAAAATCCCCAGACAATAATTGTCTTTGGGAAGTAAAAACTTTGTATGCCAATGTCATTGCATATGAAATATTTGCAAGTAGAAGAGCAACATACAACAGCCCTAATAACAGACAAGATAGCTTGATGTATTAAATTTGTCACTATTTAGCTGCAGCATTGTCACAGAATGCTAAATTTTGAGATCATCCAGATCCAGGACATACTATTTTGTCATAAAACCCGCATTCTTTCTTCCTTTTTCTTTTATACCAAAGCATCTAAATGAGAAGGCAACATCAATGGCTAAAGCCCAAGGGGCTGAATATAAAATAACTATTACTTCAAGGAGGACCAACCACAAAAAAGTCTTCCACGTGGTAATATTTTAAGATCAAAACACAAGTCATTGACTGTATAATGTTCACTGCACCTCACTCAACCTGATTTGCAAAGTCAATTCCTCCGTTGCTCAGAATAATTGAAAGAAGAGAAAGAGTTTACTATGTGTTTTGTAGCTGTAAGCTTAAATTCCCTCATAAACGTTTCGTGTTTTTTTAAACCTATACACAAACAATGCAGGTGGAGCAGCTTACATTCCATTTTTTTTAATTGCCTATGTTACTCGAACTCTAAAAACAAACTTCCTCATTAAGCCCTGCATGCCAAACTTACTTCTCCAGGATAAACATGAAGTTCCAGGTTTTCAATGCAACAAAGTATCGCACGGTTTAGCTTCAACATTTATAATCCAAGTTAGGGGAGAAAAAGAAAAAACCCGACTGTTTCCCAAAAAGGCTGGCAGAGTTTCCCCAACTGAAAATGCAAGTAATTTACAAAAAGAAAAACAAAACAAAACCCATAACCCCCCCGCCAGAGTTTGGGAGATTTTTCACAGTTTTTTCCCTCGTTCCCCACTTCAACCCACCCAACCCCACCCCACCTACAGCGACGATTCCCTGCCGAAACGCCAACTCCGTCCCGGCTTGAAGCAAGCCCAGTAGAGCCACAGTAAAGAAACACAACGCTAGATAAACAAGCGACCTTTGGAAACAAGAAGCCGAAAAGCGAGGAGGAACCCAACCCAGGGCGTCAAAAGCGGGCCGTCTGATTTCTTTTACCGGTTATATCACGTTTTGTTATTCTAGCGACCCTAAGCGACGGGAAGAGGCAAAGAAACCCGAGATGGTGGGGGAAACTTAGCACAGCCAAATTGGGAATTCTAGCCAAAAGACCCAAGGCGAACTTTTCTCAAATGCGGCGTTTCGTTCCGAAGAGGCCTCACTTACTTACGATATCCTCAGTCCTCTGGAGTGGGGGGGGGGAGGCACCAGGGCAGCAACCCGAACACCCCTCGAGTCCGCGACGACACCCCCTCTCCCCGTCGCTCCCAAACAGAGCCGCCTCTCTGAGGAAAACTTCGCGTGTGTTTTTTTTTCCCCTCGAGACCCAAACAACACGCGCGCGCGCGCTCTCTCTACGCCCAGGTACCCGGAACGCGAAAAGCAAAATGGACTTGGGGAGAGCCGCTCGCCGGGCACCGAAGTCAAGCTAACCGAGACCGCCCCTTTGGTCAGCGGCTTTTCTGTTTCGGTCACCAACCTTTCTCCCCCTGCCGCCCTCCCACCCCCTCCCCCGCCGCGCCGTGGATGTTCCTTAAACTTTAAGGCTTAAAGGAAAGCGCGGTTAAAGCCAAGGGACCAAGAGACGCGTTTTCCCCCTGCTGGTTTTCGTGGCCGCCAAAAGAAAGAGGGCTGGGGGAAGCTTGGAGAGGAAAGAGAGAAACGAAAGGGGAAAAAGGTAAGGGAAATGATCCTACCCACCTTCTTTTCTTTTTCTTTTTCCTTCTCCCCCGGGCCAGGACTCCTTCGGTCGATTCTTACAGGTTGCTGCTCCTGCTTCCTTTCTGAATTATGTTTATTCTCTCCCCCGGCTCCAAGACGAAGGTGCCGTCTTGAACGACTCTTTATTTATTTATTTATTTTCTTGGTAAGAGGAGAACCATCCCTCTCAAAGTTATATAGCCTCTTTTTGTTTTTCTTCACGCAACAAAGTTACAACGGGGCGAGCGGGGGGGGGGAATGAGAGAAATTTCGTTCGACAGCGCGGCCGATTAAAACTTCCAAACAAAAAAAAAAACCCTCCTTAAACTTTCTTGAGGGGTCGCTAGTTTTGTCCCTTGCGCTTTTCGCCCCTTCTCCGTCTTTCCAAAAAGAAAACTCTCCTCTTTGCAAGGGAGTCCCGAGCTTAGATAAAACACCCAGAAATGAGTGTCAGGGAAGAGAGGGTGTGTGTGTGGAAAGGGGTTTAAAAAAAAAAACGCGCGCCACGTTGCCTAATTTTTTGCGAGATGCCTTTCCTCCTGTTTTGTTTTGTTTTTTGTTTCCACTCGTGAGACGACTTGTTCCGAGTTCGGGAGCGGCGCACCCCGAAAGCGGCAGAAGGTCGGCGCGTGCGTGCGTGCGTGCCTGTCTAGAGTGCGAGGTGAGGGCGGGAGGAGCGGTGTTTACAGCTGGACAGCCGCCGCTTTGTCATTGGCTGTTTTCTCGCGTGCGTAATTGGTCGGTCGCGAGGCGCGGGAGGGAATCGGCACGTGGATGGATGAGTCCCCGGGTTGGTGGTGGGGCTGAATTGACGAAGCGCGTCTGCTGTGTGTTGCCTTGCCTTGTTTTCCGTATGCCGGGTGAAGTTTCTCAACACCCCCCATGACCTCCTCCTTTCCTAAGGAGTACTAAAATAATAAAAATTAATCAATTTGTGGCCAGTAGTAAACAAGCACTGATCCCTTCCACTCTGGAGGATTTAGGGCAATGTTTCCTTAAATCCATTCCCCACCCCCACCCCTTCTGTCCTCCCACCAGAACAGTGGTGGGATTCAAAAAAATTTATTACCGGTTCTGTGGGTGTGGCTTGGTGAGCGTGAGAGGGGAAGGATACTGCAAAATCCCCATTCCCTCCCCACTCCTGAGAGAAGGTTACTGCAAAATCTCATTCCCTCCCCACCCCACTAACCTGCTTTCCAGCTCTGCTCTCCTGTGCAGGGCAACAAAAGAAGACCCAGCCATCAGCTGGGACTGGGAAGGCAGAGAATAGATGGGGGCGGGGCCAATCAGAGGTGGTATTTGCCAGTTCTCCGAACTACTCAAAATTTCCACTACCGGTTCTTCAGAACTGGTCAGAACCTGCTGAATACCACTTCTGCACCAGAACCAGGTAAGAAAAGTAATTGAAGCTTGTTCTTACACCACTCGTTGTAACCATAGGGCCACTAGCAAATTTCTGTTAGGCCACATCAAGCCTGTTGTATGTCCGGATTCTTGCAAGTTGCAAGCTGCTCGCTTCATTTTGGAAAAGTAATAACTGGCCACCTCTGGAAGTGGATAGTTCTGCCCAGATGCACTTCAGTTAGTTTGCTTTTTCTTCAAGCTTGAAAGCATGGGACTAGATCTGAGCATATGGTTTCCCTTTCTGCCCCATATGGATTTCAGAGTGAGCCAACAACTTGAGTTGGATGTAAACATTCAGTCAAAGCCAAGAAAGCAAATTCTGGGCAGGTGGAAAAGTCTATTAGTGCCCATCAGCTACTGCAAACACAAATGAAATGTCAAGTGGTGCTTTCAGTGATTGCCACATGCCAGAGGACAAATAAGGATGACTGGCTGACTTTACCTATCTTGTGAACTTCTCAGAAGCAACTGGTTAGGTAGTCCATGGAAATAATATGCAAGAGACTTCCCCTATTGTAAGCATAGTCACTAATGTGTTCGTCTTTGGAATACATCCAGCTGTTCCTGAAGTCACACCCTGAAATTGGTCATAGCATTGACATTTCACTTCAGAGGATTAAGGTAGCAAATAATTTCTTATTGTATAATACTAAAGATTGATATGTCTGGATAGTATTGACATAAAGCAAAGGTCTTCAAACTTGGCAAGTTTAAGGCTTGTGGACTTCAACTCCCAGAATTCCTGAGCTAACCTGACTGGAGGAGGAATTCTGGGAGTTGAAGTTCACTGTCAAATTTGAAGACCCCTGACATAAAGGATCGGCTGGGTACTGAAATTATGCAGATTAGTCAATAATGATATAACTTTTAGTTCTGCTTTTTTTCTCAGTGACTTGCATAAGATTGGAACCTTCCATTTCTGCTTCTTTGGTGGAAAAGTTGGGTTTCTAGTAAATATATAAGTACGTACATACATACATACATACATACATACATAAATTCCTATTCCTGGCAGAAAATAATTGGATTGTTAGCAAACCTAGCAACCAAAATGTCTCAGGATAACTAACTGCTGCTACTTAAAAAAGAGCCATCTTGGTGTAGGGATTAAGGCCCCAGCCTAGAAACTGGGAAATGGTGAGTTACAGTCCTAACTTAGGCAAACAAATTTAATAAATAAAAAAACCAGCTGGGTGACCTTGGGCCAGTCACCCTCTCTTAGCCCTAGGAAATAGGCAGTGGCAAACCACTTCTCAAATATTGCTAAGACAACTTCAGGGACTTGTTTAGGCAGTTGCCAAAAGTCAACACTGATTAGAAGGAGCAAACAAACAAACGAAGATACAAAACTATTAACCTTATTAATATGAACTTATTGTTAGATGTTTCTGTGTATCTAGTACAGGGCTGACAAACTCCCGGCCCATGGGCTTGATGCATCACGTGCTGACCACGCCCACACCCAGTTTAGCGAAGAGGAAAAAAGTCCTGATACGTCATGTGACGCTGCCATGACACTGTGAATTTGACACCCCTGATCTAGTACATAAAAAGTGATGTAAACCTCTACTTTCATTTGTTGCTTGAAAATTTCTTTTTTTTCCTTTTAAAAATATACTTTAAAAAGCAGATCTTTAAGCCAACATTTTCCAGATTGCAAGTGATTTCAAGTAAAACAGAAAGATTATTGGGAAATGAATAAGCTTATCTATCATCACTGTTTCATTTTATTTCAAGTCCATAGTTTTTTTTAGAGCAGTAGATTGTTTAGGTTTGCAACAGTTTTCAGAAGGGAAGCTGCATTTATCTTACAGCTAAAAACACCAAAGTAGGAAGAGGAGGAGGAGACATTAAATATATTCCATGGACTATAGTTTCGTTTGCTTCCCCCCACCCCTACCTGAGCATCATATTACTGGACCTGGATTTGCAGCTCCTCCATAAGAATGACTAAAATATGAATTAGCCTTAAGTATCCTTCCCAGCTAGATGGAAGAAAAGTAATGCAACAAACATGACAATAAATTCTCAATTTGTAGTTGTTATAGAATGAATTGGGGCTCCCTAACGAAAGCTTTTTGCTTTGGCAAGATTCTTGTCTCTTTTACCACAGACATGCTCAGATCTCATGTGATACCACAACTTACAATTTCTTTTGATGATACTCTTATTCCTGCCCAGAAGAGCTGCTTTGTTTATTTATTCTGCCCAACAAGGCCTTGTTTTCATCAAACTGTTTTAGTCCATACACTGAGAATCTCACCTGTATTTCAGAGGCTCAAATGCCAATGAACTAAAATGGAATAGGTTATTTTTTTCTGTTCCAGCTGTCAAGTAAAATGAAGAAAAGTAGCTGAACAAGTATTAGGCTTCTTACAAAACAACCTTGATTCTGATGATTTTCATGTGCAATAATAATGGCAACAATAATGTTATTACCATTCCTTGTTTCCAGTTTTGTTTTGTTTTTAAGCTCACTCTAACAACAGTCCTGGAATTTCCTGAAAATTGCTCCTTCCAGCACTAAATTGGTCTGACCCTGCTTATCTTTTTGGGATGGGTCAAGATTGGCCTGACCCATCTCAAATACCAGCTGCTATAGACAAAGATATACACCTTATTCAATACTTCATCATAAATGTTTTCTATGACGTTTATATACTACCTTTCCCCAACTTTGGGAATTATATACTGTAAATTTTTCAGCTATGCCTTTTCTATTAAAAGCTTAGTTTAAAAATTGAATATATAACTTTGTACAATACTTTAAATATCTAAGCAAATATTAAAAACAGCCTTAATCATAAAACCTAAATGGTTTAGATATCTACATAAATGGCTTTCTGTGAATCAAGTTTAAACTTTCAATCAAGAAATTGAATTTCACTAAATGAATCATTTATTTGTTTGATATAGCAATAGCAGACTTATATACTGCTTTATAGTGCTTTACAGCACTCTCTAAGGCTAAGCAGTTTACAAAGTCAGCCTATAGCCCATGACAACCTGGGTCCTCATTTTACCCACTTCAGAAGGATGGAAGGCTGAATCAGCCTTGAGCCTGGTGAGATTCAATCTGCCAAATTGCAGGCAGCTGGCTGTAGCAGAAGTAGCTTGCAGTACTGCACTCTAACCACTGCGCCACCAAGGTTCTTCTATGCTTATTTGCTGCACTTAGATTGGTTGTCACTACTTTTCTCCATTGTCTTACAGCACTTAAGCATGCATTTTGAATGGAATTTCTAATGCATGAGGCAGTTTTTCTTTATGAACCATTACTAGTTTTCCATTTGAAGTTCAATACAGAAAAGTTAAGTTACGCAGGGTGATTTCTGCTATTCAGCAATACCAAACATAATAGCAATAGCACTTAGATATATACCGCTTCACAGTGCTTTACAGCCCTCTCTAAGCAGTTTACAGAATCAGCATATTGCCTCAAACAATCTGGATCTTCATTTTATCAACTCGGAAGGATGCAAGGCTGAGCCAACCTTGATCCAATGAGAATCAAAACTGCCGAAATGCTGGCAGCCAGCAGAATTAGCCTGAAATATTGCATTCTAACCACTGCACCATTACAGCTCTAATAGTCAGATAAACAGTAAAAGAAAGTATTTCTTTATCATTAATATTTTTTAAAATGATTATGCTTTTGCAGGATTAAATTATTGTTTGGAATTGTTTTTTTTACCACATTATTTACTTGGCATGTAAAAATAACTTCTCTGTCTGAAGTATCTTATAACATAGTCTTGTATTGTTTATGAAGGCCTATTAAGCCTTGAGCTTAATGGGATTTAATAGCAGGTAAAATGGGTGTATAGGATGGTAGTTTTAATTAGCATAATTAACTCACTAATTTTATATTTTAAGTAAATCATTTTAAAGATGATACAGTTGACAGTTTAAGCGAAGGGGAATTTTAGAACTGATTTTTTAAAATAATCATAGTAATTTTCCATAATTTCACACATATTGCATTAAATAATTCCAGGTGTCCTTGTGCTATTAATTTACATCTCCTGATTATTAGAATGCTAATTCTGTTGTTGTTAAACTAAGAATGCTTATGGGAAATTTGATCTGCCACCTTAACCAAGAAGTAATGTTTTATACAAAGATGCTGGTGGAGCCAGAAACAGGCATTCCCTGTGGCTGCCCTAGTTCTTGGTTTGTTTGTTTATTAGTTTGTTTGATGAAAAGAATTGGTAGGTTGTCCTACTCCAGACAATGCTAGACCACATTTTAGAAAACCTTGCTAACTTTATCCAAGATGATTCTACTTCCCTCTTGGTGAAGGCATTTTGGACCACATTCAGAAGACAATCCAGCCTCTGAAGACCTCCAGTAAAGTAGTAGAACAATTAGAACAAGTAGTAGAACAATTTCTAGCCATTGATTGACAGCTCTTATCATTAGGAAATTTCTCATAATATTTAAAATGAACCTTCTTTGTAGGGTCAACCCACTGGTTGCCCTCCAAAGCAACAGGAACCAGGTCCATTCCTTCTTCTGAAAACTGAACATACCAATTTTATGTCATTTTTTTAAAAGTACACATGGAATGTCATTTCTATTATCATATTGTCATCCTCTGAACTTGCTTCAGTTTATTGGTGTCATTAGATTGCAGTATTCAAAACTGTATATTGTACAATATTCCAAGTGAAAGAATAAAACAGCTACTTCCCATGATTTTGTCTCTGGGTTGTTGTTTTTTTGTCATTTTAGTAACCGTATCATGTTGCTGGTTCAAGTTATGATGTCTCAGATTATCCCTGATCCATTTCACATGTATTATTGCTAAACTAGGTTCCTTTCCCCAGTCCACAATCCTATAGTATTAGCTTTCTTTTTTCTTTTTCTTATCAGACTCAGCCTTCCATCCTCTCGGGGTAGGTAAACTGAGGACCCAAGATTGTTGGGGGCAATAAGCTGACTTTGTAAAAATGCCGCTTAGTAATAAGCAGGCATAGACAATGGAATGAAGGCTATTGCTGAGCGCATTGGGTTGTATCCCCAAAATTGTAAGCCACCCTGAGTCTCCGGAGAAGGGCGGGATATAAATATGAATAAAAAGAAAAGAAAAGATGCAGGCTTCTATATTTTATCCTATGGGTTGCAGCCTACTATTCTATTGCATGTATCTTTCTCTTTCAAAGTGTTAGCCATTCTTCCTAGTGTGGTTTCCTCTGCAAATCTGATGTCATTTCTCAAGCCCTTTACTCGCTTATTAATAAAAATAACTAGTAAAACGTCCCGAACAGAGTCCTCTGATAGTTCATGTGATACTATATTCCAGTCTGAGGTCAAAGTGTTCATAAATATATTGAATGTAGCAGGGCAGCCAGTAATGATTCCAATAAATTGTTATTTAGCATTCAATAGTCTGTCATGATGTCCTCATTAACAAAATGCTAAAATATTGGATGAATGAATATGTTTAAGTAAATATGTTTCTTGTTGACTTTCAAATTCTATAACTGCTTTTGTTTCCGAAAGGATTTTAAACTCCTCTACCTCCTCTTCACCTTTAATTAGTACATTAAAAAGTGTCTGTCAATATAAGTTTATATTTATTTATTTATTTATTTTATTTTATTGGACTTATATGCCGCCCCATCTCCGAAGACTCGGGGCGGCTCACAATTAAAACATACAATACAGTAATTATTTTAAAAAGAATTAAACAATTTAAGCCCAATAAAACCAAATTAAAATACTTAAAATTATCCCATGGCCCAGGTGAGGTAATCACAGCCCGATTTGGTCGAACAACCAGGTCTTTAAGTCGCGGCGGAAGGTGCGGAGGTCAGGGGCCAGACGGAGGTCCAGAGGCAGTTCATTCCATAAGTTGGGGACCGCTACAGAATAGTATATATATATGGTATATATGCACTCTGGTTTACTTTTTGTGTTGTATAAATTAGGAAATTCTTATGCAAAACCCCTTCAGTTTCTATGTTCTAAAATTTTGCTTTTTAAATTTTATGAATACATGCTTTTAAATTACTCAGAAGCAATAGCACTTAGACTTATATACTACTTTACAGTGCTTTGCAGCCCCCTCTAAGTGGTTTACAGAGTCAGTATATTGGCCCCCAACAATCTAGGTCCTCATTTTACCAACCTCGGAAGCCTGGAAGGCTGTGTCAACCTTGAGTCAGTGAAGATTGAACTCCTGGCAGTGAGATGAATTAGCCTGCAATACTACCTAAGTTATTGGTAAAGTATATGGGTATATATGGGTATACCATGATGTGTCCTTAGTCAAGGAGATAACTTCTTTTTCATTTCCTAGCAATTAGGACTTTAAAATTGGGAAAGTATACAGGATTATAGTACTGCATGTCATTCAACTATTCATTTGGATAACCAAAAACCTCTTGATAACTAAAAGCTCCCACAGGTCTGATTCCAAAGCATTATTTGTCAATTGGGAAGAGTTTCAATGCCACAATTACTAATAATTGGAAATGGAACAGCAGGGGGGAAAATAAAGTAGCTCTTTAGAGACCCAATTTGAGACCAGAGATATCCTCTTGAGAGAGGTAAGTGAATGTGAAATGTAGCACAGCTGCAGTCTTAACTTTCAGAATGAACATCAAGATCTGGCTGGGTCTCTCTCTCTCTCTGTCTCTCTGTCTCTCTCCCTCTCCCTCTCCCTCTCCCTCTCCCTCTCCCCCCCCCTCTCAAAATGGACATAAACTATATTTTTATTTTCATGATTTCAGGTGAAGCATTAATGTAAAATTAAAATTCTGTTAGGTACACATGATGATTCAGTGAGTTACACTTTTCTTTCAGAAATACGTTCCATGATAAATATTCAATAATGCTAAAGAATGAGAAAACAAGAAGAAAATAACTTAAAGGCTATAAAGAAATCATGTGGAAGTCAATAATGTAGTCAGTAGTCAACACAAACTCCTCTATAGATTTAGGTAGCATTACGTTTTCTTTGCCTCTAAGGATCTAAGTTTGTATATTTATCTAGTGTTATTTACAACCTTTTAAACAGGAATATCAAAATATTTTACTTAATTGTCTCATTCCAGTAGATCCCAGTGAATGATTTGCTTTTTGTCCTGCTAGCTGGCTTCCATTGGGCAGCAAGTTCTGAATACAACATGGCTGGAGATAAAAAACATGATTCACTACAGAAAAAAAAAGATCTAATTCACTAATTTGTCCTGGGTGCTAACTTATTTAATATGTCCAATATATTGAAATAGATTTGCTTCCATGTAATTATGGTTAAACTAGCTTGTTTTAGAACATTTCCAGGTGGAGCTATATTACGTAGGGCTAAAATCCAATCAAATATATCTCATAGTGCAATATTAGTATTGCACTATGTATGCATATTTAAAGGTAGAGCCATTCTAACAGATGAATATAAAATAACATTTCCCCCACATATTTCTATACATTTTATGATGCAATTTTTTTCACCAGCTTCAAAAGAAGATGGTTGGCACAAAATATATAGGACATTACTGGCCATAAATTAGTTATTGTTATTTAGCTGTTTAGTTGTTATTGATTGCTAAATTGAGTTGTCTGAAACAATTGAAGCAAACTAATAAATAATAGGACTGGCCTTTCCTAAAATAAAGTGCCATTAAATTCATTGAAACCTGTTCAATGCAAGTGAATATAGGGGAAGATTTGGGAAAGTCATCACTTAATCAAAACATTAAATTAAATTATTATTTGAAACAATTTTAATAATTTTTAAATAATTATTTAAGATTTTTTTATATTATCTGTAAAGATAGCTTTGATCCACCTCACTGGACCTGGAAGTCTAAAAATTATTGTTTGGGTTGAAAACATTTGCTTTTATGGCTCCATAGAACTATAGAGAGGTTGGCTTAATTCTTGTTCTTGAGATGACCTCATGACACTTTCAGTCTCAATGGGTATCTTTACTCTGAGAAGGATAACAGAGATGGCTTTAAACCAAGTATTTAGAGGTAAAATATAACCAAAGGTATTCAACCTACCATTTCCTTTCAGAGAGATAATTTCCTCTTGGCACCAAGCATTTTGCTTTTATCTCTCAACAAAAATGTTGTCTAACCACCGAATACAAACTGAAATATGGATTATGGATTTCAGGAGATCATTTGGTTTGGGGTTTTGCTTTTGTTTCTTTTTGTTTTGGCTTCAAAAATATGTTTTTCTTTTAAACACGAAGCATTTTTACATTCGTAGATTTACCACATGCACAAACACGCATAAATGAGTAAACACACATTAAGGGGAAAAGTGAAATGTTGAAACAGTAGAGAAAAAGTTTCTATATTGCATTATAGGAAACAAATGATTTTTTTTGTGCATCTATTTTTCAGTTTCAGTTTGTCAGTGATTGGTTTAAAGTAGGGGAATATGCGTGTGCAAGCAATACTGCTCTTTGAATTATATACTGCCAAGTGCTCTTTACTGAAGACCAATTTAATTACTATATTAAACTATGTCTTACTAAAATTGCTGGGAACTGTCAAGCCCTTTTGTCAAAGAATTTTTATTTATTAGCTCTGCATGCAAACCATTACTGATCTACCTGTTGGCTTGGAAAAATAAATAAATTCATATATGTTTCTGAATATGTATGTTTATTTAAAATTGACAATATGCCATCTAGCGTATAACTTTACATAACTGGGTGACACTTTGTATCAGATGCATAATTTTATGATAACCTTGTTTTCTCCTATATATAAGAAAGCTAATATATTTGAAAAAAACTACATTCATACAGAAAAATAATATTGGTCTGACTGAATACGTTGTCTTGAAAATACTGCCTCATGCATTAAGCCAAAGCATTGCTTCCCACTCCTTTCTTATCTTCCTGCATAGAATATATAATTAGCTACATTTCTGTTAGTTTTATACCTGCCAAAAAATCTTGGCAAAGTAAAGTTGCTTCAGTAGAAATGTATCAACTGACAAGCAAATTCATTCTGAAAATTCATTTCTCATGGAGGGTCATGTAATAGAATGTTTGGAATAGAATCTGCTTTACGAGTTTCTTTTCATCACAGCAGCCTTTTGAAAAACAGACACAGTAAGGCCTAAGAAGTTGAACAAGTATTGTCAGTAATATGGAAGAGATTTATGAAACACCAGTGACAACTACAGTATATACCCTGACACTTTATTTCCATCAGCTGAACTTGCCTCGCATTTGAGGGAGATAGTTAAGCAGGTCACAGATATTTGGCATATGTATTCTTCACTTATAGGCAGAATCTTAGTTTAGTTTCTGTGAAACACTACTACATAGATATTTTCCATATACAACAAAGGATATTATAGATATTTTTTGTAAATATGTAGTACTTTTCATTTATAGTGCATAAATATTGGATCAAACACCATGCCAAAACTATATATGTGATACTGCATACCTAACCAAGACATCAATAATTATATCCAGTTAGTATTATTACAGTGTTGCTATTCTGTTCTGAAAGAGCCATCATAGCTCCTATGAGGTCAGAATTTTGTGCTTGATTAATGCAATAAATAAATTCATATTAGTTTTAAGATTTCTTGCAAGCTTCCGCTAACCAGAGGCTTACCCTATTTATATGCGTGTATTCCTAAACACAATGATGCCAGGATGATTAAATGTATATTGCAAATTAAAGCAGAAGCTCTATTAATTCAGACTTAATAGTATGCACATAAGTATAAACACTTATTTCCACTTTTATTATTTTTACAAATAACTCAAGGGGCAAACATAGCCAATACACTACCCCCTATTTTCCCCACAACTACCCTGTGAGATGGATTGAGCTGAGAGTGATTGGCCCAAGGTCCCTCAGCTGGCTTTCATGGCTAAGGAAGGAGTTGAACTTGCAGCCTTTCACTTTCTAGCCTGGTGCCTTAACCACTAGATCAGACTGGTTTCATTTCCTTCTCCCTGTGCAAATGTGTACAACTCTAATGGCAAAATATTTCTAATGGATATGCATTAATAATGACTGCGTAGAATTTTGTTCAAATTATTAACTGTAAAACTAAATTTTCTTTTATGAAATGAATGCAGTTTTGCCTTCTTATCAAACCATTTTTCTTATTAAAAATTTCAGAGGCCACCCTGAAATATTTTTATACTGAAAATAAACATTTGGTGCATCAGAGAAACACAAAAGCCAAAAAAACCTGTTGGGATATTAATATTAATGATAAAGGAGTTAGAATATGACAATACAAAACACATAAAGTACAACTATAAGAGAATTAGCTATAAGCATTTTAGGCCCAACAGAGTGATTTAATGACATCACTGCAGCTTAAATATGCAGTGGTTAAGGTGTGGAATAGCATGGTTGAAATTCTCATAGGGAATTGTGATTATTTCAAAAATCCTGGGACAATTGCTATAATTCAGCATGAACTAAAATCAAGCTTGTGAAGATAAAATGAATACGGAAAGCGTGGGAAAAAATTGGATCTTTCCATCTTTCACATATTCCATTCCCTAGTCCCATCACCTTCATGGATTCCAGTCTTGAAATGTAAACAGTTACAAGGAGAATCAAGAGTAGAATGAGACAATTCACCATGGCCAACTTGCTGCAGCTAACTCACACCTACCAACTCACCATGGCCAAGTCATTGTGGAGCAACTTACTACAGGACAATTCAACAATTTTATTTAATAATTTAAAATAATTTAAAAATAATTTTACTTTTTGTCACTTACATTTTATATTGTCCTTTCTTTTGCATCCTTTCTTTAATGATTCTATTCCACCATTTCTTAGATATTAGTGTAACTCTTGTCCTGCAGCAACTTGTCCTGTGGTGAGTTGGCTGTGGTGAATTGTTCCATGATAAGTTACCTGTAGTGAGTTGGCCGTGGCAAGTTGGCCATGGTGAGAGGCAGGATGAAGTGAGACTTCCCATAAAATTAGGAATGGACTATGTGAAGGTTTGCTACAGATTTGCTACAAATAAGTGCTGTAAAGCTAGTAATAAATCAGCTCAGCCCCTAGACCTTCTGATGTCATAAAACAGATAGGTTGGAAGGTGATTCCAAAGTTCCACAAAGACCTTTGAGAAACTGGGATATAATACAATATATAAAGGGAGAAAAAATGAAAACCAATATAATGTGGAAATTAACGTTCCAGGCTAGGGGAAAAAAAGAGAAATGTGTATAAATCCCCATTAAACCACAAAGTTGGAGACAGGCCAGTCACTACATCACAAGATTGTTATGAGGATAAAAATGTTAAGACTATTATTTGAAAACTATTATATATCCACTTCTTTTAATAGAAGAGTGATCCCATGAGTGTTACCTAAAACTCATATTAAGCATTGTGGTTCTCTTAAAAATCTTTAAAATGCTGGAATTTGAATATGATGATTCTCATTGAATCTCTTTATGGCCCAGAATTTCCTTTAAATTTCCTGTTGCAGGCAATTGGGATTAACCATGAAAAGAACCGAAAAGTGACAATAAATTTACACTTTTCTAGATGCATTATTATTATAAATGGTAATGCTCAATTAATCTCTCCTACTTGAAATTACTGAAATTTCCTTTGGCTGAAAAGAAGACCTTGAGAAAATGTCCCAGCAACTTTTTCTCATTCTGTTTTCTTGCAAAAAATAAAAAGGGGGAAATGGGTAAGGAAGTTACCATGAACTTTATAGTAATGGAATGTTCAATAAATTAATTCAGTAGATTTGACTGGCTTAATAAATACAGAAATAGTAGCCATACATTCTTCACAATGACTCTATACATAACAAGGAATTTTCATATGACGTGATATAAAAACACTGAAATGACAGAAATTTCTGTCTGAAACACCCAGTATGTATGGTAGAGTATGATCATTTGATTATGAAAGGAATATATACAGAATAACTTTATTAAATAAACAATTGATTCCAGATTATATGGGAATGTAAATAATGAGATAAGGATATGGGAAAGGGGAAGAAATTAAATTAGTTATGAACCATGTATCACTTATGAGTAGAAATTGTTCTATTTTCATTTAAATTCTACATTATATATTGATATGTCAATTAGAAAAAAAATCTATTGAAATATTTTCCCACTGAACAACTTTCCAGCCAAGAAAGAATTTGAATATTGGTTCTATTATTTAGTAATGACATTCTGGTCCCAGAATCTAATTTCTAATAGGATCAAACGTGGTTAGATCATACTAGGGTTTTTATCCAGGAAATTTCTCTTGTACTTCACAGATTTCAGTAAAACTATCATTATATGGAGTATCTAAAGATAATTTCTAGCCATTGTGATCTGGAAATGAATAAACTTTGTCACAGCAGCTTCCACTGGTTTTGAACTACTGTGCTGTTGAATGTTTTATGGACTAGAAATAGGAAGTCTAATAGGAAGTTCATCAGAAAGAAAGTATATGAATAGTTATAAAACACTTAGTACTGTTTTTATAGTTTAGTTACTTACTAAACTGATTTGTTGTTTTTTGATAGAGCATTGTCATTCTTATCTCTCTAAAATCATTAGTTCATGGTGAAACCATGAATCCATATTTCAACTTTCATTATCTGGAGAATGCTAAAAACATGAACTTAATATGTTCTCATACATAACACTCAGGAAAAGCAGAGGATGCTCTTGTATATTTAGCAATAAGCAATAATAGATTAATTTAGCTTAGCATGTCCTTTCTATCTTTTCCTTTCCTAATTCCTGGCTTGGAAGATTTTGATTATACCATACTAGCTAGAGATTATGGGAAACAAAATCCAAAACATCTTACTGGCAAAGCTTTTAGTGTTTGAATGATATTGTACCTTTTATTTGCCAGCAAATTAAATATCCATTAAGCAAGACACAGAGATTATATATGAAGATTTTGGGGAACCAAACCAGGCAGATGGCATTTGGGACAGATACCTTGCATCTTGCAATATTTTCTAGAGAAGGGGGGGCGGGGAAACCAGACACTCCTGTCCCCATCTTCTTTCTATAGTACAAATTCCTCCTTTGATTCTTCAAGTGGTCTTGAATACAATTTAGACTATATCTGCATCAGCAATAATCATAACATTCATCAAGGGTTTTTTTTTCTTAATCCTGGTTTCCAAACCTATTTTAAAATCTGGATTTGAGTGGTGGAAGTAATGAATGAGCAATTTGTTTGTGCTCATTCATCCAAAAAAGTTTTGGTAGCGATATAACAGCAAAAATTAGCAAGAAAATCAAATGAGAACATACAATACAGATGCAGGAAAAAGAGAAGGTATTAAAATGATTTCCAGATTGTAAACTATAGATTTTACATGGTATGGGCTGTGACATGAAAGCTGAATGCACTGTATTGGTGCACTTGCACTAGTTCTTAATCCAAGTCACATATGTGTTCCCTGAGATAACGATTCTTCATATATTTACTCTGTGATCAGATACTGCATTCTGTACGTGAAGATCCCAAGTGGTATGTTCTTCAAGAGAATGATTCTTAAGACAGCCTTATCAGAAACAAGTGCAACCGTCAATATGATTGTCAGGATCACTGAAATTAATTGCAACTACAAGAGTGATGGAGCTTAAAATAGCATGAGCTGTTGATGACCCAAAAAACCACTCACAGCATATCCAAGCTAGTATTTGGCAGAGCACATGCCATGCAGCTTAAAAAAAGAACATAACCCTTTAGGTTCATACAAGCAATTAAACATTTTGTGGAAATGTCAGACCACAAGTAGGAAAAGAATTTTCAATTGTTTATGAAGCATTTTCTTCCAGTTAGAGAGAGAGATTTTAATTTTGCCTGCTTTTTTTTCCTCCTTGAAAGAGCCAGATAAGCTTACATTTTAGAGGGCAGCTGTTCAATTAAAAAACAATAATTCTTGCCAAGATAGACCCCATGATTCTTATGGTGGAGTGGGGGAGTATGAGTAAATGCCAGTCAGCTTAGCAGTATTTAAAGATATGTAAGGAACTTAGCTTGGAAGCTCTGCTGACGATGTAAAACTTGGAGATATTTCCAGAAGTGTCTGTCAGACAAAGTGTAAAAATAATCAGAGGCTGATGACATCAGTTAATGAGACTTTCACTGGAAGGCTGAAGCACACAGTGGGGCAGAAAATAAAATAGGCTCCATTGTTGCCTTTTTATTGATCAATAAATTAAAAAGTGCTGTTCCAAAATGTGATATGCCAGTTTATAAACTTGTTTAATTAAAACATTAATTAAACTCTGAAATCCTAAAATATAACAGCACAACCTTATTTGTGTGAGGAATCCTATATTTGATGGAAAGTGTCCCAGAATTTAATGAATGTGAAAGTTCTCAAAACAGAAAAGAAGCATGTTCAGAAAACATATACATGGTCCCACCTACTTCTTTTTCTTAGGATGAGATACATATTATTCCCATGTACTACAAACAACCAAGGGTGTGGGGGGGACGACACAGGGAAAAAGTGACAAAATATGTTTCGTGACTTCAGGACAATGTTGAGACTTAAGTATAGAATACTAAGGTTTGTATTGTGATGTTGCAATTTTTGTAGTTTGTATCAAATGCATATGCCATCCATCCCTTCCATCTTTTCAACATTTTTTTTAAAAAAATCAACAGTAATTAAGACGGGTAAAGTGTTAATGAAAACCCCAGGGAAATGTTGCAAATATACACTCCTAAAATGTTAAAAGTCGAGATAGGCAGCAGGGGTGAAATTCGACCACTTTGGCCCAGCTCGGGAGACATGGTAGGGACGATTTGAATCAGTAAAAAATTGCCCCTGGTTGCTATTACTATTATATCAAGCCATGCCCACAGCCACGCCCACAGAGCCAGTAGGGAAAATTTTTGAATTTCACCCCTGATAGACAGCATAGGATTTTCCTGGCCAAGCAGACTTTTGAGCTTTTCCTGGAATTACTGCCCTATATATGTCAATCAGTCTGATAAATCTTACATTTATATGATTACAAAGCACTGGACATTGGGCTCCAGTATTGTAGAGTGAGCCACCAGATAAATTGGATAAATGAAATTAAAATCCTGCAATGACAGCCAGTGACAGCAGGTAGTCAGAGAAATGGGAACAGGTTTAGGTTTACTATCCCTAGTTCAATCACTGATTCCACTACTAATTCAATTTTACAAATCATTTAAATAGATCACTGGCTAGAAATTATTAAATAGATTTTGTATGGACTTAGACTTTTATTTTCTTGTTCATTAACCATCAGAAAGCTACTAACTATAAAGACAATAGGGTCAAAAAGATAAATTGTCCCCTCATTTATTATAAAACTGCATGTCGCTCAGAGCAAAAATTGTCACCCAGCCCCTCTAGTGAACAAACTAACATTCAGGAATGAGAGAGAGGTGAACTATAGTTCTGTCTTGTGAGAGGAGAAAGAGAACAAGTTTCTCAGCAGTATTTTCACTTCATTTATATCCCACTTTTATTCAGATATATATGAATACATAACATACTTCCTCCTCCTCCTATTCCCCCTCCCAACAGCCCTGTGGGTTGTGCTGAGAGAGATTGACTGGCCCCAAATCACCCAACTAGCTTTCAGGCCTAAGGTGGGACTTGAACTCAGGGTCTCCCAGTTTCTAACCTGGGGTCTTAACCACTGGATGAGTGGTTCTCCACCTGTGATCTGCGGATTTCTAAGGGACCATACAATGTCATCACAGGGGGTTTGTGAAGGATTGAAGAAATGTTAAGATTCAAATCTTATGTCTTGAGGGCTCATGGCCATGGTCCGTGGCCACAAAAAGTATTTAAAGGGGTCTCATGAAGAAAATATTGAGAACCACTGTGCTAGATCAAACTGGCTGTACTTTCTTAAGAGGAAGCCTGTTAATATTGATCACCCTTTGGAATTGTCCTCTACAAAGCTGAAAACTTGTGAACAAAACAGAAATGCTATGAAAAGTTGAGAGTCAACATTAGAATAGATTCCACCCTCTTTTTTATCAAAGCAATAAACATTTGACAATACCTAACAGCTGGCGTTCACTATTTAATGGTATGTAACATGCATCAGGCAGGGTTTGACAAGATCTGACAGGTGACATGCAGCAGCAGGTAATACATGACAGTATTTCAGTTGGCACTGAGTTTTGGAATGAGCAATTCAGATATAACCTCTTCCCATTTGTAAAACCCTTACCGATTATATAAAGTACAGTCCCTACTCAGAAGTTTAGCACTGTTCAATTCATAGAGCCAGATTTTTCTACCACCAGTTGCCTGCTTCCTTCATTTTCCAACTGAATAGAAATGGGCAGCACGTGCACACACGCACACACAAAACATCTAATCACAGCAAAGGAAACTTCTAATATTCCTGAGAGCTTTCAGTGCTGCTGGATAGTATTATTTAAGTTCTTCCAGATAGAGGAATGAAAAGGACCCCAGGATCTCCAGCAGTGACAGAGATGGATGAGAATGTTTAAAAGTAGTAGCATTACTGGAGGTCAGAATTGTTTAGACCATAATTCAAATATAGCCACTTGAAAAGATGAAATATATCAGCATTGGATCAACCATTTATGGATGGACAGACTTTGGATTTAAAAATCTTCTGTTAATATGACAAAAAAGCACTGAACGTTGGGCTATAAAGTTAAAATGGTTAAACTTTTTGAACTGAAGGATATTAACCCAGTGTTTGAAGCTTACACCCCTCCTGCGCGACCTGCATTGGTTGCCAGTTGCCTTCCAGGTGAGATTCAAGGTATTAGTAACAACATATAAAGTCCTACATGGCTTGGGTCCAGGGTACTTGCGGGAGCGTCTCCTACCGGCATTATGCTCCGATCGCCCTGTATGCTTCCACAGGCAGGGCCTCCTTGGGGTACCATAGGCCAGACATTGTCGGCTGGCAGTGCCCAGGTGTAGGGCCTTCTCTGTGGGAGCACCCACCCTGTGGAATCAGCTCCCTTTGGGCCTTTGTTTGGCCCCTGATCTCCGCACCTTCCGCCGTGACCTGAAGGCCTGGCTTTTTCAACAGGCCGGTCTGGACTGAACCAAGGTGGGGGGGGCGTTGTTTTAGAGTAATTTTAATGAATTTTAATTATTTTATTGTTATTAGGCTTGTAATGTTTAATTGATTTTTTAAGTAAATTATTGTATTGGGTTTTATACTGTGAGCCACCCTGAGTCCTTAGGGAGAGAGGGCGGCATACAAGTCTAATAAATTATTGTTATTATATGTGCTTTTCAAGTACTTTCCTGATTATTATTATTTTTTTACCAAAAGGATTTTTTTTACTGAATTAAAGACAGACTGGCTTTTAAAAATATGCTCACACTCCAAATCACACTTTTCTTCTTCTCCAGTCCATAGCAGGAAAGAAGAGAGTTTACTTCTAGCCACCAGACAAAACAACCAAGAAGGGAGGGAAGAGAAAGAGAGGAACAGTTGGGATTTCCACCTATTAAACTGTAGGACATTGATAATTCTATGGCAGGGGTGTCAAACTCATGTTGTCACGGCAGTGTCACGTGATGTATTGGGACTTTCCCCCCTTTGCTAAACTGGGCATGGGCGTGCCCAGTGCATGACGCATCCAGCCTGTGAGCCAGGAGTTTGACACCTCTGTTCTATGGTGACCATACTATTTATTAAATATAAGCTTATAGTAACAATATAAAAATCTAGAATCCCAAAACTTTCCTGTCTTCATTGTGGGCTGTAGATTACAGGAGAAGCTTTGGTTGCTTTGTAGCCCATTCAGGCTATTTCATCTCCCATCTGAAGCAGCTGCCCTGATTCAGTCCTTCATGCCCTAACCATCCACAAACCTTAGTAGCCTCACAGAGGAAATTATTAGAGCAAGGAACAGATGGGATTTCCACATATTGAACTGGAGCCCTACATCAGCGGTCACCAACTGGTGGGCCACGAGAAAATTTTGGTGGGCTGCAGAAAAATATCACCTCCAGAGCACCCCCCCAAAGCAATTAATCCAGGCTATGCAGGAACATAAGGCTGCGCCGCCCGCATAGCCCATGGGAACCTTCCCCACCCACTCCTTACCTGGCAAACTTGCCTGCTAAATTGCTATTTTTCTGACCATCAGCTGTTCTGCTGTGCCAGGAGATTTAGATTAGCTAGGAAGCAGGAAATGGTTGGATTTCTTGCTTTCTAGCTAGTCTTTAGATCTTCAGCTCTGCTTTTAAGCACAGCCGAACCTCCCTTAGGACTGAAGGTTCTATTATTCAGTGCAGACTCATGGCAAGCAAATTTTATGTGACAGACAGAGCTAGCTGATGGCAGATAGATAGATCACTGAATGCTTCTGTGAGCAACTCAATCTGCCTGCCTGCTTTGCCTGATTTTGGGTAAAAATTGCTCTTTTTATATAAAAAAAATCAATATTTACATACATGGTGTGTTGTGAGTTCATTTTGTGAGCTTGCTTGCTAGCAAATTTTATTAGTTTGCTTGCAAGCAAATTTTATGTGACAGACTGAGCTAGCCAATGGCAGACTGATAGATCTCTGAATGAATCTGTGATTCTGTGAGCAACTCAATCTGCCTGCCTGCTTTGCCTGATTTGGGGTAAAAGTTGCTCTTTTTTTATAAAAAATACAATATTTACATTAATATTTATAATATTTACATACAAGCCATGCCCAGTCAGTCACATGACCACCAAGCCACACCCACAAATTAGGCCACACCCACAGAACCAGTTAGTTGTCCCGGGGATTTAAAATTATATGGTTTGGTGGTCCCTGAGGTCCAAAAGGTTGGCGACCCCTGCCCTACATCAACCCTAGCAAGTCTCCAGACCTCAATATCAAACCTGCAGAGTCACCATCAGAAACAACTGAAGCATTCCAACTGATGCTGTGGCACCTTTTAATATAATATCCAATATTAGAGAAGATAATGTTTTTTTTTCTTTTCCTGAGGGTGGCAGTGAACACTGATTTTTAAAAAGAAAGGGAAGGGTGTTCTGTTTTATATGAACAGATAAAGAAAAAGAGATAAACTATGCCCTGGATAAGTACTCAACCCCAGGAAATTCAGAATGCCATTAACAGCTGTTGCTGTGTTAGCTCAATCAGTTTGTGTCATGGCCTACTACCCTAGACTGTACTCTATGCTACATGTCAAAATGAGAGCAACCTAGTAGACGAAATTTTGTTAGATTGGCATACTGTGACAGTATTTGGTTTAAGAAGAATCTACAGATAATAAAAAGGACAAAAAATATGAACACCACCATATTCTACCGTACTTTCAGTGCTTTGCTGGACAGCTCCCTGATGTGAAACATTAAGAGAAGGTGAAAATGGGCAAGAGAGCACTTTATTTCAAACAAGAAAGTAGCCTGTGTGTCATAAGAAATAAATTATAGCCCTCTCATTTGGGGGCCCAGAGACAGACAGACAAGTTCCTATCTGCTTCTGTTTGTTATGACTTTCCTCAGCATTTATTTGGGGTGAGAGTAATTATGCTGTTCCTTTGCATGAGATGTGATTGAAATGAAAGCATACCAAGCTACTGACTGAAGCAACACAAACATTCTTATTTTTACCCCTTTTTTTAGCTATAAGAAAGAGAAAATGTCTCCTGCTTTAATTTTTAAAACAATGGCTTGTCTAGCAGATATTTGTAGCATATTTGGATAAAATGTAAAACAGCAGATACAATTTGTCATGGAAAACTTTCCTGGCATTTGGAAATTAATTTAGTAACTTGATGTTCCTGGCATATATACATATGCTATGTTATTTACATATTGTAATTTTATTAACCTGATTTATACTTGCTTTTCAGAAATGGTTAGTGATTGGAGCAGCATATAAGCTCATAAAATGAAGAAAATAAAAGAATGAAATAATTTTACTTGCTGTTTTTAACTTCTGTTCAAAAATATTTTGGATTAATATAGTCTGTGTTTTTCTCCAGTTCTTTACTGCTTTATATTACAGAAGCTTCCCCATCTCCATCTGAATTTTCTACATAATAAGATGAATATAAGAAATAGGAACTGGCAATTATTCTATCATCCTCTTTTTGAAGCATCAAGTTGACTGCTACTGGGAATAGAATACTGGACAATGTAGAGCCTGCATCTAATAATTCTTTATCTTTCAAATTTAGCTAATCAGTGTAGTGATGCCATCCTACCTTGTATAAGACCAATGCAATGTAACATAATGTAGAGTTAATATATTTTAAAGAAGTATTTAAAAAGCAAGTTGTTCGTACTTTAAACAGTTACCACAAAGATATGTAAAATAGCTATAGCTTCCATGTACAGCTAGTTATCACTGAGAGGTGGTTTTTTTTTTTTCAATTTCTGCACCAAGCTACCACTGGGAAGAACAAAGGAAATATTTAGCACATTATAAGTTCTTCTGCAACTCTTCTGCCAGGTGGTCAGAGTTCAAGTTTAAAACCAACATTTGAGAGCAATTTTGGCTGTGCTTTAAGAAGCCACCGAAGGAGACTGCTCCTCATTGTTTCAACTAATGTTGTATTAAATATATGCAGAATAAGATGTAACAAACAAACATTCATCCGCACTGGTCCATTGAGGCATGCTGGAGGAAACAAATAGGTCACAATACTACTATAACACAGTATCTTCTATCTAGGACAAAAAAAGACAAAGAGATTAAGCAGACTCAATATAGAATAGAGTAGAATAGAATAGAATAGAATAGAATAGAATAGAATAGAATAGAACAGAATAGAATTCTTTATTGGCCAAATATGATTGTACACACAAGGAATTTGTCTTTGGGGCGTATGTTGTCAGTGTACATAAAGGAAAAAAATACATTTATCAAGAATCATAAGATACAACACTTAGTGATAGTCATAGGTTACTAAAGAGATTCCCACTGAAGAAGCAGAAGTGAGTCACCACTGAGATTAGAGAAAGTTACACATAAGAGGCCATGAGGGAACCAAGTACAGGCATCATACAAATCACAGATCATCACAGAACATCAAAACATTAGAGGGCCAGTTTGGATGAATCAGTCAGATTTAGATGGAATGTACATTTTTGTTTATAACTGTTGTCTTGGACCATCTTCATAAGGACAAGGGTAGTTGTCTTGTATCAAACTATTATCATCATTGCATCAGTGCATATCATTTAACTATCTCCTTCCTTAGCAATAGCACTTAGACTTATATACTACTTCGCAGTGCTTTACAGTTCTCTCTAAGCAGCTTACAGGTTCAGCCTATTGCCCCCTACAATCTGGGTCCTTATTTTACTCACCTCGGAAGATGGAAGGCTGAGTCAACCTTGAGCCTGGTGAGAGTTGAGCTGCCAAATTGCAGTCAGTCGGCAGTCAGCAGAAATAGCCTGCAGTACTGCACTCTAACCACTGCGCCACCATGGCTCATAGCAATCGAAATTCTGGTCCCAATTGTAGTGGTAAGTCAAGGACTATTTGTAATTGTGGCTTTATAAGTTATTATCAAAGTGGTGCATCTCATCCAGGATAAGTCCTGCTTCAACTCTCCATTAAGGCAAAGCAACAGGTGATTTGCACACCCCTTTCATCTGACCAACAATGGCTAATACCATAAAACAGACATGATTAAGTACACTATAAACCCAGGCCTGAATAGAAATACCTTCATAGCAGATGTTAAGTCAGTTTACTGATTTATCTAGTCCAGGGGTCTCCAACCTTGGCAACTTTAAGCCTGGTGGACTTCAACTCCCAGAATTCCCCAGCCAGCTGCAAATCCTGGAACAGTTACAGTATTTTCTGAAATTTATTATCGTAAAATGACAATCACCTAACTAGGAGGAAATGGTGTGATCTAAAAGTCTGATCTTTTAAGACTGGAAGAAATACATATATTTATATATGGACATGTTTACTGTGATACACAATAAAACACGTTCTTTAACACAGTATCTCACCCCTGAATAATGCTTAACATTCTATTGGCAGAATTCATTTGCACCTGGCCTATTCAAAAACTACTGTTCTTCTGCTCATTAAAGAAATTTAATAAGCATGTTTCACAGGTGAAATAGTTCAGAATTGGTGCAAAGCCTGGGTTGTTAATTTTGTTGGTTGGTTGTATGCCAATGACATCTTTTTTAAAAAGATGATTAAAAGCCATACTGTAAACACACTTGTATTAATATAAAGATTTCTGAAGACAAAATGAGGTATGACTTCTAAATCTTAGCCTTTGAAGGCCAAGGACATGCCAGATCACAGTGGGTAGCATCAGGACAAAACAAATAAATTTGATGAAGCTTAATTTTCAATTAGATTCAGTTATTGACAGATTACAATGTAGTAACTACTTTTGGAAATTTGTTGTAATCAAGGGCTTCTGGACCCCCCTTCATTCTTGTAACTTAAGCTGTGTGTTTATGGGTGTTTGGAAGTGTGGGGTCCTTGGTGGTCCCTGAGCTTGGTTGTTTTCTTGCAGACATTTCATTATCTGAATTAGGTTACATCATCAGTGCTAGATCTGTAGCACTGCTGATGTTTCCTAGTTTGGGTAATAAAATGTCTGCAAGAAAACAGCCAAGCTCAGAGACCACCAAGGACCCTTCATTTCAACCCTGAGCTACAAATTTTCTCCTTTATTGTATGGAAGCATAGCAGACAAAACCCAGCCAATATAACAGGACTTCTGCTTTTGGGTTTCCAGGTAACCATTTGTAACAGTAGAAATCAAGTGCAATCAAATGGGCCTCATCCTATTGGAAGAGAAAACAAAGAACTATTGCTTCAGTATTAACACTAATATCAAGAACTACTTAAGATATATCTTTTGAATACAAACGATGTTAGCTGTTCAATGTTAGCTTAGTACCAACCATTCTGAACAATTTTGACAACTGCTACTTTTTGAAAGATCTGTCCCATAACTGCTCAAGGCAGAACTGTGAGTTTCACAAACTCAAAACCTCCTTTATTGACCTGAACTATTCCATGCTTCTTTGAATCAAGCTGATACTTTTTGTTCATTTGTTCTTCAGTGAACATTTGTGTTCGCTTTTATTGCTAAGCTCTTTTGCATGCTTCTATTTTATTAAATACATTTTTGTCTGTGTTTTATCAGAATATAAATGTACTGGAGTGTGGGACTTTAGATTTGTTTTTTTTTGGATATGGGAAGCTGTGCTGAAAGATTAAAACATAAATAAAACCCACATGTGTTAAGGTAAAGATTGTTTGCAGAAGTGGATCCTGACAAACACCCAAGCTGCTTAGGTTCAGGATTTTGCAAAAACCTTGGCTATTTAAATCTGCTCCAGAAGACAATTTTTTTAAAATTTTATTTTTATTTATTTATTTTGTCAATTGCTTACAAGATAATAAGTATAAGGATAAACATAGTTATGAATACATGAAATGAATACATATAAGAAAAATAAAAGAATCAATAGGACAGGGACGGTAGGCACGATGGTGCACTTATGCGCGCCCCCTACAGACCTCTTAGGAAAGGGGTGAGGTCAATAGTAGACAGTCTAAGGTTAAAGTTTTTGGGGTTTGGGGAAGAAACCTGGAACAATTTTAGCAACCACCTTTCCTGCTTATATGAATTCTTTGATGTCTACCACCTTATTCCTTGAATGCTGGACATGGCCTGCTTATTGGGGCCTTGACCTTAGTCTGACTTGAACACTGCTATGGCTTGATACCTTGTAACTCCGACCAAAGGCTAAGAGACCCAGTTTATGGTTTTTGTAACCAAATATGATAAGCAAGTGGGCTTGATTTTGTTCTCAGTTAGGGAACAAAAATGTCCTTTCGTGTTCTTCAGCATCTGCTTCTTGGAACTGTGCTGCCTTTGGTACTGAAGCAGCTTAGAGCGCTTGTGACTTAAAACCTCTGTGGATATGCTGATTATCCTTTTAAAGTTAAACTGATAGCCAACAACATGTTGGGTGATAGCAAAGCCTATTGTTTAATTACAGATACTTCTCATTTAGTGACCACAATTGGGACCAACTGTGTTGTTAAATGAAGTTTCTAAATGAAAAATCTTGTCCCCCCCCAAACCAAACCATTTTACTTCAGTTTTCCTTTATCAAAATACATGTATGTATGATCACAAACAATGGTGACTCCAAATGAAGGAACTCAAGGAAGCCGGGTAAAAGGACAACTTTTTCTTCATTCCCTTGCTATTTGGAATGCTCACCCTGGAAGTGGGATAATTAGAAGAGAATTAATATTTGTATTTACATTCACTGGAGAGGATGGGTTTTTCAAGGGAATAAGCAGGTGCACAGTGGAGAATACACTAGAACCTAGCTGTTCTAGACTCAGAACCTGCAGAACAGCTTAGAAAACAAAAACCTTTAGTGTGAAACTGATTAAGATCAGAAACTGATCTTGTTAGTGTCAAGCAGCAGCCTGAGCTGGTGGGAGGGTTCTAACCAACAGAGTTCAGCTTGCTAATTTGCTGTTAGTACTTTTTAGAGATGCACCATGGAGAAAAGCAGCTCAAATGAGAGCTTATTTAGGAAATTTTTCCACTCTGTGAGAAGGGAAAATAAGTCAGGCACAGTTCAGTGCATACTAAATAGCTGTGAAAGTGAACATGTGACTGAGGGAGAGATGTTGCAAAGGTTGCAAATGCAGCATCTGTCACAAAGTCACCTTTTCATCACACACACACACACACACACACACAACATAGATTCTTTTGAAAATACTGCTTTGAACATAATGGCATTGCACTTTCAAAACCTTTCTTAAACTGTTTTGATTTAAATCTGATTCAGAAGACTGTATGTTTGAAAAACAGTACAGGCAGTCCTCGGGCTAAGACTGTTCAACTTAAGGACGACCCCTATTTACAAACAGGTTGCCTATTATTAAAAATGGTGGACAGTATTTGCAGGGGTGGGATTCAAACTTTTAACAACTGGTTCTGTGGGCGTAGCTTAGGTGGTGGGTGTGGCTTGGTGGTCATGTGACTGGGTGGACATGGCTTGGTGGTCATGTTATTGGCTGGGTGTGGCCAACTCAATATCACTCACATCGAGGCACGCATCTCCTCGCCTGGCTTCTCATGACTGTGGGGATGCTGCAACAGTCGTAAGTGTGAAAAATGGTCATAAGTCACTTTTTTCAGTGCCATTGTAACTTTAAATGTTCATTCCACACAAGCAAAATACCAGCAAAGGAGGGGGAAAAAACTCCAGAGAAGTTCCTGAGACAGGAAGTCTAGTCCTGCCAAGAATGTAATAAGGGTTAACAGAGAGGCAGTTTCTGTAAGCAACACCAGAATGTTTCCTTCCTGCCTTCCTTACAGAATTAGGCCAGTAATTTCTTCCAACAATAGGTTCTCCAAACTGCTTAGAATGTTAACAACCACTTCTAGAGAATCAGTGTGAACTGGTAGACTCCCACCCCTGAGTATTTTTATTTATTAGAATTTGTCAAACAAAAACAAGAACAAGAATAAAAGAATAAAAATACAATGACAGGGATGTTAGGCACATTAGTGCACTTATGTGGCCCCTTTGATCTTCCCCAAACTGATGAACCACTGAAGCCATGAACTGAAGCTATGAACTGCTGAAGCCCTGTGTTTTTAATATACAGCCTGTTTTCAGTGGTTCATGAAAACATTGCACGGCTTCAAATATTCCATCAGCTCAAAGAAAGAAAATGCCATCCACCATTTTCAGCAGTAGTCAGCCCTTTTGTAAGTATGAGTTCCAACTTGTGTACAAATTTGAATTAAAGGCAGAGTTGGGAACAGACCTGGTTGTTAACCAAGGGATTGCCTGTAGTAATCATGAGGAAATTAGTACATTTATTTTGGTCAATCAGTTCAGCCAGATGTAGATAATAGGACCAATTAGTTCACTAAGTCACATTATTGAAAATTCCATATTAGAACTGCATTACAAATGAGACCAGGACCTGAGTCAGCTGAATTTGGGTGATACAGGGATGAACAAGATACTGAACTTTGATTCTGTGGGGCTCCAATAGGATATGTGGATGCACTCTTCTGCATTCTGTGGTCAATGTGAAGAAATCTTACCAGCTAATGATGACCAACATTTACAACATAGTAGAAGACTGATAGAATTTTATTTAAAAAATATTAAGTTGGAATTCCACTTTGGATATCGTCCACTTCTTTAAAGAGTAAATTTCAAATGATGTGGGAATTTTCCCCATCACTATTGATAATATTGACAATTTCTTAACCATAACCAACATCTGTTTGACTTAAATGAATAAAAGGTGAATTTACCACATCAGTGCTGCAGTGATTTAGTGACGTTCCTGAGTCAGTGAGAACATTTACCTAATGAGTTTGGCTACCTTTTTCGAGTTAATACAGTTCAGACTGCATTACAAAAATACTTTAAAAAAAATATTGGAATCAGATTTGACAGTTAAAAGCTGAGATCTAAATTAACAGGTGTGTTTAAATTTTTATTTGGTATAAAATAGCACTCTTTGATGGAAAATACAAGTCTGCATCCTATTTAAAGTGGCATTCCTGACAGAAAAATATTTTTCCCATAACTCTTGTGAAGAAAAGCTCACTTTTAAAAGATACCCGAGACTTGTCCTTCCAAAAAGCAAATTGATTTTGTTTCCACACTCCTTTGTAATAAAATAATTGCCTTTTTTTCTCTCTATTAAATTGTTTGGCTTCAATCTTATGCACACATATCTAGCAATAACCTCCACTCAGCTCGCAGAATTACAGTTGTATCTTAATTCTATTCAGGAATACAGCCTAAGGGTGTCATCCTTTGTACACACACAATAGAATATGTGTAGCAGTTTGATTAGGCTTTAGAGATTAGTGCATATGTGCCTTGCACACTTAAGCTGTGATCTGCACTTTTGCTGGCTTGATTCTAAAGCATATTAAGAAAATCCTGCCCAGACTTGAAATACTTTTCCAACAGCTTGCAAGATATCCAGTGAGAATTATAGGTTACCACATCCTTTGGACAGCTCTTCAGTTCAGTGAGTGAATAAGACACATTCACACAGACACAGTAAACAGACAGACAGATATGCCAAAATGCCATATAACAGATACAAGCAAACTTTTTTAAAAAATCATTTTCTCCTGGGCTATTTGTTTGTTTTAGTAAATCTACTGGTACTCCCTCACACAACCGAGAAACGATGAAAGAGTGAATTCATGGTCTTAATAAAAAGTAAACAAACAACACAGCAGGAAGCAAGTAGCTCAGGAAAGATGTGTGTATGTTCATTTGTTCCTGCCACTTCTGACCCAGAGACATTAAACAAGTAAGGGCAATACAGGTAGTCCTCGACTTACAACAGTTCATTTAGTGACCCTTCAAAGTTATAATGGCACTGAAAAAGGTGTAGCATCCCCATGGTCATGTGATTTACATTTGGATGTTTGATAACTATCTCACATTTATGACAGCTACAGTGTCCCAGAGTCACGTGGTCCCCTTTTGCAACCTCCTGACAAGCAATATCAATGGGGAAGTCAGATTCACTTGACAACTGTGTTACTAATTTAACAACTGCAGTGATTCACTTAACAAACGTGGCAAGAAAAGTCATAAAATGGGGCAAATCTCACTTAACAAATTTCTCAGCATAAACCTTGGGCTTGATTGTGGTCGTACGTTGAGGATTACCAGTATTTCAACTATTTTGCTAGTAAGTTAAACCTGCTATAACAGGATCTACAGCAGGTGTTTTTGAGGAAAAGCAGGGAAAATGTGGTGATGGGACATTCTGGCTGCTAAGGAGTAGCCAGTCAAAATGGAAGGGTTGACCTGTGAAAAAATAGAGCACAGTAGGCCAACTGGAAAGCAGAATTTGAGCTGCCAGAAGTAGAAAAATACTGTTTTGAAAGTAGAGAATGAAACTTGCTCAAGTTTCCATCCATGGTGGATAGGACTGAGGACAGAACAGCAGCATCCATTCAGTCCTCCAACAGTTGCTTGGCATACCTAGTTAGGGAAGTCTACAATGCTTTTTACCACAGAGTAGTTCTGGCAGCCTAAGATTGCTAATTCATTTTGTTCATGTGTGCACACTATCCATGGTACAACCCAAGGGGCGAATTAGCTTTGCACCAGCTGGCTAGCAGTATTCAAGGGATGTTAAGTCTTCCAGACTTCCTTCTGCCAACCTTGCCTCACATCCGGGCAGGTCCAGCACCCAGTTCTGCACAGAACTCTGCTAATTTTTTCCATCGGAGTGGTACCTAGCTATCTACTTTTTGAACCGCTTTAGAGAGCTAGGAGTGGCCTATACTGATAACAGGCAAACCAAAAGTATGAATAATTAAATGAGATCTACAGCCCAAATAAATCCCCACCCCATTTCTTTTATACACTACTTTCCTATGTTTTGACATTTAGTTATATTTTCCAGGAAACCAAGAAAAGTTATTTTTTTAAAATTACATTTATATGCCGCCCTTCTCCGAAAACTCAGGGCGGCTTACAATTTTTGGAGCGCAACCTCCAGATAACTAGTATGTAAGTTTCAATGGATAATTTACTTTTGAAGAGTCATGGTGAAATACATAATAAAAATGCAAAATACAAGTTATGTGTGAATAAAGCATAACTAATACCTCCAGCGCATTGCAACCTGAAATAATGATACAGTAATGGTATAAGATTGCCTGCCTGAAGAGTAGCTTTCCCAGGCAAAATGTTTTTACAACCTCTGATTTCAGATTGTAAACTACAGATTACAAACATATTTAGAAGGCTGAGTGAAAGGCAGGAATGCCCAAGATGTGAAACATATGATCAAATAACAGTAGCGGAAGGCTTTCCATCAGATTGCATAGTGTGCATAGTGTGCATAGAGCATGTTTACTAAAGCACAATATCCAGTTTTTAATCTTCATAAATCTGCCTTCATTCTACATCATATGTAGCTGTAGGCTATCTGGATGTGAAGGGAATTAAATAAACAAAAGAAAAAAGTAAAAATTAAGGAGACGTGGACACATGGCCAATTCATGGAGACGCACACAAACATCTACCACATTTCAATAACAACAAGCAAACCCCCCAAAAACCAGATTTTGAATTTCACCAAGTTTGGTTGTTGTTGTTTTTTTGGCTAATGTTATTATTTCTGGAATTTCATTGAAAATGTCCTACTGTTTGGTTCCCACTTTCTGGAATATGTTTTTCTTCTCTTTACATTTCACCCTTATCCTCTGAAGAGGAGGTAATTTCATTAGATCTGAAAATATTTGCTCATTCATTCATTCAACTTTATGTTGAAGTTGCCCAACTCTTCAAAACAAGTTCATTTATGTTAGTTATACTACAATCTGACTACGGGAAGAGGAAATGCACACAGAGATATTTGAATCCATTGGTCAAAACACACTTTCTTATTGACCCCAAGTCAGTCATAGTAAGCCTGGTTTGTCAATAACTTAATGGATTGTGTGAACCCATTGGCAGCTCCTTCAGTTTTAAAATTATTTTGTTTAAGTGCTTTAAAATCTGTAAAGTACCAGTGAATCCAGAGTAAATATGTTTTGAATAGAGCCATGAGAAACTGACCGATTCACAAAACCATTGAAGCATGCCAGAAATTGGGCTGAAGTCATCTATGTTTGCTATTTTTCCATGGTAAATTGGTTAGCAGGAATGTTGAACAAGTCCATTCCTCTTCTATGGAGACCCATTTCCATCCATTCAAAAAACGATATGTGCATGGAAAAATGGCCACTTGGATCTCTAAAAATTATTTCCATTTTATGAAAAGTCTTTAATCCTTCATATTTCGAAAATAAACAGTTGAATGCTAGTGTGGATGTTTCACAGAATTCATATGAAACACACCTTTTTGGCTCTACAATAGCAATGCACCATATTTTGATCAATGATTATTAATAAAAAATCAATGAATTTCATAGCTGAAATTGTTAGAAATAAGAAATCATCCTGATACAGTATCTTTCATTGGTGATGCTTTAGAATAAAGCTTTTTTCTTAAAACAACTGCCCTGTAACTTCACATAAGACAGACCAAATTATTCTGAGTCCCCAAATACTAACATAGCTCTTCTTTCACTGTATTGGTAATTTAAATCACAAACAGCAGTAACAAAATGAACTTACATATGTTTGTTATGCTGTGTATTGGTCACAAGCAACAAAAAAAACCTTGAGAGTTTTGAAAAATTCTCTTTTGAACCCTCCATAAGGTACAAAGACAAAATTTTGGTGCAAAAGCCATACAAGAAACCCTAATACAGTGAGATAATTTCTGATCTCACTGCCACACTGTAAAAGTGTTTGATAAAAAGATATCACATTATATAGTCAGGGGACCTCTTTGACTCTGAGCCACATGAATTATATTGTCTGACTATAAAACATACAATATCAAATACCTTATCCAATTGCATATGTTATCCCCAGTACTCTAAGTCATGAGAAAAAGAACAATTTATTTGATTCTTCTCTAGAATGTTTGATTAATTGATGACTTGGGTTATTACTTATCCCTGGTTAAGTATCTCTGATAATGGACCAAGGATTCACTGACAGCAGGCATCTACGTATAGCATGTACACATGTATTCAAAAAAAAAATAAGGTGGTGGTGTCCATGACCATGTGATTGAAGCTTTTTTTTTACATGTGGTACCATAAAAAAGAGTAAAACTTCAATCATGAAGTAGGTCTACCATCTTAACTTTTTTGACCCTCTCCCCTCCTGCAAACAACCCTGACTCTAGTCAAAATTCATAAAAACCGGAGATGGTAAAATTATTTCAATAGTTGATATTGAAAAATCCCATAATACCTCTTCTATTCTACTTAAGCCAACAATAATAAGTGAAATAGTATTAGATAGTATCTAAAGATAAGGCCCACATTTCTCTGCACCACAAAGATCAGTGCTAGAGACAGTCTGAAACCCTGTTCTCTGAAGATCAGAGGGACTCTGATATTTCTAACTGGGAAAGAATAGACTTTCTATTGAATAAACTACCATTCTTAAACTACCATTCTTGATATCTAAAACTACATACTCCAAACTTTCATGGTAGATTCTAAGCACAAGCAGTGTAATATCAGCACAATTTGAGTGGATTAAGCTATGAATTCTTACATTATCTCTTCATCATTGTATGTTGTTCCCCAAAGCTTGTTTAGTTTGGAATTCTACAGAAACTGTAATTTTCATGTCCCCTGCTCAAAATATTGACATAATTTTGAAGAGGAACTTGCATTAGTACATTTAATTTATTTAGATTGGACTAAATAGTCAAGAGCAAAAGAATAAGATCTTAAAAAAAATACCCCAGCTGACTTGACATAGATTTTTAAGGGTTGGAGAAATAAATTCAAAATGATCCATTTGAAGGTCAGACGATAACATAAACCTTTTGCAGATGATGGCTTTTCCTACATGCCAATGATTTGCCCTTCAGCTTTCTGCTGCTTAAAGGAATTTTTGCATAGCTGGTTACAGGAAGCTAAAACACATGAAGAGCAGTTACAGGAATTGGATATGTCTAGTTTAATGAAAACAAGGACTGGGGTGACATGATAGCAGTGTTCCTATTTAAGGGGCTGCCCAAAGAAGAGGGAGTCAATCTATTCTCCAAAGCACCTCAAGGCAGAACAAGAAGCAGTGGGCGGAAAGTAATCAAGGAGAGAACCAATCCAGAAATAAGGAGAAATTTCTTGATAGTGACAACAATTGCTCACAGCTACTCATGCATTTGTTACCTCCCAAGTGGACTATTGCAGCATGCTGTCTTTGAAGACCACTAAGAAGCTACAATTGATCCAAAATGCAGCAGTACATGTAGTTATGAATGCTTAAGACCCAGCTCTTTCCAGCTCTACTTTGGACCAGAGTAACTACAGTTCCCATTTTAGGCAGTGTAATGTAATTTAGCCATGTTCTCCATTTATTGATTTTAATGATATAGGAGCCCTCAATTTACAACCATTTGTTCAGCAACCATTCAAAGTCATGGTGGTGCTGAACAAAAGAATTTACAATAACAATATAGGTTTCCCATGGAAACCTACCTACCATATACATTACTTTAATAACCCAGAATTATATGAGAGGTGATACAGCATGAAAATGAGAAGTATGCCACCAAAATCCATTGGAGCTGGGCAACTATAATAAATTTAAATAATAAACAAATAAGTAATAAAATAGCAAGCTTCAGACCCATACTCTGACTTAGCCTATATATGTTCCTATAACCTGGCTGGACAGCACAAAGTCAGACTGACATTACATTAAGAATATTATTACTAATTAAAGTGGCTGTTCTCACATCCTTTCCTACCTATTTTTAATGGTCCAGGATAGGGATCCATGATGTCCTGATATGAATCCAGCAGCCTTTAAAAGATCTTGCTGACACCAGACTCTTCTATCAATATTTTGCCCTTGTTAACGTCATAACATTAGAAGCTGTGATGGTGCAGTGGTTAGAGTGCAATCCTGCTGGCTACTTTTGCTGACTGCTGGCTGCCAGCAGTTTGGCAGTTCAAATCTCACCAGGCTCAAGATTGACACAGCCTTCCATCTTTCCGAAGTGGGTAAAGGAGGACCCCAAAATTGTTGGGGGCAATATGCTGACTCTGTAAACCGCTTAGAGAAGGCTGTAAAGCACTGTATAAGTCTAAGTGCTATTGCTATAGTCAGGAAAACGAAAAGGAATGGACAACTTTTTACAATGAAAGGTAAGCTGTAAGTGATTCAAAAATTTAAGTTAGAATTAATCAAAGATCAATAGAAAGAAACTTTACACAGCAAATCATAAACTGAGCATAGTTTACCTGTTATTAAAGAATTTTACAGTCTCAAAAGCAACATTCTCCCACTCCCAGTCCTTCTTTTATTTCTGTTCTTACATTAGTAAACTGTCCTCTGTAATCCTGGTATATAATGTCCTTTCAGTGATAACTAAAAATATAAGAGACTAACAGTATAATCTTAGGTATGTCCCCAAAGGACTCAACTAAGTCCCAAATGGGCTCATAGGATTTATTCTTCCTAGGTAAGAATGTATTGGATTACAGACTAAGACTTAATAGTATAGAATGTGAAACCCTACACCACACATTTTTACAATCTCAGTTATATAGAATGACTAAAGACAATCTAAGAAGAAATGGAATGCCATTCTTCTTTCCCCTCCCCCACCGCAGTCCCATTAGGACTCACACTACTTTTGAGTTAGTTTTGTTTTCATGAGTCTTCCCCCTTCCCAAACTCTGCATTACTTTATCTATATCTTTGGTTTACCATTCTGAGTGGTATTTAATTGAGTTCATGTGCAAGTCTCTGGAGTTACCGCTTGTGGCTTCAATATAACTGTTCTTGTTTACAAATAAAAGCAAATACAAACAGCGTTTGAGCCTTGTTGTTGGGCACAGAAATATGTGCAGACTCAGGAAAAAAAAAGATGTGGCTGAATTTTTCTAAATTAAGTCTCACCTTTCCAATGAATATCTTGAAATGAATCTTGCAAGACCATCAGGAGATTGTAGGAAATAGAAACCTAAGACACTTTGAGAAAATCATGCATTTTTACAGACTACTAATGTGAACACAGAGCTGAAGTCCTCGACATGTTGCTGAATTCATAATCTCTCTCTCTCTCTCTCTCTCTCCCTCCCCCACCATCTCTTCACATAACCAGAAGAGTTGTGTTCAGAAAACCTGTAACCGGTCATAGGCAGGGTATGTAGGTGAAACAATTCATAAGGTGACAGACAACTACATCTTTCAGGAATTCTGGTGCCACTGTCGAAACATGTTCTTGAAATCTCTGTGCTTGAGAATACACAATGTGTCAGCCAATCAAGTAGAAGGTCCCTGTCAGATGGTATGAAAAAGCTATGGAAAAAGGAAGTTAACCACTTCCTTTTTCGAAGACCCCAGCATTCTAAGTGGTAAAAACAACATAAAAAAAATTGCCATTGACATTTTGTCAGCCTACTTGTAGCTACTCTGATATATATTCTGCAGTCTGGTAACTATTATGGTGAGACAATATTTCTCTCTTCAACAGAGGAGTATAAATAATGATTTCCAATAAAAACCTATTTCAGACTGTTCTGACTAGAGAGCAGAGACAAGTCATTGAGAACGGTGCACTTAAAGCCTCCTTCTTTTTAAAAGCCTGAATAATGGAAGAAGATCTAGTGATAAGATGTGGGAGAGAACATGTGCTCATGCATGCATACATACACAGTAAGAGAGAGACACACACAAGGATTTGGCCCAGAGCAGTCTGCTCTACTAATGGCTGTAAGCTGATATCCATAATGAAATAAAAATGTCTCATCCCAAGCACATAGCCCCACAATTATTACCAGCACTGGTCCTTCTTTACAACTTAAGAAATGTGCACTGGAACTATATTTTCCCCTTCCAAAAACAGGGCAAAAGTTTGCACAAATAAAAGAAGCATGCTTATTTTTATGTGACATATTTTTGCCCTTTTATTAACCTCTCAGTGGTGATTCTGGAGGCACTGTCTGCCATTTTAAATATAATAAAGAAAGAGGAAGTGTAAATGCAGAAGCTACCACAATAAGCTTTGTAAAACACACATGTGCAAACACAGACAGACCTGCTTGCTTGCTTGCTTGCTTGCTTGCTTGCTTGTTTATTTATTTATTTTATTTTATTTTATTTTATTTTATTTTATTTTATTTTATTTTATTTTATTTTATTTTATTTTATTTTATTTTATTTTATTTTATTTTATTTTATTTTATTTTATTTTATTTTATTTATTCTTGTATGCACGCCTACTCCCTAAGGACTCAGGGCGCTAACATTAAAACAGGACAAATTTACAATAAAAAGACAATTAAACAAATAAACAAGCCGAATACAAGCCGAATACAAAAAGTTGAGAAAATTAAAACCCTCAAACCCGCCCCCCCTCAGGTCATTCCAGGCCGGCCTGTTGAAACAACCAAGTCTTCAGGTCTCGGCGGAAGGAGCGGAGGTCAGGGGCCAAACGGATATCCATGGGGAGCTGATTCCAGAGGGCAAGTGCTCCCACGGAGAAGGCCCTAGCCCTGGGAACCGGCAGCCGACAATGCCTGACCGACAGTATCCCAAGGAGGCCCCTCCTATGAGAGCGAACAGGGCAATCGGAAAACGATGCTGGCAGGAGGCGTTCCCGCTTGTGCATCCATCCAGGGATTCTACTCCATGGTCTCAGTATATATACACTGGGTACCAGAGAAATAACTGTATTGTGATTTACATGTAATCTATCCCATCTGCAAAGACCTGCCATAGACAGGCAAAATAAAAACAGCAACCTGGAAGTAAGGAGAAATTTCCTGATGGTTATAACAATTAATGCCTCCAGAATTTGTGGGTGCACCAGCACTGCAGCTTTTAAAGAAGAGATTGGAGAACTGTTTGTCTTAAATGGTATAGGGTTTGACTAGAAGACCTCCAAGGTCCCTTCCAACTCTGATATTCTGTTTAAAAATATACTGTTCTGTTAAAAAAACATGATGTTGTCAATTGCATTCAAACTGTACTGCCCAGGTTAAAGTGTTCATTCCTGGATCTCTTCAGTTTGCACTTATTTAATTTCAATCAGAAGCAGCTCCCTCTGTTTCTCCCTCCGTGTGTGCCATCATCAATCTTTCCCTGCTCTTTTATGAAGAGCTTTCACTGTTCAGTTATTAATAAGCATTCTTTTGATAACTTTTGTTATAAGACATAATGGAATGTCTCTCTTTTCATATAAAAGGTAGGTCTCATGTGCTTCAAACTGAAAGAGCAGAGAAATGGAACAACAGCTGGTTTCCATCAATGGACAACTTTTTAATGGGGGCATTCAGTCTTTTCAAGTACTCCCTAATTTGGGGCCTACCGATCTCAGTCTAACCCAATTTAAAGACTTACGGTGAAGAAATAAAATGATAAAGAGAATTATGTATAATCCTTGAACTCTCATTGGAAATAAATATGATAGCAACATTCAGTAACAATAGAATCTGAGATTATTATCACATGATACTACTTGCCTGTGGAAAAAAGCCAAGGTGTTTGCAACATTTTTGGTGTGTTGTGTATCTGTATGTATCTGTATGTGTGTGCATCTCATTCCACTGCAAAGATCACATTTCTGGTGATAGGAATCCAGGGAAAATGAAGCACATACGTACATATATGATTTGTAACACAGATAATCTGAGTAACTTTATCTTTCATTCCAGCTCATCATTCACTTCTTGGCTGGGCTCAGTAACTAACATTAATATTTGTGGGTATTCATGTGCACAATACAGTACATATCACATTATTTATAGCATCTTTATATGAAAGGTTGAATTCTACAGTACTATACTTCCCCGATATATTTATATGTCTCTGAAAATTGATAATTTATTTATTATTGTGCTCAAACCTATATATCGCCTATTTTTTCTTGTTAAATATTGGGATGCAGCATTTTTGCTAGTTAGGCTAGTGTTAAAGGATTTCTAATTTAAAATATAAACTCACTGTCTTAATATACATAAATTATAAACCTCCTTAGAACGTAACTTAACAGCAGCAAGAGGACTGATATTAATCCATCTTTTGCAGCACTTTTTTCATGTATAATTATTTCAATTTCCTTGAGTTTACAAGTGTTGGATCTTTAGCAGGATAGATTCTGTTCCATGTGGAGCTGCAGCAGACTGTTAAACATATGCAATAAATAAAATTAAAGGCCTACTTTTTCAGGAAATAATGTTTTCCTACAGACAAAAGTATTGGTGTATTTCTGGTTTGCTTCACTCTCAACTTGAGGGTTAGAAAGAGTTCACTAGATTTCATCTTAACTCTTAACCTTTTTACAATTTAGAATTCCAGAAAACTTGAAGGAATGAAATATATGTTTACTGGAAGTTTTTGCAATGTAAATTTAAGCACTGGTGAGCAACATCTTTTAAAATGTATATAAGAACCAGTTTCATTGGTAATGAAAATTTAATTGCTGCCATTTTCAGTTTTGGCAACTATTCTAGTAAATGTTTAGATATTAAAAAAACAAATAACACGTCAAACCCAGAAGAAAATAATATTTGATTTAATGTAATTAAACTGTAAAACAACTATAGCTGGAATGTTAAAATCATTAATGCTATCATGATCATTATCACTGTTCACAGTTATAAAGTTTAATAGGTTTAATGTTGCTTATTAATTTATTGATTTAATGGATCATGTTCTTTTTCTTTTCATTTTGGATTTTTGCCATGGCCATTTAATTTATATTGCATATTTCTAATGTAGCTGCTGGCAGTAAGAAAAGATTCAGTGACATATAAATCTAATACAAAAATAAACCATTTAAAGCTGCGTTGATCCTCCTAGCTGTCTGTATTTCCTATATTTCCTTAGATCATAAACTGTGCATTCAATCTTAGATTATTTTTATAAAGTTGTTTGGGTTTAGAAGGGCTTTTAATATCTAAAAATACTTTAAATAACAACACAAATAATAATAACATTATTACTATAACCCCTCATCCAGTAAGAAAGCTAGTATCAAAACCATACAGTGCCCAACAAAAACAGCAGAGACAAGTAGGCAGACATAATAAACTAAAAAGATATTTGTTATGTATGCAGGTTTGGATGTCATTGGTTTAGTTTGAACTGTTCTTGTAAAATGTCAGAAATGATTGGTTTAAAAAGTGCCGGAAAATCCTGCACTCTGATTGGCTGGCAACTGCGGCTGCTGGCTATAAGTAGCAGCCGCAGCCCAGCCAAGTCGGGTCTGTTATGAGCTGTAGTCACTAATAAACTCTTCACTGAAGCACTCCGCGTCTGACTCTTCATGCAAACTTAACACTGGCGACGAAGGTGGGATCCTTCCTGAAGAGAAGACGACGCGGAAAACAAGCAGAGAGAGATGGCTGCGCTGAACACCCCCCCAGCCCCGTTCGATCCGACGGCAGAAGACTGGGACTCGTATGCGGATCGTTTCCAAATGTATTTGGAGGGAAACGATCTCGCCGACATTTCCGAGAAGCGGAAGAGGGCTGTCTTTCTCACGCACTGCGGTCCGGCAGTTTTCAAGATGGCGAAGGCATTGGCAGGAGCTGCAGACGTGAAGGTAATGGACTGGCCCAACTTAGAAAAGCTTTTAAGAGCCCATTACGCCCCAAAAGTATCGTGCCTCATTAAGAGACATGAGTTTTACCGTCGGGATCAAGGGGAAAGCGAAAAAGTTAATGACTTCGTGGCAAGTTTAAGAGACATTGGGGGTGCATGCGAGTTTAACAACTTGGAAGAGGCCATGCGCGATCGATTTGTTCTAGGCCTCAAAGACAAGGTGCTTCAGAGCAAATTATTATTAAAACCTAAAATCAGGTTGAAGGAAGCCATAGAAGAGGCCTCCTCAGCAGAAGCCACCAAGTCATCAGCAGCAGCCATGAAGAAAATTAACAAGGCCTCAAGCCATCCTGATGTGGAAAAGTCCACAACAACTCATTGCGAGCAAATAGATTCTGAGTCAAACTGTAGTGACGTGGAGGAAGGAATTTATAGACTCAGAATGGAGAGGAAAAAGAAAGACCTGGGAAGAAAGAGGCAAGATTTTTATTGCAGAGGTTGTGGGGGAAGCCACCCCCGCACTGAATGCAAGTTTCTTGATGCCATCTGCCTCCGTTGTGAAAAAAGAGGTCATCTAGCAAGAGTCTGCAAATCATCCAGAACTCCACCACACAGAAGGAAGTTTCCTGACAAAGAATTGAAGCCTAACAACTTCAGTGAGAAAATGGGGCGCAACACAGAAGCAAATGGGAAGAATGAAACTCATCAAACAGTCACCATTGGTCATTCTTCACCCTTAAGAAGCAGAAAAGTACATGTGAAGGTACTAATTGAAGGAAGGCCTTGCCAAATGGAAGTGGACTCAGGCTCCTATTTATCTATGGTGTCATGGGACACTATTCACAGGCTACTTCCCAACATTCAGAAGAAACATTTCCAGAAGCAAGCACTGACTCTTAAAGACTACCAAGGGAACAAGATTCCAGTAGTTGGAACAAGAGATTTCAACGTGAAGTTCAAAGGCCACACCAAACGTTTGCCCCTGACCATCGTGGACAAGGACCGCCCAAGCTTGCTGGGACTTGAGTGGTTCAATCCACTAGGCATTGAGGTGACTGGCATCAATCACGTGAGCAACACTGAATGGGAGGAGGCCTTGAAGTCTGAGTTTCCAGAGGTCTTCAGCGACGGATTGGGCAAGTATATGGGGACCCCTATCACTTTCAATCTAGATCCCAAGGTGCCCACAATTCGTTTAAAGCCCAGAAGGGTCCCATTTGCCTTAAAGGAAAAATTGATGCACAATTAGATAAACTAATAGCTCAAGGAGTTTTAGAGCCCGCTGACCACTCCAGATGGGAGACACCCATAGTCACACCAGTCAAGACTGATGGGTCAGAAAGAATCTGTGGAGACTATAAGGGGACATTGAACCATGCGCTTCAGCAGAGTGCATATCCAGTTCCAGTGGTGCATCATTTATTGCATTCACTTGGCAGGGGCACAGTCTTTGCCAAATTGGATCTGGCCCAGGCATATCAACAACTAACAGTTGATGATGCCACTGCAGAGGCCCAAACCATTGTTGCTCATAAAGGTGCCTTCAAATGTAAAAGGTTACAGTTTGGAGTAAGCGTGGCACCAGGCATCTTCCAAAGCCTTATGGAAAGGATGCTCCAAGGACTGCCAGGGGTAGTGCTTTGATGATGTGTTAATCTCTGCTGAAAATGACAATCAATTACCAGAGAGACTCAGAGAAGTCCTTACCAGATTCAAGAAAGCGGGGTTAAAAGTCAAGGAAGAAAAATGCACTCTTAGAACTGACAAGGTTGAGTTCTTGGGCTATATGATTGACAAGCATGGCATCCACCCTACAGATGCCAAGGTTCAAGCAATCAAAGAAGCCCCTAGACCAAAATGCAAAACAGATTTGCAAGCCTTCCTTGGACTTATTAACTTTTATCACATGTTCCTACCTCAAAAGGCAACCATTGCTGAACCATTGCACAGATTACTTGATAAGAAGTCTGTTTGGGTCTGGGGCAGGAAGGAACAATCAGCATTCAACAATATTAAAAGACTAATCACGTCTGATGCTGTACTGATACAGTTCTCTGAGAATTTGCCTGTTGTACTTACTTGTGATGCATCCCCTTTTGGAGTGGGGGCGGTTTGAGCCACAGGCTTCCCAGAGGGAGGGAAGCCCCTACTGCATTTTACTCTTGCACTTTGACCAAAGCAGAGAGGAATTACAGCCAATTGGACAAGGAAGCTTTGGCAATTGTTGCAGCTGCCAAGAAATTCCATGAGTATCTATATGGGAGAACATTTACCATTGTCACAGATCACAAACCTTTGTTAGGCATTGTGGCAGGAGACAAACCTACACCCACTATCCTGTCACTAAGAATGCTGAGGTGGACTGAATTTCTTACTGCTTATTCATACAAGTTCATCCACAAGCCTGGCAAAGACATTGGCCATGCTGATGCTTTGAGTCACTGCCCACTTTCGTTTCACACTGAGGACTGTGAACCTGAGGCGCACACCTTTTTTCTAGAAACTGTTGCCAAGCTTCCAGTACACGCTGCTGAAATTGCCAGAGAGACTGCCAAAGACACTTTATTGGCTCCTGTTATAGGCTGGATTAAGAAAGGTTGGCCTCTTCAAGATCTACCTCACCTTGCCCAACCTTTTAAATCCAGGCAAACTGAATTATCTGTATTAAGAGGATGTATTTTGTGGGGTAACAGGGTGGTTATTCCTGCAAAACTGCAAAGGGAGGTTTTGGAAATGTTACATGAGGGTCATCCAGGTACTGTAAGGATGAAGGGACTGGCCAGGAGTTATGTATGGTGGCCAGGTATTGACAAAATGGTTGAAAACTGGGTTGCATCTTGTCCCAACTGTCAGGTAGTCAGGCCTGCCCCACCTCTTGCCCCCACACAGGAATGGGAATGTCCTAGGGGCCCATGTTCTAGGATTCACATTGATTTCGCTGGCCCTACCAGAGGGCACACCTTCCTTATTATAGTAGATGCATATTCCAAATGGCTAGAGGTCATCCCTATGGCATCCACCACAACTGATGCTGTTATCAAGCAACTTAAAAAGCTTTTTGTAACCCACGGCTTACCTGATGTTCTTGTCTCTGACAATGGCCCTCAATTTACATCCAACCTTCTTGAATCCTATCTAGCACAACAGGGTATCAGACATGCCCTGACAGCCCCTGGGGACCCTTCGGCTAACGGCCGGGCTGAACGAATGGTACATTTTACCAAGGAAAAGCTTCAGCAATTGGGTCCTGGGGACATCACTGAGAAAGTTGAAAAACTTCTTAGTGTTCAGTACATCACTCCTAACTCATCAACTAACTTATCCCCAGCTGAATTGTTGCTGGGTAGGAAACTTAGGTCTCCCCTTGACCGCCTTCATCCCACTTACGCACCCAACACACCACTAGATTCCACTAGCAAAGTTCGCACGTTCAGTGTGGGTGATTCTTTTGTGCTAAAAACCTTATGGGTGAACCTTCAATGGATTCCTGCTGAAATAACTCAAATCACAGGCCCTCGTTCTTACAGGGTAGAAACAGAGGATGGAGTCCTCTGGAGCAGGCACATTGATCAGCTTAGATCCAGGTTACCTCAGGAACATCACAATTGTTCCTCTCTAGTTCCCATACCTAATGCCTTTTCTAGGGGGGAGGGGGAGGAACATGAGGATAATCATAAGCAAGAATCAACCCCATGTGTAACGAGCCATTACGACAGGAACCATCCCAAAACCTGTCACAATGCCAAAATCCATCCTTACAAGTGGAAGATTGCACATCACTACCTGACTTGGGTGCTGACATTGGGTTGGAGATGGGTTGGGAGGAGAGACCACATTGTAACAATCAAACAGGGTCTTCTTTCACTGGTAGCCCGAGTAGGGAAATGTCAACAGACACATTTCCTCTCTCACTGGGTGAGAACATTAAAACTTCTGAACCACGAAGGTCTCAACGTACACGTAAGAGCCCCACCTATTTAAAAGAATACATTAGATAGGTTGGAATTTGAGTATGGACTGAACCTAGTGGGGAGGGGTGTTATGTATGCAGGTTTGAATGTCATTGGTTTAGTTTGAACTGTTCTTGTAAAATGTCAGAAATGATTGGTTTAAAAAGTACGGGAAAATCCTGCACTCTGATTGGCTGGCAACTGCGGCTGCTGGCTATAAGTAGCAGCCACAGCCCAGCCAAATCGGGTCTGTTATGAGCTGTAGTCACTAATAAACTCTTCATTGAAGCACTCCGTGTCTGACTCTTCATGCAAACTTAACAATATTCAATTAACTGATTTCCACAATATTTCTCCCTAATCACCAATGTAGCTGAAACCAGAAATATATTAGATGATGAGGAACAAGATGCTCCAAAATGTGGGTTCAAATTATGGCTGTAACAATCCTGTACATACTCACCTGTGAAGGAAGGGATGGAAGGCCTTCAAATGAAGATCTATTGAGATACAAAGGACAAGGGAGGTAGTCCTTGTGAAAACTTTATTTCCCAGTCTTTGAACGTTCAGGATAATACAATTGCATTAATTGGGCTTCTAAAGAAGCAGACAGCTATTCGCTGAATGAGAGACGATTGCCACTGCATTTTGTACTAACTTTCATAGTAAATGTAAAAATACGTTCTGAAATTCCCCAGATGTTATTGATACAAAACTGTGCCAAACTAAAGCACCACACAAAAAGCTGCGTCCAGTGAAGTCCTCCCCATCAATATCATTTATAAACAGCTTTGACTAATTCTACTATCTAAAACTCTACAAGACAAATGGAACCACAGAGCATCTCCAAATTGTAAAGTTGCTCCTTGACAGGCAGCATAATTCCATGCAGACATAATAACCAAAATACAAGGTAGACCTCATTTAACAACTGCCAACAAATTTCCCAACAATCCACTCTCACGATTTCTGAAAAATTAAACTAAAATAACTAAGAGTAAAGTAAACATAAAAACATCAAGCCAGTTTGGTGTAGTGGTTAAGATGCTGGCCTAAAAACCAGGAGACTATAAGTTCTAGTCCCATTTTTAATATCTTGTGGAGAAAAATGGTGCAGGCCAACACATTGTGTGAAATGCTTGTTTCAAAGGTTTTGCACAAGTCACCTTGTCAAACCCTGAAGAATGTTAATCTTAACTTGCATATGATGGAAGTAGGAAAGTTATTCTACAATGTCACCGATACGTCTGTTCATAACAGCCTCCCATTTCTTTTATCTTTTAGGTAAGAAGTGACAAAATGGTGGCATTTACTCTTCTGCTCAAAAACTGTGATTGACAATCAGAACAATATCTACCAATAGATAGAAGTGGAATGGTACCTCAACATCATCATAATTCCCAGAAAGACAAAGGTTTTTCTTTTTTCATTCTCAAGAACTGAAATGCATTCTGTTTGGAATTCATTACATGCCACAATCCTTTTATGATTTTTTAAAAAAAGCATCATTTTGAATTTATCTTTTTTTACGTTGATTTCAATCTGTAATTGTTTTGTTAATTTCCAAAAGTTTTTTTTAAAGCAGTTGTAGTTAAATGCTTTTATTTTGTAAGCAGTTGTATTTTCCTAATGGCATTTTAATAAAAAGTGCACAAACACACACTCTTCTGCATGTATGTCTGTTTATTTATTAAGAGTTAAATATTAATATTATCATCCAAGAGCTGAAAAGGGGATACATAGCATGTCCTTCCTTTTCACCAGAATGTGTGGGATATGCTGGACTGAGAAACAGCGTGTGGCTGAGAGTGCATTAAATCCAGATCTTCCAGAACTTAATCTAATATCTTAATCATTACATCTCTCTCTCTCTCTCTCTCTCTCTCTCTCTCTCTCTCTCTCTCTCTCATATACCTATACACAAAATCTGTACAAAATCTTCAGTTGGGTGGGGTTACAAAATCTGTCATTGAAAAAGAAGAAAGCAAGAAAAAAAGGAGGGAAGACACATAGACTCAAAAATTGTTAAAAGTGAGAATTTATTTGGTTACATCTATGAACGCATTATATTTATTTTGGAGAGAATGGACCATTCTTTGAAGAGAGCTGGGTGGACATTTAATAACATTTTACCACTGCAGTCTATTTCAGATTACTAAAAAAATGATTTTCTGTCATTTGTTATTTTTAATGCCTTTTACAACAATCCATGTTTTTCAGCTGAAAAATAAAATGTTAAACCACTTACAAATCTCTTTCTCTTTCTATAATCATTTTTCCACTCAATTCAGTAAAGGTATTTTAATAATCCCTTAACGCACTGTTTGGTTTATGTCTCTTCATTTTGCTAAGGAGCCCATAACTGTATTAAAATGAGAGTGAATGATTAACTATATGAATTTGAATGGATCTTTTAAAAGAGCTGCTTTTCTATAATCAGTGTATTAAAAAATGTTCGTGTCCATTTGCATTAAGGACCTCATGGTTTTTGCTAGTTAAAAATGAAAGCCAAAAATCCAGGACTGATGTCTGATTGGCAAAAAGCCAGTGAAATGAAATCAAGAACACATGTTGAAAAATCTGTTTGTGACAGCAGATCCATTTCTCAAAAATGGTAGCTTAAACCTCTGTCGATGTGGATGGTTTTACCTTTTTTTTCCCTTATCCCTCCCCCTTTGAATTTTCTTTATATCAGTGACCCTTTTCCTTAATACATCAGTTTATTTCCCAGTTGGATCATACTAGCTGAAGGTTCTCTCATTTAGCTAAGCTGTAGTTGGTTATCATTATGAGTAGATGAATAAGATATAACTTAGGACTACAATTGAACCCAACATTTCAGTAGTTAAGTGAAACATTTGATAAGTGAATTTTGCCCCATTTTGTAATCTTTCTTGCCTCAGTTGTTAAGTTGAATCACTGCCTTTGATATGTTAGTAACCTGGTTGGTAAGTGAATCTGGCTTCCCCATTGACTTTGCTTGTCAGAAGGTCACAAAAGACAATCACATGACCTTAGGAGACAGCAACTGTCATAAATATGGACCAGTTACCAAATACCTGAATTTTGATTACATGATCATGAGGATGCTGCAAAGGTCATAACTGCGAAAAACGGACATAAGTCACTTTTTTCAGTGCCATTGTAACTTTGAACGGTCACTAAATGAACTGTTGTAAGTGGAGGACTACCTGTACAAGGCTCCAGGCCAAAAGCAAACCTGATTATTATTAGTGACTTAAGGTCACATTTATTATTTTTTTGCATAGTAGAGATATTTGGAGATTTTTTAATATATAATTTTGACTTTTGTTTTAGGGACTACACCACAGTAACAGGTGTTTCCCAGTCCCCAAATGATGGGGAAGCATACCTTTCATGTCTAGCAGAAAAATCTCTGAAAGACCTAAAAAGGAATTCCCTTGCTGCTTAGGGACCGCAGTGGTTGAATTCTGGTTTAAAAAGAACACATGACTCTAGCAATAAGCTATACAGTAACTTATACATGGCTCTGATTAGAGTTGAATATTATTGCCTTTCCAGCAATAAATGTACTGAAACTAGATCAATAAGATTTCATAATATTAATATTTTGTAAAACTAATTTACTATTGATCAAAATATGAATGATTATACAAAATGTCTTTCTTCACTTTCCAGGGCCACAGAGTCCCACAGTTGGCCTGGTGACTAACAAAAGATCCTTGAAATAATCTAAACAGGGTTTAGCTGAATAAAAAGGGCATAAGGCTTGTTCTCTCATATATGTAAACAGCTTAAAAATAATACAACCTATCTTCATTTCAAGTAGTCAGATTCACAAGTAGGTAGTTCTCCTTCAGGAGGAGACTCTAAACTTTTACAAAAGATTATGAACTCCTATCAATGTTCTGCAATGCTCACAACAGTGGAATAATTGTCTCTATTACCAGAAGTCTCTTCATCTATTTTTAACTATGTTTTATATAACATTAAGGACTGGCTCATATGCAGTGTATCATCAGCTGTGGTTTATCCCATTAGAGCAATTATATAAAAGTAGACACAACAAGCTTAATCTTCAAAAGTTCTATTAAATAAGATGCCTGTCCATTTTCCAAATAAATGAAGATCAGTTATAACTTTGTATTTTAAATGGGATTTTCTAATGTGACCTGCAGAAAAGCCCACACACACATCAAGAGAACTCAATCAATGTTCCATTATTTTACGCATACGTCCCAATGTACATCCCACTGAGGCACCGTGATTCCTTTGAAATATTAACTTCCTTTTTGCATTTTACATGTTTTTCATTGTGTTGCATATTGCATTAAAGCATCAAAGTTCATTCTGATGTGCCTTTTGGATATTCACATGAATGTGAATCTCATTTGTTTACATTGCATGATTTCAGCTGGCAGCTGAGTTCTCCATGGCTGTTTCACAGGCATGCCTTTATGGTTATAAAATAAAGTCCCTTGGTTCAGTTCAAAACTAGCAAATCTAAATTTGTGGAGCCTGATTAGCTTGAGATAAATCCATGTGTATAGCTTGGATTTGAATGTGGCACTTTCAGGATAAAACCGGTTATACTTTAAATATAACAAAACTGCACATTTGGCCACTTTTAAAAAGAAAGAAAAAGAAACAGGTGTGATTTCAATTTATTCAGCAACTCACACACTTATTTCATTGTCACTGTGGTAATGCATTATATGTTTTTTTACTTATCAGCATTGTAATTGGTGTTTATACTTTGTGGCAAGCAGTCTTTTAGAGAAGGAAAAGTGAAATGGAGTATGTATAAACCAACTGAATCAGCCTTTGGGATCTGACATTGATTAACTACACAGGAGCAGGAAAGAGGGAGCTACCTAGACCTTAAAGTAATTGCCCTCCTTTCCTTACCACTTTACAATGTATTGAAAAACTCAATGACTACATTATGAAAACATCCATCAGAATTAGCTGCTTATCAACAATTATACCTTGCCTCATTTACATAGCCTTTGATATGCTGAACATTTTGGATATCATGAATGCAAACACTTCACATTCCTTTTAGAAAAAGGAAGACATTTTTTTTAAAAAAAATCATCCAGCTCCTGTGCTGTGCATTCTTTTATGATGGTTGGAATTTTGTGGTTTTTCTTTCCAGATGTATGTTTTAAGGAACTAAGTCCAAGGAAAGCAAAATGGAGGGTGCGATTTTGGTCCAGATGAAAGTGTTACCTCAAAAAGGTAAATTTAATCATTTGAAGGTGTTTTGAATTGTTTTTTTTAAGGGCACTAGTAAAATTTGCCAGTCATAGCATTGATCTAGGAAGGGCGGTGTGTGTGTGATGGAATAGGTTAGGAACATATGTATTGTATTTGAAAGGGCATTTTCAGTTCAAAAATAAAATAGCTCAGGTTGCTATATGGCCTGTTCATTGCACAATTGAAGGTGAATCCTATGTCTATGTGAGGTCTGCTAGCCATTCTTTGTGACTCCCAGGACCAGTATACTGTTATTCAATGGGGAAACAGAGGAACAACTATGGGAAATGAAGCAAGTGAAAAGATATCTATGGTAGAGATGAGATAAAGCCAAAATGTCATCAAGCACTAGCCGAAGTCTACACAGTGGCAGTAAAAATGGCAAAGCATGTCCACCTTTAAAACAGCTCTTGGCTTACAATCATTTGTTTAGTGATCATTCAATGTTACAATGGCATTGAAAAAAAGTGCCTTACAACCAATCCTCATACTTATGGCCATCGCAGCATCTCCTACATGATCAAACTTTGGGTGCTTGGCAACTGGCATGTATTTACAATGGTTGCAATGCTCTGAGGTCATTCAATTGTCATTTGTGACCTTCCCAGCCAAGTTCCAACAAAGACAATGGGGGAAGCTTTCTTCTAAGCCATCAGTTTGCTGTTTAGAAATGGGCAGAAGTGGTTATCCAGCTAATCAATGGTGCCTGGAGGAAGGATCAGGTCGGCAGGATAACAAAAGCTGGTTATAGTTCTCTATGACTATGGGATGAAATATAGGGATGAGAGTTTAATATCCTTCTACTGTTCTGCTTTACGCTCTAGATGGGTATAAAGCGGACAGAGCAATTCCACAAAGCATCTATACAAAGTCTTTTTTATTGGTTCATTAGGCATCCTGTCAACTCACAGTTATGATGAGGTTCTTCTTAATGTCCAATCCTTTGCATATCTGAATCATGGTGTAGAAAGATATTAAACTCTCATCCCTATATTTCATCCCATAGTCATAGAGGCAGGGGATATAGCTGCTACCACCAGGCTGTGTGTTCAGGCAAGAGAGAGGAAACCTCACCCAACCCACCAAGGCTCAATTCAGTGACCAATCAGGGTTACAGATGTGACCACATGACATGGACTACATTTCCCAAGATACCTTAACTACATTTACCATGATGCATTCCCTTAAGGGGACAGCTCTCAATTCCTAACTACCTATCTCAAATCCCATTAACTCTAAACTGGCTGGACAGCACATCAGCCTATAACCCCTTTCGTATATGTATTGCAATGTCTCTCACACACACATATAAAAGGAGTAACATAATTCTTCAAAGCTGCTTTTGTCATTTTGTGTAAGTAGCAAGATCCTGCAGATTCCTATGATTCTAATAATGGATAAATTTTACATTCTAGATGACAGGTATGAAAAGCTGCCAAACTACCCAAGAAAATGAACAATCAGGATCTCTTAAGGCCTTGCCAGCCAGTGAATGCAAATGCACCCCTTTTCTGCCACTATAGAGAAATGGCTAGATAGCCTTGAACAAGGTTCATCAAACTTGGCAAGTTTAAGATTTGTGGACTTCAACTCCCAGAATTCCTGAGCTAACATGACTGGAGGAGGAATTCTGGGAGTTGAAGTCCACAAGTCTTAAAGCTGTCAAGTTTGAAGACCCCCAGCCTTGAAGAAGGTATGCAAGGGACAGTTAATGCTAAATAAGTGAAAACTTAGTCCCGGGAAAGAGGAAAGTGTGAGAAAGAGACTCAAAAGAACCCTGCCTTGATATATATATATTTGTATGAGAAGGAGAGAGGGAAACTCAGGCAGGCTTTCAAGTTCCTGTTTTTATTATACCCTGTGACAATAAAGCAGCATGCCTATAATCCATGCACTCTCTTGAACAGGGACCCCCAACTCCCAGACTACGGCCTAGTGCCAGGCCACATCCTGCTTAGAACCGGGGCACAAAAGGGGTGTAAGTGAGCACATGTGTGCATGTGAAGCTGCATTTGTGAAAGCGGCATATGCATGAGTGCAAAAACTTCCCCACTCCTCCCTGCTGTTTCCACCGATCTGCCAAGCCAGAAAGGTTGGAGATCACTGCTCTTGAAGCCTTGAATTTGTTACTGTAGCCTTTTCCTTATATTTTGTTTAATTTAGCTTCTCCTTTGCGGAATAACGGAATACCTTCAGATAGTGTCTCTTGTATGATGCAATGCTATTCTTCAATATATTATCCATTTTTACTTCTTAGGAGTCCACAGTTTTCCTATTTTTCTTCCATGCCCAATCTTGGCATTCCACACACAGGCTGCCGCTCTTATTATCTTTGAACCTGATTATATACAGATTGAAATGGGATCTTTTATCCCAGCAGTCTAGGGGATAAAACAACATCTGGTTCTCAATATGTGGTGGGTCAAGAAGAAGCTCTGTGAGATCACTTAACTGGTATAAGTATTAAGGTCTTACCTCAATATTTAGCCCTACGTTTCATGCTGCCTCATTACTGTTGCAAACAAGACCCCAGAAAATACCCCTGATTTTCTATATGCAGCTTCTGCTTCCGCATTTATCCTGGGATAGTGGGAGAAGGGGAGTGGGTGTGTTCGTTTAAAAGCCAATTTATGTGAGTTCTTTGTGCAATACATGAATGGTTTTTTTTCCTGTTGAGATTCTACCTTTTTTTTGGACATTTACTATACATTTCTGATTTCTGCCCTCAATTTTAATCATTTCCAGGTTGTTTGCCTTATATGGAGGATAAATTCTACTTGCTAAATCGCATTCCATGGTAAGCAGCTTTTTGAGAACTGTTAATGGGCAAGTTTGCTTATGATTTCACTGAAGGTTACAATGCTACACTTATCTGAGAGTACATCTAACCAAACTTGGCATGATTTACTTCTAAGCATTGTGACCTTTTTTTCAGCTGCATTGGCTCTTTGAATTTGCAGCCTTGCTGACATCATGGTCTATTCAATCCAGACTTAGCAATAGTCTAGAATAATTACCTTATTCTCAGGTAAGATGATACCTACAGCAGCCTCTGTACTTCCCAAGTAGTACTACCCTTTAACTGTTGTCTCTTTAAAAACAGTTTTCTTCTGTCCTATGCGCACTATTCATTCAGAATCTGCTAACTGTTCAGGCTTTTAAACACCTCACTATAAACAGGATCTCTAATAAATTGCAGTCTTGTAGAGATAAGATTAATATAATTTTCTTAGGAATTGAAAATATGCTTGCCTTCTTTATTCAAAACTCCAATTGGTGGTACATTGGCTTTTTCACTGTAAAGCTGGAATGCTATGAGAGGACAAAACTTCCATTCTGCAGGTGTGTGTGCAGTTTTCTCAGGCTAAAAAGCTGACAAGGTCAAACCATTTTACTGGCTTGAGGGAGGAAACTTAGGTCAAAGTAGCCAACAGAATTAACAGCCAGGTTTGCTTTGTGTTAAGAAGACAGTAGCTGGAGACAGCAGAATAGAAGATAAAGAACTGGAGAAAATCATAAAATACAAAGACCTGCAAATAAAAGTAGAACAACTGTAACAAAAGAAAGCAAAAACCATATCAATAATGACCGATGCCTTTAGTGCAATCCCAAAACACCTGGAACACTATTTTAATGCCATAGGCATTGACATATTATCAGTCAATTGCAAACAACAGCTTTATTTGGAACAGCTTACATCCTGAGATGATACCTTTAGCATCATTAAAGAACCACATCAGCCTATCCCAGGTCAATAGGAAGAACTCAATACATGGGTAAAAATGCCAGGTCCAGATTAAACACCTGGCTGACTGTGCAACGAACCATGATTTTCTCCAGTTCTTTATCTTCTATTCTGCTGTCTCCAGCTACTGTCATATCTACTATCTAGATTTTTTTGCCTTTCTTATTGAGTAGTGGTCCCCAATCTTTGTGGCTTGGCAGCTTAGGGCAGGAAAGGGATTGGGGACCCCTATTATTAATCGATAAGTCTCAGGTGTTATGTGGCAGATGCTCATCTGTCTGACTTCTACAGTATTTTAGTTTCTTCATTTTCCATTATTTTATTTTGTGATCTTGCTGGTTCTTGCTTGCAGGCAAGTGGTATTTCTTGCACCTATTCTGATGCACAGTTCTAGTTAAATTCTATATTTCCAGATATTGAGGAGATATGCTCCAATCACAATTGGTATAACATTTACTTTTCCATAAGTGTTCGGTTTCGGTCTGCAGGTCCTGATACTTCATTATTTTTTTCCAATTGGTTTTTTCCTCACTTCTTGCATCATGTGGAATAGCAACATCAATGAACCAGACTTTCTTCTTTGCAGTAACTGTTATATCAGACATGTTATGACCCTGTCTGTCTGGATCTTAAAATCCCATAAGTACTTAATCCACTCATTTTCCAAAAACACCTCAACATGATAGTCCTAATAGCTTTTACTACATTCAAATTCAAATCTCTGGCAGAGTTTCCAATGAATAATTCTGGCAACTCAGTCATGATGCTGCTTATAGTAAATTTGTGAAATTTTGCTGAAGTTATCGATCCAATGGCCAATTATTCAATTCTTTTACTATAAAGGCAGCATTTTCTGTTATTTGTTACATGTTGAATGTTTGCCTTTATGCAATTAATTAGCAAAGATTGTTCTTGAAATACTCAAATAAAACCTTCATGAGGGTTTTTTAAATCAGCTATTCCTTCTATATTCTTCATCTACTGATCATGCATTAGCTTATTCTTCCAATTAACAAATTGGTTTTCAGTAGTCCCTTTATTTTTGCAGCCTTTATTTTTGTTGTTTTCAAGAATTTTCCTTGATTGACTTCTTTCAGCAAGTTTCTTGGCTCTTCTTAATATAGTCATTCAGGCCATGCTTTTCTTTACCTGTAGAAGTCCTCTAACCCCTTCAGTTCTCTGCAAATGTAGCGAATCAATATCACTTTTTGGGTACAAAGCATTGTCATTAGTTCTTTTAGTCTTATAATTTAGATTATCAAGTTCCAAATGTATTATTAAAAAACTTTAAAACTATTAAAAAGCACAAAGCTAAAAGAGAAGAGATATTGGCCAAGGAACAAGTGTTAATCGGACCAAACTCAATTTCAGGGAATACGACTTCAGCAATAGAGTGGTCAATGCCTGGAATACACTACCTGACTCTGTGGTTTCTTTCCCAAACCCCAAAAACTTTAAGCTTCGACTGTCTACTGTTGACCTCACCCCATTCCTAAGAGGTCTGTAAGGGGCGTGAATAACCGCACCAACCATCCTGTCATGTTTATACTTATATCTGTTATCTAATACATGCTCAACAAATACACAAATAAAATAAATTAATGACAACAGAGCTACCTCAGTATTTCACCAGTCCGTTGGGCATCACAGGCCTGATAGCACAATCAGGTTTGAGGGATTTCCAGAAAGTCAACAGGAATGAAGCCAGCTTTGCTTTTGGGGTAGGGGTGGAGACTATTCCTCATTGCTTAGGACCTGCCAAATGTAGCTCCTTAGCCAACAATAACCCACAACATGCCCTCTCTGCTAGGTTAACTGTAAAATTGCTCTTCCAGTAAAAGGAGGCACTCTGCCCAGTATCATTGCTTCTTTTTCTAGTTCTTTTGGGGAGGAGCAGGGGATTTAATTATTTCTAAAACCCAATTAAGAGCCTGCTTGGGCAAAACATATAACTACACTAGTGATTTATAGCTTCTATTAATCCAACTATCATTGTGGCCTATAAGAGTAATGAGGACAGGCTTTATAGTACTTCAGCAATGGCCAGGTGATACTATAAGGAAGCTATAAGTCACTAGTGTGGAAAGGACTGAAAAATCATTTAATCTCTTGGACATCTTACTCCCTTGGCTGCCATACTATTTCACACTAGCTCGGTGCATCCTGACTTTCCTGCAAGAGTTATAGAGTAATATTTCTGATTCAGATGAACAAAATTGGACAGAGGGACTCAATGAGGCTTACATCCACATACATGAGTGTGGGATTGCAGAGTTATGATGCAATCCTACACATGGCAACTGAGACATAAATTTCACCAAGTTAAAATGAGCTTCTTTCCAAGTTGTTGATACAGAATTGTGAAATAAGTATTGAAGCTTATTTGAAGTTGAACTTAAATCCTAATAATTAATACAGAATCTTAGGAAACAATGAAAAGCTTCTTAAATGGATCAGAAAGGAAAATACGAGTAGACAAACTTTCCTGCTTCATGGAACCCACTACAATAGTGCAGCTGTTGTTTCTACCTTTCATAGTGACAGATCCCTGAAATAACAAAAAGAGCATGTTCTGTATCAGTCATTCACATCTGGAAAGATAGGGATGGCACAAGCCTGTAAATCATTAATATATAAAAATACTACAAAATAATGAAAGCTGCTGAAAATTATCTATTGAACCCTTTAGAAATAGGCAGATTACCTATTTTGTTTCTTCATTGTCTCTGTTTTGACGATCTCAAGAGAATCCATTAGATCTGGGTTGTAACTATACTCATTTTTGTGCTCTGCTCTAGGCAGAATTTTTTAGGTGGGGGAACTGTGAATATAATTAGACATAGGATACTTCTAACAGCTGGATGGATTTCACACATAGTCCCTAATTTACAAAACATTGGATTTGGCATCATTTCAGCCCTAGCCCTGCAAGTTGTAATTTCTTTGACATATTTTTGGCATGGCAAATTATTTATGTATGAATATATATCATTGTAAACGTGGAGGGAGGGAAATATTCTGCCCATACCTGGTTAGTGATAAATGAGCCACTTCAGAAGCCATGCCAGAAGTAAATAACGATCTTGCAAGGGCTCGTGTTCAAAATGTAAACTAATTTCTCTTTTTGTTTGGAAAAGAGCCTGCTCTAGATTTCCACATTACTGCAACTGGCTGCAATACTTCTCTCAAGCTTTAATGAAATCAATTTGTGTGAGATTTACAAGAAAAATACATTAAAGAAGTGCCAGAGTGCCAAGAATAGCTATACAGGCTGTATCGATCCTGCAATTTTTGTGTGATGTTATTCTTTTTTTCTTTGACATTGTCAGACAAAGTAAAGGACAAAGTAATAAAAAATTCACATGACAAAGCTCTTGCTTGTTCTAGCACATAATAGATTTGCAGATGATTGCTACCATATTGATTTTCCTAAACATAACATCTGCATGCATGGTAAGATAGTGATCAATTGACACAGTCAATCTAGATCACAATCTGCCAAACATATATTCCATTGAAATCAATATTGAGATGATGGTTATGGGGATTCTTCCTTCCAGGTACCAATCAAAAGAGCAGCTTCTCTTATCTTAACAAATTAGCAGAAATAGCTCCTTGACTTTTTCTGGATGAATGAAGTGCAGTTCCCAGAAATTAGCTAAGATAGCCAGGAAATCTAAGAATTGGGATCCAACTCAGAAGGAAAATGCTATAATGGGGGAAATGATTTTAGACTAATCTGATGGCAAAACTTGCCTTTCAATGTCTGTCTGTCCATCAATCCAGCTGTATTTGGTAGTAAATACAGGGGGAAAAGTTAAATACATTGCTCAGAAAATAGTATGGCAAAGGAATAATGTGGCCTCTCATTTAAGCAGGCATTTGAATTGAATTTGGCTGCCAGACCATCAGCTGAAAAGCTGAAAAAAACAATAAAACTCTATCCTGTGCCTAGGAAAGGGCAGCATATTGATTGGTATTGATTGGCACTGTGTTGCTACTTAGGTCTATATGCTAAAAGAAGAGATATGTGCCTGCTTGTGTTTGGCTTTGTGCCAATGATGATAATGATGATAAGTATTTCTGTATAGAAATAGTTTTTCGCATTTTTTTCCCAGAGGAGCCCATTTGATTGTTGGCTTGTCTTTCTGATGTTAATGACAAGTTTAAATATTCCAGCAGTATAGAAAGCAGATTACTTAATTAATTCAAAGAAAAGTATTACATAAAGCCAGCACAATAAAAAAAAACCTAGCCAACTTTAAAAATACTAAATGCAAAAAATAAAAGTGTTCATTTTGAAAAACAGAAACAGAGAATCTCCATAGACATTATGTTCTACACTTTACATAAAGTACTATTTTATTTTTATTTCCTCTTCAAAAGCCAGGCAAACTATTCTCCTCAATAGAGGAAGAAATGACTGAAGTGAAAAGAATTTATCCCTTCAGGATTTGTGATGCCACAGGTCAGACAAGGAATTATAGTTATAAAATAATAAATACTTATATGACATTACAGCATTATTCAAGCCAAACTTTTTCATAAAAAGTATTAATGAATTGAAATATGTTCTAATATTTGTGTATTAATTTCTGTATTATTTGTGTATTATTTAAGAAATTCTTAAAAGGAGATCATATTAAACAGAAATGGCAGTTTCCTTCAACCCTAATGAATTTATGGTATTTTATAGATTTATGTAGTGCCATGCACTATTCAATACCATGTCCTCTGGTGGGATGGCAATTGATAACTTACGCTAAATATCTTAGCTGCCTTCTTTAGTAAATCAAGTGTAAATATGTGTAATGGTGCAATATTCAGTGTGACATACCTGCTTCATGCAATTAAATCATCCCTTGTTTTTTTAGTGAAAAAATGACAGATGTACATCTGTGAATTTTGGTTTGGGTTAGGCATTGTACCAGTCCATTGTCAACAGTTTATTAATAAGCCACAATGATGACTTCAAAATGGTTGTTCAATAAGCCATGGTTACAAACTATGATACTTTGGTTCATACAACATGCTAAGTAGTAGAGAGAGCATTGTGATACTAGCTCTGCCCCTTCTGTAACTACATTAATATCCTATACGTTATTTTTATTTTATTTATTTTGTCAAGCGATTATAAGATAACAGGTGTAAGTATAACATAGTTATGAATACATGAAATGGATACATATAAGAAAAATAAAAGAAACAATAGGACAGGAACAGTAGGCACGTTAGTGCACTTATGCACACCCCCTAAAGTTTTTGGGGTTTGGGGAAGAAACCACAGAGTCAGGTAGAGTATTCCAGATATTGACCACTCTATTGCTGAAGTCATATTTCCTGCAGTCAAGTTTGGTGTGGTTAACCTTGAGTTTGTATCTATTGTGTGCTCTTGTAGTGTTATGGTTGAAGCTGAAGTATTCATTGACAGGTAGGACATTGCAATAGATAATTTTATGTAGTATACTTAGATTGGATCGAAGGCGGCGTAGTTCTAGGTTGTCTAGGTTAACTCTTAATGCCTTTTTGGCTATGTAGTTACAGTGGGCTCTAGCACTTAGATCATTTGAGATGAGTACTCCAAGGTCCTTGACAGAGTTTGGATCATCAACAAGGTCTTGACTATTCAGCTTGTATTTTATTTTCTGATTTTTTTTGCCAATATGTAAGACAGAGCATTTATTTGTTGAGATTTGAAGTTGCCATTTGTTTGACCATTCTGATACATAATTGAGGTCTTTTTGAAGGGTAGCAGTATTATCTGTGGTGTTGAATAGCTTTACATCATCAGTGAAGAGAACGCAGTTGCTCTTAATATGATCACAGAGGTCATTTCTGTAGAGTATGAAGAGAGTTGGTCCTAGAACACTGCCTTGGGGGACACCGTTGTTGACAGGTACAGAATTTAGAGCTTCCCCTGCAAGACTCTATCCCCTATTTTTGCTAATTGTGATGCACTCCAACCCAGAAAATGTCACCGATACAACCCAAAAAACACCCTCTCCAATAAATCATCATATGCTACAATCCAATCCAATCCTTGTATAATGAACTGAGAAGAGAAAGAGAAGAACTGTCCACATGTCATTTTCCTTCCCTGAATCTTCAACCTGCTTGTAATTCCCAGTTGTAGGATGCGAGAGAATAGCTGAAAAGAGCCCTTATCAGCAGTGATACATAAAATCTGAAAGCCATCTCTCTCCTTTCCCTAAACTGCTTCCAAATGTCCAACACAGAGTGAAAACTGGTGTGGAGATGGGGGTACTCTGGGGCGGATATGGTCTTCTTGACTGCCAGCGAGGGGGAACACCTCATGCCTCGTATGAGTGTAAAACATTTTAACAGAATTTATGAGAGCGGTAGCTGTAGACAAAGTTCTCTTGTCAGCTGCATAGCTGTTTTACCCATTGGTTTCATAGAGAATTGCATGCTGATGATGGATGTCAGGGATTTGTTCCAACCAAATCTCTTAATTGTTTTCAGCTTCACCTCTCTTGGCACAGCGTATGGTTTTCATTCTGTGCACTGCAAAGGATGCAAGAGAGAAGCATGCTTTTCCAGCTTTCCTTCATCGTTATGAGGGGCAGACCACCTTTGCCTGTATTTCTTGGAACTGACCTCCTAAAACCAGTGAGGCTGCCTGCCAGGAAAATGTACGTAAGATGGAAGATCCAGATTTCACTTGTCTCAACAACACTGATTCGCTTCATACTTTAGAATAATACAGCTTTAAATATGGAATTCAGAGATAACCATCAGGCTTAATAGTTAAAGCCAGTTCCAGAAGTTGTGGTGCTGCTGCCATGACTACTGTTTTCCAAAAATGTAATAGTGTATGTGGGGGTAGGGCCGCTGCTGACATACATGTAAATTCCATGTAGCATCCTTACCTCCAAAACATTTTTAAAAAATACTCAAAAAGTATGAAATTTAGACGCTCTACATTACAAAAATTATGTAAGGGCCCACTGGCTTGTTAGTATAGCTTATGTCACTGGCCTTGGTGACCAAGTGTGCATGCATGAAGTCAGCATGCCTGTGCTATTGATATTGCATCTTGTTATGTATGTAGGTTTGAATGTTATTGGTTTATTTGAACTGTTCTTGTAAAATGTCAAATGGTATTGGTTTAAATAGTGCGGGAAGAAACCCTGCGCTCCCATTGGCTGGCAACTACGGCTGCAGGCTATAAGAGGCAGCCGTAGCCCAGCCAACTCGGGTCCATTCGAGCTGTAGTCACTGAATAAACTCTTTGCTGGAACTCTTCACGTCTGACTCTTCATGCAGACTTAACATCTCTTCCCATTTTTACTTACAACCATGTGTGTAGAACTTTGCATTCTATTTTTTTCCCTCTTTGGCTAATATGGATGTAATTCAAGATATTGGACAGCAGCAAGTAAAGTCATAGGAGTCATTCAGTTAGCACCACCAGAAATACAAATTGTAAGCCAAGAATGAGCAATTTCTCTGGGTTGCTGAATTATAGCTCCCGACATCTCTGGCCATTGGTCATACTAGCTATGGCTGCTAAACATTATCTTCTACCAACATCTGAAGAGCCACCAATTTCCTATCTCTGTAAACCCCTCCACCCCTTTAACTGCTAATAGGAATGACTACAATAGCTAGAGAGGAAGATGAACACTCAGAACATGTAGTTAATTTTTCAGGAAATTCTAAAAACTGTTTTTGGAGGTTAGGGATATTACTACTGAACAGATATATTGCACTCTTTTCTGTTTGTTTGTTTGTTTTAACCTTAAAATCATTATTAATGTGTTAAATCAAAAAGCCAAACATTTTAAGCAGTGAATTTGGGCTGTATGCATATATGCAGGAGTGGGATACTACCAGTTTGGCCCAGTTCTATAGAACCTGTAGCTGCGAAGAGCAGCTGACACTGAATCAGTTCAGTGTTTTGCCCACCCGCCTGCCCGGGCTCTAGGGTGTCCTTTATTCTCTGCTTTTCCCTCCTCAGCTGCTTTGCACGGCACAGCTGAGGTTGAAAAAGCAGGAAATGAGGATTTTCAAATGCTGTGCGCCAGCGCACAGCGCTTGTCAGCTGTCCAGGGGGCCCAGCCGATTTCCTGCAAAGGTTGCTGCACACACCTGAAGTTCAGAGAACCAGCTCCACTGGCTGGCCCTTCCCCGCCCACTCACTCCTTACCTGGCATGCGAGCCATCCAACTTGCCTGGTTTGATAAGTTGCTATTTTTCCTTTTCCCCCCCTGAACATCAGCTGTTCTGCTCTGCCGGGAGATTTAGATTAGCTAGAAAGCAGAAAATCCTTGGATTTCTTGCTTTCTAGCTAATCTAAAAGCAGAGCCCAACCTTCCTTAGGACTGAAGTTTCTACTTTGCAGTGCAGACTCAGGTAGCCGATTGGAGATAGATAGATCTCTAAGTGAATCTGTGATTCTGTGAGCAACTCAATCTGCCTGCCTGTTTTTCCTGCTTTTGGGTAAAAGTTGCTTTTTTTAAATTAAAAAAAATTCAATATTTACATACATGGTGTGTTGTGAGATAGTTTTGTGAGTTTGCTTGCTAGCAAATTTTATGTGACAGACTCAGGTAGCCGATTGTAGATAGATAGATCTCTAAGTGAGTCTGTGATTCTATGAGCAACTCAATCTGCCTGCCTGTTTTGTCTGCTTTTGGGTAAAAGTTGCTCTTTTTTTATAAAAAAAATCAATATTTACATAAATATTTATAATATTTATATAGAAGCCATGCCCACCCAGTCACATGACCACCAAGCCACACCCACAAATTAGGCCACACCCACAGAACCCGTTGTTAAGAAATTTGAATCCCACCTCTGCATATATGTAGCTCTTTTGGTTTATGATGGGGCAAATAATCTTTTTTTGATGTTCAATATGCTTACTTACCAAAATCTGGCTACCCCATATTAATAGCGGGAATAGTCAGAAGCAAGAGTGGGATTGTTCTGGGGGCAGGGGAATAGCAAAGGGAAGTAAACTCCAACTCTTAGCTTAACTCTGTATTCATTAGGAGAAGAAAAATTCTTCCAATCAGGTTTTGTGCATTTTTTTTCACCCTTGGCTTTGTAGTTAAGAGCCAGAATAAGCTATATCAAGAACCTGGAATTCTAATAGCAAGGCAATTTGGTATGGAAGCATTGCATATGTTTTGGGAGGAATATTCAATGTTTCAGTTGACAACTGTAGGGGTCAACATTTAATCCTCATTTATACAATAGTTTTGTAGGAAAAATCTACATTTTTGCCTTTATGTCTGTTTCCATACATACACCCCTTTTGAAATAGTAATAACTTTAATGCTTTTCTTAAAACAACAATATAACAAATAACAAGTAATGAGAAACAAACTCTTCCCTTTTCTCAAGAATATGAACTTTGTTGCATCTCTTGTGGGGAATAACTAAATCCCACAGATTAGGCGTCTTAAATTCTTGATCATTTTTTAAGACGGGAATGGCAGATTCACCATGCATTATAGGCTGTTCTAATAGCCTTTTCAGAAAGGCTAAGTGGATGTTCGCATGCATGATGACCCCTAAACTTTCCCAGTTGTTTATTTCAGATCTGCAATTATATATATTTTTTTGCTGCAGAATGTAAGCTTTTAGAGGAGCTTTATGAATCCAGCTGCAGTGGTTATTGGTAGCTTTTATAGGCCCTTCAAACCAACAGGCACATATGTTCTGTGGTGTATGTTGATACCAAATCTCTCAAAGTCATGCAGTTGTTCATGAGGTGTGCTTGTAAATCCAATAATAAATGTGCCAGCTGTACTCATAAACCCACATTAACAGCTTTCTTTCAGTTGCCTTACAAAGCATTTGAGGCAATAAATTTGAGGTCAGTCCATATACATACTTGAAAATATTTCCCGTTCTATTATCTATTCCCCATAGACCAGATATTCAATAAAAAATGAAAGTAAATGGAAGGGATAGACAACAAAAATTGTTTTAAAAGGGGGGGGAATCATAATATTCTATTTATTCTAATTATTAAAAAGAAGAAGAGCCATAACAACATTCACAGAACTTGTGAAGGCCTATTGAGATTTCTTTAAATTCAGTTGGGCCTTTGTAGAATAAAAAGTTGTTCAAGAGCAGATCTTTTTTACAACACGAATATTGGCATAATTTTTGTATTGGGTAGACTTTTGTGGTCAATACGTTTATTTTAAATATTTGTTTCACTTGATATTTTTGTTGTTATTTTGTACACTGATCTGAGCTTCTTTGGTAAGAAAGAAAACCACACAAAATTGCAGGGAGTTGGATAGCATATACTGCAAATTTAGTAATTAGGGCTGATTGCACAGTAAGCCAGAGTTTTTTAAACTGAATTTGGCCATTTTTGTCCATCTATTGAATTCTTCCAAAACTAGACAGATGTTGTTGTATGAGGAAGCTAGTAGTATCATCACAGGATATAAGCTTTTTGCAATTAACTGATGGTGATTTTGTCAATGCCGATGGTGTTCAAGTGGTGTTCCAGATATTCTGGAATTACACCTAAGGCATTTATCACTATTGATAAGGTTTTTATATTTTGTGATTTTCTCTAGGTCTTTCTCTTCTCTTCTGCTGCCTCCAGATTTGTTAGTAATGCTCAATATATTAAAAAATGCTGCATATAGCGCAGAGTTCCCTGCCACTCAGCAAATGGAGTGTGCGCACACATGTTCACCTACTGCTTGTGCAAGTGAGGATGCATGTGCTTAGCAGCCATTTCAGCATCCTGGTTGCAAGCCACTCATGGCCCACTAGTGGGAACCCCTGATATAGAAACTCCTAAAACATTTAGGTCAGAGGTAGTATTCAGCAGGTTCTAACCAGTTCTAGAGAACTGGTAGTAGAAATTTTGAGTAGTTCAGAGAACCAGTGGTAACTTTCTCCCAGGAGTGGGGAGAGAATGGAGATTTTACAGTATCCTTCCCCTGCCACGCCCACCAAGCCACGCCATGCCCACCAAGTCATGCCAACATAACCAGTAGTAATTTTTTTTGAATCCCACCACTGATTTAGGTTTGTGTACACAAGACAGGATTTTCCCCCAAGATCAAATTTCCTTGCCAAATATTAAAAATATTTACAAACATTAAAAACAATAGCAAACTCACTTTTTACTACCCTGTAATCCCTTAACACGAGGTAGAGTATTTGTTAAAAATATTTATGTCAATATCTAAGGGTTTAATAGTGTTATTTTTACATTATTTAATAAATAAATTATGACTACAGACACATATCTATAAATACATATGTTGACACACTGGCATTTTGGAGAACATCGCTGTTGGTATATTTCAGCTTTCTTCAACCCAGCAGTTTCCAAATGGATGGATTGTAGATCGAAAAATATCCATTTGGCTTTATCTTTGACTAGCCTTTAATTATGATTAGTTCAAATCCGTAACACAACACTTACTGATTTGAAATTTAAGAAACTCAAGCAGAGCAGCTATAAGAATGATCAAATAATCTCTGGGAAATTTCTAAATTGCTACTTGGTGCAATGGAGCCAAGTAGAAAATATATGAATGTTGGGAAATAAAAATGACATTACCCTAAATATCTTACTATCAGAAAACAGAAGCTGCTGTGTTTTGCTTTTGCCTAAAACAATGAACAATGTCAGTTTTTATGTTCCATAAATGTTGCTGCCTTGTAAAATACTATTTTGGAAATAAAATTAGTAGGAATATTTAGAAGGTGTGATACAAAAACATATATGAGCCAAGTTGATTTAATAATTAAATCATGGACTTCTTTACACTCAGTGTCAGGAGTAGCTGTTCAATTTCATCTTAATTTTAAACTCATGCGAGACGTTGTCCCTTCTATTATTCCAAGTCCCGCTAGACCAGGGTGTCCAACTGGCAGACCATGGGCTGGATGCATCATATTCAGGCCACACCCACCCCAGCTACATGAAGGGAAAAAATATCACAATATGTCACATGATAGCAACATGATGCCGCGAGTTTGACAGCTGTAGCCTAGACACAATAAAGTAGATGATCATCTGCTCCTGTTAAGACTCGTTAGGTATTTTTTCTGGACTCTTTATTCTTCTGTTTGGTTTAGTTTTTAGTGTTATATAATATTATTAGAAGAAACCAAAATTTGAGGTGTGATATGAACCCACTTGTAAGATTATAATCCTAACATGGTTATTACACTGTTCTAATCCCTTTCACATATATAACTATCTTGAATATTCTGATCTGCCCTATTTGCTTATTCCCTGATGCTTGCAAGGATTGCATCCATCTGGGATAGATGCCAGTATTCCCACAATGCAACTGGTCTTTGGGAGCAATTCTGCAGCTGGATCAGTTAACTGATGGCTCTTCTGGTGGTCAAAGGAAAGAAGATAGAATTGCATCATCACTTCTCTGAAGCTTTAGGAGAGGAGATTTCTCACTGATTGGAATTCCCACCTCATTTTGTCTGTCAGCTCCAGGAAGGGAGTCAAGGTATAGTTGTACCTATTTCCTTAAATCCGTGCCATGGTTTTCCTTTTTGCTCATTGCAAAAATAAAAAAGATGCTGATTCTTTACATCAAACTTGTCAAAAGGTATCTTCTCTTCAGGAACGCTTTCCCTCATTCAGAAGTTTTGGAGCACAGAGAAACTACTCTATTGTGGAGAAGAAAAAAAGTCATGTACATGAAAAAGGTCTTCCTACGTTATGTTATATCTATACTTGTATATGACTCATAGTTTTAATTTTCATATCTTTTACAGTCAATGGTCTTTCGGCCATCCGTTTCACAACCTTGGGCAGGGGTGAGATTCTACCGGTTCTGTCCGGCTGTACAGAACCGGTAGCTCTGAAAAGCAGCAGTCACAGAACCAGTTCTGTATCTGCTGCTATTGTGGCCCACCCGCTTGCCCGTCCAGGCTCTTACCTGTCCTTTATTTCCTGCTTTTTCAACCACAGCTGCTTTGAGTGGCACAGCTGAGGTTGAAAAAGCAGGAAAAAAGGGCTTTTCCAACTGCTGCACACCCGCACGCAGCGCTGCTCAGCTGTCCAGGCAGCTCAGCAGGTCGTAAATTGCACTCACGCGACTCGCGCATGCGTGCACGATGCAGAACAACAGAACCAGTAGTTATACCAGTCAGATCCCATCCCTGACCTTGGGTAGCACTTTTGCAGACTTCACACAACAGCTGAGCATGGATGGCTTTGGCTTCACAGCTTCACTACCTAAACAGACATAGAAAGGTTAAGAAAATGTTGGTGAGGGAATTGGGCTCAGTGCTAATGTTATTGTCCCACCAGTTTGGCCTGTTAAGAGCATACTGGCTGTCTCCTCGAGGACTGCTTAATTGGGATATCCATTAGGTGACACAAGACTAATTAAAAGGTTATATTTTATACTTCATATAAAGAAAACTTATATAAAATGTTTTATAGATGACACTTACCAGATTAGCTAAAATGTTTAAAAATATGTCTAGCAAATGTTGGAAATATAATAAAAAATGGGCACATATGTAGTGGACTTGTGGTAAAACAATTTTTTTGGCTAGAAAAATGGCTAGAAAAGATGATTGGAAAGCATGCAGATTTTAAACCTGAACTATTCCTAATAGGTATAATATCAGGTAAACTTGATAAGAAAAATATGTATTTAATACTGCACATCTTGACTGCAGTGAGGACTGTATTTTTCGCAATGCTGGAAAAATGAAGAAATACCATGAGATGAAGAAATAATTAAGAAGATACTAGAGTGTGCAGAAATAGACAGATTGACATTAAAATGAATCAGAAAGAAGATACAGAATATTATCAAACATGGAATCTATTTTATCAGTGGTTGGAAAAAAGGGGTGGAGATGAAGAACATAATATATATTGTTAAGCAAATTAAATACACAGACAACACGATGTTCATTAAGCACTAAGAAATGTAATTAATAAAACATTAATTTAAAATATTTGGGTGATGAAACTGATGGCCATGTGGATGGCTGTTAGGTTGTATTTTGTACAACTACGAATACCATATTGAGATCTATTCTCCTCATGATCCCATCTGTTCTTGACAACTATTCTTTATATTTTAGCTACGAGATGCACCTGTAATACAATTCTCATATACTTAGAAAATCCAGCTAATTTCTATGGAGGAATGATAGGGATAGAGATTCATTGATGAACAAATTCTGATCCTGGCAGCAATTTCGTACCTTAATAAATTTTAGGGGATAATAATAGTGGCTAATAGAACTACAAGGTCACACACAAAAAAGGTGGATGCCAAGATCAGAGAGCCAAATATAACAGTTCTTTAAAGCTCTTCTTAGCAAAATGAATAATCAGAAGCAAAGTTATGGGAAATTTATTTATTTATTTATTTATTTATTTATTTATTTATTTATTTATTTATTATTTGAACTTGTATGCCGCCCCATCTCCGAAGACTCGGGGCGGCTCACAGCTAAAAAACAGTAACAATAAATACTTAAAAGGAGATTAAACCAGAATTACAAGCCCAAATAGAAAAACTAAAATCTACAATAATTAAATAGTTAAACACCCCCCCGAGGAGGGGTCACAGCATGGGTTGATCAAACAACCAGGTCTTCAAGTCATGGTGGAAGATGCGGAGGTCAGGGGCCAGGCGGAGCCCCAAGGGCAGTTGGTTCCAGAGGTCAGGAGCTGCGACAGAATAGGCTCGTTGCTGGGGGACTGCCAGCCGACATTGGCTTGCCGACGGGACCCCAAGGAGTCCTTGTCTATGTGCTCGCACAGGGTGGCTGGCATTTGATATCGGCAGAAGACGCTCCCTCAAATATTGAGGACCCATATCGTGAAGGACTTTGTATGTTAAAACCAAAACCTTGAATCTCACCCGGAGTGCAACCAGCAACCAATGCAGGCAGCGCAGGAGGGGGGTAACATGGGAGAATTGGGAAACTCCCATCATCACCCATGCCGCCGCATTTTGCACCAGCTGCAATCTCCGGATGGTATGCAAGGGCAGTCCCAAATAGAGAACGTTGCAGTAGTCGAGTCTAGAGGTAACAAGGGCATGAGTGACTGTGCGCAGGGCATCCCGGTCCAGAAATGGGCGAAGTTGATGAACAAGGCGGAGCTGGGCAAAGGCCCCCCTGGCAACGGCCCCCACCTGCTCCTCCAACCGGAGCCGTACATCCAGGAGGACCCCCAGATTCCACGCCCTATCCACAGGGGGCAACACCTCTCCCCCTATGGCCAAAGATGGATATTCCTGACTGGACCGAGATGCCGGTATGCACAGCCACTCAGTCTTGGCCGGGTTGAGTCGAAGCATGTTCCCGCTCATCCAAATCCGTACTGCATCCAAACACCAGGTCATCAGGGAGAGGGCATCACTGATCTGGTTTGGGGTGGAAATGTACAGCTGGGTGTCATCTGCGTACTGATGGAATCTCACCCCAAACCCTGGATGATGTCACCCAGCGGCTTCATGTAGATGTTAAATAAAAGAGGGGAGAGGACCGACCCCTGAGGAACCCCACAAGAGAGCACCCTCGGGGTCGATCTCAACCTCCCCGCCAATACCGATTGCGACCGCCCCGAGAGGTAGGAGGCAAACCACTGAAGAACAGTGCCCCCCACTCCCAACCCCGTGAGGCGTCGCAAAAGGATACCATGGTCGATGGTATCGAAAGCCGCTGAGAGGTCTAATAGGACCAGGACACAGAAAAAACCCCTGTCCCGAGCCCTCCAGAGATCATCCATCAGCGCGACCAATGTCGTCTCCGTGCTGTAACCGGGTCGGAAGCCCAATTGATACAGATCCAGGTAGTCCGCTTCATCCAGGAAAAGTGGAAACTGCTGGGCCACCACACTCTCAACAACCTTCGCCAAAAAGCGAAGGTTGGAGACTGGACGAAAGTTGTCTAACACGGTCGGGTCCAGGGCAGGCTTCTTCAAGAGGGGTCTCACCACCGCCTCCTTCAAGGCGGAGGAAAAAACACCCTCTCTTAACAAAGCATTGCCAACTGCCCGGAGCCAACTGCAGGTGGCCTCCCTGGCGGCATAAGCCAACCAGGAGGGGCACGGGTCCAACAAACATGTGGTGGAACTCAGCCACCGCATAATCCTGTCCACTTCATCCTCGGAAACAGGATCGAACTCATCCCAGATCACATTGGCCAGACTACTTGCACCCCACTGCTCAGACCACTGCAAATCAGAGGACAACCTGTCCCGAATCCGAGCAATCTTATCCGACAGATATTGACCAAACTCCTCAGCCCTTCCCCGCAACGGGTCCCCTCCTCCCTCTATGCAAAGGAGAGAGCGGGTAATCCGAAACAGGGCGGCTGGGCGGTTATCTGCGGACGCTATGAGGGCGGAGAGATAAGATCTCCTCGCCGCTCTCATAGCTACCAGGTAAGTCCTAATATGGGCTCTTAGCTGGTCTCGATCGGACTGGGAGCAGGTGGACCTCCACCTGCTCTCTAAGCCCCTCCGACGACACTTCATCTCCCAGAGCTCCTTGGTATACCAGGGAGCCATCCGGGATCCACGGCGTATGAGGAAATGACGCATTTTGTCAGCAAAGGTATTACATACAGCATTGTATCAAGAATAGGTATCATCATGGTTTAATAAAACCAGCATTTCTCAACCTGGCAATTTTAAGTTAGGTGGACTTCAATATTTTTCTTGAGGAATTCTGGCAGTTGAGGTCCACCTATCTTAAAATTGCCAAGGTTGAGAAATGTTGAATTGAGCTAAGAACTTGTTCAAATGGAGTTCTGCTTTAAAATATATATAAGCAACAATCCTGTTCCAAAAATAACGTTTTATTAAAGAAAAGATTGGTGGGAATAACATTTTTATCAAAATGGGGAGCTAATGGAATGATGGATTTAGTGAAAAGACATGCTAACTGTTCTTAATTTCCAATGGCGAAGTGAAATTGCTCCTGAGAAAACATCATTGGGCTAGCTGAAATGCTAGCTTTGACAAGCTGTGAAAATGATAAAATGTTGGTTTTGGCACTTCCAACTCTCTAAATAGAGCCCTGAAAAAAAATCCTTTTAAAGGAAGGTGTCAATTGATTAATGCACCTGCAGGTAAACCAAGTAGCTCATTGATATATACAGTTCTAAAACTGCCAGGCATATCTACTGTACATGGGCACTACTTCATTTAGTTCAAAGCACAGAAGAGTTTATTTACTGTTACCTGTACAGAAGAATCTAGTCAACTAATCATCAAAGTTGGTGCTAAAGGTCAATGGAATTCATGTGGCAGATGGACTTGGGTTTGTTTGTTTTTTTGTGGCAACACAATGACTCTAAACTGATGACATATTTAACTCTGCCTTCCAGCTCAGTCTGCTTTTCTCCTACAAGGATTACCTGTACACATACAGGATTGCAACCTTAAATTGAAAGAGCCTTGATGGTGCAGGCTGTTAAAAGCCGAGCACTTAGTTCCAGCTGCCTGCAATTAGTGCAGGCTCGAATCCCACCAGGTTCAAGGTTGACTCAGCCTTCCATCCTCTCGGGGTAGGTAAATTGAGGATCCAGGATTGTTGGGGGCAATAAGCTGACTTTGTAAAAATGTCGCTTGGGGGGCCAAAAAGCCCTAGTAATAAGCAGGCATATACAATGGAATGAAGGCTTATTGCTGAGCGCATTGGGTTGTGCTCCAAAGATTGTAAGCCACCCTGAGTCTCCAGAGAAGGGCGGCATATAAATATGAATTTAAAAAAAAATATTGGTTCATGTATATAGAGGTAAAGATTACAAAATATAATGGCCTTGATTATGCATAATGCTAAACAGGAAATAATGGCTTTATTTATACCTACCGCCTAAAATAAAAATAAACTATAATATGAGTTAGTATGATGTCTTCTAAATTCATTTAGGAGGAGATAGACACAGGATTGCATTAACACATAATACAGTCATCCAGGACAATTGCTTTCTGTATACTTTAATGCTCAAAGGGAGGTTAGTGATTCCTGATTAGAGATACTTTGATACATGGTACATGTACATATAATAGCAGGCATCATTATCATTGGAGCAGTTACCAGACACTATAACAGGAAGATGACATCAGATGCATTATTTTAGCTGAAGGGAGATAGATAATTTGGTGTTGATCCAACTTCTAGCGTGGAATGTTGCTATCTGTCTTTCTGGGCTTCAGGTCTTTCCCTGCATTCAATGCGAAGGCCAGGGAAAGGATAGCAATCTAAAGCTGAACTGAGTCAAGAGAGAATTGTCTTTTGCACACTGAGGTGTTTTGTCACACTCAAAAGAGTGCCTCTACTTCTGAAGGAGCAGGACCATGACTTAAGGAGTCTTGAAGGAGTTCCAAGACTCACATTTTTCATGCTCCTGGATGGGCATGCATAGTCTGCAGCCCATCTTCACTTGATATGTGAATTGTGGCCCTACTTGAAGGAAATGTCAAGAAATGCCAAATACTTGTGATCGTATTCATCACAATTCATTTTGTGATGAATAGACATTGAGTGTAAGCTATTGCCTCTGAAAACCACTTGAATTCTACTGATGGCCCAGAATGCTGCAGCCCATTTCTTAATTGGCACCTGTCATCATGAACACATCATAGCCTATGACACAGGTTCTGCATTGTCTTCCTGTTGACTTCTGGGTACAATTCAAAATGCTGGTCTTAACCATACACCCCTATGTATTTGGTATCTTCAGGACTGCCTTTCCCAGCTGGAGCCAACCTGTCCAATCCATGTATGGTCAGAGAAACTGAGAAAAGAAATCAAACTCCACAGGTGCCATTTATCAGTGGACAACACTGATAAAGATAAAGAGCCTTGGTGGTGCAGGCTGTTAAATGCTTAGCACTTAAGTTCCAGCTGCCTGCAATTACTGCAGGTTTGAATCTCACCAGGCTCAAGGTTGACTCAGCCTTCCATCCTCTCGGGGTAGGTAAATTGAGGACCCAAGATTATTGGGGGCAATAAGCTGACTTTGTAAAAATGCCGCTTAGGAATAAGCAGGCATATACAATGGAATGAAGGCTATGGCTGAGCGCATTGGGTTGTATCCCAAAAATTGTAAGCTGCCCTGAGTCTTCAGAGAAGGGCGGCATATAAATGTAATTTTAAAAAAAAACATACCTTATAGGACTGCCTCTTATTGGAGAGCAGATTTACCCTCAAGCGGCTTACAGAAGTTACTAAAAATGGAAATTATCCAGAACACCTCTAGAGTCTGACATGACAATGTTATTGAAGGTTATTGATATTATGCTTTTCTAATTTCTTCTTTAATTATATCTTGTTTTTAATTTAATTTAGTCTGTACCATGGATGATTTAGTTATTCTTATTGACCCTGCAATTGTATGTAAACCACCAAGGGTCTGATTTGCTTGATGCATTGTCGAAATTTAATAGAGAGATAAGATGTAACAATCAACTATTCCTTTTTCTTTGTTGTCTCAGAATTTTCACTGTTGTAATATGCAGCAGTGAGGTGTCAAATTTCAAGGGGTCACTTTATTTGAATTAATTTTCAATCCAAATAGCCCCTTAAAAGATGTTGAAATACCAGTTTTGAGCTGGAAGGCACTGGGCCAAGTAGCTGAGCTGTTTGAAAGATTAATAAAAGGAGCTTTTGCACATGACCACTACATGTGTAGATGTCTCTTTTGGTATAGCAAGGATACCAGTCAAGGTACTGTAGGTCAGCCCTACCTTGATGCCTTGTCAGTGCAAAACCATAGGACTTATTGAGGTTTTGCAATTAAACATCTCTTCAAAATGGAATGTCCTAATTCCAATAGGTATTAATCTCTGTACTATAAGTGGTTCGTGCATGACATGTTTGCTTTGACTGCATTTTTATATTGTTTTAAATCGGATTTTTAGTAATATATTTTAATTAACCAAAGCTACAGCCTATAAACCTTATTTCATCAGATATACTTCCACTTGTAAACTACAGCTTCTCATGCAATCAACTTTTTTTTTCAGGTGCTGTCTTGTGGATTGCACTATATGCAAATGAGTCAAAAGACAACTGATGGCCATCCAACCTAAATCAATTGAGTTGAAAGTAAAACTAATCAAAAGCAAAGAATAACATTCTGGAGAGGTAAATGTGAATTTGAGTGTTTGTTAAAGAATACAAATACTCAGAAGTTTATTTATGAGTTTGAAAAGCCTTTTCAGTTCAACTTTATTTACTTTGGTTTTACTCCAAGTGAATCTTTACCTTCTGAATTTCACATTCAGTCTCAGAACTGAATGAACAAAAAAAATGTAATATAAGTCACACCTGAAATTCCCAAGGATCACTTGCCTTCACATTAATGCTCAAGTTCTCCAAAACTACATTTTGTTATGTATGCAGGTTTGAATGTCGTTGGTTTAGTTTGAACTGTTCTTGTAAAATGTCAAATATGATTGGTTTAAAAAGTGCGGGAAAAACCCTGCACTCTGATTGGCTGGCAACTGCGGCTGCTGGCTATAAGTAGCAGCCGCAGCCCAGCCAAATCGGGTCTGTTATGAGCTGTAGTCACTAATAAACTCTTCACTGAAGCACTCTGCGTTTGACTCTTCATGCAAATCTAACACATTTCATGTAAGTTTAACTAGAAAAAGATAAAAATGTCAATTTGTGATCATGCTCAGGTATATGAAAAAGATTTTAAAGGGAATAGTAAATCTGTCAGAGATCTTGAAAGAGAAACTGGCTTCAGTCTCTCTTTATCTGAAAAGTCTGCCTGCTTTTTTTTAAGAATAAAGTCTAATCTGAACATGAATAAAATTGGTATAGCAGAGTCTTCTTAATTAAACCTACTGCTTAGAAATCAATGTATTATGAACAACTTGGATGAAGGGATAGAAAATATTATGAATGAACATGCAGTTGATACAAAAGCAGATGGGATAGCAACATTTTAGAGAACAATAGTGGCGAATATCTGTAGCTCGGGTGTAGGATGAGGGTGAAGTTTCGTTCTCCAAGCTTGTGGGTTGGTTTCCAAACATTTCTTTACCAGGTTAGGTAATATCTTCAGTGGAGTTAGGGATGTCAGTGTCAGTGTTCTTCTGTTTATAAGGGCTTCAAGTGAGGGTCAAGTGACTGGGAAGAACTTGATAAGCTGTCACAACAGGTATAAACCAAGAGGACATTTCAACTTAAATAAATTCAAAGTTCTGCATCTGAGTAGGAAAAATCAAAGGCATAAATAGGTGGTAATGGGAACCATATTGAGCAGCAGTATGCAAAACAGTATGGTACTACACATGCAAGAAAGAAAACAAAAAAAATGTAACACAGACTACATCAACAGCAGTTGAGCAGTTATGGCACTCTAAGCTCTGATAGAAAGCTTATCAGTAATTCCAAAGTCTATCAGAAGTCATTGCAGCTATGAATTACACACACATAACTTGGTATAAACTGAAATGTCCCCCAAAATTCTCCTAAGAATATTCATATTGAGTATTTTCATGATAATTTATTACATGCTCAAGTACTTGTATGTTTTTGATACCTAGTTCTGCCCCTTTATTATTTACTTTCAGTAATTGACATCTAGAAGCTGATATGTTTAAGCTCTAGTCAGAAACTCACTTTTTAAACTTTTTTCTTCCTCATTAAAATATCCTTTTTGAGGAGGGAGGGAGCAATCATTTTGCTTTATGTACTTTATCTTCCACTACTGCCTCTTTCAGTTCATTATAATAAAATATCACTTTTCATATTTCCTATTGTGCCATTCTGTAATTTTTCACTCTGTTCTCAGTAGTTTCCATGTTGTCCTTCCTTACTTCCATTATCCATTCATTCACTTGAAAGAATCACAAAGAAGCAAATAAATCATGCTTGTAGTTGTATATTTATTTCTTTGCAGTGTGTATGAATATACTTATGCTTAAATCACATGTTTTTCCAAGGAAATAACAAACAGCCTCATCAGTTTTTCTGTAATGTCTTATCTCCATGTATCATTCCTGTCATTTAACAGGAAAAAAAACCCTCCTAGAAGCATGAATTGAGGATGTTGTACACTTTCCCCCCAAAAGTGTGTCACAAACCTATGACATCTCCCTTCATGCTCCCAATCACAATAACCCGAAAGGGCATATTTTAGTTCATTCATGATCAAATCTATACCTTCATTTCCTTGCCATCATCCGTCAACTTCTTTCTACAAGATCACTTTTTTAGATCTTTCCTCTTTCTCTTAATTTCATAGAGAGAAAATATATATCATATATTATACATTTGTCTTCTCTTAACTGCGTTTATTAATGACACTTGACCATTTATTGTCTTGCATTCCATTCTACTACTCACCATGGCTTTTGGTAAATCAAAGATTTCACATGCTTGTAGCAAAATAGAGAAGGTAGTGTAGATTAATAGGTATAGTGTAGGTTAGTTGTCAATCTTAGTCAGACCCATGCTACCCATTTCATTCCTTGTTACTTGTAAGAGCCGTAAATGCCCATTTGAGTACATTTTAACCAGTATACCATTAGCATTACCAGCTTTTATCTCAAGCATACTCACCTGTTATAAGCAGGTTAGAATGTTCCGTACTCTGTACAGTGTGAATCTATAGTTGCTAGGGAATTTCAAAAAGTAAAAACCAAAAGAGCAGTTTGCCATTTCATGGCAGATAACTGAAGTTGACCTGAGGAGAGGATGCAGCAGTAAATAAGAACAAAACATTAAACCAGACTCAAGGGTAATCTCAAGAGCTGAATGCTCATAAGAAACTAGAGTCTCTTACTTCCCCAGGCATAAGTATATTCCAGTTATATTCTAACTTAACTTTTGCTGGCTTATAGATGATTTTTTTTTAAAAAAAGTGTTGCACAGTACTTTCTGTACATTGAGGTCAGCTGTGGCCATCAATCAATGGACACTTTGCCTTTGGCAGCACATGTTTCCATAAAAAAGAGTCTTTGGCAGGCCCCCTTTAGTTAGAAATGACAGAGCAACCTCTGTGTCAAGACATATACTTGATAAATTTTGCATGTGCTGTTGACTGACAGAGGTTCTGGCTTCCTGTTGAAGCAGCCTGTACAAGCTTCAAAGCACACAGAAATCCTTTTCTTCATCCCAAGTGAAAAGCCCTGAAGGGTAAAGAAAAAAGAAAAAAAAAAGAGAGAGAGAGACTGCAGTCAAGTTGAGCCAGAAAACCGTGCCTTTTGCGGATGGCGTTGGGGGCCATGCTGGCATTCAGCAAGCTGAAATAGTTCCTCTTGCCCCCTTCCTGGCTGTATTTGCTTGTCACTTGCAATCACTTTGCAGCTCCCTCAGACTTCTGATGGGGTGCTTAGCAGGTTCAATTATGTGAAATAACAGTCTGATTGAATGATCCTGCAGCTGAACGGGTATAAATCTAATTCACACACTCCCGCCACTGGCCAAGATTCCCTATCTTTGGAAATCAGGAAGGAGGGTGGAGCGGTAGCCCTTTGTTTAGTCTGTGTGGATATGGTAATTATGTGCAGCTGGGGCTTCTGCTTGGCTTTGCTTCACTTTTAAGGTAATGCCCCAGCTATAGGGATTCTGAAACCCACTGGGGATTTCCTTCTTAAAAGACAGCGTAAACACTGCTCAAGTCTTCAAAAACCTTAGTCGATTAAGGGTGGCAGAGCCTTGCACATTAGTTGCAGTGCTTTTCACTTGTTTCCTATGCTGACTGCTGCTGTGGGTCTTGCCCAAAGATTCCAGGAGAGAAGGGAGAGAGAGAAAGAAAAGAAAATGAGAGCAGGAGTGCAGAATTCAGCATCCTCACTATTTCTGTTTAAAAACTCCTCAGGGTGTCGTCCGCAAAACAGTGTCGGCTGGCGGTGCCCCAGGGAAGGGCCTACTCTGTAGCGGCTCCCACCTTGTGGAACCAACTACCCCTGGAGCTCTGTTTGGCTCCTGATCTCCGCTCTTTCCACCGCGATTTGAAAACCTGGCTGTTTGAGCAGGCCGGGCTGGACTGACCTCTGGGGGGGGGGTTCAAATTAGTTTTAAATTAGTTTTAATTATTGGGCTTGTTCAAGTTTAATTCTTTTTTTTAAAAAAAATTTATTGCTGTGTTTTTAGTTGTGATCCGCCCCAAGTCCTTTCGGAGAGGGGGCAGCATACAAGTCCAATTAATAAATAAAATAAGTAAATAAAATGAAGGGTTATTATCCCTTTGGATTACTGAGCATTCAG